>OY776134.1:61454380-62654380 GCA_963675135.1 Galeopsis tetrahit | reverse complement strand
ACCTGATATCTATACATGCAATATTCTTCTTCGAGGACTGTGCAGGGGAGGGATGCTTGAAAAGGCTATCAAACTCTTCAACACATGGATTTCAAAAGGGAAAAACCTTGATGCTGTGACCTATAATACTTTAATCACAGCCTTGTGCAAGGAAGGGAGGCTTGATGATGCTTTGGATCTCGTTGCTGAAATGGAAGAAAAGAAATTAGGGCCAGATAGTTATACATTTAACGCCTTGTTCGACGCCCTTAATAGTGCTGGTAAAACTAAAGAAGCTGAAGCTCTTTTATCAAAAATGTCTGAGACAGATAAAATGATTCAACATTCTGGGGAGATCAATGATGAACAAAATGTGATTGCAAGAGAATCTTCAGATGAATCAGACTCAAGTTCCATGGATTATTCACGACAGATCAACGAGCTTTGTGCTGAAGGGAGATACAAAGAGGCCATGACTATCTTTTTGGAACTGACTGAGAAGGGCATAACTGTAAATAAGTCCACCTATATTACTTTAATGAATGGACTTATCAAGAGGAGGAAAAGTATTATGAAGCCAGTTCCTTAATTTTCTTGTTTGTGCTCTCTTGTTCTGAGCACTGGGAATAATGCTTCTTTCTCGTGATCTTTGCAAGCACGCCTGGTATATACTTTTGCCCTTATTGATTATAAGTTAATCCATTTTACTAATGATTCTAAAGTTCCATTTCAATTTTTTGGTGTGTATTCTCAAAAACTAGCCTTACACACTCTTGATGATTATAAGTTGATCCATTTTAACAATATGGAATTGTATATTCTCTAACTGCAGTCTAAATATGTCCTTGCTCCAACGTTCTACTTTACTTTAGTGTCTGTAGGATGTGCTACTCATGTGCATGCCATATTCTTTCGGGAACAACGTCCTGCTGAATCAGTGATCGTTTATTTGAATGATGTGCAAGTCTCGGAGAGATAAAGTGTCGGAGACCCTGTTTCATATTTGAAGCAGAGAAGAGGAAAGACTTGTTGTGGCTGTTTACATGCAGATTTTTCAATCTGGCTTGCCATAACTTGCTCCATGGACAACTTCAAGTGTAATTACAATTACCATTCTCATGGTTTGTCAAAATTATCAAATTGTATATTTACCCAACCTATATGGTTTATAGTATGGTATAATTTAGATTCTTGACTGTACTTTTTATTGGCCCATTTTAATGGTAAAGTGAAGAGAAAATGATGATACAAATGAATTAAAACCATGATTTTTCATTCTGAATTTTACGGTTGGGTAATAAGTGGGTGTTGTTGGTAAGTGGTTTTGAATTACATTTAAATACCCATCCCTTTTTTTTCCCTCCACATGACTCGAACCCAGGATTTAAATTGATATATTTTTTTTGTTTTTTTGAAAAGATTTAAATTGATATTTGTTGGAAAATCAAAAGTAGTACATTTATTTTCAAAAGAATCCAATCAGTTTACCATTATTAGTCAATGCTAGCTTTACTTTGTTATTTGAGCGATTTTCTTTTTAAAATATTATTAAATTTGTATTTATAAATACATGAATCATATAAAAAAAAGACTGTACTATACACATTCTGTCCTAATAAAAATAAGATGAGACATCGCGTATTTCATGAAATGTTAGTTAAAATTCAATTTTATAGCATTAATAATTTCATAAAACAACTCTCCATTTAAAACAATTATACAAGTATTTATTAGTATTTCAGGATAAAAATTAAAATTATGAGTGAGTGTTAATAGCTAACGACTCTTCATTGGTTTCGACGAAGTTGGATAGCTCAAGTGGTTAGAGCACGGGAGGGGAAAAGGGATGGGTATTTAATGTAATTAAAAAAAAATGGTTTCGACGAAGTTGGATAGCTCAAGTGGTTAGAGCACGGGAGGGGAAAAGGGATGGGTATTTAATGTAATTAAAAAAAAAGGGATGGGTATTTAATGTAATTCAAAAAAAAAAAAAAGACTATTCATTGGTTTCCAAAAAATAAAAGAAAAAAAACGACTCTCTATTTAAATTTAAAAAATGCCATGAGTAAATAGATATTTAAAGTGTAAAAACTAAAAATTTGTATGTGGCGAATTTTATTTATTATATTATATAACCTCAATGAACTCTGAAACTCTAATTCAATTATATTTTTAAAAAATTACACAAATATTAAAATTAAACACTAAGTTAATTAGGTATGAAATTGTCTCACAAAAAAATCATTAACACATTCGCCTGCCAAATCACAATCTGGTTCAAAATATGTACATAATTAAACCTAAAATAAAATTTATATCCAACTCATAAATATATACTAATAATTGAAAAATACATTATCTACAATTTAATATAGATAGGTTTAGATATCCGATAGATAATTCAACATATATCAAATTAGGTGGTATATGGTGTGCATGTGGTTTCATAATTTTAAGAAAAAGTGTGATGGTGGGGCCGTTAAGGATTAACGTATATGCTGTGAATAATGGTTTCATAATTTTGAATGCACATGCACTTCTTCTCATTTTAAATTATTTGAAATTTAAAACACAACAACATTTTTTTTTCTCTCTTAATCAATGTTTTCCTTGACCTGACATATATTTCTTGATTCTTGTGAAGATTATTTTCTATGATTTTATGATATCATAATTTTAATAGGAGAATGGTTCGTATATTAAATCACTAATTTCAATGATTAGTCTAATTTTGAGGAATATTGACAGAAAAATATATACTTTTTTTTCTAATCGACAAGCAATGAATTTACTAACGTGCAGTACAAGAGATACTCCAACCACACATTATCCCTCCAAACAAGCTAGTATAAGGTTTAAGATTCAAATAATAACACTCATATAATCGATAGAGAAAGGATGTACATATTAAAATATGTATTACTATTAAATTTTAACTGAATATAATCATGATACCTATTATTTAATTGATCTAACTGCAATCGACATGCAAGCAAAATAAGTAAAAAAAAACGAGACATTAGTACGTACGTAATAAAAAACCTCTATCAAAATATATGTAGTTTTGGAATTCAATGAACCTTGATGAAACTTCATTTCCAACTGTAAGCCATATACATTTTCAGTTACATTCAATGTTACACGTACTATACCTCTTAAAAAAATAAAAAATGATACACGTATTATCATTCACGATGCATTTGCTTCCTTCATGCAATATTTCGAAATTGGATTCTTCAAAGGTTTTTTTTCAAAGCGTGTACAACTCACTCATTAGTCATTACACTTATCTATAATGCATTAATGTGTAAAACTTGCATCTCCCTTTAATATACCTAGCTAATATAATATGTTCAGAAAACATTCACGTGAAATCTCTTTATTTTTCAAGTATATATCAGTGTTTATGTTGATTTGTCTTTTATATATCTAGCTATATCATCAAGTCATGCTTAAAATTTTGGAAATATGAAAAATTATTTTTTGAGGTTCAGTCAAAATGTTTTATTTATCAATTTGACCATTATGGTTGTATTAGAAAAAATGAGAACTTTTTTTGGAATTATAGGAACTCAAAGTTGAGACAATTTGAACATCGTGCTAAGCGTGTTAATATATATGGTCTTTTCTAAGGTGAAGTGTGTATGGTCAACATGTACATATGATAGGATGTTATTTTAGCCAAGGGTCAAAATTGTCTCTATACTGAAGAAATTAGTATGGAAATAGTTTTCGAATATTCTTATATCAAAATAAAGGTAAATACTTGTGTGTACATGTAACTGATAACACTTGATTCAATTTTTTAAATGGATAAATGTTACCCGTGAGTTATGGTAAATACAATATAATATTAGTTTAAATAGTTCACATACTGTATATTATTAAAATTATATGTATCTAACTGATACATAATAGTGCAACCCCAAAATAAACTCGCATCACGTTCAACACGAACCCCTTTATCATCAAATTGACAGCTTATTTGTCACTATGTAAATAGTCGCGTTTTGGTCTCCACTGCACAACATTTTACGTCATTTATATATGCTATGATCCAAGCAGAATAATATCTCCCTTTTTTTTAATTTGAATTTTATTTATTTATTTATTGAAAAAAATTAAATCCGAATCATTATCCAATTTTCAACGGGGGACTTGGACTAACTAAATTACGAAAATTGAAAAGACACAAGATTAAATTTGAATTTCTAGTAAGTATCTTTTAGATTAATTATCTCACATGCATGTGGAGTACTATTCAGTATTCACATAAAATAATTATCAAATGGAATTCCAAATAAACTCCACACACACACACATATATATATTTTGAAAGAAAATAAATATGAATATATGACATTGAAATCGAAATTGAAATCGAAATCATTAAGACAGTAAATTAATATATCTTCGATCTAGCAGATCACTGAGACAACGTCCATATTCCATAGTGAAAAGCAATATCATAATGGAAGTTAGAATTAATATACTCCTTCCGTCCAATTTTATTATGCCCACTTCTCCGGGTGCGGATTTTAATAAATATTGATTAGTTTATTCATAAAGTAAATAAGTTGGGAGTATGATGGGGTATTGTGAGGTTCATTTATAAATAAATGATTGTTTATGAATAAAGTGAATGGCAAAGTGGGTAAATAAGTGATTGTAGGAGGGTGGAGATAAAGTAGTATGAATAGTATTGTTTCAAAAAAGGGTATGGACATAATAAAATTGGACAAACAAAAAGGAAAAGTGGGAATAATGAAATTGGACGGAGGGAGTATATGCTAATAATCTTTATAAAATAATGTCGAAACAAATTAAGAAGAATTATATACGATTCTGTAAAATGACAATATATAGTGAAATTAAAGAAAATAATCAAAGTTAGTTGTAGTAGGAAAATATATAAATCACTTTGTTCATGAGCATTGACATTACGTAGTCCACCTTTGCAACTAACCTTGCTTCATTTTTCTAATCTTTGGTTACATTTAACTTTTTTTATAGAATAAATACATTTTTTGTGCCCCTTAAATTTATTACTAGTTTTGATTTTGTCCTCTAAATTTTTTGACTTTTAAATTAATTATCAATACTTATTTACATAACTCTATTTTTTAGTCATTTTACTAATAAACAAAGGTAACTCATCGGTCAAGATATGTTGACATTTTAAACAATGTTAATGATTTTAATATGTTGAATATTTAGATAGCGACAATGAGGGTAAGTGTCAGGACTCTATTTCAAACTAAAAATAACTTATGTTTGTCGGTAAATGAATAAAAGCCGATTTTTTTGTAAACATATAAAATCGATTTCAAAATCGAAAATTTTAGAGGACAAAATTTAAAATTGGTACAACTTAAGATATAAAAAAATATATTTACCCCCTTTTTTTTAATATATAAATTAGGGTTTGTGGTGCTAAATTATTAATAAATGTTAAGGCTAGGGATTATTTAATCAAAATTTTCTTGTTTTAACCAATTCTTTTAGTGTTCAACTTTTTTCTAAATTAGGGTTCATGTGTTAAATTATTAGTTGGGGTTTATTTAGTCAAATTTATCTTGTTTTGGACAAATTAATTTTTATCGTTTACATTATCCTTACTTGACTTTTGAAGCAAGCTTAACTATTTTATACCACAAATTCAACATGCCAAAATACGAATCAATATTTAACTGTAATATCTTAGACAATCAATAAAATAACCTAACTATTTTTACTTTTTAGATACACTCATGTATAATTCATCATTTAACTAAATTTAATTAATGGAGCTCAATTTTAATGGTAAAGGTGCAACCAAATGCACTCGTTTCACAAATTTGTGTGAGTGTGCCATTTAATTTTTAAAAGTTTTAAGTGTAGCTAATTTGAAATTAATCCACGATGAGACCATGCACCCAAAATCATTAATTAAGATGATCCGATAATTAATTTAATGGAATTATGAGTGATATATATGGGTTATCTAACTAAAATATGATTATATAGATATATTACTTTCATAATGTTGTGACTTTTCGAACATTCAATCTTCTCCGCAGCCGACAGTTCTAACACCTAAACTAATTGTGTGCTTTATAATTATTGCATATCACGAAATTATAATCACTTCAATCTGTCATAATATTTGCAATATTCCCAATTCAAAATTTTCTCACTGTAATTTTGGCATATTTTGTGTGTAACTTTACAACTTTGGTTTGGGGTCATCATATCTTATGGCCTGTAGCATTTCATTATTAAGAGTTACTATTATTTTCTGATAAAAAATAATAATAATAAAAGTAACTACTAAATTGTTGGGAATACTACTCCATACTATTTATTTTGTCATTTTTTTGTATTCACCAAATTAGTAATTTTATAGGTAAAATTCAAATTTTCAAACATACTTAATGATATTTTATTGATATGTGTCGTGATGTAGAATTTTATTGTATCTCTATTGTTAATTTATGGTTAATCTGTAATCGTTATAGTCATTGTAATACAGACGAAACCCTCTCTTCTGCATGTGAACGTAGCTAACACATTGTTAGTGAATCACGTAAATTCTCTGTTGTATCTCTGTTGTAAATTCTCGTATTCTTGTTTGTTAGCTTATTTTTTTTTTTTGCATAAAACTCAAAACATAACTACTTTCGTGTGACAAAAGTAGTTTAATTAAAAAAAAATCTCAACTGAATTTTATTCTTCTCCTAATATAAATAAAATACTACTCCAGTACATTTTTCTGTCAAAAAGGAAAGAAAGAAAATAATTTCTCCTTTTCATTTTTTGAAAGAAAAAGAAAATATTTGGTAGACTTTTGTCTATAAATACCTGAGTTCACAGACAGAACAGAGTCAATGGAAGACATGAAAACCGTGGTCGAAAAGGCGTCATCTTTATCTGCCACGTCATCTGATCTGTCTCCGGCGGTGGTTCAGAGTCCATGCGCCGCCTGCAAGACCCTCCGGCGGCGGTGCGCCGAGAAATGCACCCTGGCTCCTTACTTTCCACCAACTGAGCCACACAAGTTCACCATAGCCCATCGAGTTTTCGGAGCTAGCAACATTATCAAGTTGTTGCAGGTAATTTCTTTCATACTTTGAGATTATTTTTACATAATAGATTAGATTTGTTGATGCATGCTGGCTACAAGCATTAAAATTAAAATTACAAAATTCATGAAAGAGTTTTATTATTCTGTTTGATGCAAATAGTTTTGGCATAGTATGATGATTAGGTGCAAAACTGTGTGCAATTCGCGTTCGTAGAGTCCATTTACATTCTCAGTGTGCATTTTAAATTTGTAGTTGTAGGAGTAGGTTGGATTATATCAGTTAGTGCATATATACAAAGTTGGTTTAACTATACATAAAATATAGATATAGTAGTATATGTTTGAGGTTTGAAGGTTGAAAGGGATATATGTAAATTAAGGTCAATGGGAGTAGGCACCTAACTAAAATGACACACATCTCCTGTACAAGAGTATTAACTATCCCAAAATTCAACTATTCTCACTACATAAATAGACAACTTGAGCACTTAGTCATCGATTCTCCAACACTTGTTAATTATATATGCGCAAGAGCAGACTTTTAATCAACAATATTATAACAAAAAATAATAATGTTTCTATCAGGAACTTCCAGAGGGTCAAAGAGCAGATGCTGTTCACAGCATGGTTTATGAAGCAAATGCAAGGTTAAGGGACCCTATCTACGGGTGCGCGGGTGCGATTTGCCGTCTTCAGAATCAGATCGGCGAGCTCCAAGCTGAACTGGCCAAGGCGCATGCCGAAATCTTTAACATGCAATGCCAGAACGAAAATCTACTCGACCAGTTTTGCAAGAATTATGGAATGATGACTACACAAAATTTCCAAGAAAACTTTCCACAAACAACTGATCTCCCATATGATCATCCCATCACTTCAACTTTCCTTTCTGATGAAGGAAACTTGGGAGTTTCTTGGGAACCCCTTTGAACAGCTACCAAATATTGATCAACCTTCTTGTACCTACGAATATAATACCAATAAATTAATAACCAATAATTTCTAATTTTTTGCTAATTACTGGGTGTATGTTATGTTACCCCCCAAACTGTACTAAATTTAGGATTCACTTTCTGTTTATATCGTCTATTTTAGATACATGGTGTGTATGTATACGAGTCAAAATAGCACCTACAAAGTGTCAAGTCACGCATGAAAATAAGACAGAGAATTCTTGCATGGCTACATTTGGTTACCTAACACTATCATTTCAAGTGGTTTTTTCTCCATTTATTTAATTTCAAACTTGCATGCACTAGACCATTGTTTATTGAAGTGACCCTTTTCTATTTTTTCTACTCTTTTCTTCTTATTTCTTGAGTTGTATTTAAAGATAAGGACGTGTATGATACAGTTGTAAACATGAAATAAATCTCATTTTACATATTATATGACGTTTATGGAGCCCCAATCCAATCATATTTAAGGAAAATGTAACTCGAATACCATAATAAAGCTTTGTTTCATGTATAAGACCGTCTCACGACATAAACTAAATCGAAATTCTAGTCTCCTCACATAAACAGAGAAAAGAGATGTAAAAATTAGGTAAAACAAGACATTTATTCCTCATAATAAGCACTTGGTCATCCATTCTTGAATAATTCCTATGTTTAGATGACTTTTATAGATGGAAATCTTTGTTGAGGATCTTCTAAAGAAATATAGTGGCGAGCTCAAACTCGACTTAGACTGAATCAAGCTAAAGTTTTAGAGCTCGGACTCGACTCAACTTGGCTGGACTACCTATATAATTACTTGGCCATTAAATTCATGTTCAAAAATTTCTTCCAAGAAGAAATTTTGACAAATAGACTTAATATGAACAGATATTGTATCTATTATCATACATGCTAGATAATATACAAAAAAAAAAAAAAAAAAAAGGTTACCTAGGGGCATGCATTTAGTCCATGGCCTTCCTTATAAGCTCATAACCAGCAAAATTAATCGCTCCAAGTGGAGCAACCCAGAAGAATCGAGGAAGAGCTCCTCTGAATAATCCAAGCGGACCTTCTTCTCGCAGAATACAGAGTGCTACAACTGACATTGTTGTTGGCTGTCCTTGGATCGCAGTCATCATCCTCGTCTTTATAACATCGAATGGAGTTGTTAAGATGGCAGTTAGCCCACCAGATACGGCCCCAACTGCAATTGTTTCCCAAGGTTCTAACTCTCGTCCTAGAAGCTTCTGGACAGCCTGAAATCAATCGAACAAGTGATCATATGTAATAATTCAGCAAGTCAATTAAATGTGAAGCGTAAAACCAATATGCAGATAACTTGTACCTTCTTGGATTGAGCATAAAGGCCGGATCCAGCAACGTAGAATGGTAGCTCCCGACAGAGAGTCATACCAGTTCCACGAAAGAAACCCCCCAGACCATCTTGCTGCCATGTCCCAACTAGAGCTTCTCCCACATGGTTGAATTGACCAGCCTGCAATCTTTGCTTCAACACCTCACACGGAATTCGCATTGTTGTTCCCAGAAAAGTTCCCAAGAATGATGCGATGGATTCAGCCTAAAATTAGTAAAACACCATTTACCAACTATAAATAAAAATTGAAGTAATTTATAGTTCGCTTGCCATCTTTCAATAAAGAAATTCAACGTAGGATGATGATCTGATCCAATAGGACTAGAATGGTCAACATAAATGGAGAAATTGGTGTATATAATCAGAAGATACACTGTGATTGCCCTCACCTGTATTTCTGGAAGTGATGGTGCAGCATTGATCAGCACAACCTTACTCGCTTCACAGATTCCAGTTCGCAGGCCATGGCTGCATTTTTATTGAACTTAGCTTTCAGAAAATTGAAGTAATCATTTAGAGGGTGGTGTTCAAATTATACCTTGCAAATTGCCCTACTATAGCAGGAATGGATCCCATGTATAATCCCCTGAGCCCAAGTTGAGGAAGCTTTGATAGAATTTCTGTGAAGGAAAGCGTTGACGATGCTTGTACTTGTGTCTAATCAATAAGTTGAAACAGAAGATTCAGCTAACCTGGAAAGTGTAAAGCTATTTCTGTCGACATAATAGCACATAAAATAGATCACAATTTCTTTTGAAAACATTATCATGTCCCAGTCGGGCTTATCTCTATAATTTATTAACGAGCACTGAACCAAACTCGTGAACATAGAGCAAGTTCAGCAACAGATTCCACGAATTTAAGTATGGGAATCTTATATTATAGCACATCACTCAGCTCGTATATGCCTATGAACACACTGATCATAACTTCTTCAAGTAATACCAAGGCTGATGTGTTACCTTAACTGTATCAATAGGATGCATTAAAAACGTGGAAAACGAACAGGAAACCCCGCCAGCCAATGCTGTTTTTAAAACACTATCTGTTGATATTTCGACCAATGGAACAGTAACAGTAGCATTTTCAGAGTCGACACTTCTGCATATCAATGTTAAGCAAATATTAGTCTCCACCAAATGTTCAAATCAAATTAAACAGATAGAAACCTACTGTTTCCCAAGAACACACAGTTCATCATTACTAGCTACATGTGAAATTGATCAATCTATCATTACAATGAATACACGATATATCCTCAACTGCCAGAACACACACACACACACACACATATATATATAATGCTGCACAATTACAATTAGGGAAAAAGAAACTTGGAATTGTATTTCCATGGAAACAAATCTGACTCAAAAATGTTTATGCACCTTCCAAATGATGGCACACCACCTGCAACTCGTGCAAACTTCAAATTCCCAAAGGATCCATTCATGTTTAGGAGCTCCATTTTCTCAGATTTAAATAGGCTAAAAAAAGCCCGTACAAAACCATTAATCACAAATGACAATGCCAACTCAAAACCAAATCGATTTGCCTTCATATTCAATTTCTCATTCCTATCACACTCAAAATTATAGCAGTTACCATTACTTCTACATTTTTCTGTAAATATCTGCAGATATTTCTTGATCGGGAGTTTCCCCCTTTTCTGATTGAAAACCACGCGCCGTCGCCGACCACCATTTGTTGCAATATCATCGGTAGTGACATTCAAGCTACCTTTCTTCATAACCCCATTAAAGCAATTGTCAAAATTCTCTACAACCTTCCGAAAATTCGATTCAAGAGGTGAAAATGCCGTCTGAATATTGTTCAACAAACAATCTAATGGATCATTACACGATACCGCCATCACTCAAAATCAAGCTCATTAATGACCCATCAAAGCGAAGATACACTTTGTTAAGTCAACGCTTGATTTCTCTGCTACTAATACTGTTTTCACACAAATGTAATTAGAGGTGCAAAATGGCAAACCACCCCAAACTTTTGTACTGAGATGCAAATATGCTTGAGCTAAAATTTTAATTTGGAATAGAAATTAAAGTTACTTTTTATTTCATTTTAGCCACAGGAAAGAAATTGATGTCCCCTCACTTTCACTTAGATTGAATTTCTGATTTTATTTATTAATACTAAAATAAGTTGAAAGAAATTACTAATTGAGTTGTTTTTAGAAGACAAATTACTAAAATTATAGAAAAAAAATACTTTGCATTTAGTATGTAGGGTTTGACGAAAATATCTTCTTAAACATTAGACTATAAGAATGAAACCATAAGAAATTTGGTCTAAAAAAATTAATTCAGTGATCTATGTATAAAAAAATTGATAGTTTATATAATTCGGTGAAATAGCAGTTTTAAAAATACAAATAAATGGAATTGAGTAAAGTTTATTAATGTTCAAGATGCTGGTATTAGAACTTATTCTACTCATCAAAACAATTGAAAATGACAATAACAATAACATTAAAAACCAGAAATAGGTGACACTAAACTTTCAGTGTAAACATCAGCTTCAAGAAAAGTGTCCAAGTTTCTTATCTTGGGGCGTCTAAACCACCACTCCTTCTCATCAAACACCAAGAAACTCGACCCATGAACTAGCAAAATATCACCATTTGCACCTATGTACAACGGGGTCGAGTGGGGACCGTTCCATGGATCGTAAAGATAAGGAACGGTCGCTACTTTCGCCCACGATTCTTTTATGCCATACCGCTTCATAATCCAAACATCCAGGCCGATTTTTGGAAAAAAGTCACAAAACACACAAAGGTATCCCTCAAGCACTCCCAACGAGGGCGAAAAGCCACTCTCACCATAGCTCGGTTGCTCAACCGAGGCACACGTCTCGTTTCCTAAATCGAACGAGACAATGTCCCACTTAGAATTCATTCCAAACCTCCTCCCCCAATGAAGCTTCCCATTCACAAATTTCCCACTATCATCAAATGGAAGACCATCATTAAACACATCAATTCTCTTCCAAGCATCACTTCTCAAACTATAGATTTTTACTATAGTCTCGTACCTACCAGCATCACAAAACCCAGATAGAATCCCTACAACCTTGTAATCACCATTCAACTCATCGAAACCAAATCCATACTTGGTAATGAACAACCCCCTTTTCATTTTATCATCAACATCAGGCAATTTTTTGTACACTCTTGTGGATGGATTCCACAGGAAAAAATATTTACCGTTAATCGCAATACAAACAATCCCATTACAGCAACCGACGACACGAACTGAATTCTTGGGATTTTTCATGGGATAATCACAGTCGGCTGCATCAGCCACAGAACGACATAACAGGGGTTCTAAAGATGAGATTTTTAAGGTGTAAAATGGGAGCAAAACGGTGGAAATTACCCTTTTTCGAGCCAGATTTGAGTCTTTTCTTGAATGTTTGAGATGGGCTTCGATGAAATGTTTGCAGGAGATCAAAGAGCGCCATGATTTTGAAACGCACCTGAATCTCAAGAGGGATTTGACGGGCAGTCTTGATAGGATTTCTGCGATGATCTCATCGGGGAAACTAAAGATTGTTTCAGCGGCGGAGGATTGGAATCGCCGGCGGATTTTGACGTTTTGATCGTCGTAGATTGATGATGATTTGGATTTCATTTCAGGTGGTGGCGTTGACGGATTACAATACAATGCTATTTGTTTGTTGTGTTGTGTTGTGTCTTATTTAATTAGTAAAGAATGGGGCAAATTTCCAATAATGATTTCTTATTTACTTGTAGATTTTGTCACAAAGTTTCCAAATCATAGTTTTGCACGTGTTAACCTTTTTTGATAGAGTGATTTAATGAAATACAAATTTAAGAAACCAAATACATAAACTTCAATCCTAGCAACAAAAGTAGAAAACTTTGAGACAAACCAATGCATTAGCTTATAAAGAAACAAGTGTAAGATGTGGGCATCATCAGTCTTTACAGGACCCTAGGGCGAGCAGGCGAGCCGGAGAAAGAGAGGCGTTGCTTAGCCGAAGCAGACGACGCCCTCCCAGGTGTCCCAACATATTCTGACCCTTGTGGACTAGGTAGCCGAGATTTAGCCCTTGCTGATTCTGTTTGAGCCATGTAGCTTGGAATAGCCTGTGAACTTGCAAGGCTCTCGTCGTCCCTCACTGATGAACCGGAAATGCTGAGCCTTCGATCTGATTGAATGCTCCTTGAATCCTCATCTCTTGGACTCATTGGCCTTATTTTAGCCTTTGACTTTGGACTGCAGCCTCGTTTTCGGGCTGTAGGAGATTGAGTCTCTTTGCCGCCTGCATTTCCATTTTCACATGGCCTAGTCGCCATCCATCGCTCTAACCAACTCCAACCCCAATGAGGATTGCTCGGATCCATGAATGTTTGATTAGCAGACGTAGAAGAGTTCTTCAATGTTTGCTGGTATAGAAAATTTCAAGGTGTTTGATTCTTCTGTTCTACTTTTCGTATTTTCTAGTATCATGAATAGCTAACAAGATAACTGCATTACCTGATGTGAATGTGCATAAGCCAACGCGCGCTCCCTTCTCATAGCAGCTTCGTGTCTATTTTGAATGCTTGCGACAATCTGCTCCTTCGACAGTGTGCTTTCGTCCCAATTTTCTCCGACCTATTGTCATAAATCCATAGCTAATTAGCTCAAATCAGCTATCTTGATTCTTGATAGCTAGTGTAACAGAATTAGGCCATTCAACTTACAGAAACTCTCGGTTTCTCAAGCTCCTTTTCGTGCTTCTGCTGGATTTGTAGCTTCGTCTCCAACGTTCTGATCCTCCTATTCTGGACCTCGGATTGGACACGAGCCATTATCTGCATGCACTTGAGCGTGGACGTTGCTTGACGCTTCACAGATTTTCCTCCCATCACCGATCTAAGCCTCATTAGACCCCTCACCGCTCTCAATCCTCTCCTTGCCTAAACTTAAAAATGAAACAAACCATGATTAACTGTCCTAATGCATCATAAATGCACAAAACAAACAAAACACATGTACCAAATAGCCTCGAAAAGCTGCCTGAATCTTCACAGCTGCTGCGTCTTCCTTTGTTTTACCAGAATTAAACGCTGCAGTTCTCATTCGAACAACCTCTGCAGCAGCATTAGCTGCAGCAATAGCCGCCTCAGCAGCCATCGCTGTCACCACAGCGACAGAATAGGCTTGCCTATTCTGTTCATTCTCCGCCTCCTCAATCAACATCGGTTGCATATTCTCTGCATTGGATGAATCCATAGTCATGCTCCTCTGCTTTCCGAAACATCTTCCTGATTTTCGACTTTTCTGATGAAGAAACAACTAATTAAAAACACCTTCAAACAAGTCATAATTATGTTTGTATGATTCAAGCTCCTCTACCTTTTCTCGCGTTTTCTTGGGTTCGCGGGTGATCGCTTTCTTCACTGCACAAAGCCAGGACCTTGTCTTCCCCATTTCTTATTGAAACAACTTTGCAAGAACAGAAACAAAGAATGACTAGTTTGTAAGAAAGCCAGTTTCAAATAACTACCTAACTAATTACTTCAAGGTCTGAGAAATTAAATTCTCCAACTCATTGTGACAACTTAGCAGAAACAATAATGTTACAAAGACCAAACTGAAAGCACGCCATTAAAGTTTCTTGGACATCAATATATACATAAATATAGTACTACTCCAAATAAATTGCTAAAAATTCAAGAAACTTACATGTGTAATTTCAGTCCCCCACCAGGCCCCCTACATACAAGCACACACATTCACAAATTAAAATCCAAGACAAAATTATGAAAATAATCAATATAGCATACCTGAAAGATAGAAACTAGCTAGTAGTGTAGCTTCTGAAATGCAAAAAATCTTGATTATGATTGTTTTATTCCAAAATGTTGTTCTTGTTTAAGGATACTAAACTCAGAAGCGTTAAAGAAATTATGAACATTTGAGGAAGTTAAGGAATGTATGTCGTAACGACCAAGGGCAATCTTGGTATTTTATCACCAAACGGCCTGCACTGTTAATGGAGTTGTGCTGGGCCACAAACCAAAGGGGGGTTCACCCGGAGGACTATAAATTTGATTGGTAAAGAATAATATTATTACAATGTCAGACTTCATTTTGTCTCACCAATAAAAGTTCAAACCTCACAAATTAGAATTTTTTTATAGATATAATTAAGCTTTAAATTATAGATATTGTTATGTAAATATCAATAGATATATAGATATCGAATATCTATAGATTTTTTTAATTCATTGACACTTTCTCGAATTTTTTTCAATATTTTAGTAATACTGGACTCGATATTGTTATTGCATTATGATATAATGAAATTGAGCATACTCTATCCGTCCACATAAATTTTGTTGGTTCTTTTTTTAAAAATATACTCTACAACACTTTATTTATTTTATTCACAAATAATATTTCTCAATAACTATGGAAATAAAATAAAAAATTACTGTTGGATGTGTCACTTTCAATTTATTTTGAAGGGGGTGGAATGGTCTTTTTGTCAATAATTTGGATAAATATATGAGTTGGAGAAAAGGACACATTCCAAAGTATTAATTGCCATTCAATGGGGCAACCTCTCCCATCTTTACATGATTACCACTACCTATATTTAAAAAAAAAAAAAAAAAAAACTTCAAGAAATTATAATGGAATCTTTGTAGGAAAAGTTCACTTGGCTCTTCAAATCACTAAAAAAATAATCAAATATAATATTTACACTTATAATTTAAAATAAATCATTACTCATACTAGCATTTTAATTTTATCACTATCAGCCAATTCTGAATGAACAATCATTCACACAGCAACTGGGAGTGAATGTAACTATAATCTGCAAAAACTCTGATCATTTACAAAAAATACAAATAAACTCACTTCGATTTCTGAAGTTAGATACAAATCAATATTCAAATAGCCTGATCACTAATAATGTTTTTTCAGGGACATGAAAATTCACCATCCAATTAAGCTGCTTAATTCAGGAATTTTCGGTTTCATCGACCTTGGTTCGTTTCGATGGTGGTCTACATTCACTAGCATCCGACTCATGGTCCTCAGAAACTTTCATTTCTGACGACATTTCTTTCTCGTTTGAACGCTCATCGGTTGAGATCTCTTGTGCATTTAACTCATCAATGTCCGATGTTTCTTCTTTAGTGTCGTTACCAACGGAAGGCTGTTTATCTACAGTTGTTAGTTGAGAATGCTCGTCTTTGTTCGATGATGAGGCTTTTGGTTTTTCTTCCTGCATCTTCCTCTGCTGCTCGAACATCAACTGTAGGTGCTTCCCTTGTTCTTCAATTCGCAACTGCAGATTTCTTTGAATCTGAAACAACAGAGATTTCGATGAACATTATGATCAATGATCTATAATTAACCAAGAAAATTATTTTTGGACGAGCCTATGATTCTTATTTTATCTGCTCGATTACTTGCCCAAAAGTAGCGACGAAAAAGACATCACATCTCAGTAGGACATCAATAAACGTACCTCAAGTTGTTCATGGAGCTGCTTCTGGACTTCCATCTGTAATCTGAGTGCTTCAGTTATCCCTGTTGCCCTGCAATCGAAATATCTAGAATGAGATTATCATATTTAATAACACAAAAACTTAAAAGACCACTTAATTCATACTAGTTTAATTAGCTTTCTTTTGGCTTATAAAAACTACATCTATCTAATCACTAATTTTATATATGCATGTAATTAGGGTGTCCTAAGTTTTTGGTGAATAAATGGTTCACTTGTGTCCAAAACATAGAAACAATGTTCTAAATTGGGTCTTTCAGATAATAAGAAAGAAAGAAAAGATAATGTGAACCGAACGAGACTTACGTCTTCAAGTCCAGAGGTGTCAAGTCAGCAACATTTTTCAGCTTCTTCTCTGGAATTCCTAAATATCAGAATTGGAGAAAAGTATAAAACAGTGAGCAATACGAGCTAATGCAAACGACAATTAGAGAAGCAATGTCTACCTTCCGACGATGACTCTGGTCTGTGTCTCGCAGTTCTGTATTTCTGAAATTTCAGAGTACAAATTAGTACGAAACTTCATATTCCCATGAAGAAAAACCATATTCGAAAGCAAAAAACTTCGCCCTACCTGCAAGTGGCTTTTCACATGGTAGATAGTCAGGCCTTCAACATTCATAATCTTCAAGACACCTTTTGGTGTAGCTCCTGCGTGTTAATAATCTCATGAAATCTCCGCAACACAAAGATTGAGTTTTCCATCAAAATGTTATTTATAAGCAAGACACTTACGTTCACCACCACCGAGCTTATTCACAGCATCCATAAAAACCTCATGAAGCTCTGGAGTCCAACGCATTCGTGCTTTGGCCATCGGTGATGGTGAAGCACAAGGAGAGCTAACTACAGGGAGGCCCTGTCCACTCAAAACTGGAGGATGGTAATGCTGATGCTGATGAATTTGTGGGCGGCACATGGTAACTTCTGATGATGAATCTAGTAGCTGCAAGCCATTAAGTTCAAATTGAAGTTTGAGAAATTTTAAAAAGGATAATAATTATGAAAATAGAAAACGCATTAACAAACTCTGATAACCACAGATATTCTAAATGTTAAATAAAAATCTGAAAATTGGAATGTGGTAGAAATTTGGGAAAAACCTTGGCATCCAGATCAGGAACATTGACATCAACAAGGAGGTCACTCAAATTTAAGTCGAGCGAATCATCAACAGTGAATAACTGAGCCCACTCTGGCCAATCGGTTCGCTTAGTATGCTCTTCAGTTTCTACAACTTGACTATTTTGGACAAGGTTATTATTCAAGGCATCGGTTTTCCATGAAACATTGTTGGTTTCCGATTCTCTAACTCTATCGTTTGGATGCTTAGAAATGAAAGGGAAGTTTTTAACTAGACTTGTATCAGGTGGCAAAGAAGAATGAGGAAGACTTGTGGGGCAATCGAAAGCAGAAGAAAACAAATGGCCGGCAGTTTTGCTGTTGGATGATAGTGTACTTGAACAAGAGGAAATTAGATCAGTAGTCAGTTCCGATGATAAAGAAACCTGGGGTGAATCGGGAAGCTTGGGAAACTTTTCTTTCAAAAGAGTAGGTAGAATTTGCAAAGATTTGGCTAAGGTTGCGGAGGCTTCCACTTCATTTCGATGCGTTGTTTCACTAGTTTTCTTCTTGCAAAATGAAGGGGCCATGTTTAATTGTCCATAAACCAATCACAACCAAAGGAACTCTCCAAGAAAATCAGAATCAGAGTCCCATGATTACTAGCTTTTAAGAACTGCAGAGCAGACAAAGAAACTAAATTAAAATTTCAGTTTGATCATAAAATGTACAGTTTTGCATCAGTGATACCTCAGTATTGAAAAGCAGGCCTCACTAGTAAACACAACTACTTAACAAACAGAGTCGTTCGACATTGAAGCTCAACGAAGAACTCGAACTTACCACAACAAAGACAATCACAAATAGATAACCAGTGAAGTTCCTCAAAGATCCAACCAATCATCATTCCCTTAGCAAATTTCTCAATCTTTAAGGTTGTAAAACTGACCAATGATTGCAATAAAACTAACATCCAATAGTAAGCTAACAATATCTATCTTCTAATCCTTAAGCAGTTACAAAAATGTTCACGTAATGCAGGTATTCAAAGTGGGTCCCCAACCAATCATCCTCATTCTCCACACAAACGCAATCACTTCAAAAACAAACAAAAAAAGCCAAAAAAATCACATTTGCCCGGAGAAAGCTAGGTCATTTATTCTTATTTCCATTACAATCAAATCTTCCAGGAAATTCAAGAAAATCCCATTTCAGTTCAAGCAATAAACACTACAAGAACCCAGTTGACTAATCGAAGACATAACTCAAGAATTGAGGTGGGTTAATCTAAAAACTGCACAGACAACCGAATCAGCAAATAAAAAACAAATCTTTAATACTAGGAGTAGTTTTTTTCTGGAAAAAGCAAACAACCCAGTTCACTTAAAGGAAAGTGGCCCCTAAAAATAAGATTAAAGCAGCACGTACCTGAGGGAGTCAAAGAGGGATTTGCAAGAAAATCGAAGAAACATGGGAGAGAACCTCAGAGACTCCGATGGAATGAGGACGTTGGCGGCTGAATTATTACATAACAGTGTGCATATAATCCAAAATTAAGACGTAAGTGGTGAATTTGTAGAAATATTCTCTCAAATTGCTGACTTTCTAAATAAACGAAGAAATTATTGATGATGTGAATAAACAAATATGTGGGCTCTATGTTTGTGGATATTTTTTAGTGATTATTGGATGTTAGCGTGTGGGTAACTTTTTGCCAGTTTATGGCACTAAAATGAATCTGTGGCTCATGATAAAAGTCCTACTATCCTACTACTGTATTATTAAAATAGTTATAAAAATTAATTTATTTAAAGAAATGCTTAGGCATGGTCAATAGTCACACCCATTATGTGTCATCATATTAATTATAGTTTTAAAGAATTTATTAAATTAAAACTAGTGTAGTGAGTAGTGACTCCCTGATTATTTTTTTGTGTAAAATTATTTAACCTTAATTAAGGAAAGAGAGGAGAAAGAGGGGAAAAGGTGTGAGTATAAAATATATTTTTCATTAAATAAAAGATCTCTTAAGAACATGTACGAGGAAAAATTAATTCAATTAATTTATATATATATATATATATATATATATATTATTGTATTGGTAGGGGAATGGCTTTTTGTCTTTTGGAATCCATTTTGGAAGTGTAAAGGATACCGTTAATTTATTTTTTGAACTGTGCATATAGACTTTTATTTACATTAAAATTGATTTTATATGCATGATGAATAATGTATATAAATAAGGACCCAATTAATCCGTACAACAATAAACACATGGACCCGGCCATTAAAAATAGTAAAAGCATAAATTTAGTGTTTCGCTAGAAAAAAAATTAAAAAAAAATATTTTTCTGAAGACTTTTAACTAAAAAATTAATAATTATAGGATTTTATGATTAAAAATAATTCAGTAGTTTGAAATAATATAGTTAGGGGCCGCTTCCAATGGGATATATGCGTACATCATAAAAACAAGGATTGGCTAATTTGAGAAGTGAGACATGCTAAATTGTGTCCAACCAATTGTAAATATTTTCAACTAAAATTGTGTCCAACCAATTGTAAATATTTTCAACTAACAAGAAATTAGTGGCCTAAAAAAATAGTCATAACCAAAAATGTATCCTCGTAATACAATCATGCATTCTCAACAAAACAAAAAAAAAAAACTTCGTTTTTCCTAATCCTCAAACATTTTCCTCGACTCCGACTAATCTTTTATTCGTCGATCTTAGAGGCGGCCGATGGAGTCCTCGATTGCGACATCGGCCTCCTCTACCGTAGTCGAATCATGCATCTCATCCGAATCTACTCTATCCTCGAGCAACATCAAATTGCTCGAGGTTAGTTTGATTTCAGCGGAGGATCTCCCTTCAGTCTCTAAATCGATGCAAACATACGCGGTAACATGGATTAACCCTAATCGAAAACGAACCACCCAGACCGACTCACACGGGCACAAAAACCCAGAGTGGACGGAAAAATTCATTTTCCGCCTCAACCAGGATGAAATGGTCAACGCCACGTTGACCACAGAGATCTACACGGTCTCGTGGTTCCGCGACGTCCTGATCGGAACCGTGCAGGTTCCGATCGCGGAGCTGATGTCGCCGGACCGGAACATGCACTTCGTGACGCTCCAGGTCCGGCGAACATCGGGGGCCCCACAAGGGAAACTCAACATGGGTGTAGCCCTCCTAGATAGCACCATGAGAAGCATGACCATAAACAACAATAACAACAACAACAATTCCGAGGTAGAAGACATTGAGAGCAAGAAATTAAAGGAGAAAATCCACATGTGGAGGTCAATGAGCATGGGGTCATCACATGTAATTAACGATGACACGTGTCATGAAGGGTCGGTGATATGCTCCGATATAGGGCCGTCGGCGTCGGTGGTGGCCGGAGAGGGGGTGATACGGCTGGCGAGAAAAGGCGACGACGGCGACGATACAGCGAGTTCGATCTTGGAGGTTATGACGTTTGAGGAAGCGAAGGCGAGAGGGTATACGGTGGTGGCGAAGGACTGCGGCGGGGGAGAGGAGTCGTCGACGGTGAGTCGGAGGTCGGGGAGGAGGAAATCGGACGGGGGGTTGTTTTCATGTTTTGCGTATGGGGTGGAGTTTACGGTAGTGTGTGGGTCGAGTAAGGTGCCGAGTAATAGGAAGAACGGGGGGAGTAGCCGGAGGAAGAAGCCGAGTGAGGTTAATTCAGCTTAATTATATATTTTAATTAATTATATATTTTAATTAATTAAACTCTAATTACTTCACATGAATCGTGTTTTGTAGCCATTGATTAATTTGTGGTTTGAATGCATGGCAGAAACTTTGATATTCGTGTTGTTAGATTTAGTTACTTTATTTTCTATAGTTTTTTTATTTATTTTATAGATCATGGATTGGTGTATTATTAATTTATTATTATAATTACCAATGGTTTCGAATAATATCTTTAATATATTCATGTCAACCATTTTGAATTCAATTTTGACCCATATTTTTGCTATGGCCCACAAAAACAAAACAAAAAACCGGAAGGATATAATGAATAATGGAGTATTAGTTTTTTCAAAGAAAAACATTTAATCAATGGAGTACTTTTTAACTAATATTTTCAATAAATTATTTTGCGAATGATAAAAAAATTGATGTATTTGTTTTGAAATTTGTAGAAATAGAAGATCTCATGTAGCTATTTATATTTGTATGTTTTTAGTATATATTAAAAACTAATATAAAGATTATATACACTACCCCTCCTAATTAAATATAAAGAAAATAATGGTAATGAAAGGTTGAAAAGATAAAAAGTAGGAAGAAATAGAAAAAATAGAGTTAGTGAAATTTAACAAAAATGAAAATTGATAATTTAATAAGAGTAGTAATTTATTGTATTTCAATTTATATTAGTAGTTTTTTCACTTTTTTGAATTTGAGCAGTATGGTATGATTAAATGCAAATTGTATAGACATGGCTAGCCAAAAGGGAGGAAGATGTGTAAAATCAAAACTAACATTTAAAAAAAAAAAAAAAAACCAAAATCATGTATTCCCCGTTCACTTTTTTTTTTTATTAAAAAAATCATATTTTAATTACAAAAATATATATAAAATAACGAGTAAATAATATTGTTGATAGACTCTTAATAAATTAGAAAAAATTTTACATGGAGAGAGTATATTATTTTAAAATTTTGTAGACTTGGATCCAAGTCTGAACAAACTTTTACATGGAGAGAGTATATTATTTTAAAATTTTGTACGAAAATCAGAATTTCTTCACAAGTACTAACATATGTTAGATGAAATTTCTATTGAAAAATAAGATACTCCATTTTTTTTTTTTTTTGACAGATACTCCAATTTTTTTAAGCAAGCACATTATTTACTATAATTCCAATAAGGTGGCTTTTAATATGTAAATGGAAATTCAATGGTTCCAAAAGTTCCAATCCAAATAGAAAATCACTCTCATTTGACAACCACTTTTAAAGTCACTTTCTTGTTAAAAAAAGACAAAGTACCAACTATTTTAATACAAATTTTTTTCTTATTTTTTTTTTTAAATGGATATGGTTGTGGAATATCTGCTACCCAAAAGGAATATTCCAACAATGTCACTTTCAATTAACTTTTTCAAAATAATGATATATTTTACTTTTATGGCTTATAATTAGTCATCATATTGGCTTTAGGATTAACTTCTTTAATCCATTAGATATAATTTATTTATAAAACAATCATAATCTAGCTAGCTCCCACCAACTCTATGAAACAATGGTGGCATTTTTTATTTTTTTGAAAGAATTCCGTCTCATCTAAAAGTCCGAACTTGTAGAGAGGTGGGAATTAATTCTTGTATATTAATTCCTAACATTTTTGGAATAATTTATTTAAATAATACGGAGTAGTATGTTTTTCTCACTATAGCAACCTACACACATATCAAAGAGATACATACTGATTATTAGAATACTAATTTATTTAAAAACGTACAAAATGCTTAATACACAATCATAGAGATCAAACATATTGAAGAACTTCTACCCAAATTCTGATAAAATAAATACTCTTTGCAAGAGAAATGTTAGGTTAGGTGTACACAGTGTGACACTCTTTATTTATTGAAGAATGTGAAGATAAGTCGTGGCGGCTTCTTGTAGTCTAGTCTTGTTTGGCGTACTAAAATTTGCAACTGCCTTCAAAGTAAAGCAATAAACTAGGGATTTTACCTCATTTCTTCTGTATTTACGACTACTTTGGTCTTTGTATCATATTCATAATTGCAGTTTGAGCTGCAAATTCTTGATTCTATCTTGAAAGAATTTAACCGTTTTTGTGGGTTTAAATTTTGAGGAATGTTTGGGTGTTGCAACTCATGTCCTGACAGTGTGTATGAAGACTTTGAAGAGGAGATTATTGGGACTTTTTCTTTGCCTTCACCCATTCCTCAATGGCCTAAAGGTGCGTTCTTGAAAATTCTTTTGGTAAACATTCAATGTTTTTTCTTTTAAAGTTTCTTAATTCTATTTGATTTGACCCTGTTTTTATTTATTTATTATTATACACTGGAGTTGACTCTTAGATTTTCATTTAATCATTCAAGTTTGCTTTGTTGATGTGATATTGTTCATAATCTCTATTTGAAAAATTTGTGTGACGTGATCCATGATCATCCCTGTATTGCTCTTACTTTTCTGTCAAGTTATTTTAATTTCATATATTCCACTGAAGATTTGATCAAAGTATGGTAGTTATTGTGAAATTTCCATGTTGACCCAAATTTGGTCAATGCATAGATACTAGAAATACAAACATGTTTGAAATTATGAATTTGCACTCTTGAAACAAAGTATAGTATATTTGAAGTTTTGAACATTAAAAAAAGCGAAGTTTTTGGCTCCCAGTGTGTCCTGGTTTTCTGAAGAAGGAATTTAAACTTTTACAGGTAAAGATTTTGGTACAGGGAAGATAAGTTTAGGAGAAATAGAAGTTGCTCAAATCACGAAATTCGATAAAATATGGAGTTGCAATCCATCACGTGGAAAGGCGAAAGGGGTGACTTTCTATAAACCTACTGGAATTCCAGATGGATTCTTCAGCCTTGGTTACTATTGTCAGCCAAGTGACAAGCAGTTAAGAGGCTGTGTTCTTGTCGCCAAGGATGGTCGTGTTCAAATTTCCGACTCTCTGGCTCTTGCAAAGCCTCTTAACTACAGTCTAGTTTGGAGTTCAGATTCTCATCGTGGTGGATGTGGTTATATTTGGACACCAAATGCACCAGTAGGTTATAAGCCAATGGGATTTGTTGTTACACTCGAGTCTGATGAACCCAGTATCGAAGAAGTAAGATGCGTTCGAGCTGATCTAACTGATAGTTGTGAAGTTAGTGAGGCTATATTTGATGTGAATTCACTTTCTTTGAGTGACCAGTTCTATGTGTGGGATACTAGGCCAAAAAGGAGGGGAATGCTCTGTGAAAGTGTCCCTATTGGCACATTTTTCTGTAGTAGAGACAAGAATTGTGAAGATGAATTGAGTATTGCTTGTTTGAGGAATCTTGATTCTTCGTTAATTGCAATGCCGAATCTAGAGCAGATTCATGCTCTTATTAAGCACTATGGCCCTACTCTTTACTTCCATCCAGATGAAGCTTACTTGCCATCGTCTGTTTCTTGGTTCTTTGAAAATGGAGCTCTTTTGTGCAAGCAGGGGAATGATAAGGGTTTATCAATCGATTCTAAAGGCTCAAATCTGCCGTGTGGTGGGGAAAACGATGGAGAATTCTGGCTTGATTTACCAGAAGATGATGATGATAAGGACTATGTGAAACGGGGTAATATACAGACTGCTAAGCTTTACGTCCATGTAAAACCAGCTTCGGGAGGCACGTTTACAGACATTGCAATGTGGATCTTTTGCCCGTTCAACGGGCCATCTTCGATAAAAGCAGGGCTATGGAGCTATACTTTCAACAGAATAGGTCAACATGTTGGTGATTGGGAACATTATACTCTTCGATTGAGCAACTTCAACGGAGAGTTAATGAGCATGTATTTTTCAGAACACAGTGGCGGTGAATGGTTGGATGCCTCCGAGTTGGAGTTCATTGAAGGGAATAAACCTGTCGTATACGCATCAAAATACGGGCATGCTAGTTTCCCTCACGAGGGTTGATACATTCAAGGCTCGAGTAAACTAGGAATTGGAGCTAAGAATGATTGTGCTAAAAGCAAATACTCTGTGGACTCTAGTGTTAGGTATCAAATTGTTGCTGCTGAGTATCTTGGGGAGGAACTTGTTACAGAGCCAAATTGGTTGCAGTATATGGAAGAATGGGGACCCACAGTTGTTTACGATTCGACGTCAGAGCTACAGAAGATACTGAACCACCTACCCTTCTTTGTCAAGTTTTCTGTGGAAAGTCTGGTTGAATTGTTTCCTACTGAAGTTTATGGTGAGGAGGGGCCAACGGGGCCAAAGGAGAAGGACAATTGGTTGGGGGACGAAAGGTGAAAGACGACCTGTACCCTAAATTTTCGATTGATCAAATATAAGTGTTTATGAATAGCAGACACTGCACCTGATGTATTTTACATATTTTTACAAGGCCTTGAATTATGTACACAGGTTCTCCTATTTGCATCATCTTGTAAGTTGTAATATAACCACAACGCATCACGTGCATTAAACGGCGTTGTTAATTTAACATGTAATGTGTAATAAAGACAATGGAACACCAATTCATTGTATCAGATAAAAAGGGGTGAAACCTTCTTTCAGAATGGGATATAACTACAAAAATGGCACCTCAATAGTACATGGGCCAAATTCCTTCCTGTGACAAAATATACAAGTTCTAGCAGCAGCTAAAACATTACAGTTTTTAACACCTTCAACTGTACCAATTACTTAACCCAAAATCATCCCACCAAAAAAAAAGTGTAAGATCAAAAACAAGGCGTAGCTGCACGAGTGTTACTTTACTGATCCTCCCACCGTATTTCTTGGGCACATTGTCCACAAAAAGTGCTGCAACCCATCTTTGTGCCTTGACTTCTCAGTGTTAGTAGGTGTGAAAGATTTGTGCACTTTCGTGGTGCAGCTTGTGCTGATGCATTGCTTTCTGGAGCCTTTGCAGTGGGATGTAGAGGCTTAGGCGGAAGTGCAGATTCATTTACAACAACGCTTTTATGCTGCTTTAATGTTGATGGATTGAAAGAGACCTTAGGATCATCAGATTTTATTTCATTTGGAGAAAGTCGATGGGAGGCCGTCGTGTTGAGGCCTCTTCTATATATTTCCCAAGCTAAGTCCTGCTCTTCTTTCGACAGTTTCTCATCTTCATTTTCTTGCAATAGTGTATCGTGCTTGTGGTAGCTTGAAATCCAACTGAAAGAAAAATTAGATAAATTCTCCATCAACCTGAAAATCAGTGGTTCTTAATTCACAAGGCTAAAATAATTTACCTGGATTTATATCTGCTAATCAAACTCTGCATCACCATGTCGCCAGAAGCTCCATCTGTCGTATTTGGTTTGTCCAAAACTTGATCTTGCCCCGATTCATGCACTACATCAGCATTTTCATCGCCTCCAAAGTCGAACAAATCTAGCATTTCTTCTTTTGATATTGTTCTGTGCACCTGCTGCTTATCAACTACTCTAGCTGCAAGGCCTTCCTTAGTGACCTGTATATTTATGCTCTTTAGAAATTCGTACGAGCTAGCTACTTACTGACTAACATCTTGAGCAGCCTTTACCTGTCTTTTATAAATCTTTTCCTCCATCGTGGCATGTGCAAGCAATCGGTATGCAAAGACGGGCTTTTCTTGGCCATATCTACACGAGTAGAGAGTAGTTATGCCTTGAAACAATCAAATTCTTATATGTTTTGATGAGCGTGAAAAAATGGCATGCGTACGTACCTCCAAGCCCTGTATATAGCTTGAAGATCGTATGTTGGGTTCCAAGAGCCATCAACTATGATTACTCGATTAGCTGCGTAAAGATTGATACCCAGAGATCCTGCCCTTGTGGATATCAAAGTGCATTTGACCCTTTTATTTGAAGGGTCGTTGAACCTCTGAACCAGTTTCTGCCTCTCAGAGCTTTCCGTCCCTCCATCTAATCTGTTATAGAGCAGCACAAAAACAGCTTATTCGCCTTTACTGGGTGCTTATACGTACGCAAAGAATGAGGCCAAACATAATAAATTCATCATTTAAATGTCATCTAAAGTATGAGGATTTCATCAAATCTCAGTTTTTCACTGTAAGTTGGACTGCATAAAATATAAATCAACACGCACCTATACCAGTCCCACCCTTTTTTCCAACATTTTTCACTGTTCGTTGGACGAGGCAATTTTGAAAGATATAACTCAATCAGGTCTAGAGTTAGTAAGCTCTGGCTAAACACCAGTGCCTTATCACCCATATCCGAGCACATTCTCAGAATATCGAGTAGCAAAACCATTTTCCCACTGAAATCCACCTCGTTGTAATTGTTATCTGGAAAAAGATCCCTCCACCAATCCTGCTAGCAGTTGGAACAATTAGATGAAGAATGGTGACCACAAGGCATTGGGAGCAATCAAAAACTTCTCAAATCGAAATGTAGATTACACACAATCAATTAAGAACATAATGATGCTAGCAATATATGAGGGGAGTATGATACTGAATAAACTTCAGACAGCAGAGAAGGAAGTCACACCTCATTTACAAAGGTTTTATAAAGTTTCTTGTTAGGATTGTGCTGCTTCTCTGCAAGAAACAACGTGAAACAGAGAAAAACTGAAAATTACTTCCTATTAAAACAACATTATACAAGCATCTACATGTAAAAGATAACATAAAAGATGGTAAAAGATAGAGGTAAATGTTTTAAGTTGCATTATAATGTATGTAATAAAGAGATGAGCAAACTAATTAACCAGGAAAGTCTAGCTTAATAATTAGAATAAGAAAGTGTGCACATAGAAAAGTACCTCCAGAAATCAGATTGCAGTTAGCATTCTCGTCACTTGAGCTGTCGTCTGCAAGACAGTATTCTACGTCCTCATATTTGCCAGCAGGGTCTTTGTTTTCTTTCCTCAGTTGCAAGATTCCAGGATGATTCCATATCTATAAGGAATGTGTAATTCATCGGAACTAAATGAATCCATAATACCAGAAAAAAGATTAAAATAAGTTGCAACTTAAACATGTCCAAAAGTTCTTATAGTTATAACTTAATAAAGAAGGCATCAACCAGGAGTGATGAAAGAACCTATGATTCTTTCAGAATGATGTTGTAACTTGTATGATTTTCGGGCACTTTTAAAAATATGAGATCGACGAGAGCACCAGATTATGTCTAGCATTCGTTACTACTATTAGTAAAGAATGCCGATAATTGGCAAAAGAAACAAATGTGTACCTGAGATAAGGCCTGGTACCCAGCAAAAAAAGATTTTTTCTTTTCATCAGAGGCCTTGTCCTTCCTAAACCCATGAACATCAAGAAACTTTTTGTACAATTTCCTCTGTAATGAAGATAACTTTACTGTGATAACATATACAGTTTTGGGGGGTAAATCGTTAATAACCACACAGGAATCTATCCTCTGAACAAATCCTTTTAATTGCTCATGCAAAATATGAGATCTTTGGTTCATAATCTTCACATCTTCTGCAGTAGCATTTGTATGCTGCCCATTTTCTATTGGATTTTGGAAACTGCAAAACAGCACAAAGATAAAGAGGTAAGGCAACTTGTGGCAGCTATAAAAAGCTATGAGTTTTAGAGTCTTGCCGATTCCTAAACTCGTGGCAGCTGCCAAGATATCCTTCTCTAACAAAATCAACCATCTGTTCCAGGTAAAACTCAATTGATTAGGCAGGCGACAGGTTTTAAATCATTTAAAATCTATAACTGTTGACTTTAAAAAATCATACACAATGATATTCCATCAAATTATTCTGAAGAGGTGATCCTGTCAATGCAATCCTTCTCTGGCATTTCACTTGTTTCAGTGCCTGGGTTATATCAGACCTGGTATTCTTGATGATGTGAGCCTCATCACAGACAACGATATCGGGACCAACCTGGAAAAGAATACAAATTTTCCTGCTAAGCAACAGTAAAAACCATAGATAGTAATGTCTGTATTCAAACTGCACTGCATGAAGCAAAAGGATAAAGGAAATGTGTCGAAACGAAAGGTTTATAAAACAACTTTTGCAGAAGTACTCAGGTTATAAGCACAACACAGAGAACTGATTAGGCATGGCAATACTAAATTATTTTTCTTCCTAATACTATTTGCAACATTTCAAAGAAAAAAATGCAAAGGGTAAAAGCCTAAAACCAATATGGAAGGAGATGTTTTATTCTTTCATCATTTTATAATCCAATCAATTTGTAAAATCGTAGAAAACCATGTTTAAATGAGTAATATAGCATAACAATCAAATGAAAAAGATAATGATGAACGAGAACAACCTGAAGTGCGTGACTGATATCCTTAGCCAAATCTAGATCCTTCATATACTTCCCAAGGGACAAATTCCGGAATGCAGTATAGCCAATTAATAAAACACCACCTTTTGTTCTCCAGTTCATCAACAAGTCAAGCCTTTTCTCCCTGAACAAATAGGCTAGGAAGATTATTTGTACTGAAAACTTGTTGAAGAGTTTCATTTAAAAGTTAGCTTATAAAAGTTTGAGAGATCCTAGATTACAGGATATATGTACTTATACTAAATGAAATTATGTGCAAACCTTGGAACATCTTCAAGCATGAAAATTTGAAGAGCCTGCAGCTCAGAAGGTCTCCATTTATTAAATTCCTGGCGCCAATTATGTTGAACGCTTACAGGTGTCACGATAAGGGCCGTTTTTAATCCTAGATCCACGCTTCTCATTACTGTATACAGAAAAGCAACTACCTGTATGCACATATGATATCTTCAGAATACTACATTTCTCAGACAATCTAAGCCTCAAATAGTTGAAAAAACTTTAAAAAATAACGCTCAATATAGCATAAAAACGATACCTGAAAAGTTTTACCTAACCCCATCATATGAGCTAGAATGCAACCAAGACCACTATCACCAGCTCTCACTTTTTTCACTGATTGAACAATGTTTTCCCACATAAAACGGACCCCAGCAATCTGTGGTTACGAAACAAAATACTTATATCAAATCAGGTACCACTAACATAATAAATGTATCAAACTACTTCTACACACACACACACATAAGAGAAAAAAAGGCAAAGGTAAAAAACAATTAGATAATGATCTTTTACAAGAAAATTAGTTCTATGATGAAACCATGTAATTGCACTTTAAACATCGATTAAGAGGGTTAAACGCAACCATAGTATGTGGGAACATCATGAATAAATAAAAGCAATTCTTCAGGTGAGAAACCAAGCAATCATGCCTTTTGTGATCTTGGTTAGCTTGGTAAGAACCACAACAAGGAAGCAATCAATTCATTTATCAAATATAAGATTCATCTACAGTGCCATCTCTCATGAAACATATTAAGATTACAGAATGTAGAACAAAAATTAGATCATGAAGAATAACTCCATCATACTTGCAACTTGCAAGTTACAACCAAACTGACAAAAATCTAAAATTCTATACTATTTTAGACACTGGACAACAAGTTAAAATAGAGAAACCTGATGGGGTTTTAGTTTCTTGGCAATGCTTGGAGGAATCGAAACAGCTTCTTCACCTTCCTCTCTCAGCAAGTTGATTATGTAACATGAACTATTGTCGGCCAGCTTTTCAACTCGAGTGCCATCATACGAAAGACCATTGCTGACCATCACTGATTTGGAAGAAGTAGAATACCATGCCTCCAAAGATTTAAGGCGCTCTTGTCGTTCCTATGGAAGTGATGTAGAGATGACAAGATGAAAAAATGTATTCAATATACAATTAAGGAATCAAGTTTTACCTTTTCAATTGCAATTTTCGTCTTAGTTTCTTCCCCCAGTTCAGTATCATCAAGGATTCTCCGAATTTTCTTTATCTTTTTTCTCTTAGTTCTGATACAAATATTAAATTAGAACCAAATTCAAGTAGAAGATCTTTCTAATGCTCTAAGAGGGCCAATGAATACGACAATGAAGAGTGATAAGCTTGCAATCAACTTACATGGCACGGGCATTTTTATTAGCATCTGAATCATTTGAGCCAGAATCAGAACTAGAGAGTATAACTTCAGCTATGGACGGTTCCCCATTATGCAACGATTTATTTAACCTCTGGAACCCTCTCAACTCATTCAAGTCGTTGGAAACAGAGACGTCATAATTCTTCCTTGTTTTTTCTTCATCAGAGTCGGAAGATAACACATAAATTTGTTTTTCATGTCCATTATCATCCTCGATAGTGTCATCTTCACGAGTCATAGCTATAGTGACCAGTTCTGCCTGACCGGATTCGTGATCAAGAATAAACAAAAGAAGCAAATCAGCAAAGACTAGTTAAATCCAACATAAATTCTGAGGCCAACAGCGATACAATTGCATTGTTTGCATGCATGTGCAGGGTCTCATTCTACTCTAGTTCCATGGCTTAAGCATATGATTAACCACATTTAAATAAATTTCAATCATACAAAAACATGGAATAAAGCCAGGTACATACATTTGACCCTGGTTGAAAATAAAAAACTAACCCATATGCAGAAAAAAATTGAAAATTTGAAATTTCCATCAACAATTTTCATGCAATAATTGACAGCATGAACTTACAGTAGGACATTTTACATCAAGTACTTCACAAGTCCCAAGTGATGATTAGTTTTTTATTTAAGATAAATATTAGCCAGTAATAGTTACCACATATTTACAATGCATAGTTTATCATGGAATTCTATGTGTTCATGAGTGCAAAAGTTCGAGAGCTGCACCCTGTATGCTGTATTCCAACTTCTTTCTGAGTCTTATCAATGTTAAACCAATGATAAAATATTAACTACTTAAAGATCTCAAGCAAACCTTTTTGTTTTGCTTTCTACGTCTACGTCTCCTTTTCATGCGAATGCGAAGCTTGACATCGTCATTTGCATCATCTTCCTCTTTGATCTATCAAAATCATGGAAACAAATAAAAAAACAAAACCATTCTCGTCAGCCTAACGAGGAAGGAGTTTGTGCATACAACAGACATCTGATGCATTAATTGCAAAGTAAAAAAGGCCCATTGCGCAATCTACCCAGACTATATTGGATGGAAATTCATCCCAAACTTTATTCTGCAAAGGTTGATTTTGTCATAATGTAGTATTCAAACTTTATCATATGGAATTATAAACTTATAAATTATAATGAAAAAGGCTAAGAATAAGAACTTTATTAATCTAATAATTAGCATGGAACTATGGTATTCAAATATTAGGAAAAGAGAAAAGGCAAAATGCAAAGAAAACTATGGCACAAACAAACCAAAAGTTTATTAATTTGAAACTTCATTTTGTAAGCTTAATTCAAGTGTATTCTAACTAATCATTTTCAGTTTTAAATTTCTTCTCAGAAAATACAGAAACAAATTGCAGTTGGGATTTACATTTTTTCAAATAACATATTGGGAGAAAGAGAAAATAATTCCTCTGACATATTCTTATCAATTCATAACAACTCCAGTAACAGAATAATAATTTTGGCAGGCAATGGTACCCCCTCTGACCTTTCTAAAGTTCCTCTTTTGCTCTTCTGTAAGAATCAAATCCCTTTCATTTGCTATTGCAGCCTCAACAAAAGGATTTCTTGTGGCACCATCAACATCACCAATTTCCTCCACCTAGCAAGAAGTACTTTTGTGAGATACAACTAGTCAAAACAAGGTCACGGTGTCCTCTTCTTGCATAAATCAAAATTATTAGGATGCACTTTAGAAGTTTCTCGCATAACAGAAAAGTGACTATTTATGTGTTTTTTAGTTTCTTTCGAATTCTTGAAATGCCAAAGAAAACAAAACTGTGAAACCATAGAATGAAATAACACCTTCCATTCAATATAACACCCCAAACAAAGTTAGCACTATTAGTATTTCAAATCTGATAGCGAATTGAGAGCAATAATATGACCAGAAAGCTTTTAAGTAAAGTTCAGGTGCACCTCATTAACTCCAGAAAATTTTAGACCCAATTCAGCAGCCTCTTGTGGAGTGTTGGCTAGGTAAACAGAAGCCCAATGCTTGTTGTCAAATGTGATATCTTTCAAGGATGACCCTTCGGAGCACATTTCGTTGAAAGTATCCCAATCTATATCAATATTTTCATTTACAGCTACAGTGCTATTACACTTGGCAATTGTCTTTCCCAGGAAACCACTGGCACCCTCCTCCAAGATTTTTCCATGTCGTCTGCCACATGAAAATAATATCAGAACAAGAATATATGAACCCAATAAGTGTATTATTTCAATTAAAATGTAGAACACGAACCTTCTCACTGGCCTGTGGGTCTTGAGATACTCTTCAGCCTTTGCAACAGATTCTGTAGCATCTATGGAAATCTGGGTTCCTATCCAGTGAGTCCTCTTTTTCCAGGCTTCTGTGCAACACCCTGCCGCAACTTGACTCTCAATCCACTTACAGAGACTGGAAATTTCAATCCCGGCACCATCAAGTTGTTCCTTCTCAGACAAAAAATGCAGTATATGCAAGTTAAACACAATTACTGGAAAAGTTATTGGAAAGTGAAATGAAAATAAGTAAATATAATCACAAACATGCAACTAAAGAAGCTAGTTGATCTAAAATAACTTGTTAATCAATATATGAACTAGTAATTACACATGTAATGAAAACAACTCTAAAATGATATACCAGTAAATGAGCACCCTCAGTCTCAAGCTCATCAAGCAGCTCTTCCCATTCTTCCTTGAGCGCCAACATCTCGTCTGCAACAGCCTTCTCCAACTATCCATCCACCAAAAAGTTAACACAATGCAAAGATCATGTAAGTAGAAAATTCTTACAGGGCATTAAAAATAAGAATGTGTTGAACTATTACTTCATCGCCAGAGAGAGATTGAGCTAATTCTTTCCTCACTTCATCCTCAACTTTTACTAACGATTCCTCTTCCAGAGCCTCTTGAGCTTCTAAGGCCTACAAGTATATAACTGAATAAGTAACAAACAACTTCTGCTTTTGGTACTTCCAATTTATTTCTTTAAGATGAACTTTTTTACCTTACTCTCAACTTCTAAAAGCTCAGTGATTAACTCTTCCAGCTCCATCTCACTGAAAGGCTCCTGCGACCATACAGGTAAAAGAAAAATATCATGTACTGAAGATTGAAGAATCTTATAAAATAAGGTAACAACAGAGAAAACTAGAAATGTATAATGTTGAAGGCCGGTTTAAGAAAGCACATGTTACACCCTGTTTCAATAATAAAGTCAAGTCGACGAGCTCACCCTAGTCATCACACAGACCAGCCAATGGAAAATGGACAGCTCAGACTCAACTCAACGGAAGACTAGTTAAGAATCAAGGATTTAAAGACACCACGACCATCTACTACAACTGTTGCAATATGAGAGTTTCTTAAAACATAAAATCTTATACACAATCTCTAAAAAAAAAAGGAGGATCATACTAAAACAATACATTTATTTATATAAAAGAATGCAAAATACACCTGCAAATCATCTTCTTCTTCTTCTTCTTCTTCTCCTCCTCCAAAATCATCGTCGGAGAAATCACTCTCAACAACCCCGGTTTCTTCCTCTTTCTGAGCTGCTGCTTCCATCTTTTTTAATTGAGTTGTAATCAAACCCTTTGTTTTTTTGACAGGAGTTCAAATCAAAACCTTAAGGTGGAATTGAGAATATGAAAAGGCGTTGCAGATTCAAAACCTTAAGAACGGCGGTAAAGTGGAATTTGTTTGGTGGTTTTGAATTATTGTAATAAAATAATGGTATTTTAAAGGTTTAGCACACCTCAAAAAATGTTTTGCTCACACCTTAAAATATTTAAGTACTAAAATAGACAAATACTATATAACCAAACACATCCCAAATAATTATAATCACATTCTACTTGTCTTAAATCTTTTCTACAACGTTTTATTTTATAGTTCATGTCAGTGTTTCAACTCTAACCGTGGTTGTAGACTATAATTGATGTACAACCAAGCATATGATTATATATATATATATATAGAGTGTATGATCAAAAATTAATCCAACATTTTCACAAGCATACACAATGGTACGGGCGTACACTTTCATGAATTTATATTCGTACATAACTTAAAAAAAAAACATTAACTATTGTACGACCAAAAAAAAAAAAAAACACATTGCAAACTACATGGTTGAATTGAATGTCCCACGTGGTACAATTTGCGTTAATAAATATTAAATTTCCAATTTTTATAAATTTAGTTTAAGTAATGAATTGAGGGGATTGTGAAATAGATGTAAGAAAGATATTAATATTGTGTATAAGAAGAGGAATGATATATTTTTAGCCAAAAATGGTAAAATGTCAAAATATGAGGTGTGTTTTAGACTTTTAAGTAAATTAAAATATTGCATTTATTTTAAGTATAAAGAGACATGCATATTTAATAAATGAGGTGTGCATATAATATTTGGGATGCATTTAGACGCACCCTTTGAATTTTTTTCCTTTCAGACATTTATGCAATATTTTGTCCAAAAAAATCACATGGGAATATTAAGATTATTTAAGTGATTGTATCACTTAATTAATTAATGTAAGTTTCCATAACCTTTTTTTTTTTTTTGACGTGGAATATTTTCATAACCTTACTATATCCAGGGAGTGCCACTTGTAATTTGTAGGGTGAAAGTGTGATATGGAATTAGTATAGGGGGCAAAATGAAATTTTAAAAGAAAAAAGATCTCGCTCACGTCCTTTCCCTCCCCATCTCTCTTACAGAGAGAGAAAAAGTCATGGGGCCCCCACCTCCTCGAACTATTCCCCAAAGTCATCAATTCCCTGAAATCTGAACGGTCCATCATTTTCATCCAACGGTCCGTAATAGTCTCGCTAGTAGCATCAGCAGTTATTAGTCTCCCTCCTCTTTCGCTCCCTTCTCATAAACCCTAGAATCTGCAATCTACACACCCGCAGCCATCCTTTTTTCTAACATGAACGCCTAAAATCATACACAACTTTATTTATATTTTATCTAAGAAAATACCCCAGTTTCAAAAATCAAAGGGATTATTTGCCTCTTCGGATGATTTAATCGTTTCATCACAGGTATTTATTTTGTTTCTTCTTAATCTTGCTTCTCTTCGATGGGATCTCGTGTTTGAGGGAGAAAAAAGATGGGATTTTTATCATTTTATGAGATGCGTTTGGGATTTATTTGAAGGGGCGGGGTGACTTTTAATTTCTTAATTTTTTTCGTAAATATCGTTTTATATTAGTGTGCGGTGGGTCCGAGTTGTGACGAGTTTACTGAGTTGGGACCGTTTCTTGGTCAGGGGTGTACTGAAGCATTGAGATTTTTGTTTGAATGCTTGGAAGGAACCGAATTGTGGCCGAGTCAGTACTGCGGCAAGAACCGAGTTGGGGCTGGGTTGTTCTCCGAGTTTGTCTCGGGATGACATGTATTTTGTGTTGGGAGTCAATAAAGACTGCCTCAGTATTTGGTCATGTATGAACTATGATGTCTCGATCGTACGTTTGTAATTTACACAGCACTTGAATTTTGCCCCTTGTTAAGAGAATTGTGAGTTGAACAGGGCCACTGAGTCCGAGTTGTTCAAAAGTAGAGTCGGTTGAAACCGTTTTTTCTTTATATTACTGAAATAATCTGAGCGTGAGCATTCATCATTACGGTTGATAATTCTGCGTTGGACCAAGTTTTGGTCCTTGAAAAAATTTCATATACAATAGTGAATAAGAAAATTAGTTCTGGGGTTTCGCCTCACAGGAATAACCACAAGCCGATGCCTTCAGTGGGAATGAGAAGGAGTACACGTGTGTTTGGGGCACGAGTTCTTCGTTCTGGAAGGAGGCTTTGGACAGGATCTAATGAATCTGTCAGAGGAGCTCATGGTGAAAATAAATTCCCCGACAGTTCTGCAGATGGAGGAGGTGATGCAGATGATTGCCACAAGGATACATGGCGCAGAAATCAGAATAGTGCTTCAGTCGGCATGATTGCACAACCTAAAACCAAAGAGCGCGCATCTGGTGCATCTGATGGTGCAATGGAGGTTGGGAATGTGGACACAATGTGTGGAATTGTGTATAGGAGAAAGAGGAAGCGGGCGAAGTTGACAAGTACTGGCCTTACAGAAGATGAGCGGTATGGGAAGAAATTTGTAAGGAAACAATGGCGAGCAAAACGTAAAGCTTCTGAATCATTTGAATTATGCGGAGGTTTCAGGGGTCCCATTAGCAGGTCTCAGGGAATTGCTATTGTTGTTCATGGATCTTCTTATGATTGTGGTTATTGGATTGCTTGCTTCTTAGCTTCTGTGCTCAGCTACATGACTAGGGTCAGAATTGGAATGAGGCGGTTGTCTGAATTTTTACTCTCAAACCCTATATTTGAAGCTTATTCGTCTCAAGGAGTGCTTTTTTTCCAGGTAAAGTCTTAATCCTTAATAGGTTAGGTACTTGTTGGATTATCAAATCATGTTGTGTAATATGGTTAAATTTTGCAAATGATATGTTACTTGGACTGTAAAAGCTTACTTAAAAGTGTGGAAAACTTTACTGCAATGAGAAATGCACTAGTTAGTTGTTGATGTTTTAAGGTGCCACTGGAAACACTATATTTAATTTTATTATGATTATGGTTATTTATAATTAGATTTTTTTTTGCAGGTTCCTAATACTGCCAAGAACCATGGGTGTTGCATAATTTCTCGATCCATGTCGATGATGCCATTGTTTTCTGTTGATATTTCTGTGATTCCGTCTTTCTTTATGTACATGCAAACAAGCATATCTCTTAGATCTGCACATTTGGATTGCTTGCTCGATCGACATTATAAGAAGGACGAGAGTGTGGCTGATGATGATGCTGAGGAACTCTCTTGTCAAATTTCTTCTTGGAGAGACCAAAATTGCGTTTCTGGAGCATCTCAAATTTCACATGGAGAAGACTTATCTTACATTGAAGTAGCAGCAGCATCGGAAAATGGAAATCTGGACAGGATGCTGTTGTTGCATCCAACTGTTGGAATACCTAAACCGTCTTTTCGGAATTTACAATTAAGAAACAGTCGTAATATCCAGAAAAGAAGGAGTTCACTAAGGCGCAAGAGAGGTAGGCCACCATCTGCTGCTTTCCGAACTCAGAAAGCTAGCGGAGCAGATTTTCTAAGGATTAGGCATGATGGGGCCCAATTCTGCGCTGCAGCGCCTACTCGTTTACTGAGGAGTTCAGATAAGAGGAGATCTACTACAAACATTAAAGAGCTAAGGTCCACCCTTGAAACTAAAAGTGTAAGTTCGGGCAGCTGTTCTACTAATCTGTTAATTACAGAAGCAGACAAGTGTTATCGAATAGAGGGAGCCACTATCTCTTTAGAACTATCTACTTCAAAACAATGGTTTATCATAATTTCAAAGTGTGGGGTAAAGCGATTGAGTCTGATTGCACAGCAGGTGATGAAGCCACCTGGTTCTAACCGCTTTAGTCATGCTGTAGTATGGGCTGGTGATGGTGGTTGGAAGCTCGAGTTTCCTAATAAACAAGATTGGTGTGTTTTCAAGGAACTTTACAAAGAATGCTCTGATCGAAACTTGCAATCTCCTTCAGCTAGCGCCATTCCTGTTCCTAGGGTGCAAGAAGTAGCCATCACTATTGATGAACAATTTGTCCCGTTCGTGAGGCCTGATTCATACATTACTGTGAAAGATGATGAGCTAAGCAGGGCTGTGGTGAAGACGAGCGCCTACTATGATATGGACTCTGATGATGAGGAATGGCTGATGAAACTGAACAACGAGTTGTGTGATGGGCAAGAAATTATCAGACCCGAGAGTTTTGAGTTGGTCATTGATGCACTCGAGAAAGCTTTTCATTACAATCCAGAAGAGAATTTGGATGAACTATCAGTCCATGATTTTTGCATGAACTTGGAAAGAAGGGAAGTTATAGAGGCTATCCATAAGTATTGGGTTAAAAAGAGGAAACAGAAACGCTCAGCATTGATAAGGATTTTCCAGGTAATTTACTGTTCTCTTCAAATGTAGCAGTGTTTTTATAGAAATTGATGTGTTTCTATTTGTCTCCTAAAAAATATATTGTTAGGTTTAAACTTTCGTATTTCTTATTGCACGGGCAATAGCTCTGAAGTTTTTAAACCTTTTGTTTTTGCATGGTTCAGTTATAGCACAAGGGAAGTATTTTATGTCGTCTATGCAAAAAAAATGGGACACTCCCAAAATAATAGAATGCCTGCATTCAGTGGATGCTAGTTTTATAAACAATGGGTGTCATGTTTGATTTACCTTGCTCTACCTTATCCCTAATTTATATGAAATGATTCAAAACATTTTAATTGTAAAGACTTAGACTATTATTATTCCCTGGTCTAATGCCATTTCATATCATGTTTTCCCAGCATTTCTTTCATTTATTTTACTTGGTCGTGATGTATCCTTTCCTGAAGTTACAAAGCAATCTATTATTGGCAGCTTTACCAGCCTAGAAGAAGTCAAGTGATCCCAAAGTCTGTTTATCGGAAAAAACGATCATTCAAACGACAGGCAAGTAAGGCAGGGAAAGGCAAACAACGACCTTTGTTGCAAGGTGAGTAACCTTGATTTTTTCTAATTTTGCAGTGGGTCCATCATTGGTTTTATGAAATTTTGTTAATGAACAGTAATCCTTTTTATACATAATTCATTGTTGGATAACTCAGAAACAAGTTTGTTGTGTTTATTTAAACTGGAATCATGGTTGTTGCTCTGTAATCAATCTATTCTGGTGTAGATACTTAATATTCTTGTATCAAAGTTTATCAACAGCACTGAGCCTTTTTGCCTGCTCATAAAAGTTGTTAATTTTTCTATTTTATATTTTGAAATGTGTTTTCCTGTTTCATTGTAGTAAAAGCTTATAATGTTGTTGATTTCATTTCACAGCAATGGCAGCTGAACGAGATGCTTTGGAACAACAAAACTATGTGCAGAAATTGCAACAAGCTAAAGCCGCTGTGGAGAGATATGAAGGAGTGGCTTTGCTGAAGCGTCAGAGAGCCCAAATGCTCATGGCAAATGCCGATTTAGCTACCTACAAAGCAATGATGGCTCTCAGAATAGCCGAAGCAGCTCAAGTTGCTGAGGCTGCTGCTGCTGATCCTGCTCCAATTTTGTTGCTTGAAAACTGATTGATTAAAGTGATAATCGGGATCTCATGGATAATGGCCAAATTTTTTGAAGCTAGAAGAGTGGGATTTGCGACTCGTAAACGGTTCCGACTGAAGCCTCTGTAGGTTCGACCTGGTGAAAGTAGTGTAATTTTGTGTAGATTCTGATTTGATGTACATTTGTGTATTATTACAACGTGAAATTGGGATCTTACAATGAGGGTTCGATCGGTTTCTTGGAACTGAGTTATAGTATGGGGGAAAGGTATAGGAAAAATTTGATCATAATGGCCATTTTGTGTCATTGTGGTGTGTTTTTTGTTATGGCGCACCCACCTAACGATTGGCTAAATATCTGTATTGAGATGTGTATATACTATTTTAGGACTAAATTTTAGTTTCCTAGGGTATGTTTGTTTTGGGATTTAAATTCTGGTATCGACCTTCTCTCAGCTTTTTTAAATTAGGCTTTTGCTTTTATTTTCTAAATTTTGATTTCTTAAGATACAGTGCCTAGTTTACGAATTAAAATTCAAGGTTTAAAAAGGCCGAAGCAAAAGCAATAAGGCTCCAAAAGAAATAAGATAGGTTTAGGCATCAAAGGGACATGTCCCAAAAATTGTCGCCAATATCCTAAGACTCAGACCAATAAGGCAATAACCCAACAAACCTTCAAAAAGAGCATTCACAATAGTCAATTAAAAGCATTTTTTTTTTTATAAATTGAAGATTGAACAAAGTTCTGTATGGATTGATCGTCTTAAAAACTGTTTGCAATTTAAAAAAATTTGAATTTGAAACATAAAGTATAAATTTAAAACTTGCATCAACTTGCTAATCGATACATATACTATATAATATTAATTATATACGTTATTATCATTATTTCTAGATTATATACTGTAATTGATACGGTCAGAGTATATAAAATGTGTATATATCTTGGATATGTAGATCACATGTTTGTTGAAAATGAAACATCAATAGCAGTATATACACATAATCTCTCTCTCACACACACATATATGCATGATATATTCGTGGAACATATTCACACACCAATCATACTCTTTCTTTGTCTCCATCTCAATCAATTTAAATCAAATTCCCTCCATATTTCCAGCACAATTAATTCCGAAATTTCATTATTCATCAATATTGACAAGTTGCAAAACCTAGTGGTCCGCATATATATATATATATATATATTCTACATATTTAAATGGGAATATAGGGATGCCGCAAAAACTCTAAAATGTTCTAATTCTTTATTTTAAATTTCTGTGTTTCATTAATACAATAATAATACTACTTACGGTGTCATTCACGTATATATTAACTAGTACTCGCTCCATTCTACGTTAAATGATAGACTTTAGTTTTTTCAATTTTTGGGTGTATAGTCATGAACACAATGGATTTTTACCAGGTCCACCGTAGTAAAAATGAGTGCCCCATTCAGTATTGTATGGACTTTGCACTATGTCATAACAATTTGTATTTTCAGCTAAGGTTGTTATATCTTGGGCCGACACAAGATTGTTGCCCGAGTCGACGATTTCTAGGTTTCTAAAATAACTAGCTTTTCCGAAGCCATCTTCTGCAAAGTGGCCCGAGCCCATTTGAGTCGTTGTGTGTTCGTTGCGGGCTCGAGAATTTACGACTTCACCACCCCATTCAACCATCGTCGCCCGATCCGCTAAGTGTGTGAATAGCTCTGCTGGCCAGTACCCCACTAATGTGCTCTCGCCAAACCCCAACCACCAATTTCCTAATTTTGGATCCTACATTAATTACAAGGTTAAAAAAGTTTGAAATAATCAACAATACAATTTATGTAACTTGTATTTTACCAACTAAACATGTGGCCTAATAATCTGATTCATATTTTCAAATATTGTACGTAGTATGTAACATTACACATGAATTTTTAATTATCATGATTAAGGTGAGAATTGACATTGAAATTTTTACCTTCCAAATGAGAATTGTGATATCGTATTGATTCCCGCCTACAGAGGAAAGTGGCGAAATGGCAGCTCCGATGGCGATTCGACTATTTGTTTGCACAAATCCGGAACACAAAAGATTGTAGCATCCGGTTGCTTCATAAGAATCACTCTGCATTTTCATTACCCGAAATTAAGGAGATATATATTAAAGAAAATAGCTAGTCATAAGGTTATTTTTTTTACTCCATTCGTCCTTCTCTAATTGACACGTTTGTGTTTTGAACATGTTTTAAGAAATATAATATTGTATTAAAATGATATTTAGGTGGTGAACAATGATCATAAGAATGATAAAGATAGAGAGATAGGAAAAAGAAAAAGGTAGAGAGATAATGAAATGTTGACAGCGATTTTATTTAGATTAATAAATAAAGCACATATATAAAATGATTAAGATTACCGTCCAATAAGTGAACAATCTTGGTCGAGTGTCTCCATACAACTCCGGACTAACCTGACTAGTGTAACCATACAATATTCAGAAATATTATTTCAACTTCAAATATATATATATACTACAAATTTATGTAATGTAATGTATGTACATGGAGAAATAGCGTATACGTAACGTACCTGCCAACCAGCTTCGATGCTATTGAGGTCGGAGCCATCAAAGGAGCCAGATAAAACCCAAATTTGAGATAGGCTAAACTCGTTCAACTCTTGTACTGATGGGTCCCACACGTTAATTGTCGCTTTTGCCCCGTAAACCTCCTCCGACGATGTCGTGTATGCTATCGCGTGCTTAATTCCATGCAAATTGCGGGAACATAATTAATTATTAATGATTTATGTATACAAATTAATACAATCAAATTTTTATTTCGTGATTATAAATAGAGCTAGCACTCTTGGGTGAGTTTTTTTACCCAATATAAGTAACATTGTAAATGATAGTCATTTTGTTAAAAATATTAGTATCTTTTTTTACTTAAACATTGTCACTTTTTTTTGTAAATATAAAATTTGAAGAAAAAAATAAATTATCCAACATAAAAATCTGGAAAATATTAAGTAGAAAATAAATTAAGTCTACTAATTAGTTATCTCTTATGCAATATTTAAATCCCAAAATTTCCCAAGTGATAATATTTATATATAGTAAATATATATACCTCATGGCCACCGTCGTCTATGGCGGCGGAGATGTGGGGCAGCGATTGCTTCTTCTTCTTCTTCCCAAAATCGTACAAAGATTTAGCTCTGAGTACATCATCCACCGTGCTACGCCTTATCGGAACCGTCCCCTTTGGACATAAGTACTGCCCCTCTTGATGCCACATTTGCCACAACCCATCCACACTTGTAGTGGTGGTGTAATTTGTTTTAGCCATTTTCGTGGCCTTTGGCATTTTTGGTGGAACTCTCTGATTTTTTTTTTTAATCATGTTAGTGAACGATTTATATATATATTAAAGTCAAATTTTATTTTTCATAATATATATATATGGATGATGAATTTTTTATTTCATACGTACCTGGATTTTGTGATTTTTGAGAAGAGGATGATCTAAAGCTGGCTGTCTTCTTTTATGAACACAATCTATGATATCTCCATCTGGGCTCTAGATTAATTAATTTCAAAATAAAATAATTAGAATAATAAAATTACACACGTGTGCATGTGTGAATATCGGGAGGAAGTATTCATATTGGTATGATCGATATTGTACCTGAATAGTGTAGATGGGAGGTTTGTTAATCTTGTCCAAATGCCTCTGAATCCTTGCTACTCTCAAGCTGCTAACTTGTTTGTATTTTGTGTAGTTTAAAGAAAAACTATTGGGATTAATTGCCAATGAGAAATATACAAGAAAAATAATTTGCACGAGTAGAGGAATTATAATAAATGAAAACCCTCCTCTTTTTCTTGCACCCATCATTTGCACAAAGAAATGAGTACTCATGTTATTCAATTCTTTGATACATATATCTAAATTAAAATGACTGAAATTAATTAATTAATACATTTGTTTCACCAGCAAGAATAGTAGAATCAGAAAAGGGTATAATTCAAGTAATATAAAGCATTCACCAACACAGTCTTCCCCATTAATTTTCCATCTGCTTTCTTTTCTTCTCAGTCACTTCTTAATTAATATTTTAAAATCACCTTCACCTTTCGTATTTTTTTCAATCTAAAGATAATTTTAAATAAATCACTAACTTTAACAATTTAGTCTGAATATGGAGTTTTGATAATATATTAGATTAAACAAATAGTGTTAAGTGTCACGTTAGATTCAGACACAAAAAATAAGTTTATAAGAAAGACTAATTTACAATAATATTTAAAGTTGTGGGTTTATTTTGCAATTAATTATCTAAAAATTTAGATGTGATTGCAAAAAAGGGTGAGTTAGTGTGTAATTAATTAAACCTTTTTTAATTTTTTCTTGAGTATAATAAGTCCAGGACATATAACGTATGCAATTTTGAGGTGACAAGATTTTGGGAGTATATATATAATAAAAGAGTAGTGTGTGTGTGTTTTTTTTTTTGGCTTTTCTTAGCCTCCAATCCACGTCTTGTTTGTATAAATGTTGGATGAACATTATACTATCACCACGTCCTAATTAACTACACTAATTACGCGAAAAGGATGCATTGGCTAATTAACTCTACGTTGTTTTAAATTATACTTCCTTCTATTCTTATTCAGTGACAATTCTCACCTTTCTTGTATAGTGCTTTTCAAATTATCCTTAAGCGGGTGTTTGGACACTAGAAGGTGTTTAAAAGCACTCTTTTTTTTTTCTTTTAAATGTTTGTAAACATAATCAAGTAATTAAATTAATTTATTAAAAGTAATTAAAGCACTCTTCCACCTACTTCTAAAAATTATTAAAATACTAAACACATGTATAATAAATGTGTCCGTTTAATAGGATAGATGAATATTTGTTCGATTTTATCTTTTCATACAAATTCATTTTTCATTCATACCCTTATTTATTGATACTTGATGATATTAATTAATACTCCATCTATTTCATAAATTTTGTCGCATTTGAGTAGGGGTGGGAATGGGCCAGGCTACCCGATAGGGGTCTACGGCTCAGTCTATTAAAGCTCGGTTCGGCTTGACTCATTTAATAAACAAGCCGGATTCAAGCTTTTTTTAAAGTCTATTTAGTTAAATAGGCCGGACTTGAGCTTTTTCGTAGGCCTTTCAAGTCCAACAGGCCGACCTATTTAATTAATTTAATATACAAATATATATATATATATATATATATATATAATATAAAAATAATATAATAAATACCTAATACTTATACTTAAATATAGAAAACATCTTAAATTAAATAAGAACATCTTAAATAAGAGTGTCTAATATATATAATTTCTAACTAGTAAGCATTAAGCAATATAATTCGTGGATTTTTTATGATTCGATGAACAAGTGTTGTATATTTTTTTTTTAAATGCACTAATAGAACTAAAAAGGCTTTCGGGCCTGACCTATTTATTAAAAAAGCTAGGCCAAGCCTTAAAAAAAAGCTTATAACATGTCATAGGTCAGGCTCGGGCCTAAAAAATATTTAACAGACCAGTCTTTTTTTTTTTGTAAAGCCTACCTAGGCCTGGCTCATTCCCACCCCTACATTTGAGGTTAAATTTTATTTTAAAAAGTAATCGATTTTTCTATTTTTATCAATGATCTTCTTAAATTATTCATATTAATTTCTACAATATCTTTTTTTATTTAGAAATATATTAATGATTTTTTTTTTTAGAAAAGTCAAAAGAATAGTGAAAAAGGAAGGTGAACAAAAAAAAGGAAACAAAGAAGTAAATGATAAAAATTATGAGGGGGTAAAATATAAATTTATTGGCTTATCAATACTAATTAATTAGTACATTGATTAATTTATTCTCAAACAGTTAAAATTGTTACAAGTTAGTATTACTGAAAAGTGCAACATAATATTATTAAAAAGTGCATGCTCCTTATTAATTAGTACATTGATTAATTTATTCTCAAACAGTTAAAATTGTTGCAAGTTAGTATTACTGAAAAGTGCAACATAATATTATTAAAAAGTGCATGTCAGTATAACTGAAAAGTGCAATACAATATTTTAATAAAAAGTGTAAGTTATTGAAATGGATTAAGAGAGATTGAATAGAATTGAACCAATCCAAATTTGGATTGGACCAATCAAAATCCGTATTTTGTAATTATGTTCCGTATCTTTTACAAATTAAATCTTGATATATATGATAGGTTCTTAATTGTTGTTACGTACCTTAATTAATAAATAAAAAGTCAATTATTCCGATTTTGTCGATATCGTGTACATATTTAATAAAATATTTCCTGTATTGAAATTAAATTTATGAGCGGCAATATATATAAATAGAGAGGAAGAGAACTCCATATTCATTGAATTAGAGATGGAGGCCAAAAGTCCTGTTTTCATTGCTCTCATTATTGTGGCTTTGCTCCTTACATCAGGTAACTTTTATTTCATTTTATTTTCACCCATTTTTTTTTTAATATTTCATCAATTTAATGTTTAAAAAATTAATTTGATTATATGTATATATTTTTTTTTACAGTGAGGTGTGATGATGGAGAAGGAGAAGGAGGGGACCCAAATAAATATATATCGCAAGGGCCCTGCTCTAAATTTCCCGATTGCAACAAGTATTGCTTAACTCATCAATATCCAAAAGGTGGAAAATGTTTCTATGAAACACCTGATCATGATATTAAATACTATGTTTGTGTTTGCATTGCAGAATGATTAATTGTATACGTTTAATATCACTTCATAAATAATAAACAAAATTTTACAATAATATTGTTTCTATGACCCCTTAATTTTTTATGTTAATAGTTTGTGTTGAAATTCACATGACCGGATGTCGTATGTGACGTCTCACCATTCATCAGAATTTTGAAATTTAGAATTTTTCCATCCAAACATCAAATAAATACTAAATGCGTCGTCTCCAGTGATTTATTAATGAAATTGTCCAATTAGGTCATTACAAAGACAAACACCATCGACAACATAATTTTAAGCGTTAAAAAAAGATGCTACAGAGGTAAATGAACAATTTGAAGGGTTAAAAAAGATACAATTTGTTGGGCCATGTTATTGGGCCTTGGTGAAATGGGCCTTAAGCCATTGAGTCCATAGCTACAATGGTGCTAAGGTTCATTGGGTGCATGTAAGTACTGGAGCCTGTCATGATTTGCTGGACTATCAATCTGTTGGCCTTTTCTTCGGATGAAACGAGATTTCAAAGGGCGCGGCTAAAGGCACCCTGGATTCCTATGAGTACACCCAGAAGATGAGGACACCCACCTGGAAAACAAATTAACTCTTGTGCACATTCCCCGTTGCTACTGTGTTGAGCCAGTTCTACAGGCACACACCCTAACAGACCCGTCCTCGTCACTATCACTCGACGACCTCCCAGATTATACAATCTCTGCAATCAAATTTTTTATTTATTTATCTTTTATGTCATCACTTTTTATTACGTATCACTTTAATAAACTTGAAAGAAAATAAATAAATAAATATATTTACCTGCAAAATCTTTTTGTACTAGAAAATTACATAGTGTACATAATCTTCGAGGGGAAATTGTTAAGATCTTGCAGAATTAGGGACCAAATAAAATAACAAAAATAAAATGCCACAAATAACATCACTCAACAAGTTTCAAGTCCCACTTAAGACTTTCAACTAAGTCCCCGACAGCGGCGCCATTGACTTGGTTCTTATTTTGCACACTTTTTAGTACAACAATAACAATCCCCACAAGCGTATGGGTTCATTATAGTTGAGTAAGTATACGACCTAGTAGTTATCGTCCAACGATCTAGGAGAACGTGGAGCTCCAAAACTATAAGTCACAATAGTGTTATAGAAATTAAACGGGAGAATTAACAAATAACTAAGAAAATAAACAATTAATGCAAACAACTAAAACTAACTCTAAAAGATGAAAGTGCAAGTAAAAGAATTGTTTCAGGTGTCTTCCTTATGTGGGTAGACTAATAAATTAACAAATTAATCACAATAATTAAGCCTAATGTCTTGAATTATGATAAAGGTTGTCACATACTCCCTCCGTCCCATATTAATTTGCATAGGTAGATGGGCACAAATATTAAGAAAGTGTAATAATGAGTGGAGTTTTGAGGGGTAATTTTGTAAACCTTTATGTATAAAGTAAAGAAATGAGTTGACTTTTGTGTATGTGTGGAGAAAAAGTAATGGCATTTGTGTAAAATTGAGAATATTGTGAGGGTGGAGTTTATAAAGAATTTTCCATTTTAAGGGTGTGAAAGTTATTGTGGGACGTCCAAAAAAGGAAAGTGTGAAAGTTATTGTGGGACGGAGGGAGTATATGTGTAGACCAAACCCTCGTGAGACTTAGGTGAACACGTGCACTAATTAGCAATTATAGGATCTAATTAGTACCATAAGCTCGTAGGATAATGACTCGTAAACACTTTCAACACGGTTACTAATGTTTACAACTCGCCCCCAATTAATGTCTAAGGTTGTCGATCTAAGCAATCAACCCTCTCTCGGTTAATCTAATTACTATTTAACTTCAATTAATTAATCAAGGTTCACACCCACACCCCAATCATGCAAATCCAACTCTCGTTGCAATTAACATAATCGAAAATATTACCTGATGCGGACCAAAATATACGCTCTCGAGACTTTTTTTCTCCAAATGTTCTGATTCAAACTCGATCAAATCAACATGCAAAAGTCACACCGGAGAAGACTCCAGTGTGGAGAATCCGACGCTCAAGTCAATTTTCATGTAATACGTGGGTAAAAAATGGATAACTCAATATTAATATATGAGAAAAAACTGTCATTTACCTTATTGGAGTTATGCATTTATAAACTTTCATACCTGGGGTATTTTGGTAATTTTGTGTGCTTAGGGAACCTTTGAGTTAATTGGGTCTTTTATGATATTAAGTCCCCAATGATTTATTTGTCTGGACCTATACAACTTATAATAATATATTCTATTTGGGCTCGGGGCCAAGTCTTATGAGATGACGAATTATTACTCATCACTAACTAATATGATTGATCAACCAATTGAATCACACAAATCACAACTAGAAACAATAAACACCAAAACATACGTAAATTAAGCAATTAATTCATAAACCTACTAATTACCTATATAATTTCAACACTCAAAGTAATCAAAGTCTAGTCCATACCTAAATTAACAAAATAAAATAAATACATAGGATATAAATAACCGAACATTAAATTAAAGAAAGATATCACTTCAATGTCTTGAATTCTTGAATCGTCTTAACAAAATGAAATACTAAATTAATATATATCTAAGAAATGAAAAAACAAACTAAAAGCTAACTATCTATTGAGTTAAGTGAAGTGGAGTGTAGGGAGGTCCCCCAATGGAGTAGCCCTGTTTTCTCCCCTATGCTTTCACGGCTTCTCTGCGTATATCCCCCGAGGCTCACGGCTTCTGCTCCCTCCTAAATGAGTAATTGGGCGTGGGCTGAAATGGACATATGGCCCTGAGGTTTAATTATCAGTTGTTTGCTTGCCTATTTTCTTGTTTCATACGACTGAAAATATTAATGATAGTGACCTATGTTAAGTAAAAGGGTGCGGCTAAAGGCACACACGGATCCTACGAGGACACCCACTGGCTGAGTACACACACAGTGGATGAGGACACCCACGTGGAAATCCCCAATATACCCTTAACCTACATAAAACCCTAATTTTATACCTTCATTCCAAAAAATAAGTACACCAACCTCATCCCTCTTTTCCTACGCCCCTCTCCCTCCCCTTCTTCCCCCATCCACCACATCGGCACCCCCTCCGCCCCTCCACCCTCGCCGCAGCACCGCCATTCGCCCTCCCTCTCTCACAAACCTTGTCTGCCGCGGCCGCCGCCGCCTTCCTCTCAGAGATGCGGCCGCTCTCATCCCTCCTTCCTCGTCCGTCGCGGCCGCCTTCGTCGTCGCACTCCTCCGAGAAACGTCGCCTCTATTATTTGAGGAGAAAACGTCGCCGCCGATGCTCGTTTCAGGTAAGATTAGGGGTTTTGAAAATTTTAGGAAAATTAGGGTTTGTTTTGGAAGTTCGGGAATTATTTTCGAACATATTATGTTTGTTTTGGAAAAAAATTCGAACATTTTTTGTTTGTTTTGGAAAAAATTTCGAAAAAGATGTTAGATTTTCTTTTTTGGACAAATTTAAGTTGTTTAGGAATTTTTTTCGAACAACTTGTGTTTGTTTTGTAAAAAAATTTGAACATCTTACCTTTGTTCAGTTAAAATTTTCAGACACATTAAGAATTTTTTTTTATTTTTTTTTCGAACATTTTACCTCTATTTCTGTTGTTTTCTTTTGGAATTTGGATGTTATGGTGGTGGTGGGGGAAGATTTTTGGGGGTAGTAGTGGTGGGGAGGGGGGAAGATTTTTGGGTGGTGTGAAAGATTTCGTCGATTAATATAATGGTGGGCGTACTCATCTTTTTTTTTTTTTTTTTTTAATTTACACGATAGGTATATGGGACATTTTGCAAGCTCTCTTGGATGAAAAAAAAGTTTGGTGGGTGTCCTCATAGGATCTGTGTGTGCCTTTAGCCGCACCCATTCCTTAATTCAGCCTCTATTGCTCATGAAATGGGTCACGTGTTTGTGAGATTGGGCTCAATTGCAGCTCATTTATTCTTTTTTTCTCTTCATCGATTGACTTCACAATTTTATCGAGATGTGTTTTGCTTTAGAAGTCCTTGTTTTTCCTAAAAAATAGCAAACAACGCTCTTTCTTCAAATCAAGTGCAATTAGTCAATTTAATGTAAATAATACAAGAAATTCTATCAAATTAAGCAAAACAAATTCATGAATTTCAAGCAATTTTCACACTAATCAAGTGGGCCTACCGGGACCGCCTTGTTTGGACAGCGGGTTGGGAGCGGGCTATCCCGCCTGCCCGCCATTTTTATTTTAATTAAAAAAATTAGTAATAATATTATTATTCTATTATTATAATTAGTTTAATATTATAGAAAAATAACAAAAGTTTATCACGTTTTTCAGATTTATTCAACAACTCAAAATTTAGCCGTTGTATGCAATTAACAACCAAAATTTAGAAGCAAAAATAAAGTCAAACACAACAAGTCTTTGTCTCGCATTACAAATTTGCGCTACTTGTTTTAGTTTCAACATCATACGTCGACCTTTTAGTTATAGTTTCATTGTTAAATTTTAGATTATGATAATAGATTTATTAATGAGCGTGGAGTAAGAGATAAATATTAAAAGACTTTGAATTTTCCAAATGAAGATGATGAATTTAATAAATAAATTTTTTTTTTTAAAACATCGGTTTGGCCCTCCGAAACCCGCGGCCCGCCCCTTTGTGGGTTGGGTTGAGGTTTTGGCAGTCTGCCTAATAAATGGGTCGGCCCGCCCCGTCCAGCCGGCCCATTTTGACAGCTCTAGTTAAATCTGCTATAGAAGGTAACTGGATCAAAATCAATAAATTGAAATTTAATGGATTAAATTAAAAAAGTGGTAATCTGGTGGATTAAATTAAAAAACTGGTAATCTGATGGATTAAATTAAAAAATGTGGTAACTTAATAGACTAAAAAAAAATTCCAAACTTTAAATATTATTGCAATTTCGATTTTTTTTTTTAATAACCTCATTTGTGTCTGAATATGATGTTTTGTTAATTAATACGGAGTATATTAAATTTTTTTTTTAAAATAGTGTTATTTAAGTGAGGATAGAAGGCAAAAAAAATTTCTAAGGTAGACTAATTTACAACAATATTTAAAGTGTATGAATTGTTTGCAATTAATTATCTAAAAATTTAGATGTGATTGCAAAAAAGGGTGAGTACGTTAGTGTGTAATTAATTAAAGTATTAAACCTTTATTTAATTTCTTCTTGAGTATAATAATTCCAGGACATATAACGCATGCAATTTTTTGAGGTGACGAGATTTTGGGAGTATATACTCCCTCCACTTTTAATTAAGTGTCATTTTAACAATTTTCAACAAATTAAGATATATAATCACGGACCATTTTACCCTTCATTAATGATAACTAATTTTAATATTAAATTTATGTTTAGAAATTGAATGTGGCCAATATTGTAGGTGATATTCATGTATACAACAATTAAGGTTATTCATGATTTACGCTGTAATACTATATTCAAAAGGGAAAAAGCTTAAATCAAGGTAAAGAAAATGGAGGAAGTATAATGTATAAGGGTAAAATTGTTCAAATTAAAGAAACAAGTGTAGAATGACACTTATTTTGAAAATATTAAAAAAGACAAAGTGACACTTAATAAAAAACGGAGGGAGTAATAAATGAGTTTTTAATTTATTTATTTTTCTTACCTCCCATCCACGTCTTGTTTGTATAAATGTTGGATGAACATTATACTATCACCACGTCTTAATTAACTACACTAATTACGGAAAGGATGCATTGAATAATTAACTCTATCACTCTATGTTAGTTTTAACTTTTAAACTAGAGGAGAACCTTGTACGTATTAAAAATAAAAATAAAAAAATTTAAGAAACAAAATTGAATGAGATCGATAAATTATTTTCTATCTTTTAAAATTAATAAATTAAATTTAATAATATATTTATTAATTTATTAGTATAATTTAATAATTAAGTAATTCCTTAAATAAGTTATTTTTTTCTTTAAAACAATTAATATTAAACATAGTAAATTAACATATTATCATAATTATTTAAAATCAACTCAACATTAATTATGATGACACTAGATATTACCATATATAAAGACATTTAAAAATAAGACATATCATACAAAATGAAGGACGACACATCATCAAAATTAAGAAAAATACGACACTGTCAGAAAAAAAATAAAAAATCTATATTAGTATATAGTGGGATTATACTTCCTTCTATTCTTATTAAGTGATCGATGTTCTCACCTTTCTTTTTATTTAACAAATTAGACAACGTTTAAATATTCCGTTTTTTTATAAATGATGTTTTAGACCTTTTATTTTGTACATAACTAGATGATGTTTTTGAATTTTTATATTATTTATTTCAATTATGTCATTCCTTTAAATTTAAAAAATCTCCTAATTTTTAACTTTTTTTTTATTATTTAAGGGAACTAATGTGCATTATGAAAAATATGTATTAAAAAATTAATGTAATTAAAAACATTTTTTATTATTAAAGGGTATACTTGTTAATACATATATTTTTTCTTAATTCCAAGAAATTAGTCTAAAAATGGAGGAAGTCTTTTTAATGTGATTAATTAGAGTGCTTTTCAAATTATCCTTAAGAATTACTCCCTCCATTTTTTAATAAGTGTCACTTTGACTTTTTAACTAATTTTAAAATAAGTGTCATTCTATGGTTTTTTCTTTAATTTTGACTATTTTATCCTTATTCATTTACCATAAATATTTTTCATTAATAAATTCCACAAAAATTGTTTATACCAAAATTAATTTGATTTATGAATACTAGCTACATTCTTAACTACATTCTTTATCAAACAAAATTTCTATATTAAAATTAGTTATAATTAATGAAGGGTGACCACAATTTATAATCTTAATTTGTTGAAAAAAACTAAAATGACACTTATTAAAAGATAGAGGGAGTATTAAAATACTCAAACACGTGTATAATAAATGTGTCCGTTTAATAGGATAGATAAATATTTGTTCGATTTTATCTTTTCATACAAATTAATTTTTCATGCATACCCTTATTTATTGATACTTGATGATATAAATTAATACTCCTTATGTTTTATAAGATTTGTTACATTTGTTACTAAATATATTGTTTTTAAATTAAGTATCGTTTTTCTATTTTTATTAATGATATTCCTAAATTATTACTATTAATCTCTAAAAAAAAATTAAAAATATATTAATGACATTTTTTTTTTTGAAAAGTCAAATGAATATTGAAAAAGGAGCTAGAAAAAGAAAAGGAAAAAATATGTTATTTAATTTTATACAACATTAAAAATGAGATAAACTTTATAAAATGGGGAGGGAGTAAGTTATACTCCGTATAAATTAGTTGCCCATTTAAAAGGGGCAATAAATATGAATTTATTGGCTTATCAATACTCCGTATTAATTAGTACATTAATTTTTCGGTTTAGAACCGAGTTAGGATTTTTAATTAAAAATAGGATAGCTTTGATTTTGTAATTATGTTCCATACTTTTTATGGATTAAGGAGGGTGTATTGATGGTGATTATATAGAATTTTTTTAGATTTTTAAAGTTTGAGTGTATTCAAATCGAATTTTCAAAACTCTTAAATTTTTTTGAATGAATTCAATAAGGATTGTAAAAAGTCTTAAAATTTTTTTGGGTATTCAACCGTCTATAAATTTTAATACTGTGAATTTTGTTGGATTATCTTCCAAAAATATAAATAAATTATACTATCAAAAAATTCTTATAAAAACCATAGATTTCAACTGATTCTCTCAGAAAACTCTGAAGACAAAAGGTCAAAAGTAGGAATGACAATATTGACTCAACACATAGGTACCCGTTCCGCCCCGCGAGCTTTAGATCAGGTCGGATCTGCCCCGTATTGAGAACGGATCGGATCTGCCCTGCCCCATATGTGAACGGATCGAGTATGGGTCTTATGTCCGACCCACAAGTATCTGACCTGACCCGAATTATTATATAAACTTTATATAGTATATATATATATTTTTTTTTTTTTAATTGGTAAAACAATTTTTTTAAATATAACATGAAAAATATTGTTTTCAATTGTGAGAAACAACTTAAACAAATACAACATGATATGAAAAAATGGGGCGGGGCACTAGGCGACTATCTAGGACTCGTACGGGCCGCGGAGCGAGTCCGGGGCATAATACATTAGAATGGGTGCGGGGCATATACAAGTATGTGTGTTCTGTATACATTTGCATCAATAGTTCTAGCGATTGAGTTTATAAAAATCTATGTAAATCAATAAGAAAAAATATATTTTACAATCCCGTTTATAAAAATTCATATAAATCAATAAAAATGTCAGTTAAACTTTGTATGAACTCTATAAATTTTTTAAATCACTTTTTAAAGTCTAAATAAATTCAATAGAATCAATATAACCCTAAATCTTAACTTAATTGAAGGATTTACCATATGACAACAACCTTAATTAATAAATAAAAATTCAATTATTCCGATTTTGTCGATATCAGTGTACATATTTAATAAAATATTTCCTGTATTGAAATTAAATTTATGACCCTCAAAAAAAAAAAAAAAATATATATATATATATATATTTTATGAGCGGCAATATATATATATATATAAATAGAGAGGAAGAGGACTCCATATTCATTGAATTATTGATGGAGGCCAAAAGTCCTGTTTTCATTGCTCTCGTTATCGTGGCTTTGCTCTTTACATCAGGTAACATTTTTTTTTCACCCTTTTTTTTAATATTTAAAAAAATAATTTGATCATATATATATATTTTTACAGTGAGGAAGTGTGAAGGAAAAAGAGGAGAAGGAGGGGTCCCAACTAAATATATATGGCAAGGGCCCTGCTCTAAATTTCCTGATTGCAAAAAGCATTGCTTAAATCATCGATATCCAAAAGGTGGAAAATGTTTCTACTCCACACCTGATCATAATATTAAATATTATGTTTGTATTTGCATTGCATAATGATTAATTGCCACAAATAATAAACAAAATTTTGCAATATTATTGGTTCCATCTCCTCTTCATTATTTTTTTATGTTAAAAGTTTGTGTTGGAATTCACCCGGCTGGACATGGGACGTCTCACTATTCATCAGAATTTTTCTAATCGAATTTTCATTGTAAGTAATTGCAAATCAAACATGGGCTTATGGTACATCAAATAAATACTAAATGCGTCGTCTCCAGTGATTTATGAAATTGACCAATTAGGTCATTACAAAGACAAACACCATTGATAACATAATTTGCAAGGGTTAAAAAAAGATGCTACAAAGGTAAATGAACAATTTGAAGTGTTAAAAAAAAGATACAATTTGTTGGGCCTTGTTGAAATGGGCCTTAAGCCATTGAGTCCATGGCCACAATGGTGCTAAGGTTCATTGGTTGCATGTAAGTACCGGAGCCTGTCATGATTTGTTGGACTATCAATCTGTTGGCCTTTTCTGTCGGATGAAACGGATCCCAAAACACGTATAAATCTCGATCCGGGCACAAATTCGATAGCGGGGTGCAAAGGCCCAACCCATTGTATGGCCCTTGTCCACAACAAGCTATCTTAGAGGTTTTAAATCCTGTCCAAATACATGAGTTATTACTATAAGTTATAACGTTGTTTATTTTTGGAATAAATTCAATGTAAGCACTATAAGTAATAGTAATGAATAAAAAAATTGAAAAAAATGTCTTACCAAAACGCGCAGGGTTGGAAACGAAGTCCAAATGCATTTGATTAGTATTAGCTGCAATGAAAACATTTTTACCAATGTCTTTGTTGAGTTGTGTAAGCATTTGGACAAGTTGAGGGTTGTAGAGTGATGCAGCTTTCATCAGCTCTTGTGCACATTCCCCATTGCTACTGTGTTGAGCCAGTTCTGCAGGCACACACCCTAACGGACCCGTCCCCGTCACTATCACTCGACGACCTCCCAGATTATACAATCTCTGCGCGCACTCAAAATTTTCATTTATTTACCTTATAATAATATGTCATCACTTTTTATTACGTATCACTTTAATAAAATTGAAAATAAATAAATAAATATATTTACCTGCAAAACCTTTTTGTACTCAGAAATTACATAGGGTACATAATCTTCAAGGGGAAATTGTTGAGATCTTGCAGAATTAGGGACCAGATAGTAATTATTGACAAAGTCATTTCCTCCCAAAGTAATAAGAATCAGTGATTGTTTCACAAGCCTCTGAGTTTGCCCTTTTCCAATAATTGCACCCACTCTTTGCTTGTACTCTTCAAAGTAATCCAGCTGTTGGTATATTCTTATTATATTGGCCTGCACAAATAACAATCTCATTATTAAATTTCATTTTTTGTAAAATAAATGAAAAATGTGAAAATTCCTACAGAATTAAAGACTTAATATTTGTTTTAAAAAAAATTAAGTGAATGAAAAACATCTCACAAAAGTTTTCGTACTTTCCTTTTAACGGTAACGGGATAGAGTCGGAGGGAGTGATAAACTTACAAACTGAATTCCAGTATCATTAAGTACTCCAACTCCAGCCGAAGCAAAGTTGGCTCCAACTAGTAGATTCTGCCCTCTAAGCTGTGGACTCAAGTATGGTAATGTTGGTTCCCAACCCATCCCTTCACCTAATTATAGTTTTAAAAAAATAAATTAATTCATATATAACTTAATATGTTGTTGTAACGAGGCAAAATTAAATAATTGAGCTAGTTAGCAAAAAGTACTTACTAATAAGATCGGGGATGTTAAGACCGTTAGAGAAACGACCTGTGGGTTGATGGGTCGGGTAGTCGATCCCATAGGGCGGAGAATCGGCCCTAGCCGTGGTGGCCAAGTAGTTGTTGTTACCATTGTCCACCAATGAGTCACCAAACACAAAGAATGCCCTACCTTGTGCATGAGTGAATGCTAAACTCATGCAAAAAGCTAATAAACAACTTGATATTTTCACTAACATTGTCATTTTCAACAACAAAATTAGTAGCAAAGCTGGCTAATGGATTAAATTTGTGCTATGCTTGGAATGTTGTGTGGCTTAGTTTAATCATATATATATAGTGTATATATATGCACGAGGTTTCAGCTACTAAGACTGGTGCAATAATTAGTGTTTATTGAAATTGTGGGTGCAACCCCTACAAAAAAAATTCAACATAGATGGGGATTCAACCATTTGGTGGTCAAAGTTCAATGATTGTGCTAATAATTATTTAGTCAGCTTTGATTATTCAATTTAATTAATTAGTACATGAATTTCTTGTTGCATGCTAGTGTTACCGAACTAAATAAAATCAACATCTAAATAGATTTCTTTATTTTCTAATTATTTGATATAATCTTCCATGATTCAATTGAAATTTTGACCAATCAAATTAAAATTGTAATATAATTGTATCAATTATCAAAAGTCAAATTAAAATTGTTTAATTGCATCAATTATTTTGATATAATCTTCAATGGGTGAATTGAATTTTTAACTCATCAAATTATAATTGATACAATTAAAATAATCTTCAATTGGTGAATTGAATTTGTGACTATCAAATTAACTAGAGTTGCATCAATGAAATTAAAATTATAATTCAATTTCATAGAGAAATTGACTCTCGTGAGTGAAATTAAAATTATAATTCAATTTCATAGAGAAATTGACTCTCGTGCTCATACAGCGTAGAAATATATGTCATTTTTTTAAACCAAAATATATGAAAGTTATATGTGTGAGAAGAAAATCTAATATACTGTACTAATTAATAAGTGCGAAAAAAAATCCCCCTAAATTGTTTAGGTCAGAAAATCAGCTGGAAATAAATGGAAAACAACCTAATTTTTACTGTGATTCTGTAGCTTCCCCACTTTGTTGGCTAATTAATGATTTTACTAAGGGCGTTGCTAAAGGCACCCAAGGATCCTATGAAAACACCCACAAAAACTTTTTTTTATCACTAGGGTATGCGAAATGTCTATTGTACCTCTCCTGCACATTTTTTAAAAAAAGGACGGATGAGCACACCCACCCATTTCATTTCACACCCGATTCATCATTTCACACCGAAATCATTCAGATCCCCACCATCACCATCAAAACAACAAAAATCCTATAGGAAGGCCCAATACAGAGGTATGTTCGAAAAGTTTAACAACAAAAAAAATTCTAAAACCCCAAAATTTCAACAACAAAAATAAAATCTTAGTATGTTCGAAATTTTTACCCAAACAAAGTTGAGATGTCCGAAATTTTTTAATGAACAAACTCAATATGTTCAAAAAAAATTCCAAAACAACTTAAATTTGTCCGAAAAAAAGATCGAACAAAATGTTAGAAAATTTTTCCAAGACAAACACAGATTGTTCGAAAAAAATTCCAAAACAAACTCAATATGTTCGAAAATAAATCACAAACTTCTAAAAACCCTAAATTTTCTAAAATTCCAAAAAAATTCAAAAATCCTACCTGAAACGGGCGGCGGTGGCGGAGGAGGGGTGCGAGCGGCCGCGTCTCTGGGAGGAGGGCGACGGCGGCCGCGGCGGACGAGGGAGGAGAAGAGGGGTTGGTCGTGCGAGTTGGGTGGGGAGTGAGGGCGGCGTTGTAGCTGCGTGGGGAGGGGAGGCGGAGCTGCGCCGCGGCGACGTTGGGAAAGAGGGCGACTTGTCGCGCGTGTTGGGTGGGGAGACGGGGACGGCGCTGGCGACGAGAGGAGACGTGGAGAGGGAGGGCGGCGCTGCTGCCGGCGACGAGAGCAGCGCTGGCGAAACGGAGGCTGTCGGCGACGAGACGTGGGAGGGAAGGTGAGGAGGCGAAAATGTGATGGGTGTACCAAATAAGTTGATGGATTAGGATTTTAATGATTTTAATGGGAGAAGGGTATTCTTGAGTTTTTCACGTGGGTGTCCTCATCCGTTTTGTGTGAGTCCTCATCGCATGGGTGTCCTCATAGGATCGTTGGTGCCTTTAGCCGCGCTCTTTTACTAAATGGGCCATGTAAATGGACTAGATTTAAAGGCCCAAAAGTATATTATATGAAGCCCATTAATTGTACACCAGAGTCCAAAACTGTTTTGTAGGATCCGAGTTCACATAATTTTTTTGTATATGGTTTAAAAATCAACCATCGTTTTTAACGGGTTACACTTCATAAAAGTGTGATAGTCCAGCTTAAATTGTTTTTAAAATGTGATTTAAAGAAAAAATAAAATTGTGGAATGAAGTACTACACACTCCGTCCTAAAAGTTTTCATACTTTCATTTTATGTTTGTCTTCAAAAGTTTGCACACCCAAAATACATATATTTTCATACTTTCATTTTATGTTTGTCCCCAAAAGTTTGCACACCCAAAATACATATATTTCATTTCATCATTTGTGTCATTACTTTTGAGACCCCACCATAAACTCAATACATCCACTTTATATATGAAATTTTATTTACTTTATATATAAAAATCTACAAAATTACCCCTCGACACTCTCATCATTACACTTTTTTTTAAACCATTTATATATAAAAATTTATAAAAATACCCCTCAACACTTTTTTCATTACACTTTTTTTTAAACCATATATTGACGGAAGGAGTATTAAATTATGATTAAATAATAAATGTAGGTGGTTTGATTAAGATTAATAGAGATGGTAGAATTGAGGAAAGAAGAAAATTGAGAATGTTACAATGGACGAAATCGAGTTTAGTGAAAGTTCCAATTTTAATATTCCTTATATATATATACATACGAAGAGCAGATAAAGGAGTAGTAATTTATACATGATCCATAAACCCTAAAAGGGTAGAAAAGTAACTAAAGATAAAACCCGCCAAACACGAAGGGCGCAGATTTCCGCATAAGAGATATGATAGAGCGGGAGGGGATAGGAATAAATTAAATAAAAAAAATGAGCTAGCTAGAAATTATTAATTAAAAGGTGGGTGTTGCGAAATCATATATTCCGGCCAGTTGAGATTCATCGAGCAGCGTCGGCGCCGCCGGAATATCGAATATGCACTTGGCTTCATCAATCACCGACCTCTCGCTCCTCCAAAATAGTTCCTCATCGGAAGAAGAGGAGCTGGTGGCCTGCATCGGCTCGGGCGGTTTTTGAAGGTTTAGTTTGGCGCAGGGGCCAAAGAGGCGAGTGGCGGCCACGTCGTACGCCTTGGCTGCCTCGAGCGAGGTGTTGAATGTGCCGAGCCAAACCCTAGCGCCGCGGTTGGGCTCTCGAATCTCGGCCACCCATTTGCCCCACGTGCGCTGACGGACGCCGCGGTACGTGCACAGGGCGTTCTCGGGCCCACCCTTGCCGCGCATGCACCCCTTCCTTGACCGCTGGGTGCTGGGCTTCTTCGCCGGCGCCTTTTTTCTGGCTGTGTCCATGATGAATTGTTGGAAATGTATGTGGTGTAGTGGTGAAATTAATTTTATAGTGGATTTTTGGGGGTGCTGAAATGTGAACGTGTAAGAATGGGAAGAATGTAGATGAAACGTGGCGGCAGGAGAAGTATGGGGTGAATGTCTCATCAGCAGCTATTTGCATTTTCCACACACTCTTAATAAATTGGGGACTACATGCGTACGGTACAATATCTCCTCTTTCTTTTATCCTTTTTTTTTTTTTCCTTAGTTTTGTTATTATATCTTGTACAGTTGTACTCCTCGATTTCAATAAAAAATAATAGTTCAATTGGTATTTTATCCTACATGATTATTAACACGGGACATTGATTGATTTTTAGTATGACATATGTTAATTATTGAAACAAAATATGAAACATCAAAATTGAAACTGATTTTTTACTTAAGTAAACTATTTTTACATGAGATCAGTTGAGACGGGTTAATTTGAATCCTATTAACTTATACTTCCTCTCTACCCAGTTAAACTTTTTATTTGTTTTTTTTTAATATAAATTAAAGATATAATATAAAATATAAAGTGGGGTCTTGAAATCTAATAGGAGAAAAGAGATAAATATTGTTTTTAGATAAGAATAATTGAAAGACTTTGTTTGAAACTTCTGTTATGACATAATGGATAACTTATTAAGAGATATATGAAGGGGTGTCCATACTTGTTAAAAATTCGGTGGGGTGATACCAGTGAAATACGAAAAGTGGAATAGGAGAATTCAACTTCATACTTGTCCAACCAATACTAAGTTAGTATATGGCAGTAAATAATTTGTCAAATCTCAAATACTTAGCTATTTTTTAAAGCCTGACCACAATTAAACTCATTCTATCAGCCGAATTAATCAATTAAGTCACTATTTAATTAGCAAGAAACCAAGAAAAATATAAATTCATATGTTTCGTAGTCTACAATTAATATATACTCCTATATGAGTTAAAAAGAATATCGTCTCGGGAAGAATCAAGAAATATATAGTGCGCGCGCCAGTCAATAAAAATGTGTGTGGATAATAATGAACGTATAGATAGTGATAATATATTATATCTGCAATGATTTTATCCATCGTAGCCAGCTCCTAATTACTTGTCAGATCTTTAGATTCTTTACTACGAGACACATGGCCGTTTCATTGCCAATTTATACAGTAAATTAAATTAACCGTCTAAACTTTAGCTAAATTGAATTAATGTACTATGCTCAAATATTGAACCACATTCGTTGTAACTTGGATTAGTATTTATCTAATTCTAAGGAGTATGTTCATTAGTAGTCAAATAGATTATGATGGCAAAACCAAAGACTAAAAGCATCATTTTATCTTTCTTGGTAACTCTCTAAAATGTATTGAGCTCAAATTTGGGTACAGATGACCCCTTGCTTGTCAACTGTTCGATCACTCCAACGTTACAGTTGCAAATTACTATGCAACAATTTATTGGATAAACCAAATCTCAATTCCTCCTACTTATATATATACAACCATTCATTTCTAGTTTTAAGGAAACAAAAAAGATTAATATAGAAAGAAAAAAATGAAAGAAGGATGCAAGAGAATTATTGTTACACTTATAAGTACTCTCTTCTATTTTGAAGCCTTTGCATTGCCATCACCAGGAGATCCAGGTTTATATATACTTGTTAATTAGATCTTTCTCTTCAATTTTACACAAATGGGCTTCCTCAAATAACCATTTTATTACAGCTTGCAGGCTAAACTTGATTGACTTCCCTTACAAACCAATAGGTGGATGCACCAACATCCATGAAGAACTCCAAAACTGGAATGGCTTCCCACTAACAAGTTGCTGCCAAAATGCGCTCGTCGTTCTTGCTCATGCGTTAGCCCTTCGTTCGTCTCACAATTCATCGGGTACAATTTTCATGCCACCTGATCAATGGGCTGAATGCAGTGGACCCTTTCATGTGCAGCCTAACGTGTCGGTCCAAACGTGTGGATTTCAAGATTTCTTCTATGGAAGAGACAAATGCTCTGTACTTAAATTACAAAGTATTGACAAGAATGTTGTTGATCACTGCTCGAATTTCGCCTCTTCTTCGTTTGATGACGCTTGTGGGAGTTGTACCTCTGCCATATCGAATGAAGTTTCGAGACTGTTAGCTGATTTGGGAGTTGTGGGAAGGAATGTGGAAGAAGAAGCTGTTTGTGGTGTGGCTGTTATTGTGTCTGTTATAGCAGGTACCATGAATCGGACGGCCACGATTGGAAGTGATGATTTGATCAGGTGCTTACCTGCTCTGGCTACTACTCCTACAGGTTAGAACATTGAGTAACACTTGCACCAGTTGCACGTGTACAACTATTACTCCGTACTACTTTTTAGTAAAACGACTAATACTGAGTATATTTTTTGTGCAGACTCAAAGAATTACATCAAAGTCAATAGTAAGTAACAACATTACACTCAAAATGTAACAATAACTCATAATTGATACTAATATATTTGTACCAGGCAGTGTAGCTGAAGCCCTATTAGCAGTGATTCTGATAATGGTTGTGCTGACCGCGGTCATCGTGGTTATAAAGCACGTGACGAAAAAGATAAAGAAGCAAGAGAAGAAAGAAGTTGTAACGAAAGAAATGGCTACAAAATGCACAGGGATGTACAGATTCTCGAAAGCTGAGATTGAGAAGGCGATCAATTACACGTTCGAGAAGCAGTTCCTAGGACGAGGCAGTGCAGGACAGGTTTACAAGGGCAGGTTACCAAGTGGACAGTTTGTTGCAATCAAGCATTTGTACCAAGGCAGCACGTCGGATTCTTTTGCCAGAGAAATCGACGGGCTGTCCAGGGTTCGACATCCCAATCTTGTCTGTCTTTTTGGTTGCTGCATTGCTGATGGACAACAATATTTAGTCTATGAATATTGTCCTTATGGAAATCTTGCTCATCATCTTCTAAGTATGTCGTTCTGTTTTGTTTTGTTTTGTTACGATGTGCATATTAAAGGTAATAAAACACGAGATAATCGTAATTGTGATCAATTTATTATAGAGAGTGACTGTGTTCTAACATGGAAATTGAGGGTGAAGATCCTGAGGGATTGTGCAGCTGCTCTCAAGTATCTGCATCAACACACAAGTGGTTGCATTGTTCACAGAGATATTAAAGTAACCTCTTTTTCAGCTTAATTAAATTTATTTTCTCCTTCAATTATATTAATCATAAAACTTAATTCTTGATTTGTTATCTTTCTTTGCAGCTAACAAATATTCTTCTAGGCCATGACATGGAGCCAAAGCTGTCCGATTTTGGATTGTCGAAAATGCTAGGAATCGCTGAGAGCAAAGTATTTACGGGTAAAATATTTTTTAAATTATGACACTTTTACGTCCAAGTCTCCATTTTGACCACTGCAAACTTTTAAAATCGAATAAATGTACTATTTATTTACAGATGTTCGGGGAACCATAGGTTACCTTGACCCGGAATACATGACTAACGCTAAACTCACTTGTGCAAGCGACATCTACAGCTTTGGCGTTGTCGCGCTTCAGCTTTTATCGGGACAGAGGGTGATTGCACTAGACCTCGAAGCGCGTGACCAGCTCACGAGAAAGGTACATTTTTTTAAATGCCAAATTCATGTAGTATTAATAAAGTTAAAAAATTGTGTGGTTAATTTGTGAAAATATTGGTTGTAGGCAAGAGATGTAAGCATGCAAAGAAGGCCTCTAAGAGATTTTCAAGATGCTCGAATGATGGGAGATGTAATAAACAGTATAGACTTCGAATCTGTATTGCAAATAGCAGTATTGTGTACGGCCGGTTCCAGCAAAGGTCGTCCTACTATAGACTTGGTGTTTGATGAGTTGGACAGGGTCTGGAAAAACACACACGGTCTTCGAAACGGTAATTTTATTGTATTTGAATCTCGTATTTCACTGGCGCAAAAAATGTGACGTTACTAGATGAAATACGAAATTGATATCTTTCAATTTCTTCCCTCTTTTAGAAAAAAAAAAAAAAATCAAATCGTAATTTTGAACATTTACAGATAGCGAGGATGAAGATGTTTTTATCGGCATTGATGTCATCAAAATCAGCTGAATTTTGAACTTTGTAGTAAAATTAATTGAAGAGTGTACTTACTACTTATGTCATATTTGTAACTACTCCCTCCGTTTTTTAATAAGTGTCACTTTGAATTTTTAACTAATCTTAAAATAAGTGTCATTCTAGGGTTTTTTCTTTAATTTTGACTATTTTATCCTTATTCATTTACCATAAATATTTTTCATTAATAAATTCCACAAAAATTGTTTATACCAAAATTAATTTGGTTTATGAATACTAACTACATTTTTAACTACATTCTTTATTAAACAAAATTTCTATATTAAAATTAGTTATAATTAATGAAGGGTGATATTGACCACAATTTATAATCTTAATTTGTTGAAAAAAGCTAAAATGACACTTATTAAAAGATGGAGGGAGTATGTAATAGTATATGGTAGTACTACAATATATTTTAATGGATTATTCAAATTACACCATTTTCTTTAATATTAATAAGTGTGTGCGCGAAATTAGAGATGTTGTCTGTCGTGTTGACACTGTACATAGACAACACTATACAGCGGAAATTAAATTACACTTTAAAAAATGAAAGTATTTAAAATTTGCGTAGATTATAAAATAGTCTACGTTGTTCATTATATAAAAATATGTGAAACGATTACAACCTCTTAGAGGTGTACAAAAACACTACGAATGAGTGTACAAAATTTACTAGATCCTACGAAACTATCTCCCTCATAGATTTATGCATATAACCTAGTAAATAAGACCATGATCAACACACTATTATTCGGGTTTACAATAATGTGTAGATCTACAAAAAGAAACAATAATTTTCCTTACTATAAGTGTATAGAGCGTTCTATAGACTAGTAATCAAAGATAGTTTTTCTTCTTGTGTTGAGGCAACTACGGTATTTATAGGCTTCATGGACGAACTGCCCTCAACTCATATGATCGTCACAACCGTGAGATCAAGCGGTTATGATAACTTCTCCTCACACCTCCTTGAATGTAGGACTTGTTATCTCATGTTTAGTAACTTCTCACTCACATACAACTGTGTGACCTGGTGTTGCCCACGTCTTCTAACTGCACTGGTGACATTACTAAACAACAAGTGTAAGATCGGAGTTAGTGAGAAAAGGAAGGGCAAATTCTGATGTTGTCATAAGTGTTGGGAACATTAGTTACAACACTCGGCTGTTAGTGTTGGATCATTATACAAAACACTTATATCAACATCAACATTAATAATAAATCAGAAAGTAGTACTCCCTCCATCCCTAAAAAAAACTTACACACCACTCTCATAATATATACTCCCTCCGTCCACCAAAAGTGTGCCCATTTCTTTTTTTGGATCCAAAAAAAACGTGTTTATTCTATTTAAATAGTTAACTTTTCAATATTTTTTCTACTTTACTAACAAAATTGAGTATCTACCAAATAAATTTTTTACTAATTATATTAAATATATTTTTTATAATTAAAATATGATTTTGTAAAAAACATATACTCCGAATAAAAAAAAAGTGAGCACACTTTTGGTGTAGAGGGAGTACATATTTACTATTTATATCATTACTTTTGGGTGTCATCATACATTTCATCCAACTACTTTATTTACCTTATATATAAAAGTTTACAAAATTACCTACAAAACTCTAATCATTACACTTTTCTCTAAACTCCGTGTCACAAAATGTAAATTTTTCGGAGACAGAGGTAGTAAATGTTACTATGATTATAAATAATTTATATTTAAATTGCTTTTTTTCTCTAACTAACCATTTTTATTTAAATATAAATGTGAACACTAAAAAAAAATTATTTGTATATTGAACTTATAGAGTATTTGAACATTGAAAAATATAATTTTTTTTATTATTATTTACAAGTAGTAAAAACAACTTTACAAATATTAATCGAAATTGAAGAGAGAGAGAGAGAGAGTTATAAAAGGAAAATAGAGAGAAAAAAAGAAGAGAGTGAAGCATTCAACCAATATGCCTTCCATTGAAATCTCCTCATTTTTCTCCGGTGTCAAAATGAGCAAATTCCAAGGAACAACGAAATTTTGGTACCATAAACAAACTTGTTTCTGTTGTTCCCAAATGATTTTGTTTCCTCTAGGTTTCCACCATTTCTTGCCATCATCACGATCAATAGGGGTCCTTCACCCGCCTGGAGGACCCTACCTCACCCCACCCCCACCCCACCCCACCCCCCGCCTGTGATGAAACCTTAATACACAACTGACGAGATTCCCTGGCAAGATTTTCGTGGGCTCCGTTTTTTTTGTTTGATTTACCAGGAGGAGAATTTCCGTGTGTGTGTTTTTAGAGCAGATTTTGAGGTTTGCAGAGTACAACACCATATTATAACGTATTAGGAATTTTACATGTTCATTTATTTGAGATTTTACATTAGTTTTGAGAGTCGATTTTCGACAAGTTTGAAGACATGAATTGCTTCCCATGTTTTCAAAATAAGGAAGAAAGCAAAGAGGAGGAGGAGAAGAAGGATTTGCCCATTGCTCAACCTAAAGATTTGCCCCCAGCAGCCGCAGCAGCACCAGGCGCTACTCCTCCTGGTATTATACATTTTCACCCTCTCTTTTTTACCCTGATTTACTTATTTGATGGGGGATTTTTAAAGGAGAAGGTGTTGATTTGGTTGTATTTTGACCTAATTGCATTGAATCGATTATGGTTTGAAGAATTGCATGTTTCTACTTAACTTTACAGGACGTTCCGAAAGTGCCCTCTCGGACTGCAGAAATGCACCCGAAACCGAGAATAATACAGTGAAATCTTTCACTTTCCGTGAACTTGCCACTGCAACAAAGAATTTCCGCCAAGAAACTCTGTTGGGTGAAGGTGGATTCGGAAAAGTTTTTAAAGGGACGCTTGGAGCTACTGGACAGGTATATGAATATACATAGTGTCCCAAATCAATGCAGCAGCAGCTTGTTTGTTTATTGTTTGTTTTCCTTTGCAATAGATTGTTGCTGTTAGGCAGCTAGACAGGAATACAGGAGGCAAGGATTTCGTGTTTGAAGTGTCGTCGTTGAGTCTTCTTCAGCACCAAAATGTCTTACGTATGGTTGGATATTGTGCTGATGGAGAGCAACGCCTTTTGGTGTATGAATACTTGCCATCTGGCTGTTTGGAGAAATATCTATTCGGTACTTTATTTCCCCTATCCACATCCACATACATACGTGGTTGAGTTGTTGTTAATAATAATGTACGTTGTTGTTGTGTGTTTACAGACCTTCCTGCAGGACAAAGCCCACTAGATTGGACTACAAGAATGAAAATTGCTCTAGGTATTGCAGAAGGGCTGGAGTACTTACATGAGAAAGCCGACCCTAAGATCATATACCGGGACTTGAAATCCTCAAAAGTCCTGCTGAATGACACCAAGATTCCCAAACTCGCAGATTGTGGGCTTGCCAACATTGTGCAGGGTGGGAATAAGATGCACGCGTCTGTCATGGCAGGTTATAACGGATATTGTGCACCCGAATATGAAAGAAGTGGGGAATTAACAATCAAGTCGGATGTCTACAGCTTTGGTGTAGTCCTCCTTGAGCTTATCACAGGACGTAGAGCCTTGGACACTTCACGACCAGCAGACGAGCAAAGTTTAGTTAGTTGGGTACGTTTAGTTTGTTCTGGTATCTGTTAATTAATGGAGTAGATAGTATGATCGAATAACTGTTTTTAATCATATTGATGAACAGGCACAACCGATTTTCAAGGATCCATCCAAGTTCCCTGAAATGGCTGACCCACTCCTGAGAAAAGTATTCTCTGTAACGAGTTTGAATCAAGCAGTGGGAGTTACAGCTATGTGTCTGCAAGACGAACCGTCTGCTCGTCCCTTTATCAGCGATATATCAGCTGCCCTTAGTTTCCTGGCCATGGCACCTCCTGAGGCGCCTATTCCTGAACGTCTAGTCCCCATATTGTCGAGAGTTTCAACATCGCGCAAAAACTCTGATCATAAACAAGATGATCATAGTTCAGATAGTAGCGAGGGTGAAGAAGACGACGAAGATGATAAGCAAGAACAAGATTACATGTCCGGTTCTGAATATGAGTACACTGATAGCTCTGAGGGTTCTGACTATGAGGAGGAGGAGACGGCAAACAAGGCTCCTAGTCATGTGGATAAGAATAATAATAATGCCCGTTGCAAGTCTACTAAATCTAAGAAGCTTGGGTCGAGCTCAAAGCGTAGAAGCAAGAAGCAACCGGCCAAGATCACTAGTCCCACAAGAACAAGTAGCAAGAAAAGAAGCAATGCCGCCCCTTCCACAAAACAAAATGTTAAAAAAGTTCCTTCCAAGTCAAAGAAGGGTCAAAGTCAAAAGCCTAACGATTCCGATTACAGCTCCAGTAGTGATGAAGAACGATGGAATAAAGGTAGCAATGCCACAGAACTTGCTATGAACTCGAGAAGTGACGCTTACAGCTCGGAGTCTGGGGACGAGAACTAGTAAACGAGGTGCGACAGGATACATCTTATTCCGTCGGATTAAGAACAGGCCAGGCCGAACTCAGTGTGTGGAAGAGCTGATTATGATGGTTTCAACTTCATTTTTGATGTTTTTTCACATTGCATGGAGGGTATCTCTATATATACACACACTGACACACATCTATACATATATGTATAGGGAAACTGAGGCATACTGATGAACAGAAAACATTTTTACTCTTTTTTTCTTTTTTTCTCCTCTGTGATCACCCTACACATATTTTGCTAGGCATTTTTCAAGAACAAAATATAAGTAACTTCTCATTAAGTACTGATTTGATTCCATTACTATGTGAATCAATTTTGTTAGAGTTTTTTTTCCCATGAATTAGATAGCAGCTTGTCATCCGTATCAATCACGTATATATTAATGATGTCATTTTTTACCTGTCATACGTATGTATTAATGATGTCATTTTTTACCCATCTCATGATTTATGCATCTAGATTTTTTTTTTTACGAAAAAACAAAATATCATTAAAAATGTTTGCATAATTAACCACACATTCCCAATTTAAAATATAGGACTATTAAATAACAATAACAATAGTCATCTTCTTGAACTAGAAAAAATAAAACAAGTAGTACGATTAATTTGAATACGAATAATGTAAATAGTTTATGAAATTGTAGTTCAGAAAGTCTGAAAATAACAAATAGAGAAAAATGATAACTCGATCAATAGTGCATCCTTTCTTCCAAAGCAACATATTAGTCCTCACATAAATCCAGCGTTACCTGAAAATTATGGCACCACATATATATAATCAAATACAATATTAATTTTAGGTACATACGTTTTGGTACTAATTTTGATTTATATCATCTAAATTGTTTAACATTGAAACCAGTCTTCCATGTTTACGAAATCCAGTTCCTTTCGATTTGAGATTGAATTACAACAACGCAGTGAAAATTTAAGAGAACTTTTCAAATGGTTCGTTTTTTAAATACGTAAATATCCCATTTTTTTAAACCAAGTATGACTATCTAATTTGGAACATAAACTAAAAAACTTGTTACAATGAATTAAAAATTGGGGAAGGAGGTGGCATTTCATCCCCTCATATACCACATTTTAATTTATTTATAAAATATCAAAAGTAACCCATGTCACCTATTATCGTATGGGTTACATCAATTAGCGGGTAAAAGACTAAATTTTATAAATACAGATAACTAATTTTATAGTTGAAAAATTGGGCAAAAATTAAAATTGATAGGACAATTTAAACGACAATAGAAATGTATAAACCCTTTATTTTAATATAAATGAGAACAAATCAGTAGAAATTGGTAAGTTGAAACATGACATTACCTTTTGCATATGGTGATGAATTGAAAGAGCGGAAATGTGGATCAACAGGAATACCCATTTGTTGGTACCTTTCATCATACACTGAGAACCTGCACAGAATTATTAATTTTTATATTGGTAAAATTAAAATTAAATTAAAAGGAGTGCACGGGAATTTAATAATAATAATAATAATAATAATATGTTACATATATATGTAGAATAATTTTGGAATATTACCCGGCCCCGGAATTATCAGAATAGCTTGAGGTATTATATCCAGGAGCACCACGATAAAAACTGTTGTTGAAGCTTGTAGGGCAATTTGGAGCAATATTATCTTGGTATATGCTCTTTCCCTGTATGTTTAATTAATTGCCAACAAAAAATGTAAGCATCTATATTGCTCATTCATTTACGATAGTTATATATGTTTGTTCCAGTACCCATTCATTTAAAAAATTTACGGTCCTATTCTGTCCCGCATTAGGATCTTTGGGGACTTCCAAAACATTATGTCCGGTCTAATTTTTTAATTATTTTTTAACTAATTTTAATATGTACAATATTTTTATTTTAACATTAAAATAACATTTTGTATTCATAGTACGTATACTAAAAAGCTACCTATGAAATTATATAAATATATTATTATATTTATGTATGGTGGGTTGACGATTCGACAAAAATCACAACCCGTCTCATACTGTTCAAATCCGGACCAATCCCTAGTCAAAATTGAGAGAGAAATATAGACGTACCCTGGATCTTGATGACGAGCCTTCGGCGTAGTTTGAGCCACCCATAGGATAATTGATGGCATAATTTGGTGCATTATATGTTGAATTTTGACTACCTCCATCTCCCATCGCACTAAAAAAGAAAAACATTTGGAATTAATAAACAAATCCTGTAAATAAATTAATTTTTACTACAATGTGTATTTTAGCAAGATAAATAGTATATCACCTATACGGAGCTGGAGTTTGGGGCATCATATTCATATTATTTAGCACCGGATATGTGTGCTGCACCTGCACGTCGATATTTGGATTCACAAGAATAAAAATATATAGTAAATTAATGATACGGACCCAATTATAAATTTCTTATAAAATTGAACACCTGCATAATTTATTTGTAAACTTTAATATGTACAAATATTAATAAACACATAAGTGAAATTTTGTGAGGAAAATTACGGGAACTGCTGCATGAGGCCTTGAAAATGATTGTCCCATTTGTTGTGTGGCTGGATTTTGTATAGGCATAGAAAATGATTGTGTGTCTGAATCTAGTGTAGCATTCAGCATTGCAAGATAAGATTGCGGTTCTTCTGCCTCCATCATTCTGCCATAATAATTCATTATTAATCTCAATTGATATAATTCACACAAAAATATCTAATTCATTTAATTATATTTTGACGTAAAAGACTGAGATATATATATGTAGACGGTAGTAACTTCTTTTTTCTAAAAACACAAAAAATCATACTACTCTCTTTCCTAAACTCAACTTTCTTTTTTTTTTTTTTTTCGCTTAATTCCGAATTGAAGGCTCAAAATCCATATTTTTTCTAACTTTTAGTACTTTAAATACTCAAACACCCCCTTATACTCTTACACAATTATTTTTACCTATTTTCAGTTTTAAATCATTTTATACACTTTTCTTTTTATCTATTACCCATTTGTTTTGATACCCAAAGGAAAAAAATTCACACATATTTTTAACCACAATACCTTACTTTATTCTTTTTTTTTAATTATTGTATCCAAATTAGTGTGAAAATGAATTTGGGATAGAGAAATTATCAATTTTCCCCCTCCCTACTTTTTCTTTCACCCTCTCCTCCATCTCACACATTTCATCTCTTATTACTTTTTTCCCTTTAATTATTATCCTTCTGACTAAATACAATAAAATAATACATTTTTATTTAACATAAAGTTGCATCCACTTATATCATTTCATCCCTAACCAAACAATAATATTCATCTTTTTCCATCTCACTTCCCCAGCATCTCTAACCAAACAATATTAAGTGAAATGTGCATTTAATAATATTAATTCTCTCAAGAAAATAGTATGTTAAAAGTATTTGTATTTAAAAATCAGAATCAAAAGAGTTGCATAAATAAGCCAAAATCATTAAATCATATAAATTATTGTTTTCAGATACTTAAATATACTAGTTCATATAATGTTTTTATAAAAGCATTTTAACTAGTACGTACCTTGGCCTGTTCTCCATTTGATGTGTTGCTGTCCAATAATTGGACATTCCTGAATTATATTCAGGGGACATTAAGGGCCCATTATATGATTGCCTCGTTTGGTTCAATGAAGGGGTTGTTGGGTTTGCTGACGAATTTTGTTCCATTTTTCTGTAATAAACATCACAAAATTCCAAATTAATTTAGGAAAAATAAAGATTTAGATAGTACATATATATGTATTTTTCTAGAATATTCATGTACATATTTTGTAGATTTGTGGTAATTGGTGACCTGATTTCCAGACATGTAACATTCTCTTCTCAATACATTCCTTAATTATATATAAAAAAAAATGGGAATTATTTTCCCAACAAAATAAAAACAAACAATACCTTAAAATTGCTGCTTTAGATTGCTCCAAAGATCTTGTGACCTGCAAATAATGAAGAAAATAATTAGAATATATTCAGAAACATCACACATGAAATAAAGAGAATGATAAAAATTCCAGAATTAATTGAAATTTTTATTTGCAAAAATTCAAGTGAGTGCTCACCACCAGATCTAATGATTCTCCTTCACAAAAGTAAAGTATTTAGACGTGCTCCCTATTGTTTATAAAGATGGAGGCATCAGCCAAAAAAGGGAAATAAATGAAATTGAGATAATGACAATATAACTATTCCTTTCTGGCTCTCATTTTTAGGCTCCAAATTCAAAAGTTTTGTAAAAATTATAACGTTAGTACTCGTGTTGCTTACCTTTTTATATTAGATAAGCTTTATGTAATTTTGAAAATTTACTTTATAGAGAAAAGACAGGGGGATTCCAATCACCTTTAAATATTGGATCGAGCCTCTAATTAATTCGATCGATAAATATATTGAAAAATATGTCGTGACATTAATCGTATTGTACTGGTTTGATCAGTAGTAGTTAAAAGAATTTGTCGTGACTTTAATTGTACGGTTCGATAAATATATTATAGTTAAAAGAATTTGTCGTGACTTTAACCGTAACATACTAATATGATCAATGAGTATATTGTAATCAAAATAATTTGTCGTGACTTTAACCGTAACATACTAATCTGATCAATGAGTATATTGTAATCAAAATAATTTATCGTGACTTTAATTTTTACAATTTGATAACTATATTGTAGTCATAAGAATTTGTCGTGACTTTAACTGTATTGTACTAATTAATTCAGTTGATAAATATATTGTAATCAGGAATAATTTGTCGTGACATTAATCTTACCGTACTCGCATTCATCTACTTCACCAAGTCCAAGAATATGAATATATATAACAAATTTTGATTAATGTGATTGTTATATGAACATTGTATGGCAAATCTTAATTTTAAAAAAAAATAAAAAATTACATCATACTTAATAAATATATTGCATGATGAAATAGCAAAGTTGAATAACTGATTTGATTGTCTGGCAAACTCAATTGAAATGTTCTAATTTTTTTTGTAAAAGAATTTTGTATTGAGACGGTTTTATTTTCATTTAAGTATTCTTTCACTTAAAAATAAGAATAATGACAATTGAGAGCTTGAAAGATAGTCACATTATATATTAAAAAAATATATAGATACTTTAATTGTACATAAAACATAGCTTTCTTAAATTATTGTGACCATATATTCAAGTCACCTCATAATGATAATTGGTAAAATATTCAGAGCAACAAAGGAAGATGATTCATTGATAAAATCATGTTAGGGATAGTAGTGAATGTGATTTAGAAAGAAAAAAAAAGTGAATTGAATATTCAAGTAAATAGAGTATGCGTTTATTTGGAGATGAAGTAGAGGTAAATGAAGTTTTGTTTCAAATCAAATTTGAAGTTGTATTGTTTTTCACACTCCAACTTTACACAATAATTTTCACACTTTTTATTTTGAGATGTTCTATAATAATTTTCATACTTTTAAAATGGAAAATCTTTTATAAACTTCACTTTTACAATATCCTCAAATTTACATAAATGTGATTACTTTATACACTTTTTATCCACAAATACACATAAGTCAACTAATTTTTTACTTTATACATAAAAAATTTAAAAACTTCCCTTCAAAATGCTACTCATTATTACAATTTTTAATATATGTATTTATCTACCTATTAAAGTAATTTTAAGACGGAGGGAGTATTACTTTTAATTTATCAAATAATGAATCAGTGCAAAAAAAGGCAGAGCGGATGTGTGGATAGAAGAAAAGTATGATAAATAATTAAAAGGTGAAGAATAACAGGAAAATGAATGAAAGGGGTAGAAGAAAAGTAGGAGCCAGTAAAAATTGACGATATGATCGTGTGAAAACTGAGGGAAAATTCTAATTTATGTATCCGTAATTTAGGTTTAATAATTTTTTTAAATTTATTTTTTTTTAATTTATATTTTAAAGTTTTCAATTTATATCATTTGTTAAAGTTTTTTCAAGTTAGCCCGAAATATCTAATTTACGTCCTATAATTTTTTTTAAATAATTATATCTAAGTTTAAATTTTAGAAATTAATAAATTTTATAAAAAAATATGAATGATGCTTGGATGCAATTGATTGTACCTATACCATTATAATTTAATTAAATGTTTGGTCAAAAATTAAATTGAATAAACTGAATATTAAAATTCAAGTGTATTTATACACTTAATTGTATGAAAGAATATACTAAAAAAATACAATACATATATTAAAATTATTAAAATAATAATAATAATATTATCTAACTAAAAAATTGTTGATTAAATCTAAAAAAAAATCAGATTGCTCGTCATGATGCAACTAACTTATACAAAAATTAACCTAATGCTTTATGAATATTACTTCTTTCATTTTTAATTTATTCTTTCTTTTTTCTAATTTTGTTGTTTTGAGAATAGTATGAAGTGTATGATATAAAGGTATGACGAAGTTTTGCGGATGAAACACTCATTTCGTTCATTTTTTTTTATTATTTTTTTAAAGTTCCACAATAACTTTTGAAAAATTATTTATAAATTTGACACTTACAATATCCTTAATTTTAAATAAATGTTTCACATATTATATACACAAAAGTCAATTCATTTTCTTATTAACTCATAAAAGCCCTGTAATATATTATGAATTTAATTTAATAGTAGTATTAATTTGAGTAGAATGCAATTTTATTTTCTTAAGGAGATCTGAAATATCGTTGATTAGGTCAAAATGAAGATTGAAGAAATGGTAAAATTGGAAGGTGGCGGTGAGAACATGGCGTTGTAATCTCATCTCACCCAATCAATTCTCAAATCCATAATAATTCATTCTTAATTGCTTGAAATAACCAAAAGTAGAGAGAGAGGCAGGCGCAAGAAACGGAGAGAGCACGATCCATAATATATGAATGAGAAATCCGCCCACTCTTCTCTCACTTGCAATTGACTCTGCCGTTACTAACTTCTCTCGAATTTCCGATCTTTCCTTCATCCCTGACCACATTCTTCTCGATCTCTTCCTAGTACGTATTCTTCTCTAATTTCAATTCCCAATTTTATGTTTTCTGATGATTCTCACATGACTTTCTCTTGATTGTTCTTATATATATATATAGGTTGAATGTGATTTGGGTTTTCTGTTTTGGTTGTGATTTTTGTGTTTCTTGTTACAAATGGATCATTGATTTTTTATTTCAGCAATTCTTAATTTATTTATTTTCGATTCGTATTTTATGAGCATTTGTAATGAATTCCGGTTTAATTCTGCAGATAGAACATATATGTGATTGTATTAAATTGACGAATCAGATATAACATTTTGTGCTGAAATAAAAGAAATATGAAAGAGGCCACAAGTATGTATTGATCGTTTGATATGACCATTCATATTCAATGCTGGAATTTTTGATAAATAAACACTCATTTCTATTAACAAACTTATTGGTTACCGTATGTCCTTTGTTGATTACAGGCTTTTTTTATTACTTATTTGAGCGTTCTTCTGTAAACTTATTATATTGATTGGTAGAGAACTTTAAAAGCTGGGAAACTGAATGAGAAGATTTTGAAGTTATTCATAGCAACTGGAAAAGAAGAGATCCTTTCTATCATTGAGTCACTTAATATCCGACAAAATCTAGTTCCTGTGCTTCCTACCCGTAAGTTATTTTGTTGCTACTCGACTATGATTGCTCATTTGCTCTCTTTAATGGTCTAATTCTTGACAGGATGCTCTGAAAAATTCTGAACCTGTTCGATTAATGAAAGCTGAATACTAGCCCTTCTCAAAGAACATTGCAATCTGTGATAATTTTTTTAGAATCTTGAAAAAATGTCTCAAGTTATCATTAACGATCATGAAGTGGACATTGTTGTTGCTGCCCTTCAGTCTGATCTTACAACGTTCATGGAAGAATGGAGATCACTGTTTTCTCGTTTCCACCTGATAATTGTCAAAGATCCCAACCTTAAAGAGGAACTTCAAATTCCGGGAGGATTTAATCTGGATATCTATACTAAGGCTGACATAGATAAAGTTGTGGGCTCGTCACCAAGCACTATCTCTTTCTCCGGCTACTCCTGCCGTTACTTTGGCTATCTCATGTCACGTAAAAAATACATTATCTCATTCGATGATGATTGCACTCCCGCCAAAGAAGGGACGGTTGATGCTGTGTCCCAGCATATTTTCAACCTTCAAAACCCGGCTACGCCGTTTTTCTTCAACACTCTGTATGATCCTTACTGTAAGGGGTCCGATTTTGTACGAGGCTACCCGTTCAGCTTACGAACAGGGGTTGAGTGCGGCCTTTCGTGTGGACTATGGCTTAATTTAGCTGATTATGACGCGCCGACTCAGGCACTGAAACCGTCATTGAGGAATACTAGGTATGTTGATGCAGTCCTTACAGTTCCAACAAGGACGATGCTCCCGGTGAGTGGGATAAACATAGCTTTCAACTCTGAGTTGGTGGGGCCCGCTTTGGTCCCGGCTTTTAGGTTGACAAAGGAAGGAAACGTGAGGTGGGAAACGGTTGAAGATATCTGGACGGGGATGTGTGTTAAGGTGGTGTGTGATCACTTGAGGGTTGGTGTGAAAAGTGGGCTTCCGTATGTGTGGAGGCAGGAACGAGGCAATGCGGTCGAGAGTTTGAAGAAAGAGTGGGAAGGCGTGAAGCTTATGGAGGACGTCGTCCCATTCTTTCAATCTGTGAGACTGTCTGAGGCTGCTGTTACAGCGGAGGATTGTGTGGCTGAGATTGCTGCAGCGGTTAAGGAGCGTTTGGGCAGTTCGAGTCCGATGTTTGCTAGTGCTGCGGATGCTATGGTCGAGTGGGTCAAGCTGTGGAAACGCATAAGGAGTCAGTAACGTTTCTATCGATGATTTTATTTTATTCCCTCGGATGAACTTAATTTTATTACTATTATACTTGATGTTACTTTTCTGTCATCTGCTCTTTTCTTTGTGGTGTTGAAGTTACAGTTTTTCCCATCATTTTAATCTTTAGTTTGGCATAAGATATGATTCTCTGGTTTGGCATTAATATATATACTTGTTCTGTTTTGTCATTACGGCCGAACGAGCCTAAGCCTAGATCGGCTTTTTTGATCGAACATTGAGCATTTGTTCAACTAAAAACTGGGCCGAATGGTGGCACAACAGTGCATTATATAAAAAAACATTTAAATATGATTGCATTCCTCCACTCCGATACAGTACATAACCAAATACTAATAGCGAAGAGTTTGCCTTTCTTAGATTTAACTATAACAACCAAAGCAGTGTCTAAAAGAAAACGAGGCAGGCGAAGGACTCGCATTTTCAGACTCCGATGGGCGTGGAAATTGTTTGTAAAAAGAATGCACTGCACCTGCAACACCATCCTCGCGTTCCAATGCTTTTGCAAGTTGTACAGCTCGCTCTTTTACCTGCACATGGTTTGAAAATGTTTCCTAGAAATCTTTTCTAACCAACTCGTGTTATAAAGTGTAACAAATGGTTGATACCTACCTCGGGACGTAGCATGAATCGAATGGCAGCAACCAATTTGTCTAGAGTAAATCCATCGACTGGAATGGGTTCGGGACCTACTCCCCTAGCATGCACCTGCTCTCCCCAAAACGGTTGGTCTCCGAAGAAAGGTACTATTGTCGTCGGGCACTGAAAGGCAATAAGGAGGGTTATTGTTTTTTTAAAAGGGAAAAAAATGCATAAACTTGTGTTGTGAGTAGTGATAATTACTGCTGCTTTAAGACCAGCAGCTGTTGTTCCAGCACCTCCATGATGAACCTTGGAAATATATAACAAACAAGGAGAATTAGATCTCGAAATCGAAATTGTAGCTTTGCAAAAAGAGACAACAAGTGGCTTACAACAGCTGCACATTGAGAAAACAACCAATCGTGGGGGCAATTATCCAATAAGTAGACGAAGTCCTTTGGCTCTGCCACTGAGTGACGAAAGTAGGTTATTATACGAGAGTAAAATTCGAAACGAAATAATATAACATTTTGCTTGACAAACATACAGTTTCCCAGGCCACCCCAGCCTTTATTGATGATACCACGCTGCTCTGTAATTTCAAGAGCTCGAACGATTATTTCTGTCATCTTTTCAGGCTCTTCAACAGGCTGACAAACAATAAAAATAGGTTATGGTAACACCATTTTATCAGATTACAAAGAATATTTAAACAAAAAAGTAGACAGATACTCACAAGACTTCCAAACCCAATGTAAATAGGCTTTTTATCTTTATTTAGCCACTCCACAAGTGAATCTGGTGGAACGTAATTTGAAGCAAGATCCAGGAAACAAAACCCCACCACATCAATTTTTGGCCCCCAATCTGCAGCCCCGAAAAATAAGTCAGTCTACAAGGAATTTAATTTCTTAGTTCCTGTAATGTACGACGAGAGTGGTTACCTTTTGGTTTACGAACAAGATGAGGACTCCAAATATATGCATAAGGTATGTCCAGAGGAGAGTTATAAGAACCTCTTAAATATGTGACGGGCCTTAACTTCAGTACTTTCTTCCTGAACTCATTTATCATATCACGTATTCCTAGCCAGATTAGACCATCAACAATTTGATATGATAACTGCAATAAAAATACTTAATATGACAATCTATCTATGTGAGATAAATATAAATATGTTTTAGCATGTACTAACTCTATATGCAACTTGTTGCTTAACGCGGGAAAGAGGATGTGGAAATTCACTTGTAGGCCTGCACGACAACCATTGTATTGTAACAACACTTCCAACAGAATTATCAAGCATTTAAAAATTAATTGAGAAGCAGTGGGCTCGAATACTTACGTCCATGGCATGGTGAATATTATGTGAAGTGGTATTTTTAATGCCTCAGCAACATGTGTATGCCCTGAACAAGTAGGTGTACACAAAAAAATCACTTAGTTTAACACACTTTTTGCCACATCTTAGATAATCAGCCAATCTTATTACAAATCAAGAAACGAGATTGAACTTATAATCAATAGAACATTGTACAGAAAAGAAACTAATAAACGAAACAGAGAGCCATGTCTTACCATATGCAGGGGGATTGGCAATTATTGCATCTGCCTTGAACTGAACTTTCGTATCAGGGTCTGGATCAATACATGCTGGATATAGGGAGAAAATTATCTCTTTGATTTGACTTCGTTGAATTTGTATTTCAGAAGGTCCGGAAGGCAAGAACCCTTTATTCTTCACCATGTCTGTGGAAAAGAATACATGTGCAAATTTCTTTCTTTCATTGATTGATTAATAATATATCCTCCATCACAAACAACTTGGAGATGAAGATTAATGCATTTTATGAAAATATATATCAATTAAAAAGGCTCACAAGCAGCAAGGACTTTTGGGTCTCCACCGAGAGGAAAGAATTCCAATCCAGCCGACAAGACGAATTCTTTGAAATTAGAGTGGGTGGCTAGTCTGACCCTGTGACCATCTGCCTGCCGTATATTCCAGCAACAATTATTCCAAGGCAAACATTACAAGAACAAGAATGTAAACATACATGAATTGGAGCATTGCAAGTCTTATACATGCCTGTAAGCGTTTCCCGATGGCAACAAATGGCTGCACATCTCCCCTTGTTCCAACTATTAGCATCACGATTTGAAGGGGAGGCAACAATACAGCAGCAACATCTTCATCAGTTCCTTTATCTCCATCACCATCATACATAACTACTTCTGTACCCAAATCATGCTGGTCTCTAATATCTCCTGGAACATCCAACTTTACAGTTCCATCATCTTGAATGGAGGCAAATCGATTCAGCAATTTAATCTGTCATAATGCACACATTAGATATTAATTCTAGTTTATCTTCAAATAAATTTTTGGCTTCTCAAACCCGAAACTCACAGCAAACAAGAAAATAAGATCGACAGAATTGAAAAGACAATAAATTTATTTAAACAGGTAGAGACTGAATTCCCCTAAGCTGTAACTAAAAAATAAAGCAACGAAATAACGAAACTGACACTACTATAATTATAATACTTGAGCCCCAAGTAAATTATGCTTCTTCTCCATATATCAAGTTGAGTAAGATTACAATTAAACAAAGATATGAGAAAACTAATGCAGGTTGAAAGTCAAAGTCTCAAATACTAAATTTTTACAGAATATTGACTCTGAAACCAAAGAAATAGACATATGTCATTCATCATCATCCTTCAGATAAATTAGCATGTTGACAATATCAACTGTAAATAAAGAATGTCGTAATTTACCTTTTTTATAATATTCGAGAGATTCAATACCTTGGACAAAAAGATTATATAAAATATGTAGTATTGCAACAACATAAAATTAGTTTATGGCTTGCTGACCTTCTTTTTCAGGGGAACATTATCATCCAAAAACTTTCTGGCCAACAATATAGTCGAGTTGTTTGGCTTGTATTTCCCGATGCCCTTACGCGTTGGATCTTGATGGTCTGCTGTTGACTTCTCCATGCACCCAGATTTCTGACCTGGGAGATTCCTGTCAACACATCCTAAGAAATGCAAATTAGACTTAACAGGAAATTAGTAGTGATCCTTAATAAACTAAAACAAAGGGGCCGGTAATTAAGTACGGAAATTTCAGATCATACAATACATAGTTATTAAGCTAGCTAGCTTTAAACAAACTCATGAATTTGTTGAATTCCTGTTCATCAAACTACATAAAATTGCTGAAATTGATCTGCTTGGACTTGTATTAAATTTGAACCAATGAGAAATTAGTCAAAATAACGATTGCTTATTTCCGTGTTTTCAAGACTACAGAAAACCGTATAGACCAGCTCATTTATCTTATAATACTAATTTCAAAGTCTATAAAACCAACCATATGGATAGAAATACAGTTAGCTATCTCCATAATTCTGCTACAGCAGCCTATTAGACAAGATACAATAGCCTGCACAGAACATGTGGATTCTTTGAAGAGAAAAAGTCTCTTGGTTGGTTTAAAAGCTTTTCATGATTCATTATTATATCTTCAATAAATTCAACACCATTAATGAGTTGTTGATATGACCCGAAGCACTTATAGCCATTAGCTTCATAAAATCAACAATGCATACGAAAAGTTATGGAGCTCAAGAAATTCAAAAGTTGGGTATTGTCGACCACTGTGTAAGCTAACAAGAGGCGTCTTCTAAACATTAGCTATGCATTTTCGAAGATTTTCTTTGAATCCTCCTGCTCTTGCTCTTTAAGATCATAAATAGCAGCATCCATTATTCAAACCATACCTAGATTTCTCTATAATAAGTCTAGCTTTACAATTAATTCACCATAAGCTAATCAACAGCAAACCTTACTGACTACACAACTCCAAAACCACATCGCTAGTAATTGATTTGGGGTTTTTCTGCATAATCACGTCCTCCCACCCCCCACCACCCCACCTCCCCATCTATAATTAGCACATTGCCTTTATGGATCAAGAAATTAAAAAAAACACATATACTCAAAAGGCATTGCACCGTAAGCTTAGGCAGTTGTACCAACCAACAGAAACAATCTCTAGAGATGAAAACCAAGAATATTGAATATTACCTGAGGAACTAGAACTGGGATCTTTTTCTGAAATTCCATTAGTACCCTCACTGGTCTTGGCTCCATCAGCAACCCCATCTCCATTTTCTCCCTCTATCTCCACCATAACATCAGCCATTACAAACCCAAGTAAAAGGATTAACAATCTCTTTTTTTTATCAAGAAAGGTGATGCCTTGGGAGAATCTTCATGCACACGCAAATGTGCAGTTTTGGCCCTGAAAGTAGAGGGGAAACTGGGAAAGGTAAGATAGGTACAGAGAAGCAAGTTCTATTCCTTCTTGTTTTTCAAGAAAATGCAAAAGGGAATGGAAAATTAGCCTGTGAGTGTGATTGTGATTGTAAAGCAAGGTTGATTCTGATTCTCCCTTTTAGAGTTGGTATGATTCTTGTTTTAAGTATCGGGGAAAGTGGTGGACGGAAAGGTAAAGTTTAGACTTTGGTCACCACCCTTACCAGCTCTTGCACACGTATACGCCTCTCTCTTCATGGACGGCCCAAATTCGTCTAAATTAAGCGCCACGCTTTGACAAAATATTGGGCCGGTAGTGGCCACGGTTAAATGCCCCCACTTTCAAAACCCACCCACCTTGGGGCCAGGGCCCCTCTACCCAGTCTGTTCCTACAAATGAGAATTATAAAAATAGACCGAGGGATTATTTTTTTTTTTACCAAAAGACTGGAATGGGTGATAATAAAAGGTAGGTCATATGAAAGAAGAAAAGAAATTTAGGACCATAAGCTCACATGTCGAGCCGTCGGAATGTCATTAAAACCTTGCTTGTGAAAACCTCATTAGTATAAAACTCAGGTCAAGGAAAAAGGTACACCCCTCTAAAAATCAATGTCTATAGAAAGCGTATATAAATCATTATGCAGAAATGAGAGTAAAAAATCTGGTGGGTAGCCTCTCCAGACATAGTCAAGGTCAGTTTTGACCACAGCATCCGCCGCCTGATTGGTCTCTCCAGACTGAAATGGGTGAGAAATGTCTAAAAAAAAAAGGTTGAAAATGAAAATAGAGAGAAACAGTGTGGGGTGCGGGGCGGTGTCAACAGATCGGTGGTGGGTGGTCATTTACATTAGGATTAGAGTCGGTTAAGTTTGAATAGGCATGTAAGGGTAGTAAATGTTGGTGGGTGTATTTATTAATTTTAGAGTTCATATAACATGTTCCTTGTATTTGAATGTCATAATTTTGCCGTGTCAATAATTTGTCTTACACTCCCTTTGTTCCATATGATCTTTCACATTGATCTGGGCATGTTGAGTATATATGAAAAGTATGCGTAGTTATGTAGTTGTTGTATTTAACAAATAGTTGTTAGGTAGAAGACTCTAGAATCTTGAATTCTCTATATAATGCACCTATCACTCATTCAATAATCTAGCTGAAAATATAGTTTTTAAATATGGTACCATGAGATCAGACTCTTCTCATAGCTAGTGTTTGAACTTTGTAAATACTATTCTTCCTCATCTAACATGTTTTCATTCATATCTTCAACCCTTCTTCATATCTTCATCCACTTTTCTTCATATCTTCATCCAATCTTCACATGTAACTGTTTTGTTCTTAGTCCAACCAACTCACTCTTTAGCTTTTTGATCCAATATTCTTCCTTATCTACTATGTTTTCCTTCATATTTTCATCCAATTTTCACATGTAACTGTTTTGTTCTTCCTCTAACTAACTCACTCATTAGCTTCTCGATCCAAATTCATTCTTCCGCTTCACTCTGATTCTCTTTCTCAACTCATGGCTACACAATCTACTTCCTCTCCTACTTGATGGAGATCAATTAGCAGCAATTAAGGAATGGTTGGAAATTGATGACTTGATTTGATTCGTATTTTAATTATAATTGTTATTTCCTATTTCAATATTATAAGTCCACGATAGTGTTGGGCCTTAGATTAGGGTTTCTTGAGGTTTGTCCTACTATTAATAGAGAGTGTTCTTCATTGTAAGAAGAAGTGATTTGATTAATGAAAAAAACGAGAGTTTATCTCAGTATCTCTTTGTTGGTCCTGAAAGGAGTATATAACAAGTGTATGGGGGGGAATACACTTGTATGCAATTCTTTTCAACTTTGGTCAAACCAGAGCTCAGCAAGGTTGTCTTGGACAACTCTGCTGAAGATAATTAACTCTTCTAAGATAATCAATCTACTAAGTACTATTGAGTACTTAGTTGAATAACTATCTAAAGGAGTTATATGTGCGGAATAGTGGTTGGCCCTTTAAGTTTAGACTCCTTAAGATTCTGAAATCACTTTGTCAATCCAAAACAGTCCAGTTAAGCTTCAGGGAACTTGTCCAAATCAATTTTGCACAGTCTTTGAATAGATATCTTTGAAAGATCAGTTTTGTGTGCAGTGTTGAATGAATGTAAGTACTTGTAAGGTAAATCAACACAGGAGATTTATAGTGGTTCAGAGACTCAAGCTCCTACATCCACTTTCCCTGATTTAACAGGATAATTCCTTCTCTCTTGGAATTAACTTGTTTTATAGTGCCAAGGTGCACTTGATCAAGAACACCACTCCTTGGTGAATTGATCCCTAGGATGTCTAGAGTCCTAGTACCCTCTTCTCAACTCAGAACTGAACTGTTCTTCTCTCAACAGTCAGCTCCTACCACTTCTACTACAACAACCTTCTCACTTTCTCACTTGAAAGGGGTAAGGATTGAAGTAAGGTTCCAACTAATGAGATATCCTTTACAATGAAGATCAGTGTATAAGGATAGGATATCTCTCTAAGCTTGTGTATGGATATACAATGTAGTACAACTTAGATGAAGTGTTTGAAGACTAAGATAGTCTTTGAAAGCTTTGAAAGCACTCTAGCTTGTAAGAACTTAAGGTTGGATGTGCTTTGTTGAGGTTCTAGTTGGATGCTTTCAAATGGTCTTCACACTCCTGTATTTATAGACAAATGAAGGATTTGCCCGTTGGAGAGGCAGCCTCCAATGTCCATAAATGTCTTCTTTTAGTTCTTCAAACTGGAAGACAGATTCTTGATAGTGACATGTCCTTATTTGGGTAATAAACGGCTTGTAAGACTTTGTCTTCATTCTCCAGCACTTTTCCCAATGTTTGACTTCTTGTTAGGACTTGGACAAGGCTTCTGAAGGTTGATCCAATGATAGGACAACATTCCTTATCAAGTGGACAACTCTTCTTATCACTATCAGCAGTCTTGCTTATCAGCAAGGTTGGCTTGCTCTTCTTCAGATGACTTGGCTCTTTCCCTTTATTTCACTTCACGGTAATCTTAGCATGTTGCATTGCATTTCTTTAGGGTATGGTTGTCTCTAAATCTTCAGCATAGTTGACCTTCAACCTTTAGAGCATCTGTTCTGATTCACTCATGCTGAGATAACTTTTCTGGACAACTCTTCTGATCAGCATTTGATGTTTCATAGAGTGTCCTTGATCATAAGTGATAGTTCCAGAATTTGAGCCTTGAGGGGACTTGATCTTGGTCATCTTCAAAGCATAGGTTCCCCCTCAAATTGTGCATCTAATTGTTTAAGAGCTGCCTAACATTTCAGCTTCTCATCTAGCCTTATGCTATGTGTTCTAACATTTTTAGAACACTATCAATTTGACTTAGGCATGTCTCAGGGGGTTTTGGTATTTAATCAAAACATGTATCATTTTATTCCCAACAATTTCCCCCTTTTTGATGATGCCAAAACCTACATATTCTATGCAAAAGTGACTTATCTACACCTATTACATATGTCTTCAGTAGATATGACTAAGGTCAATATTCCTGAAAAGATAATGTGTTAGTGTATTCACTGTTTTTTTTTTTTTTTTTTTTTTTTTTTTTTTTTTTTTGCAAGTAGGTTTCACAGATAGGCATAGAGAGATTTCTTGTTAAAAAAATGTATCTTGATTCAAAAGTGGTTCAACTATCATTCATAAATAAAATCATTACAAGCATGTTGATAGTTGAAGATAACTTATCAGAGCATGGAATTATTACAAATCAAGATATACATACTAAACATAAGATCAGAGCAAAATAGACTATTTCAGGTATCAGAGCTTTAACACCTAGAGCTAACTAATACAAGATATTCCAGATATTAAAGTAGAATGCATCAATTCTTGTATCAGATCATTCTAAACCATATCAGAGCAAACAGCATGTCAATGCACATATCAGCAGGCTTGTCCAATTTCAGCAGATTTGACCACATAGCAAAAATATCTTCAGATAAGATAATTTTTCACCCAGAAAAAGTCAGAAGACTTAGCCATTCAAAGATCATCCTCAGGAGGTGGCAGCATCCCATATTGTGCCCACACTCTCCTCTTGAGTGCCATGGCTTCCTGGTTGGTTCCTTTAGGTCCAAGGGTCATCTTGTTCAGCTTCAGAATTTCTGTGAACTCCCTTAGGATCCTTGCTTGGTCAATCCATCCTTCAAGCTTTGGAGGCATATAGATGATAGGCTTGGGAGCATTGAGTTCAATTCTTGCAATGTCAGCAGCTGCAAGTAGTTGTTGATACAATTCTCTGTAGTATTCTAGCATGAACTCAGTGAAGGCAGAGTTTGCATCTCCTCCATTCCATCTGTCAATGACATAATAGTTATAGACAAACTCCCTTTTAGCCTCTTCCCATGTATCATTCAGTTGAATTGGCACCCATTTATCCAAGTGTGGATATTTGGTGTCCATTGGGATTAGAAGCTGAGGCTTCATCTTGCTGTAAGTTGCTCTCCTCCTTCTTGGTTTCTGAAAGTTTGCTCTTCTCTCATCTCTTGCTCTGTTAGCTTCTTCCATCAAGTCCATTTTCTCTTGGGCCCTCATCATGGCCAGTTTATGTTGTGTTTCAGGGTCTTTGCCATACCCTTCATGAAACAGTTTGATGGATCATGGGCTAGGACAGTTGTCTTCTTTTTGGGTTTAGGTCCAAATCCTTCAGCAAATAACTCTTCAATGTCTTCAGTGGACTTGGGACCTTCAGCACTTTTGTCAGATTCAGAAGACTTGTCCTTTTCAGCAGCTTTGGGCTCTTCAGTAGTTTTGGCTTTCTTGGATGTAGGCTCATCCTCATCAATTCTGAATTCAGGTGGGAGATCAAGGCTGCTAGGAAAGTCAGTGAATGTTTCAACTTGTCTTTTCTTTCCTTTTGCCCTCTTGATCTTTCCTCTAGTTTGGACACCTTCATCACCTTTGTCCATACCAGACACTTCACCACCTGGTCTCTGCTGTAACCTCATCCTTTCTTCTTGAGCTGAGGCCATAGAGTTTTTTAATGCAAGTGCTAATTGCTCTTCTTCATCCAATTTTTCCAAGTTTAGCACTTCAGGCTCTTTTCCTTTTCCTTCAGCAGCTTTGTCTTTTCCTTTGACTGGGCTTCCAATCACCAAGGCACCTTTTGCTCTAGCTCTTTCCCTTTCCCCCTTTTTGGCAGCATCAAAACACTGGGGCTTGAGGTCACTCATTGTTGAGGCCATCAGGGATTGGGCCTGGTTTAGGGACTTCATCTCTTCCAACAAATATACATTTTCATCATGTATATTTTGCATTCTATCACTGCTCAAGCTAAGAAAAGCTAGAACAGGCTTCATCTTTTGTTGGACAACCTCCTCCAAGGTTGCTTTCAGAGATGCATCCAGTTGGACTTTAAGAAGCTCAGTGAGGTTGACCACTGCACCTTCAGCAATGTTGGCCAATACCTCTTGAGAAAACTTTTCAGAGGCTGCTTTTACCATAGCTACCCTTTGCTCTTCAGCTCTTTTCTTTTGTAGTGCTGTCTTCTTTCCAAGAGCTTGCTTGACAGTGAGCCTGAGAGCTTTGACATTGGCATTGTGATTGTCTCTCAGCAGCTTTTGCTCTTTCTTGACCTCCTCTGAGATGGCTTCCATGGTTGATTTGGCATTTTGAACTTCAGTGGAAATGGTTTGGAGACCAGATTCCACACCACTGATCCTTGCTTCAAGGGTTGGTAGCACAACATCTTCAGAGCCAGTGAGCCTCATCTCCACAGATGCTAGAGTCCTGCCTTGCTCATTCAATGCTCCTGAAGTTTCAGCATGAGCAGATTGAACTTGATGAGCCAAGGAGTCCAACTTCTCTGATTGCATCCCAAGTAAGGCTTGAGCTGAGCCTGTGTCTACTTGGATAGGTGTATCTGTTAAGAACTCATCTGCAAAAATTTGGTCAAGAGAAATACCTGCAATATTAGACAGATCAAACAAGTTAGGAAATAAGCACTCATCTCCCTCAGTTTCTTTTGTATAAGACTCTGATACATCAGCAGTCTTCTTCTCATTTTCAACTTGTTCTTTTCTCCCTTCTTTAATAATGTTCTCACTCAAGGAATCAGGCCTCCTTTCATCAAGGGATTCTTGAAGTTCAGATTTGACTTCAAGAATAACCTGTCCTTCCTCACTTATTCCACCCTCATATGGTGGTACACTCACAATCTTAGTGATGACTACCTCTCTTTCATCCACAACACCCTCTGATTTTTCAACTATCCTCTCCTTTTCAACTCCTTCTCTTAAACCTGCAACATCTTCACCTTCAACAAGGTTCAAAGATGGCAGTTGTGAGGAGATCACAGTGCTTATCTCAGCAGCCACTGAGTCATCCTGAATGATTAAGGGCTGATCAGTGTCCAACTCCTCTGACACTGAATAGGCCTTAATCAAACTAGCCTCTAATATAGGAACCTCAACATCTTTCGGTTGTGCCTTGGGTTCAGAAGAACCTTCATTGGCAGATGTGTCTTTGGTTGTGTTACCATCCTTGGTCAACACCTCTGATGACACAGAGCCTTTCCTATGGTAGGTTCTAGGGGGGTTGGAAAGTCTATCTGCTACAAAAGACTTAGGTTGAGAGGGTTCAGGGAGGTTGGCTTGAGGGGTTTCAGGAGGGTTGGGGTTTGAAGGATCTGATGGATCATCAGGGGAATCATCATCATTGGAGCTACTGTCAGGGTGTTTGATTCCCTTGGCTTTTCTTTCTTTCTCCTCCTCAATCTTATCAGCTACTAGCTTTGCAAAAATCTCCTCATCAATGAGAAATCTTGTCTTTGAAACTCCAGCAAAGTGTAGCAATCTGTTCTCCTCTATTTGCCACCAGTTTGCACCCTTATCTTGGATGACTTGTGATATCTCCATCATAGACTTGTCTTTTACATCAACAAGCATCCTTAGATCATGAAAGGTTTTCTAAATTCTTGGAAATTCAGCAAGTTGTGGATACAAACTGTCCACAGTAGCCTTTGCTCCTCCTCTGAGCATACTTTCATAAGTATACTCCTCCTCATCTCCACTTGAATGGGGACTTTGGGTTATAGGGGAGTTGGCTCTGGGTTCTCCTAGAGTGGCTTCAGGCAGGTTAAGTTCAGGGATGTTGGCTTCAGAAGGGTTAGGCTCAAATGAAGGTACTTCAGTTGCTTTAGAGAGCAATGAATCTGAAGGGGATTTACTTAGGGGGGTTGGCTCATTGAGTGCATGTTCTAGGAGCTTTGAATAATTGAGCATGGATGAGTCAAGGGGAGACAGGAGTCTTGTCTCATCTACAACTAAGTCTGCAAGCACATCTATGCCACTTCTTTGCACATTCCCTTCAGGAGAATATCTCTTAGTGAGATTTACAGGAGTAATGGGTTGGTTGGAAGGGGTAACATGGGTTTCAGGGGAGTTGGGCTCAAGGTACTGAGTTTCAGGGATGTTGGCCTCTATAGGTTGAACTTCAGGGACTTTGGATTCTGGAGTTCCAGAACCAGATGAATTAGTCCTTGACATGGATTTGGTTCTGCTTTCAGCTCTGCTCTCCCTTAGAGCCAATTGAAGAGACTTTTCTTCTTGCAGCTCCAACACCTTCTCAGTAGGTTTGGCCCTTCTCTTGCTGGCCCTACTGCTTCCACTTCCTTCCTTTTCAGGGACATCTACCCTGATTCTCTTATCACCCTTCTTCTTTTGCCTAGTCTCATTGTACTTCCTCCTCAACTCTTCTGAATGATCAGAAGGCACACTCACTCCCTCTTCTGCCACTGCATCAACTTCAGCTGATGCTCCTGAGGCTTCTCTTGAGGACAATTTAGACATTTTCCTTGTTTTGATAGCCCTGGCCTTTGTTCTCTTTTTCATCTTAGGCTTCTATTCCTCCTGTTCTTCAGCAGGTTTGGCCATGAGCATCCTTCTTTGTTCAGTTTTCTTGCTAAGCTTTCTGAACAAGATCTTTTGAGCTGGGAGGGGTTTTGCAAAGGTCTGCATTTGAGAATAGTGGGAAAACCTCTCAATCAACAAGCTTGCCCTGGTGCAATACTTGATTTTCCCTTCTAGCACAACCTTGTTGTGGGATTTCACCTTGAATTTTTCCTTTTCCTTCATCATCTCAGACATGATGAAGGTCCTCCAATCAAACTTGATGCCCTTGTCACTGGCATCAATAATGGCAGCCATGATTCTGATTCTTGGATGGCTGACCTGCTCTAAGCTTCCAGTGTTGCTTAAGAGGCTCTTAGCAACCACCTCAAAGAGATTGAGAAACTCTGGCTTGAGAGTCTTCTTGTTCCGTGTTGAAGAGATGGGGCCTGGAACTAATAGCCATTCTTGAGCTATTTCATCTTCATGGCCAGTGCCATAAACTTCTGGATTCCTTCCCTCATTAGGCAATCCAAAGGCTCCATCCAGATCTTCTGAGGAGAATTTTACTCTGTGGAATCTCTCTTCTTCCTCTCCTTCTGCAGTATATGACAACCTTGTGGATACTTCACCATCTGCCGGTTGACCTCTCCACTTGAGGAAGGCAAAGAATTCAGCCATGTAACCTTCCAAGCATGAACTTGGTCTTTCCTCCATGAACTTTTGCAAACCAGCTCTTCTCAGCCATCTTAGAGTTGGTTTAATCTCAGGATCCTCACTCTCAAAGGATACTATGGGCTCAAAATGAAGGTTGTTTCTGTTGCTTAGGTAGCCAAAATCAAGGTCTAGAGCCTTGTTGGAGAAATCAACAAGCATCTCTGGTTTAACTTTGGGGGCCATTGAAATTTGCAGAGAAAGCTTTGAGAGAGTTTGAAGAAAATTTGAGCTAGGGTTTCGAATACTTGGGGAAGAAGTGTTTGTGGGGATCTTAAGACTTGTGAATATTCTAAAAAGAATGTTTGTCAATGAGTTGGTAAGGTCTTGATGCAATTCAAAGGTGAGCAAAAATGGAAATCCAAAATGGACGGCTAGGATTGATTTCAGGGGAGTTGTCCATTTTTGATCCAATGGTCAAAAACCAATGTAACAGTGAAAGAACTGTTTTATTCAAAACGTGGGTGGTTTTTTAATGTTGTTTAAGGCTGGGGGTTTTTCGAGATAGATCATGTCTCAAAAAGTTTAATGCAAACAAGAGTTAAATCTTAGCATTTAATGCATGGAAAGTGACCTTTTGAGTGGGAGACAAATTAAATCCCAGAAAGGTGAAAACTGTGTTTCAATGGGACAGATTTCGAAATAGGCATTGATCACCAAAAAATAGGTGCTTATCATACCAAAATTTGGTTTGATAGTTAGGACAACTTATCTGACCCTACATGGACAAGTGTCCTGAAAGGCTGTGGACAAGTGTCCTGAATTTCAAGGGACAAGTGTCTTGAAGAGGTAATGTCATCTTTTCTGAGTTTCAGTAGACTTGACCAAGTCTGCTGAAGTTTGAGTTTATTTCCCCCTTAGTCAATGAACTTCTTTGGACTCATTTGTCCAACTTCCCTGGATCAAGAAGACCCAACTCTGCTGATAATTCCAGGAACCTTGCCTCTGCAAGTGGTTTAGTTAGTATATCAGCTTTTTGATGGTCTGTGTGAATTTTCACCAACTTGATATCCTTCTTCTCCACATGATCTCTAATGAAGTGATGCTTGATGTCCACATGTTTGCATCTTGTGTGCAAGACAGGATTTTGTGATATAGCAATGGCACTATTGTTGTCACAGAAAATTGGCACTTCAGTAGAGTTGACTTTGTAGTCTCTGAGTTGTTGTCTTAGCCAGAGAATTTGAGCACAACAACTTCCAACAGCAACATATTCAGCTTCAGTGGTGGAGGTGGCCACTGTATTCTGTTTCTTGGAGAACCAAGATATGAGTTTGTTGCCCAAGAATTGACAAGTCCCTAAGGTGGACTTTCTGTCAATCCTACATCCTCCATAATCAGCATCTGAGTAGCCAGTTAGCTCAATGTTGTCATCAGCAGGGTACCAAAGGCCTAGATTCTCAGTGCCTTTAAGATACCTCAAGATCCTCTTTGCAGCCTCAAGGTGGCTTTTCTTAGGATTTGCTTGAAACCTTGCACAAACACCTACTGCAAAGGTGATGTCAGGTCTGCTGGCAGTGAGATAGAGGAGTGATCCAATGATTCCTCTATACTCAGTGGAGTTGGTTGGAACACCACTTTCATCAGGATCCATCTTCCAATTAGCATTCATTGGAATCCTTACTGGCTTGCTTGATGTACACCCAAATTTCTTGATCATTTCTCTGGTGTACTTAGCTTGGTTGATGAAGATTCCTTCTTTTGTTTGCTTGACTTGTAGACCTAAAAAGAAGTTCATCAACCCCATCATGGACATCTCAAACTTGCTTTGCATGAGCTTGGAGAATTTCTCACACAGCTTCTCATTAGGGGATCCAAAAATTATGTCATCTACATAAATTTGGACAAGCAAGATGTCCTCTCCTTCAGAGATTCTGAAGAGAGTTCTGTCCACAGTTCCCTTGGTGAATCCATGATCCAAGAGGAATTGTGACAGTGTGTCATACCAAGCCCTAGGGGCTTGCTTGAGTCCATATAGAGCTTTCTTCAGTCTGTAAACTTGGTTTCCAACTTCAAAACCTGGTGGTTGCTCCACATAAACTTCTTCTTTCAAGACTCCATTTAGAAAGGCACTATTGACATCCATTTGGTACACTTTGAACCTCTTGTGGGCTGCATAGGCTAGGAAGAGTCTTATTGCTTCCAGCCTTGCCACAGGTGCAAATGTCTCATCATAGTCAATGCCTTCATGTTGGCAGTAGCCTTTTGCCACTAGTCTTGCTTTGTTTCTGACAATCACATCATTCTCATTCTTTTTGTTCTTGAATACCCACTTGGTTCCAATAACATCTTGATGTGAAGGTCTATCAACCAGCTCCCATACTTCATTTCTGGTGAATTGGTTGAGTTCTTCCTGCATGGCTGTGATCCAATTTGCATCTTGAAGAGCTTCCTCAATGTCACTTGGTTCTTGTTCTGATAAGAAACAACAGAATAGATCACTTTCACCATGAAATCTTCTAGTTTTGACTCCAATACTTGGATCACCAAGTATTAGATCAGCAGGATGGTCAGATAACCAAGTCCTTCTTTTTCTGATCTCTTCAGTAGAGTTGTCCTCTACTGAAGGTGAGTCATTTTGATCATAGAATTCAGGATAATTTAATGCAGGATCTAATTCAGGATCATAATCAGGGGTGTTGTCCTCAATGTCAGGGACATTGGCATTTTCAACATTTTGAGTTCCCCCTTGATTATTTGACCCATTAACTACCTCAGCAGGAACTGCTTCTTCATTGGTAGTTGTTACCTGGATGTGAACTGGGATTGGATCATTCAGTTCACCATTTCCATCAGTGAGGTTTGTCTCAGGAAGGTTGCCTTCAGGGTTGTTGTCCAATGTGAGCTTTTCAGGTAGGTTTGCTTGAACAACATCTATGAATTCAGTGTCTTTGTCTTTTAGGCTTAATCTGGTTGTCCTCTGTGTGATTTCTTCAGGTTCCAAGTGATCATTCCTGATCTCAAATATAGATTCATCAAACACAACATGAGGGGTTTCTTCCACAATAAGGGTTTTCTTGTTGTAGACTCTGAAAGCTCTACTGATTTGAGAGTATCCAAGGAATACTCCCTCATCAGCTTTGCTGTCAAAAGCTTTCAATTGTTCTTTCCCATTATTGTGAATGAAACATTTACAACCAAATATATGAAAATATGACACTTTAGGCATTCTTCCTTTCCAGAGTTCATAGGGGGTTTTGCCTTGCCCCTTAATAATCAAACATCTATTTTGAGTATGGCATGCAGTGTTTATAGCTTCAGCCCAAAACCTCTTAGGTAATTTTGAATCAGCAATTAGAGTTCTAGCAGCTTCTTTTAAAGTTCTATTTCTTCTTTCTGCAACTCCATTCTGTTGGGGAGTTCTAGCTGCTGAGGTTTCATGAGCTATTCCATTAGATGTACAATACTCATTGATGTATGAGTTAATGAACTCTGTGCCTTTATCAGATCTTATCTTGATAATGTTAAGGTTTTTCTCATTTGACAATCTCTTAAGAAGTTCAGGCAGTTTGACTTGAGTTTCCTTCTTATTAAGGAGAAATACTACCCATGTGAACCTAGAGAAGTCATCTACTACAACCAATGTGTATTTTCTACCATTTATGCTTGAAGGGGTAATTGGTCCAAACAAATCCATATGTAGAAGTTCAAGTACCCTTTCAGTGGAGATGACTGGTTTACCTTTGAATGAGGCTTTAATCTGTTTTCCTTCTTGACATGGCTTACACACATGTTCTTTAATGAAAACCTCATTAGGCAGTCCTTTAACTAATGCATTTCTAGCAAGTTTATTCATAGATTTGAAGTTCAGGTGGTTTAGCCTCTTGTGCCATAACCAACTTTGTTCACTAGAACTTTTAGCAATAAAACATGCAGCATCAGTAGACTTGTCCCAGTCTGCAAAATACACATTTCCTTTCCTAGTTCCAGTCAATAGAATTTGTTGAGTCTTATCTATGATTAGACATTTTCCACTTGAGAACTCAACATTAAAATCTTTATCACAGAATTGACTGATACTTAGGAGATTATATTTGAGACCAGCTACATAAGATACATTGGTTACTTTGATGTTACCAATCATCAAAGTACCATAACCTTTTGTTGTTGCTTGTGAGCTGTCTCCAAAGGTGACATTTGGGCCTTCTTTTTCAATGAAGTCAGTGAGGAGTTCTTTATTTCCAGTCATGTGCCTTGAGCATCCACTGTTAAGGTACCATGCTGTCTTTTTGTTCATGTTCCTCTTCTTGTGGCCCAATGGTACCTGCATTTAGATAGGTTTAGGTACCCTTTGAGTTTTGGGTCCTGAGAGGTTAGCTGTACCTTTGGGAACCCAAACTTGCCTAATAACCCTGATTGATTCAAGGTGGCTAAGTTGATTTCCTTGTGCATCAACATACACTGTCTTTCCCTTAAATGCCTTTGGGAAAGTATGTGTGAATGTGATAACTCTGTAAGTTTCAGGGGAGTTGTCAATTCTCCTGAACTTATGAGTTCTTTGTGCAACTTGATGAAATCTTTGAGGAAAGGCCTTTTTATGACCATTACCCTTTGGCATGAAGGGTTTTGGTTGTCTCATTTTATTCTGCCTTTGAGGATAGTTGTCCTTAGGTCTATTCAGCTGAGGCTTTCTCAGATGAGTTGGCCTAGGCTGATTATACCTTGGATAACTCCTCTGAACATTGTTCAGGAGAGTTGCCCTTCCATTGGGTCTACTCTGCTGACCAACATTCCTCTTGTGTTCAGGAGCCTTGACCTTTTCCAAGAGTTTGGGTCTAGTCTTCTGAAACACTTGAGTAGGCATTTCATTCAATTTGCCCTTTCCTTTGTTTAGTGGCTGAATTATTTCATTTTCAGCTTGTTGTGCCACTGATTTAACAAAGATTTTCTTAGTGTTACTTGTAGAAGCAACACTAAGACAAGGTGAAGATTCAAATGGATCAAAACCTAATCCACTTCTTTGAGCCATAGGTCTTTGATAACTCTGAATTTCCTCTATTGCTCTAGAGGATTTCTTCAGAGCAGACATCTTTAATTTTAGGCTCTCTTCACTTGATTTAAGAATATCATATTCATGTGAGAGGTTTTCAAATTTGGCATTGAGAATTTTAAGTTCAAAATCTTTTCTCTTCTGAGAGAGAAGTTGATCATCAATCTCCTTTTGTTGGTCAACTATCCTGAGATTTGCTTCCTCAAGCTCTCTCAAGACTTGTTGATACAACTCAGTAGACTTGACATCAACAACTACCTCAGAGTTTTTGGCAAGTTCAATGGCCAATCTCTCATTTTCTCTCACACAGTTATCATGAAATTCTTGTAACAAAGTGAAGTCTTCCATCAACTTTCCAAGGGAAAGCTTCAAGTTGACCTCACTATTGTTCTGTGAGATGAATGATGGTGAACTAGAAGTAGAGGATACCTCATCATCCTCAAGAGCCATGTTGCAAACATCATCATCATCTTCACTGTTGGAGAATAGTCCATCAGAAGAGTTGAAGCTCTCAGTACTATCAGATTCTTCACCAGCCATCATGGCCTTTCTATTGGTGAACTTTCTGTCTCTTTTAGCTTGCCTTTCTCTTCTTTCTTTAGAGCTCAATTCAGGGCAGTCATACTGAAAGTGCCCTTTCTTTTTGCAATTATAGCACAGGTCTTCATCATCATCCTTCTTGGATTCTTCTCTTCTCTTAGATGAAGAAGGATCAGCTCTACTGGATCTTCTCCTATCAGAGGACTTGTCCTCTGATCTTTTCTCTTCAGGCTTTTTGTCCTCAGCCTGATCTTCAGGGGAGTTGTATCTTCTCCTGAATTTGTTGTCTTGGTAGAATTTCTTGTATCTACCAAACCTTGTGTTGAGCTTGTCAAACCTTCTAGCCATCAAGGCTAGTTCTTCCTTCATTTCAGTCTTAGAGACTGTCTTTGATGATCTGGGAGTGGGTTGCATTTCAGGTTCAGCAACTTTGGCTTTGAATGCCACTCCCTTAGTAGGATTTGAAGATTCCTCAATAGGTTTTCTTCTATTGAGGTCAAACTCATAGGCTTTGAGTTCTGAGAATATTTGTTGCATGGGCATGGTGGAGAGATCTTTGGTATTCTGCATCATTACAGCATAGACATCCCACTTTTGAGTGAGACTTCTCAGGATTTTCAATCCAACCTCTCTCTTGGTGTAGACCTTGCCCAATGAGTTAATCTCATTCATCACATCAGTGAATCTACCAGCAAATTTGTCAATGGTCTCATCAGTCTCCATTGAAAATTGTTCAAACTTCTGCACAGCAACTTGGAGCTTGTTCTCCTTGATCTTTTCAGTGCCCTCACACATTTCAGCAAGGGTATCCCAAATTTCTTTGGCTGTGGTGCAGTGGTAGACTCTACCCATAACTGCATCTGGAATTGTTTGATAGAGGGTGTTCATGGCAAGATAATTCAAATTATCTTTCCTCTTTTCATCAGCAGTGAAGTCATCCTCATCTTTGGGAATCAATTCCCTTATATCTGCTCTTTGCTCATCTGTCAATCTGGGGTTAGTTTGAGTAAACACAAAAGGTCCTCTTGTGATTACTCTAAGCATATCAGTGTGAAGAGATGCAAGATGAGCCCTCATTCTAATTTTCCAGAAATCATAATTGTCTATGGAAAACATGGGCAGTTTGTGATGAGAAATGTGGTTGACTGGATTTGTGGCCATATTGTCCAATCCTTGAACAGCAGGTGGAGGAACAGCATTGTTGTTGGCCATATTTCAATAATAATCAGTCAGTCAATAAGTGATGGATTTCAGATAGAGATCAGTTCAGTGACCACACCAAATATGTGAGTTTTGAAAATCAAGATGGATTTTCAGAAGCAGTGGTCTTTGAACCCCTGCTCTGATACCACTTGTTGGTCCTGAAAGGAGTATATAACAAGTGTATGGGGGGGGGGAATACACTTGTATGCAATTCTTTTCAACTTTGATCAAACCAGAGCTCAGCAAGGTTGTCTTGGACAACTCTGCTGAAGATAATTAACTCTTCTAAGATAATCAATCTACTAAGTACTATTGAGTACTTAGTTGAATAACTATCTAAAGGAGTTATATGTGCGGAATAGTGGTTGGCCCTTTAAGTTTAGACTCCTTAAGATTCTGAAATCACTTTGTCAATCCAAAACAGTCCAGTTAAGCTTCAGGGAACTTGTCCAAATCAATTTTGCACAGTCTTTGAATAGATATCTTTGAAAGATCAGTTTTGTGTGCAGTGTTGAATGAATGTAAGTACTTGTAAGGTAAATCAACACAGGAGATTTATAGTGGTTCAGAGACTCAAGCTCCTACATCCACTTTCCCTGATTTAACAGGATAATTCCTTCTCTCTTGGAATTAACTTGTTTTATAGTGCCAAGGTGCACTTGATCAAGAACACCACTCCTTGGTGAATTGATCCCTAGGATGTCTAGAGTCCTAGTACCCTCTTCTCAACTCAGAACTGAACTGTTCTTCTCTCAACAGTCAGCTCCTACCACTTCTACTACAACAACCTTCTCACTTTCTCACTTGAAAGGGGTAAGGATTGAAGTAAGGTTCCAACTAATGAGATATCCTTTACAATGAAGATCAGTGTATAAGGATAGGATATCTCTCTAAGCTTGTGTATGGATATACAATGTAGTACAACTTAGATGAAGTGTTTGAAGACTAAGATAGTCTTTGAAAGCTTTGAAAGCACTCTAGCTTGTAAGAACTTAAGGTTGGATGTGCTTTGTTGAGGTTCTAGTTGGATGCTTTCAAATGGTCTTCACACTCCTGTATTTATAGACAAATGAAGGATTTGCCCGTTGGAGAGGCAGCCTCCAATGTCCATAAATGTCTTCTTTTAGTTCTTCAAACTGGAAGACAGATTCTTGATAGTGACATGTCCTTATTTGGGTAATAAACGGCTTGTAAGACTTTGTCTTCATTCTCCAGCACTTTTCCCAATGTTTGACTTCTTGTTAGGACTTGGACAAGGCTTCTGAAGGTTGATCCAATGATAGGACAACATTCCTTATCAAGTGGACAACTCTTCTTATCACTATCAGCAGTCTTGCTTATCAGCAAGGTTGGCTTGCTCTTCTTCAGATGACTTGGCTCTTTCCCTTTATTTCACTTCACAGTAATCTTAGCATGTTGCATTGCATTTCTTTAGGGTATGGTTGTCTCTAAATCTTCAGCATAGTTGACCTTCAACCTTTAGAGCATCTGTTCTGATTCACTCATGCTGAGATAACTTTTCTGGACAACTCTTCTGATCAGCATTTGATGTTTCATAGAGTGTCCTTGATCATAAGTGATAGTTCCAGAATTTGAGCCTTGAGGGGACTTGATCTTGGTCATCTTCAAAGCATAGGTTCCCCCTCAAATTGCGCATCTAATTGTTTAAGAGCTGCCTAACATTTCAGCTTCTCATCTAGCCTTATGCTATGTGTTCTAACATTTTTAGAACACTATCAATTTGACTTAGGCATGTCTCAGGGGGTTTTGGTATTTAATCAAAACATGTATCATTTTATTCCCAACACTCTTTTACGGTATTCTGTGTGAATCAACGTATCTGAGTTTTGCCACTTTTCCGGGTATTCGTAGAATCAATGGATAGTGTGTGTTCTTTTGTGTTCTTCGTATATTCATATTTTATACGCTTTCACGCTGCATCAGTTGGTATTCAGAGTCCAATCAACGCTCCTAATATGTTGATTCACATTGATCAAGCCACTATGAATGTCAATCTCACCCAAAATGTATTTTCTGATAGTTTTTCAGATACATATGATGATGTCAATGTGGGCTATGAGGGTCCACCAATTTTTTATGAAGAGCTGGATGATCTTTTCGTGAAAAGTGATATTTTTGAAGATTTGATGTCTACGGTTGGAGACTATGAGAGTCCTCCAAAATTTGATGAAGAGGTCATTATTCACTATGACGACTCTTCTTTTTTTAAAGATGGTGCAATGCTTGTGTCATTTTTAAAAGTGTCTTTTATTATGGTTGATTCATTGGTGGATGTGTGTCTCACACCACAACTTTCTTTGATGTATGTGCCTTCTAAGGAGAAATATACAAACTATTTGGGGAGCGATACACCAATTAAATATTGTTTATTCTAAGGATGTTGTTGCAGATCGATCCCGACGCGCTTTCCAGATTTTCGATTCGAGGGCGAATCTTTCCTACATCGGGGGAGATGATGGAGATTGATGGAGATTGATGGAGATCAATTAGTAGCAATTAATGAATGATTGGAAATTGATGGCTTGATTTGATTCGTATTTTAATTATAATTGTTATTTCTTGTTTCAGTACTATAAGCCCACGATAGTGTTGGACCTTAGATTAGGGTTTCTTGTGGTTTGTCCTACTATTAATAGAGAGTGTTCTTCATTGTAAGAGGAAATGATTTGATTAATGAAAAAAATGAGAGTTTATCCCAGTATCTCTTTTACGGTATTCTGTGTGAATCAACGTATCTGAGTTTTGCCACTTTTCCGGGTATTCGTAGAATCAACGGATAGTGTGTGTTCTTTTGTGTTCTTCGTATATTCATATTTTATACGCTTTCACGCTGCATCACTACTCTTTCCGGATTTATCACTCTCTCCATTCGTCTGAATAATGGCAATTATCCCTTTCGGCGTAATAAAGTGTTAGCATCAGTGCGTGCTCATTGTTTCGAAGATGTCCTCTTATGCAAAGTTGTACCTGCAGACCCGACTACCTCAGCTTCAGATTCGATTTCATGGCAGAAAAAAGATCAATTTCTTCCCAGTTGGCTTTAAGCTCAGTGTCTGAGTCTATGCTAGGCCATGTTAGTCGCTGTGAACATTCGTTCCAGTTACGGATGGTGTTTGGATATCTATTTCAATCGCAATCGAGTGTTAGTGCTATGATCCTTCGATTGCAACTTCAAACTATGCAAAAGGGTGATTTAAGCATCGATGCATACATTTTGAAGTTGCGTTATGTTAATGATGGTTTACATCATGCTGATAAGTCAATAACTGGTTGTGAATTGGTATTGTACATACTTGGTGAATTGAGTGTAGATTATAATGCTACTGCGATCACTCTCACCACTAGAAGCTCCATTTCTTCTTTGCCATAGGTTCAATCAATTCTGCAAACATATGACATGCGTTTGCTTAGTCATAACTCACAAATAATAAGTAAAAAGGTATTGGCATGACAGTCATTTATGAATATTTACTAATGTAGGAATTAATTTTGATATTAAGTTAAAATTTTTCCATTCATCTTAAATGTCGAAGATAACATTAAAATACTCATGTTTCTAGCAAAAATCAGTGAACATAACAATTTTATAATATTTTGAAGATTAGAGATATAGCATAAGCACTGGCAGACCTAGCATACAAAATGAAAAAAATATATCTGGTTAGAGACATAACAGAACATTTGTGTGAAAATATATTTGAAACGTCTCAATAAAAAAAAGTGTAAAGATATGTGAAGTATTATATGAGGCAGGCTACTTGCCAATTTCCACATTAAAAGAACTATTTATCAATTCCCACCATAATCTTACAAATTCACACATTATCAATTTAAAAAAAAATAAAAAATTAAGAGATTAGAAATTTGTATGAGTCAGCCGAAAATGGAGATTAAAAAATTGAGTCACCATTCAAATGTTTATCACAACTTCAAAGTGAAGAATATAAAAATTGACGAATCACTGAAAATAAATATTCGAGTTTAAACAAAATATAGACATGGAATGAAATAAAATAAACCAATGATATAAGTAGAAAATGAATGACTGAGATTGAAACTATAAATAACTTTGACTGAAAATTGTGGATTTTGAAATAGGAGAATGGTGAAAAAAATTCGTGAAAAAAATGTGACATTGACCAATATAATGAAAATATATTGTTAAATAGTAGGTGTATAGATACATGAGTGTCTAATTTAGTATACAGTCTGGTTTACAAATTGAAATAAACTAAATTCAGAAAAACATAATAATTTTCTCTCTGAAGTAATTACTTCTTATTTATTTCTTTTAATAGTATAATGGGTCTTTCTATGGACAGGAAGACTTCGCACTTCCTAATAACAGGAAACTCATTAAATACCGTTAGATCATTGATCCAACGTACATAATTATTTATATATGATTGCACTTTGCAATAGTGTATTTGCTCTACGCAATTTACAATCGCACTGCTTCGCCACACAAATAAATGAAATTAATAAATATAAAATGACAAAAATACCCTTCAAATAAAAAAATAAAAATTAAATTAGTTAAACATTAACAATATATAATATACTATATTTTTATTCAAATTAAAGTCTAAGTTATTGATTCTTCTCTCAACTATCAAATCAAGAATCAGTGCCCTAAAAAAATTAGGGCTTATTCAAAGGGAAAATCTCAGATTATGCTCCAATGGTATACCCTCCTGCTCCTGTTTTCCCATTTGTCATGGATAATTCTTAAAACCCTCGAATCAATTAATTAGAATTTACACAATCAATTAATTCCGAATGATCCCACAGGCGCTGCAGTATTGGTGGTTGCATATGGTTGAATGCAAATCGCAGATGAATGTTGTGTAGTAGAATTGAAGAAGTTCATTGCCATCAGCAATGCATCTTTCGTCTCTCATTAGTGTCTTGATTTTGGCGGAGGCTCTTGATTTGACGAATTCAATCTTGATTGTCTTACTTGAATGCGAGATTTGTCCTCGAAGAACACCTATAAAATGATGATGAACTAATCTTAATAAGAATATATATTATACAGACTATATTATTATTTAGTAATTAATTAAAGAGTTGTTTAATTAAAAATATATTAAGGACATTTTAGTACTTTTCTATATTTTTTTAAAATATTAATTATTTAATTATTTTGCGAAACTTGATTGCACTATGACGAAGATATATGAGGTGTTAATTTCTGATTGGTCACCTGCTGTCGACAGGATGTGCGAATGCCCTTCCTGACAATAGAAAGACCCTAGGATAATCCGTTAAAATTAATGGTTAAAAGTATGAGAAATCGTGTTTGGATGGGGCTTAATTAAGCCCCTTTTTTTTTTTATAAATTACGGGAAATGCATTAGCAAAGGTTCAACCCGACCCGAACGAAGTGAACCCAAGTCTAAGTTGAAAAGAACGCGACTTTGCTTGCATATTGTCTAACACAAAAGGCGCATTAGGGGTACAAAGATCTCCAGTCATCGCTTTCTCTCTCTTAATTCTCCCATGTCAGATCTCTGATTGTTGAAGATTTTCATACAGTCCCCATTTCGTGATAAAGCCAGGTGAAATTCAATTTCTTACCGTGTTTTTCTTCACTTTATTCGTCGTAATCCGAGATCTCAAATCGATAACGTAAATAATGTTCGCAATTACCTGCTCCTGATCCAGTTGATTTCCACTGGAATTTTTTGAAAATTGTTCTTTCTGTTTTTGGAAGGACACTTAGTTGAACTGAGTTGAGGGGAAGAAATGGCGGGGAGTGCGGCGGGAGGTTTTGTGTCGCGAGCATTTGAAGTGATGCTCAAAGAGTGTGCTTACAGGAAGTATAGTGGTCTGCAGTCCGCCATTCAGGCTTATTTAGGTACATTCCTGTGAAAGAGTTAGATCTTTTGCACATGAAGTTCAATTCAATTCTAGTTGTATCAGTTTTTTATCTGTTGGATTGCAAGGTCAAGAGGCAACAGCTTGTTAGCTCTCATGCTCGATTGATTGAATGTCATGTTCTTTGTTGCTTGAGTTTTCTGAATTCTCGTACCATAAAACATGTGTGCATGCCTGATAAAACGTGAATCACTAACCAAACTGTGTGTGGAATTTCAAGATGAACTAAGTTCTGAATTTAAGTTGTTTCTTTCCTGCAAAAGCCTTAATTTTCCAAGAATTATGTAGATGAACACTTTAATTTCTGCAACATCGCAGTTACTGATTTAATGGCTTATTCTGGAACCTGGAACCTCTGATTTTGGTGGCAATCTGATTCATCACGGTTCTTCTGGAAAGTAATAGTAATTCATTGACTTAGCCTCCCTCTTCATGAATATCAGTTTGGCTGATATGTCTATTAAGTATTAATGATAGTTTGAAATAAGTAAATATGATCAGTGGAGGATAAAGAGATTGAGCTATCACTTCGGATTTCAGTGTGTGAGCTGTGAAGCCTAATATAGCTTGCGATTGCATAGTTTTATAGATGCATGCAATCATGTGAATATGGTCCATGAATATATACCAGGCACATTATATATATTACAGATGCATGCCTAACTCTTGAACCTGGTTTTAGCTTATGTACTAAAAAGAGAAGGAGAGCTTTGCGACGTGGTTGTTATGTTTATTTAGTTGGACCTCTAGTGAGAGAGAATTCTCTGAAGTAAAGCTATAGCCCATGTTTCTGATGGAAATGGATGGTTGGCTAGTAGAGAGGTGACAATAATTCAGATAGAAATGTTCTCTTTCACTTATAGTCAATATTTTCGTCTTCAGTTGACACCTATGCTAAATTATCTGGTTTAAGATGAAATACTTTGGCCTACTTTTGATTTGAATTACCATTTCTTGAAGTAATAGAATATTTAATGCCTTTGAATTTTCAGACAGTGGGAAGGACGTCAATCAGCAGTCAAACATTGAGACTAAGGAACCTATATCCACAGCTTCAAATAAAAGGTGCTTCTAAACCGTAGTGAGAATTATGAGTCTCTGTTCTATTTTCTTGTGTTGAAATATGCACATCTTGTTTGATATGACTGGTGGATTACCTTCCTTGATTACAGCATTCCTGCTTACTCACAGTTTTTGATGTTTTCAACAAATTATTTGAGCAGTTCATTAGAGCCAGATGTTGGTGATGAAGAAACTGAGACAGGAACTGATCCTTCAGTTAGATCTCCTTCTTCCGTTGAGGAGGTAGAATCTGTTGGCAAGCCTACAAGCAGTGGTGGATCAATCATGATGGTCCTGGCAAATGCAGGACATACTTTACGGGGAGTTGAGGCTGAGCTTGTTCTGAATCCTCTTATGCTTGCCTTTGAAACAAAAAACATGAAAGTTGTAGAGCTTGCATTGGATTGCCTTCATGTAGGTGCTCATTTTCTGCACAGTTGTTGAGTTTTATTAACTTTCATTAACACGCAGAATAGTTACTTATGACTTGCCAATATTAAAGTTTAGATTTTTGTGGTAGACGTGGGTTCCTTATATTTTATTTTCTGTGTGTATTTTGAGCCTTTCTGTTTTCTATTCTACTATCCTGGCCCTGGGTCCTAATTTGGTCTTTACTTTCCCTTGCCTCCCTCCTTCTCAATACAGAAACTCATTGAATACAATCACCTAGAGGGTGATCCTGGTCTTGATACTAGTAAAGAGGCACAATTACTGACAGTGATCCTCAGTAAGGTCTGCAGTTCCGTGGATAATTCATCACCTGACAGGTACAATTGTTGACAGATTTAAGCTGATGCATTTCTGCATTTTTGGTGAGTGTAACTTTTGATGAAATAAAATGCAGTACTACTCTTCAAGTATTGAAAGTGCTTCTTACTGCTGTAGCATCAACAAAGATGCGAGGTATGCCATTTTTATCATCTTTCTTATTTCCAACTATATCCCTTGTCACATAGATATCATACCTTGTTAAATCACAAATTCTGGACTATTGAGCATGACCTTAATATGATATTCTTTTCCTTTTAATTAATTAATTAATTTATTTTGGAGTTCACCACACTCTTTCTTTTAACTATTTTTCTATGTTCTCATTATGCCTTAGGTGTTGATGGTATTTGTGCTCTTAATGTCCAATTTGCCTGATCCTTCTTTTCTTCCATTTAACAAGATTTCTTTGCCCATATTTGATGGTTGGAGTATATTTGGCAGTGAAAAGGCTAAGGAACTGAACCACGCTAACGAACCTAATAATTTTCTTATTGAGAGCTTACCTAGTTATTGAATTTCATACCCAAAACCTCTTATGATAGGGAACCCTTACAATTCCTTGTTCATTAGTCGATGAATGACTCATCTTTTTCTCCCAAGCCTGACCTCTGATACACATATCTTTATATGGACCTACAATCTTAACCTACTATTAACAATTAGGAATTGTTATGTACATGTTGTATTTAGTTACCCTTTGGATTTATCCTTGTGCAGTTCATGGTGAACTGTTGCTGGCGGTCATCAGGGTGTGCTATAATATTGCTCTTAATAGGTTAGCATTCACACATTGTCATTATCTATTTGATTGATACATTATCTAATGATTGTAACAATCTCTTAAATGTTTAGCAAGAGTCCTATAAATCAAGCAACATCAAAGGCCATGCTAACACAGATGCTCAGTATAATCTTTAGACGGATGGAAGTAGATGGGGTATGCAATGAAGTTTCTTCTGAACCACTGTTTTTTTTATGATGGACAACTATACAGTAAATATTTAATATATGGTAATTCAGGTCTCTTCCAATCTTGTGAAAAAAACATCTAACTCAGAGGATGGTGGGTCAAATCCAGTGGTTGAAGAAATTTCATCCAGTGATCATAATGAGCCAACTGTGACTTTGGGTGAAACACTATCTGTCAAACAGATAAATAGTACATCACTTGCTTCTGTTAAAGAAATGGAGAACCTTGTGGGTGGCACTGATATAAAGGTACACTTCATTGTGGCTGGCGAATGCCGCAAATCTAACATGAGCATCTTTGCTTTGCCTTTTTCTGTTTTGCCAGTGTTTCTATTTATTTCTTGTCTCTTAGGTTCTGTACAATTGATCTGTTTAAAGCCTAATAATTCGAATTGACATTCTTTCTGGCATAGGGTTTGGAGGCTGTTCTTGAGAAGGCTGTGAATCTTGAAGATGGTGGAAAGGTCACAAGGTATGGCTGCAATACTAAATTTGAGATTTTTAGTTTGAGATGTGTACTTACCTGCATTGTAAACTAACAATACTAGAATATAATAGTAAAGGGTATTTAGGCTTGACTTATCTAATAGAAAGTCAAGGGCTTGTATCCACTTTTTTGTAAAGTAAGAGTCTGCTTCATGAGCCTATGAAAACTCTCAGCTTCGCACACACTGTGCATATACACAAACAGGGAAGTACAGTGAGCAACCTTTAGAGTTCAATTATATTCATCTACTGAGCAATTTTACTTGGAATATCTCATTCCGTTGCTAGTTTATTTGAATATACCTTCTTAACCTTTAAAGTGCCAATTGTTTTAGAGGGATGGGTCTAGAGAGCATGAGTGTTGGACAGCGTGATGCTTTACTTCTTTTCCGTACTCTCTGTAAGGTTTGTATCTCTGTCATCTTCATTACAGTGTAGTTCAGAGTTTCTCTGTGCTGCCAGATTGATTCAATTATAAAATGTTTTTGCAGATGGGTATGAAGGAGGATAATGATGAAGTTACCACCAAAACACGCATTCTCTCTTTGGAGCTCCTGCAGGTTGGTTTTGCTGATCTCTCTGCATATCAGAACATGGTGGTTAGGAGAAAGGAAAAACTTTTTCTTACTTTCACTTTATTTCAATGATTAGAATGTTTGGTGATGTTACAACTGTTAGAAATATATACATGCAAATCTTCTAAGCTTTTATTTGGTGTCAAATAAAACAAACAAATCCTTTAATTAATTCACTGTCCTGAAAAATAAAACTGTTGCCCATTCCACTTACAATCTTACTTTTAGATAATGACTTGCCCAATTGAGTTTCATTTCTATTTTTCCAATGGGCTTTTTCAAGATTTTCAGTCATCGAGATCTTTTCACCTGCCTCCATCTTGCTAGGTGTATTCCCCTTTTAAAACTATGTTAACATTTTTAAGGAGTAATTGTGCTCTATATTTTTCTCTGTTCCGTCCTTCATGGACCCCATCTTTATTTATATATCATTCTTGTCTCCACGCATAACAAGTTCACTTTCTGGTACATCATTTTACTTTGTTTATTTGAAATACCACATACTTTGATATGCTCAATGGATCTAAAATAATTTTTATCTTCTGGAGATTATGTTCCTTACATGTATTGAAAGTAGTTTGTCGAGTAAGATGGTTTTCAATTTGAGTAGCCTACCTTCAATATAAATAGAGCAGAAAATAATTAATTTTAAAATTAAGGTGTTGATTTGCTGTTGCTATTGAATTGAATGCGTTAAGAATTTTCAGATATCACATATTTATTACTATGTGTTTGTCTTGTATGTATTATTAGAGATGTTTATCCGGGCTAGGTTAATAGGGCCAACCCGTTTAACCCTTATTTATGTAGGTTTAGGTTTAGCAAATCATAGGCCCATTTAAATCCGGTCCTTTTTGGCCCGGACTGGTTAGCCCGCGGGCTAATAGGGCCAGTCTGCCGGTTTACAGGGCCAGCCCGAATAATTTATATATATATTCTATTTTGGTAATTTAAAAAATTAATCACACCCCACAATTTATATTTTGCACGACCCACTGCCCCATATACCCATACTTGATATTACGACTCACACTTCAAATTGACCAGCCAATGAGTATTAGTTATTTTAATTTTAATTATTTTAGATTTTTTTTTTCCTTTCGAGTTATTGATAGAGATTTCATAACTAATACTCATTAGGACGAAATTGATCACAAATATCACTTGATTTTGCCCCTCGTCAATGCTGCAGTCAGCACGGAAGCGGGAAGCCACCAAATACCACGGGCATTTCAGCGATGAGCGAATTTAAATGAGTTCATATGCAATAGTGAACAAACTCCGCATAAACTGACATGATATGGGCCCTTTACTGCTAAATTTTAAAACACGTAAATTATGTTTTGGGAAAATTCAAAATTTTTGAATATTTTGTTTGTGGCCCGTTAATGGCCTGTAGCCCGCTAGGTTAGAGTTAGGTCTTGACTTTTGTCGGACCGTTAAGAACGAACCAGATAAGACCATAGCCCGTTTAGCCCGCGGCCCTATAGGGATAGGGCCAGCCCGATAAACATCTCTATGTATTATAGACCCATGCACAATAAAAATATCATTGGCTTGATATATCATATATATAATTTCATGAAGTAAAGATGACATATCAGTGCTATTTACAACAAATGCAGGGTTTATTAGAAGGCGTTAGTTATACATTCTCAAGGAATATTCAATTTATTGACTCAATCAGAGCTCACCTTTCATATACATTGTTACGAGCATCAGTGTCACAGTCTTCTGTAATATTTCAGGTAGTATGATTATCTCTCTTCCGATTTGTTCTTTTGTGCTATATCTGTAAGAACTTTAGCAGTAATAGTGCTAATAGATTTGTTTCTATCACTTTGCAGTATGCAACGGGAATATTCGCAGTTCTTTTGTTGAAATTTAGGGAAAGTCTCAAGGTATGATTGGGCTTAAAAAATTTGTTTAATCTATTTTTAAGAAATGATATTATTGATTTGATCCAGAATAAAAGTAGGGTAAATTACAATAACTACCTGTGAAGTTGATGTATTTACTGAAAACCGCTAATACCCTTGCCTTGAGGTTTGCATCCTTTTTGCTGATGCCTTCATTTTTTCAGGCTGAAATTGGAGTTTTCTTTCCTGTGATTATACTACGATCTTTGGATGGCTCAGATCTTAACCAAAGATTAAGCGTTCTTCGGTATGCTATTTTCCTTTTGTATAATGTTAATCTTCTGTTATGAGCTTAATTTGATTTATAAGGTAGTTAGAAATTTATCTTTAGTTACCATCCTGATTCCCGACCTGGGTATGTTTGTTTGCGGCTATACGTGTGACATGTGCGGGGAAAATCTGGATTTTGAAATCTTGGGATGGGGAAAAGTGAATTCCTTTTGAATGCATGTTTGTTTTGGCAATTTAGTAGGGTAGGATTGTGTAAAATAGTGGGATTATCACATTGTGCAAGAAAAAAAATGATAATGAAAATGAAAGAGATGGTGTAGTTGGGTGTGGGAATGTGTGCTAGTGGTAGTAGGTGGAATATATTTTTATTATTGGTACTTAGGATTTACAAAGTCCAAAATCCATCTGGGTCATCTGCGAACAGTAACAGACATACCCTTTAATATTGATCTATTATTTGTGCAACAAAATATCTGATGTTCTATAAGCTCATATTTAAAAAAAAATAATCTATTTGTAGGAACTAACATTTCTCATGTATACGGAAAATTGATAGGATGCTGGAGAAAGTATGCAAGGATTCTCAGATGCTCGTTGACCTTTATGTAAACTATGACTGTGATCTTGAAGCACCAAACTTGTTTGAAAGAATGGTATGTACTTTAAAAGTAATATATTTTCTGAATTTTATGCCTGAACCTTCCTCATTCTGTGACATTTTCTTGTTTAGATTGCCACCTTATCAAAAATTGCTCAAGGTACTCACAATGTAGATCTAAAGTCTGCTACCGCACCCCAGACAGGGTCGATTAAAACATCTTCTCTTCAGGTATGTTTTGGGCAGGGCTGCTTGCCTGTCATATCAGCACCCTATATTTTTATTTTCTTTCGTCGAACTTTATCTGCAACATCACCTATCCAAGTTGGCTGATTGACATACTTGACGTTTTCAGGGTCTCGTGAATGTTCTTAAATCATTAGTATTACAGGAGAAGTCTCACAGAGAATCAGAAAAGCAGGTTAAGGGCAAGGAATCCTTTGAGGAGGAAGTTTCTTCTAGAGAATATGATGAATCTAAAAGTAGGGAAGATTCATCGAGTAACTTTGAGAAGTTGAAGGCTCATAAATCCACCATTGAAGCTGTTGTTTCTGAGGTGATGCTATTCTTTTGTTTCTCTATGATAATGTCCAAATCTTGAACTTAGATTTATCTACCTATATATATGATTTCTCAAATATCTGTTTAAGCTCTTTTAGTGGGTTCTAACTTCTTCTTTCAAATATCCACAGTTCAATCGACAGCCAGGAAAAGGCATACAGCATTTGATATCAAGTGGGTTAGTGGAGAAAACTCCAGGTGCAGTTGCTCAGTTTCTACGAAGTACTCCCAATTTAAACAAGGTAAATATTATGCTCATTTAAAATTTAAACTTTGAGGGTTTATAGTTTCCAGAGACAGTACCATACTGATTTAGATTTACAGGCTATGCTTGGGGATTACTTAGGCCAGCATGAGGAATTTCCCCTTGCTGTTATGCATGCATATGTGGATTCCATGAAGTTCTCTGGAATGAAGTTTGACAGTGCAATTCGTGAATTCCTTAAAGGGTTCCGACTTCCAGGGGAAGCTCAGAAGATAGATCGCATAATGGAAAAATTTGCTGAGCGGTATGTATGACTTCAAATGTTGATAATGAAGAAAATGAATTGCACACTCAAAAGAACTTGGATCTTTCTCATATAATGATCTTGAAAAAATTGATGCACTTCTTTAATGGCAGACTCACAGTTGAATTTGTCTGTTATACAATAATAATATTCGTTGCCTGTTCAATTCCAATAATGAATCCTGCTGTTTGCATTATGCTTTTCCTAAATTGGTAGTATAATGTCAGAAAGATTTCCATTGTTATACTCTTGAAAATTCTACAACCCTGGTGGTGAATTTACTGAGAACCCATTAGTAAGACAGACAACAGAAAATCATTGTGATTAAAGACGAGCAAGTATAAATATGACCCCTAAAAAGAAACCTGTCATATGGAAACATTTATTTGTAATTTGGTTAGAATTTTCTACTTGTCTGTTTGCAGGCAGCAAGTGGTGGTTTTGCCACTTTTTTCTTAAAGGTCCCTTACGGTGTCCAATTTGTTTTATTTATTTCCTTGTCTACATAGTATCGTCACTTTAGCACTGATCTCAATTGACGCCTTCTTATTTTCCATATTTTGACATAGCATTTTATCCTTTTACAGCTATTGTGCCGATAATCCTGGTCTATTCAAGAATGCAGACACAGCTTATGTCCTTGCTTATGCAGTTATAATGTTGAATACTGATGCTCACAATCCAATGGTGTGGCCGAAAATGTCCAAAAGTGATTTTGTACGCATGAATGCCACGAATGATGCTGAGGAATCTGCTTCTCAGGAACTCTTGGAGGATATATATGATTCTATTGTTAAGAAGGAGATAAAATTGAAAGATGATCCTGCTGGAGTTTTGAAAAACAGTAAGCAAAAACTTCTTGAGGAGAGAGGTCTCATCAATATTCTCAATCTGGCCATCCCCAAAAGGAGCTCTTCAACTGATTCCAAGCCTGAGAATGAGGCAATTGTTACGCAAATTCAAGCTATAATAAAAGATCATGGTGGGAAAAGGGGCGTGTTTTACACTTCACACAGAATTGAGCTTGTTCGTCTCATGGTGGAAGCTGTAGGATGGCCATTACTTGCTACCTTTGCTGTTACCATGGGTGAAATAGATAACAAACCCAGAATTGGTCTTTGTATGGAGGGGTTCAAAGAAGGTTTACACATAACACATGTTCTTGGAATGGACACCATGCGCTATGCATTTTTGACATCTTTGATAAGGTAATTCTTGTTTACCTATTTACTTGTTATCTTCCGCCTAATGATTGTTATCTTCCACCTGGTGATTGGTAATGCCTAATGATTGTTATCTTCCACCTGATGATTGGTAATGCCTATGTTTTTATTTTATAATTTTTTCATTCATCTTATGTCCTTGGCTTTGATATGAATTTGTGCTCATGGTGACATTGTTTCTGTCGGAAATGGCGCCTGTTATTTAGCTTACAGACTTACAATGGTGTACTAAATAATAGTACGTATGACTCATATGAGATGGTACATTAATCATGCCTTGTTATGCATACTTCTTTTGTCAATAAACATATTACTTTAGTTTAACCATTATCATTTCCTTGATTTAAGTGTACACCAATCTTACTACTTCCTACGTCCATGTATTAACTCCTGTAAAAGTTGCTCGTCATTGGGAACAAAGACATGAGCCAAATAGTATCGTTTGGACAAAGTCTGGTGCAATTCACTTTTTATGAAATAACACTTTAAAGCATTAGTTTGTAGTCATCTCTTGAGGTATCAATTATGTGCAGTTAAAACTAGCCAGTACACTAATCCTGTATTTTAAGTAATCTCTATGGTTTTACAGATAAATCATGGGATGCATTTTATGGCCATGATTTGGCAGAGTAGGATGAGGTTGTGTGATCTGTGATGATTTTTCTTGATTGAACAATGGCTAATCATGAGAAATATTTTCTTTTTACAAAAACTTAACCATTAGTAGAATATTTTCTTTTCTAGTTTCTACTACTGCAGAAGAGATATTCTGTTTGAAAGAAGTTAATTCAACTATAGTATGACACTTTGTTTCTTATGTTATAAGTTACTCAATGTCATAAACAGCTCTGCATCTATGATATTTTCACATAATACACTTTTGAATGTAGAAAAGCTTAATCATGATATGTTGCTTCTGAAAATGAATTGCAGGTATACTTTCCTGCATGCACCAAGAGATATGCGCGGGAAAAATGTAGAAGCGCTACGCACACTGCTTTCTTTATGTGATACTGAGATCTACGCCTTTCAAGATTCTTGGTTTGCCATTCTTGAATGCATTTCTCGCCTTGAATATGCAGTATCATGGCCTGCTATGACTGCAGCTGTCATGCAAGGATCAAATCAAATCTCTAGAGATGCTACTATTCAGTCACTGAGAGAGCTGGCTGGAAAACCAACTGAGCGAATTTTTGTGAATAGTGTCAAGTTGCCCAGTGAGACAGTAGTGGAGTTTTTTACTGCTTTGTGCAGTGTGTCAGCAGAAGAATTGAAACAGATTCCTGCTCGTGTTTTTAGCTTGCAAAAGGTTGTTGAAATTAGCTATTACAATATGGCTCGTATACGAATGGTAATTTCTTCACCTGCTAAACTTCCACTACTACTTTATATTTTTAGTTGCTATGTTCTTGGATCCTCTCTGAGAAAAGGACCAACTCCGCCCTAGATAGCTAAATTTTATTGGATTTCTTATAATAATACTTGATCTATTCAGGTTTGGGCCAGAATATGGTCTGTCTTGGCCCATCATTTTATCTTTGCTGGGAGCCATCCCGATGAAAAAGTTGCAATGTATGCCATAGATTCTCTACGGCAACTTGCCATGAAATATTTGGAGCGTGCTGAACTTGCTAACTTCACTTTCCAGAATGATATTTTAAAACCATTTGTTGTTCTCATTCGGAGCAGCAGAAGTGATAATATACGGAGGCTTATAGTTGACTGCATTGTTCAAGTATGTATACTAAATTCTCCCCCCCCCCCCCCCCCCTCCCTGTCTTTTTTAGTTGTATTGCTGTTTGATATCAACATTTTGAGTGGTGTACCAGATGATAAAATCTAAAGTTGGAAACATAAAGTCCGGCTGGCGGAGCGTGTTCATGATATTCACTGCTGCTGCAGATGATGACTCAGAACCCATAGTTGAAAGTGCATTTGAGAATGTGGAACAGGGTTGGAACCAATTTTTTCCTTGTCTATCTTTTTTTTTTTTTAATATATATATTAACAGTTTAAGAACTTTGCTAAAAAATAATCTGACTTGGAGGAATGGTGCAGTTGTATTGGAACACTTTGATCAAGTTGTCGGGGATTGCTTTATGGATTGTGTTAACTGCCTGATTGGATTTGCCAATAATAAAAGTTCTCATCGCATAAGTCTGAAGGCCATTGCTCTCCTCCGAATTTGTGAAGATCGTCTTGCAGAGGTTTAATATAAGTTTTTTTTAACTTTTATTAATTTATTACAGTTAATATATATAAACACACACACACACACATATATGTCAATATCTGTTATTTCTTGTCCTAGTTTCCTCACGTATAGCAAATTTTTGGCACTGCTAAAACTGTGGACTTGGCATAACTTGTTTAGTATGCTGTGACTGCATTTACATTTCATACTGTGGAATGAGATAGGGACCATATTCTGCATGTGATTTTGTTCACTTGTTTCACAATCAACCTTCGTTCTTTGTAATGGAGATTATTGCTATCTTTGTAAATTATAATTTGTACCTGGTGTCATTTGCTATTATCACTTTCTGAGTAAATAAGTGCGACAGATTTTCACATTTTCTGCTGGACCCTTTTCTCAAATTGTGTAGAAAATGTTAAAAGAAAAGATTTGTAATCATGACTAGCAGCTTTTTTTTTTTTGCAGTCTCCTAATGCTTTCCATTAGACAACATTCAATTTTTTTGTAATGAGTCCTCTTCCATCCCATAAAAAGGAAAGGGGAAACAGATAAAAGGAAAACAATGTTGAACAGGATAGTGGCATGTATATCGTGAATTTAATTATATATATATATATGCAAAGATTGAATGAAATATTATGTGAACTCTTTTATTGCATACTGTTCAAGGCTCAATAGTTTTGGCATCCTCGTTGGAATTGACTCATGGATTTAATTGGTCTTGTTTGCAAAAGACATATTTCTACTAAAGTATGTATTCATACATTGCATTTTTGTTGTCTCCTACCAGGGTCTTATACCAGGTGGTGCTCTGAAACCTATTGACACAACTGAAGATGAAACTTTTGATGTGACAGAACATTACTGGTTCCCTATGCTTGCTGGTCTTTCCGATCTGACTTCTGATCCAAGACCAGAGGTCAGAAATTGTGCGCTAGAGGTTTTGTTTGATTTGCTGCATGAGAGAGGCAGCAAATTCTCGTCTTCATTTTGGGAAAATATTTTTCACCGTGTCCTGTTTCCTATATTTGATAATGTGAGACATACTGGGAAAGAGAGCTTTACATCGTCTGGAGATGAATGGCTTCGTGAAACCAGCATTCACTCACTACAGTTGTTGTGCAATCTTTTCAACACTTTTTACAAGGTATAACCCATTTTGTTGATGAAATACAATCAACAATTAACAGTTCTGTTTATATCCTAGCCATGTGTGTCTGTCTTGTGCTTTCTGTTACTGTCCTTAATTTTCTGCTCATTTAACTGCTGATTACCCATATTTTTTCCTTGTTTAGGTAGATAACAGTAAAAAAATGAATTACAGGATGTCATGATTATAAACCAACATCTCTCAACTGTTGAAATCTGCTTAGTTAATAAGAAACTAAATTTTTTTTAACACTGTTTGTATGTCATTGATTGGCAAAAAAAATCGATATTAAAATTTGGTTCATATTTATTTGACCTTTGATATTTTGAAGCATTCTGGCTTCTGAGTGAAAATATTTTTAAAGTGGGCAGTGCCATGCAGAAGTGTACTTGTAAGCTTACATTTTCCCATAAACATCTGTGGAATAGTGAGAAAGGTTGCTTATATATTTCTATTGGTCTTTGTGGTGGTGGCAAGGATTTGCATTTTCTACTAAGTTTGGACTGGACACTGGTTGATTTCACCTCCCATATTTGGACTTAAAGGCATTTAAGACAGTTCTTTGATAATTTGTGTCTCATTCATGTAGGATGTGTGTTTCATGCTTCCTCCACTCCTCAGCTTGCTGTTGGATTGTGCCAAGAAATCAGATCAATCAGTAGTCTCAATATCTTTGGGTGCATTAGTGCATCTTATTGAAGTTGGAGGACACCAGTTCAGTGATAATGACTGGGATACACTGTTGAAAAGTATAAGGTACACGTACAATCTATCTTTCTCATGCGCATACAGGCACTCTCTCTCACACACAAAAATAATGTCGCTCAGAATCTTTGTATATATATATTTTATTTATCTTGCACTGGTTAATTGCTAGATGCATTCCTTTTTTTTTTCCCCTGATTTTATTTTGGTTTCTGTGCTTATTAATTTTGGCCAGGGATGCTTCTTATACAACCCAACCTCTTGAGCTTCTCAATAATTTGGGCTTTGAGGGCAACAAGCATGATATGGTTTTGACAAGAGACTTGGACAGCCTTTCACGAGTTCCAGCTGGTAGTGATTTGTCTCACAACCATCATGACACTGTCTACGAAAATGGGAATACAGTAGGAATAGATGCAGGTGTTGATGGACCACTGGACCACAATCAAGAAATAGTGCGCCCAGTGGATATGGAGGGATCTGAAGGTTTGCATCTTGGCATGCTCCTTGAATTGTCCTAAATGGGGTGACTGCTTACAAATTGGCATAGTAACTATTTCAGAAGCTTAAACTTTTAAATGTCTTTCTGTAGGCACACCATCACCATCTGGACGAGGAGGCCTTCAGCGTAATCAAACATTAGGACAAAAGATCATGGGAAACATGATGGATAACCTGTTTGTTAGAAGTTTTACCTCTAAACCTAAGATCCGTACATCTGATGTATCACATCCATCTTCTCCATCCAAGGTTCGTTTTGCATATGTAATTTTGTTGATTTGTGCATTATAATTATGCCTCATCTATTAAAGGCGTCCATCATGTGGATCTTTGTAACTGATTCGATGTCAATATGCCTACAGTTTTCTTAACTTGTATAGTAATTGTTAAGTATCTTATCTTGCATTCTTGCTGCTTCGTAACTGGCTAATTATCTAAAGGTGCTAAAAACTGCATTTTACTTATCCTCTTGCTCGAACTGTAGGTTCCTGATACTGTTGTGGAGTTTAATTCCAGAGACGAGGAAGAAAGCCCAATCGTGGGAACCATTAGGAGTAAATGTGTCACACAGTTGTTACTGTTAGGCGTCATTGATAGTATTCAGGTATTATTATCAATTTCTTGAGCAGAGCATCTTGTTCTCTGATGAGGAGTTTTTTGTTGCTAAGATGCTCTGAGAATATCTTTTGAATGTTTAACTGTGCAGAAAAAATTCTGGAACAAGTTAAACACACAACAGAAGATCGGCATTATGGAGATTTTGTTCTCTATCCTGGAGTTTGCTGCTTCTTACAATTCTTTTAGTAATCTCAGACTGCGAATGCACCAAATTCCTGCAGAAAGGTTGGCTGAAATGTGCCTCAACTTGACTAACTCTGAGTTTTACTTATCTGAGAAAAATAAATGGTAACCTGTTTTCCTGGACAGGCCACCGCTGAATCTTCTCCGCCAAGAGTTGGCTGGAACTTGTGTCTATCTGGATATCCTACAAAAGACTACAGAAACTGTTGATATTCATAAAGAGGGAGAAATTGAAGGAATTGCTGAAGGGAAGCTTGTGTCATTTTGTGAGCAGGTGCTCAGAGATGCATCTGATTTTCAGTCTAGCATGGAAGAGTCAACAAATATGGATATTCATCGGGTTCTAGAGCTTCGATCTCCAATTATTATCAAGGTACAACTTAATGTCATGGATAAATAGCATGTAGGAATCTGGCTTCTTGTTTTTCATTTTTGATTGATGATGTTGCTGCATTGCAGGTGCTGAAAGGCATGTGCCACATGAATGGCCAGATTTTCAGAAGTCACCTGAGGGACTTTTATCCTTTGATTACGAAACTTGTCTGCTGTGACCAGGTATTTTGCAAATTCCATTGAAGATGTGCTGTGCCTATATCATTCATTTTTTCTAACGTAAATATCCCTTTTTGCAGATGGAAGTCCGGGGTGCCATTACTGACCTTTTCGGGATGCAGTTGAAACCCCTCTTACCATAGGATTTCTTTCTCAAGATAAGATACGGATTTTACTTTACAACTTCATTTGCTTCCATACTTTTTGTCTACACCATTCGAGATATATATATAGATTTTGAAGAAAGGTAATCAGGTGCGTGTGATCAATTTTGTAAAATGGCTACATTGAGGTGGTTTTTTTTTACAGGTTAAGTAGTTATTATTGTTGCAACTTGCAAGAGATTAAGTTTAGCGCAACTACTTCTCACATTTGCTTGCTTTTGTTTTTATACCAGTCTTGTCCTCTCCCTCTTTCCATTGTTCTATTTCTTATACCAGTCTTGTCCTCTACCAGGCTTCAAAACATATATAGTTAAAGATATCAGATTTAAAAACAATTCGTTAGCTCTTAAAATTGAGATTTTTGGGTATTATTCAGAATAATGTTTCAATTATTATTTACATCGCACTGTTCACATACTTACCATGAACATATTTCAATGAAGTTGTTGACGTGTCATACAAATAATAAGCTATTTTTATTTCAAATGATCCCAATCATGTCTTTTAACCATGGACGTAATAGAATATTTGCATTATGATTATTGATTATATATCTTTAAAATGTTTTTAAATAGTTCGTATAGAATCATCATGTTGTATAATTGTATTCTGAGTTATTTTCAAAACAAAAATCCAAAGAATTGAATAATAAAGTGTCATTACTCACGCCTTAATATCAAACTTATAAGGGTAACTTAACCACGTTATGCGTATAATTTTGTTTAAAGCGTTAAAAACATAGTGAGGATATTGGATAATGTGGTTCAGTAAAGTTAAATCTCTGTTGGACCAAAATGATTAGTCAAGTCACATCTACTTCTATAGTTCTATCTCTATGACTATAACTATGTATAATTGGTGAAAATGAAAATCAAGTGTAAGGAAGTGGAAGCGGCAAATGTTTAACAAGGCCACATAATAACTGAGTTGGAGGCAAATTGTATTCATCTCGAAGTGACCGAGCTGGCGATAGAACGCTGATGTACAATTGTTCCCCCAAATATTGTCTCTCCAAATTAATCGATCTCACATTCCACATTCCCGCGTTGTCCAGTGTCGTCATTACAGCTGCCCAGCTATTCGGATACACCTGAATCGTGTGTCTACTCACTGCATCCATCAGGTTGTAGTTCTTTCTCTTCTCCGCTGACCATTTTCCTGCTTCGATTCTGTTTCAATCCATCCATTATATGTATGCATATTCTAGGGTTTTGTTTGCTTTATGGAAGATTGAATATGGATTGGATTAGATTAGATAGAGATACTTACTGGACAGCGAAGAAAGCGTAGCCTGAGAGATGCCATGACTGGATACTCTTATCTCGATTCTCAAATATAATCTCTACAAAGTTTCGAAATGTTCCATTGATCACATTAGGCGTAACAATGATATCACCCCCTTTTTTCTTCGATGGTTCATCTTTCATAATATTGTACATGAAAACCCTCTCTGGAACCTCAAAGTACTCAGCTAATTTCAATGGTGTTTCTGGATCAATATGTGACACTCCATTCACAGAATACCGAGTTTGCCCTCCCACTTTTCTTCCTGCACTCGTCACCAGCTTAATCGTTCGTGTAATGTTTATTTTCCCGTAGTGATATGATCCCTGAGGGTTAGGCCTAGCTGCACTCGCAGTTAAATTCCATCGAAAGGATTGGAACTGGTTGATCGACCAGGCCACTCCTTTCGGTGCTGGTGGCAGGGCCGTTGAAGCACGGCCCTGCCCCCCAACGTAACGGATCGTTGCTGTAGAAACGAGCTCGTTACGAGTAAACCTACTCGAGGCCACTAAGTAATAGTCCATAGGCTTTTGACTAGCAGTGCCCAAAACAGAGAAGCATTGACCTAAATGGACATCAAGGGAGTCATACACATTTTGCACTGTGTGTGATCCCTCAATCTCAACAACCTTCATTGTGTGCCCTTGAATCCTAACATTTAGAGAGTACTTCATCCCTATATTACAGATTCTGTATCTATACGTCAACCCCGGTTTCATACTAAACATAGGGTTCGGATCATTACTCCCGTCTCCCATCCCTTGCTTCCCGTTTATCAGCACCCCATCAGGCCTACCAACTGATTTCCCATGCTCCAACTTGTTCCTCAACGAGGTATGGTTTTTCGCGTACCAATCGCCAACAAAGACAGCGTATTCGTCCTCTGGGTTATCAAATGGGATGGGGATGAGATTGCGGCTGTGAATGGAGATGAGGCCAAAACCACCAGCTGCGCGGTGGAGGGAGGTGGTGGGGTAGTAAAAGAAGGTGCCGATCTGGTCCTTGACCTGGAATTTGAACGTATAGTTCGTTCCAGGAGCAATCGGGCAGTTTGTACCTAAAGTACCCTCTTGCCAAGAGTTCTTCCTCTGCTGAATACCGTTCCACGTGAACAAAAGTGGCTCATCAAGATTGTTGAAAATGTTTATAACAATGTTGTTGTTGGAAGTACAATTGATCGTAGGACCTGGAAATTGTCCATTGATTGTAATAATATTTTGTGGGACACCTAAGGGAGATTGGAGGGCATAGCTAACATCCCATGTATTAAAAACGTATGGATCTTCACAAAAATATTTGGGAAAATATGAAATTATGAGTGAGAAAACTAGCAAACTTCTTACTCTGTACATTTTTCTTCTGATAATCAGAAATTTGTCATCGTTAGCAACATAAAATTGCAATGTTTTATGTGTTTTAAGTGTGAAAATGAGCGAAGGCCATTAGAATTTGAACTTGAAGCATAGGCCGCACGCAAATGGTGGAGAGTTTTTATCTTGTTATTACAAGCTTTCTATGGTCATTGCCTTAATATGGCAACTTTCTGTTTTCTTGTATATATATACTAATATACTAGCAAGTATTTAGTTATAAAGTTATCCTTAAAGTTTAACCAATTTATAACGACATTCATTTTAAATTAAGAATGTCTTCTATATATAGATTTGTCTTTATTTTATGAAAGAGACTCTTGTGTACTTGAGTCGAATTAAACGGAAGCAAATCATTTTTTTATATACTATAAAAACTCAATTAATTCTTAATTATAGCACATCCAAGATGGAGGTGCGGACCCTTTCACAAGCGAGAGGTTCACGGTTCCTTCCAAGAATTTTTACACTCTTTTAAGTGAAAAATGTATGTACTTGTGTGGACCCTTTGATAAGCAGGAGGTCCACAGTTCCTTCCAATAATTTATTTTCACTTATTTTTAATTGAAAATGCATGTAGTATATACACTTTTTAGTAACAATTTTCAATAAATGCTACATACATTTTTTTTTCAGTAATAAAGTTGCATGCACTCATCAATAAACATCATTTACACTTTTTTAAGTATACTAGCACCTTTTTGGTTGTGACAAGTAAAATTTGGATTGGACAAGTTAAATTGGGCGAGTGCGTATCTCCTCATGATAACTTTGTTTATTGTAAGTGGGTGTTTGCAAACTCAATTGGTGTGAGCAGAATCACTTTTTTTTTTTAAAAGCTATTCACTCACAACTTTAGCTTCTGAGAAATGCTTTTTAGCTATGAGTATAATTTGCAAACACCACCTAAATAGCTAAAATGATTGAACTTCAGATTAATATTAGGAAACGAAAAAGAAAAGTAAAAAAACAACTAAGTGAGATTTCAAAGTAATCATACCACTATCGAGTCGTTATATTTTGAACTAACAGATAAAAAGATTATACTACTACGCTAAGTTCACCAACCCCCTAAACAAAAAAATAAATAGACTTTTTGTATCCATCTTTCACCCAAAATATAGTATTTCTTTGTAATTGATTATTCTTCATTTTATTATTGTTTTATTTAACCATATTGTTACATAATTATATAGTTCTAATGAATATACGTGTAGTGTATTTTATTTTCGAGTTTTACAAAAACTCAGTACTGGTTCGCCGAGTTTTGTGAGATTTTTCGGAAAAAAGTTCCACGTTTTAATTCATAATTCGGCTAACTTTTCCACGCTTTGATTCAAAACTCGGTCAACTTTTCTATGTTTTGATTCAAAACTCGGCCAACTTTTTCACGCTTTGATTCAAAACTTGGCCAAGCAGTGTTGAATCACCCAAAACCCCTATTTTGCCGTTTGTCTCCTTCTGTCGCATTTTGTGTTCAAAAATTAAGTTTATCCAAGGGGAGGCATGGTGCTGAGGGCAAGCCATCGGATCACGCGCAAGCAGCGGAGGCTGGTTAAAGGCTTTCGGTAGATGGAAACTACAACTAGATTCTGTATAATGTGTTCTTCTAATTTACTCTAGCGATACAACTTGTACATTGTAATTCTTTTCTGATGCTTTTAAATAAAGTCTTTTTTCACCGATAAAAATAAAAAAATATATATATCACAATCTAAAAACCAAACAAACATTCAAGTTTTAACATTTAAATTAAAACAAAAAAATTTGAAAAGGGATTTTTTGAAAAGGTGGGGGAAGTTAAAAGATTTTTGTAATGTGTATTAAAGTGTTGATAAGGTAAAAGGTTATTTATGGTATTTTATGGGGAGGGTGAACTCATATTTGAAGGGTGAAGACATCCTAATATTTGGGGGCCTTAGTATTAGGACTTGGATATTGCGGAGCCCAAAACCAGGCCCAGGTCCGCCTTAATCAAATAATTTAGTACAAATTACCTAAAAAAAGGGCTCATTTGATTGTCTTGTAAGTTGTACTATATAAATTTGAAAGAAATGGTGCAAAAAAGACTAAAATATTATTTAACTGTGGACAAAAATAGAATGTTAAAATATTATTTATGGTAGAACGAAGGAAGTAATGTTCTTTCACACAGTATTGTAGTGATATTACTTAATAAATGATGTGTTATTACCAATTGTAATAAATTCAACCAGTTGCATTAGGTGAATGCATGCAAGAAAATTTCTTTACTAGCCAGTTCTAATTTTAATTATTCATAATTTGGAAATATAATTTGAGATTTATACGTTTTATTCTGAAAAAGAAATTCTGGTAGCAATAATCTCCTGTATCGACAGTAATGTGATCCGTTCATCAAATTTTCAACCAAATTTCAATTAAATCTTTAAAAAATCATTTTAATAATACATCTCAACATGATTAATTTAATTTTATACTCTCTCCATTTCATAAATTTTATGACAATTTTCTTTTATATAAAATTACCATTTCATAAATTTTATGACAATTTTCTTTTATATAAAATTAAGGAACATGAATTTTTTTAACACATTTATCTCTCATTAATTTTTTTTTTCACCTTTCTTTTCCACTCTTTCTTTGACCTTTCCAAAAAAAATATCATTAATATATTTTAAAAAATATATATAGATATTGTAGAGATTAATAGAGGTAGTTTAGGAAGATCGTTGATAAAAATAGAAAAAAACCATATAAATTTAACACAAAATGCAATAAATTTATGAAATGGAGGGTGTATATAATTAACAGTCAATTTTATTTTCCATAATTTCAAAATTGAAATAAAAAATGTTTAATTTGTTTGAAATTAATCACAATTAATGTCAAATAATTGTAGTTTCGTCTATCTAAATTAATTCAGACAATTGACTTTTATGCAAAGTTGGGATTTCTCGGCAAGATTTATTAATTATGGGAAGTAAAAGGTAATTTAGTTTCCAAAAGTCGAAAATTGAAAACTGTAATTAATGTTTTGGATGAAATAATCACAATTTGATTATCTGCTAGTAATTAATTGTGGATTGAATTACTGTCTGTTTATGCATAAATACATACTCCAACCATTAATATAAAAATTAATTAAAGGTAGGTCTCTTGGATATAAACATTTTCAAATTTTGATAAACAGAAAAGGGGAAAAAAAATTTTAAGATAAAATATGAAACTGGAACATGGATTAATTAAATTTTATTATCCAGATTTCACCTTCTAAATTTTATTACCCAGATTTCACCTTCTAAATCAATACGGGATAATTGTTAAAATTAAAAAAATTAAATCATTAAAATTTAATTTTTCAATGATGGTAATTCATGAGGTTGTATATTTATTATATATGAAAATTAATTCAATGAGATCAAACGTATTTCATCAAGTTATTTAAAGTTAATGAAACATACTTGACTAGACTTAGGATAAAATACTTAGAATATTTCAAACCTTATGTGCACTCGGTTACTCTCCATAATCTTGATTTAGTCTTGTAGAATATACTCCATAATTATAGAACTTTGCCATCATTACACATAGTGTTATAGCAATTAATATTTAGAATTTTGTATCATTTATCCTATTTAACAACTTTATACTCACATGTTATTAAATTTAAATTGAAGAATTAAATTATACTAATAAATTAGAAAATTAAATTAAATTAATTGATTTTAAAAGATATAGAAAATTATCTCTCATTCGATTCGATTTCTCAATTTTTTTTATTTAGATTTTATTTTTTAAAATAATTTAAATATACAATATATTATAAATTTTTTTTATTAGCATTTCAATATGTAACGTATATCAAATGAACCTGCTCCTAGTACTTCAGTAGTACTTAATACTTATTCCATTATCTGTATAATGTATTATGCGTTAATACACATTTTTTGTAAAACTATGGATAATATTAAGTAATTAAGCCGAATTAATATATATAACAAGACTGTTCTCAAGTACGATTATATAGTAAAATAAAACATAAAAAACGTATGTACTTCAGATCAAATTCATGTATGAGATCCGCTTATATAAAACACCCCTTTATATAAGTTACACGATAAATACACGTCTTCCAAATACGTAGCGTATATTGAATTAACTCGCTTCTAGAGTACTTCAATAGTTATTCCGTTATTTATATTTAGAACTATTATTTAAAACTATATAATGTATTACGTGATTTAATTCACCGGCCTTTTTAAAAAAAAAACTCTAGATAATACTAATAATTAAGCCCTATTAATATAACAAGATTAATGTTCCAAGTACGATTACACATACAAAAAATTAACATAAAGACGTTCGTACTTTAATTCTAAAAAAAAATAAAAAAAATATCATGTATAAGACCATCTTACATAAAACTTCCAATTATATGCTACATGATAAACACACGTTCCAATATATGATATATAACGAATTAACTTTCTCTAAGTATTTCAATAGTTATTCCGTTAAAATAACAAGAGTGTTCTCAAGTATGATTACATACTAAAATAAACATAAAGACTTTCGTACTTTGGATAAAATCCATGTATTGTTTGACACAAGACTCCCATTTATACAAGTTACACGATGAACACGTGTTCCAATATGTAATTAATGTATATCAATTAACTCGCTTCTAGCTAGCACTTCACTAGTTATCCCATTAATACGACAAGACCGTTCTCAAGTACGATTACATACTAAAATAAGCCTAGACATCCGTACTTCAGATAAAATACATGTATAAGATCGTCCTACATAAACCTCCCCCTTAATTAAGTTACTACATGATGAGCACGTGTTCCAATATGTAATTAATGTATATCGAATTAACGCGCTTCTAGCTAGCACTTCACTAGTTATCCTATTAATACGACAAGATCGTTCTCAAGTACGATTACATACTAAAATAAGCCTAAAGACATCCGTACTTCAGATAAAATTCATGTATAAGATCGTCCTACATAAAACTCCCCCTTATTTAAGTTACATGATAAACACGTGTTTCAGAATGTAACGCATATTGAACAAACTTGCTTCTAGTACTTTAGTAGTTATTTCGTTAATATAATACTGTAAGATTATTTTCAAGTACGATAACACGCCAAAAATAAGTTTAAAGACTTTCGTACTTCAAATAAAATTCATATATGAGATCGTTTTATGTGAAACTTGAATCTTTTTTAAGTGTTGGTGTGTGTATAATGAAGGAAGACATACTAATTGTTGGTGAAAATTGAGAAAGAGAAAAACCCTAGAAATGAATAGGTAAGCATCAAACATTAGTACCATAAATAGGTGATTAGGGGGTAGGGCAGAGGAGCCTAAGTGGAGGGGCAGGTACACACAACAAAGGGTAACATCCCACAATATTAATATTAATTAAAAAAGAAATTGGGAAAAAAGAAATAAAAAGGAAAGGTCATGTCACGACACAAGACAACTCGCTCTCAAATCTCTGCAAACTGAAATATGTAAGATATATAGTCATACTGATTATACTTATATCCCCCCACCCCAACCCCCCTCTGCACAGCAATAATTCCAATTGCCTCTTTCTTTAGAGGGGGAAATACATACACGATATATATATACACACACTAATCTGTTCTCTTGCTATAAGTCATAGCTAATAATTTTTATAATTTATTTTCACTTTTCAGCTTTCTCCCCCCTTCCCATAGCCTTTGCTCCTGGGGGAATTCCCTCCGCCTTCACCTCCCCCCCTCCCCACCCCCCACAGTAAAAAACTCCTGGGGGAATTTCCTCCGCCTTCATCTCCCCCGCAGTAAAAAAAATTCTCCCTCTCTCCTCCTTTTGTTGCGCAGCACCATCTTTATATGAAGTTGATTTCGAAAAGAAAGAAAGCCCCTTTTGCATGATTCTCAAAATCAACAATTCTATTATTTATTAATATTAATCCCTGATCTCTCACAAATCAAAAGCGGTGGTGCTAGATCCGATCTGTTTAATTTGTCACCCGTACCCGAGGGAAAAAAAGTTACATTTGACCGCAGAAATCGAGGCACGTTACGTTAAATTTGTCAAAGAAGAAGAAGAATTATTACAGGGAGTTTTAACAGCCTTTTTATTCTATCTAGGTATATCCCATTTCCTATACTTTTCTTTTTTTTAATTGTGTTTTCACAGGTAATTCAACTAATCTCTCTCTCTCTCTACATACACGTATGTTTGTATTTTATTTTGGTATTAGTAGTCACATGCGAGAATTGATGAATTTTAAGCAAGATCTATTGTTGAATGAGTAGTTACATTGATATGAGTGGAGTGGAGTGGAGTACTGTAATAACAAACAAAATAAAAGAAATTATAGCCTCTCACTTTCACGAGATCCAATTCCAAAATCTTTCTTTCTTTCACATTTTTAAATAACTAATTAAATTTAATGAAAAAACTTGGTTAGGGTTCTTGGCAAAATGGATTGCCTCCCCTATTCACACACAGTGAGATTTCTAAATTCTTGAAATTATCCATAATTAGGTATGTGGACATTTTAATGTCTGAAAGCTGTTTATTTATGACTTGTCAATTTTAAAAAAAAAAAAAAAAATTAAATCACAATTAGGAAGATATAGTGTAAGAGAATTGAGAGGTCCTCCGTCCGGTGTTGAAAAATAAAAGGGCAGGTATATGAATACTATTGAATTAATAATAATTTCCAGATATAGTCAGAATCTTTTTATTTTGTGTAATTTCCATGTTTGTTTCAATCAACTTTTATGAGATTTTGTTTCTTAAAAGCTAGCTAGCTGTCAATGATTTGCATGTCTAGCTAATTTTATGTCTTTAATTTAAAGCCCTCTGAATATTTCAATCATGCCCCTCCCCTCCCCCATAAAATTCATGAATTTAATTTGAAGAATTCAATTTATTCTCTTGTTGGGACTTGTCTTTTCATTATTCCTATAAATTAAAAATAAAATTCTCATTTCATTTTTGTTTGTGAAGCTGCTATCTATCTATCTAGGTTAATTTGAATGGCGTCCTCTTCAACCTCCCCGTGCGCCGCATGCAAGTTCCTCCGCCGGAAATGCCTACCGGAGTGCGTTTTCGCGCCGTACTTTCCGCCGGACCAGCCGGCGAAATTCGCGAATGTTCACAAGGTGTTCGGGGCGAGTAACGTGACGAAGCTTCTGAACGAGCTTCAGCCGCACCAGCGTGAAGACGCGGTCAACTCTTTGGCCTACGAAGCCGACATGCGGCTGCGCGACCCCGTCTACGGCTGCGTCGGCGTAATCTCTCTCCTCCAGCACCAGCTCCGGCAGCTCCAGATGGACCTCAGCTGCGCCAAATCCGAGCTCTCCAAGTACCAAAACCATGGCCTCCACCAGGGAATCAACATTCTCGGCGCCGCCGGCGTCTCCGCCCGCGACCACCACCACTTCCACCACCAGCTCTTCCCCGTTACCCAACAGCAGGTTATCAGGGCTTTTGATGGCGATGCGAGTACTCTGCTCATTGGTGGGTTTCAGCAGTCGAGGGCTGCCGGAACCCCTGCCGACGGCCGCCGGACTCCCGTTGAACCCTCTTAGGGTTTTCTTCATTATCCTGCCCGGCCGCGTCGTTTTAATTAAGTCAAATTTATATAGGTAATTAATTAAACACTACTCAAAAGAACACTTTGTTTTTATTAATTATTGTTGTTGTTATTTAACTATCTTGTTTTCGGTGCTTAATTATAACTTTATATTATTTCTCACTTTTCTTTTCCTTTAATTTATAATTTATATATATATTTTTTTTAGCAAAATATTAATTTATGTGAAATTGATTTTCAGTTTGTGTGTTTATTTTAATTAATATTATTAGTTATTTTATGATCAAATTATTAAGTGGATTGAATTCCATTGCTTGTGTTCGGGTAGAGGTTTTGTATAAATATATCACTATGCTATTAGGTATTTTTATTTAAGTTCTTTTTCTTCCATGAAGTCGAATAGATAACCTGATTGAAATAATAATAATAATAATAGTTGTTTCATTAAAATGTACACTCTGATTTAATATTATATACTCCCTCCATTTTTTAATAAGTGTCACTTTAGCTTTTTATTAAAAATTAATTGATGATATCTTGTGTTAGATAAAACTTCATTTTAGTATATTTATACTTTAGAATTTGTAAGTGATGAATATCTGTCTCATATATATTTTGTGCCTAGTCTATTTTAGTGTAAGATATTAATTGTAAAATTTGATTCACACACAAGATGAACTCATATTTTTCCCTAGCCTAGATGAATGTTCAACAAAATAATCATATGTAATAGGTAGAAATTTTCCTTTAGATGATAGTACAAAATGGTGAAAGGATACTATAGGATTCTACAATTAATATGATATGGTTTATCCCTAAATTCTACAGAATTTTATTTTGAATTTAGAATTTCGACTCATTTTTAAAACAATTTGGAATTTAGTATGTAGTCCCTACTATAGAAAGAATCATTACTTAACATATGATGTGCCTAACCGTATAGTCAATTGCAATTATAGAGTTATCATTAATCTTGATATATAAATCAATTGGCTACAAACAAATTCTAAGAAATGATCAGTGGGGTATTATTATCAAAAATAATATTTTTATTTTATATATATATACATATATGACTTGTGAATTGAATATATATATATATGAATTTGAAATATAGCCCTAAAATGGTCCATAAAACAGCAGAAATGTTTCATTAATAGTTAGTCTCCATGTTTTGTCTTGAAGCTGTTAGGAAATTAATGGCATTGTTGAGGAAGCCTCACACATCCAATCTGTCATTATGGTGATCCTAACAACTAGACATGACTACCACCACTCCTCATTTTAATGCTCTTCAATTATTACTTCTAATTTCGTGTTTTTTTACTATTTTTTATTTTTTTATAGTAGTATAACTTAAATATTGCATATTTTATTTCTAATGTAGTACACATGCAATTTGATCGATATAAATATAATCCTTGCAAATCATTTTATAAACTTTGATGTTTTTATAAATCGCTTATTTAATTTTTCATTTACCTAATTTACATTTATCGCATTTCTATTTAAATCTGCTTATCTTTGATTTTTTTTCCTAACACTATCTCCCTTCCCTCTCTCTCTTTTATTAGAGTGCAAATTTATATTTTAAAAAAATTATGTTTTTTAATTTTATATACAATTTTAAAAATGATTTTGTTTTTTGGAAAGGGTATATAGGAGTATAATTTTAGTATAAGTTAATGAAATTTGGATATAAAAATGTAGTGAAACTTTAATAGCTAGGTAATTGGTCTTAGGTGAGAAGATACATTTGACCCTAGCTCTTTTATAAAAGAAAGGGTTCGATTGCTTTTCCAAACCCCTACTTTCTATTGGCAAAAAGGTTGAATTTTAATTTAGTAAAGATTCGATTCTTATAGATCATTCCTATGGAATCTTATGTTATATAGGAATGTTTTTTTTTTTAATGAAAAGTTATACTCCTATAAGAATGTTTTGCATGTGGTAAAGTACGTGCACAAAAATATATTAATCCTCCAAATTTGCAAAATGAAATGAAATTAATTAGAGAAATTAAAATGGGACAATGATGACGTAGTCGTGCAATGATAGCCTCAGCTTTAATTGCGTTTGGCAGTGGGTCTCTTCTCCAATGCATCTACTGTGTGTGTTTTCACATACATATATATGTGTGATTGGTTTGATATTGTATTATGCTGCATTATCATCAGATATTCAGAAGAATTAAAGAGAAGAAACAGGAAGAGTCCATTTTGTATATATTGACGATGAGAGAGAGAGTGAGAGAGAAGAGAGAGAAAGGAAGAAGAGAGTCTGCAAACAAATTAAACCCACACCACACCCCTAAAACATAGCTATAGTTGTTTTGGTATATGGGACCAACCCCTTTATATTCCTAGTTATTACTCCTTTCTTTTTTTCTACTACTCCCTCCGTCACAGGGAAAGCTCCCCATGAGCTTCGGGCACGGAGGTTAAGAAATATCAATATAATAAGTAGATGTATTAGAGGTGATGTGATTGAGAGAGAGAAAAATATAATGAAATGTGAGGGGGAATAGTTACCAAAAAAGGGATGGGTAGCTTTCTCTGGGACAGACGAAAAAGGAAAGTTGGGTAGCTTTCCCTGGGACGGAGGGAGTACTATTTATAAAAAAAGAAAAAAATATATATTGGCTTGAATTTTATGTTTGAAATTTAAATGTATCCGTGTACATATGATGCAGTAATTATGAAATATGCAAATGAATTATGAATGTAAGTCAGGTGTATAGTGTTTGGTATGAGTGTTACAATGTCTCTCTTCTGCCTCTGTGCATGTACAATCAAATTTATTCAACTCTAGGGAATTTTCAACGGTAAAGAATTTTGGAAGATCATTGCTATTGAGATGTGCGTGGGATGTATCGAATTATATTGGTCCCTTTTGAAATCAAGAAATAACCTCATTTTTGTAGAAATAAATTTTATTTTAAGTCTCGGTATTCGAGACTTGGACCGACTATTGTATATCAGAGTTTTCGAATCTGAGACGTACATAGAGAGGAATGATACACATGTTATACAACACTAAAATAAACAATCGCAAGTGTACGGTGTCTATCGTAGCGTGATAAGCACGAGATCGATCCCACAGGGAGGTTAAGCGTAAAAGGGTAGTTTGCTAATCGAGTTCTAAATAGACGTGATCGATAATTTGAAAGTTGAATTACTCCTAAGATTGTCTAACAATGTGTCACAAATAAACAACGAAAGAGTAATGAAAGAGTCGATCAAATACCATGCAAATCAATAAAACAAACGTAAAGTGGATGAAAATGCAAAGAAAGAAAGTGGGTTCCAAGGCAATTGTAACACCTAGATGTCCGTTTATGAATGTTATCTCGTTTAAATGGCCATTAAGGTTATCTCATATAGGGTGATCACAAGAAGAATTAATTAATCTCTCGATCTAATTAACCAAAGGCGCAATGCAACATAGGCTCGTATCTCTACCTCACAAACGTTACACCGCCTAAAATAGCTCCTAAGATCATTCAAGTCCCTCTCCGATAATTAATCCTCTCTCGAGATCATAATAATACCGGGTTGCATGCTTGCATACGATTAAATGGAATAAATCTCTCGATCTTACCCCAATTAACAATGAATTAAACAAATCATCATGGCCAATAACAACATGCTTTACAATAAAGAATTAAGCACACAAATAAGAGACAAACACCAATTAAAGCAAGAAATTAATCATAAACTTCAATCCAAGTATCTACAATGTCTTAGAACCACAAATGTGTTTAGCTAACTACTAACATAATCAAATTACAAAATCCAAATGAAATAACTAAATAAAAAGGAAAAGAAAGAGAAAGCTTAGTCTAAAATGTGGTAGGGAATGGAATTTGGGAGCTATTGCATCCTTTCTTCCTTGATTTGATGAAGAATTGAGAGAGAAATGACCAAAACACCTCCAAGTATGTGTAACTATGTGTGGATTGGGGGAGGATGTCTTGGATTTCAAGAAAGGGGGCTTATATAGTGTTGGGGAAGGGTTTGGATGGCATATTTGCAAGTTGATCCCTCAAAAATGGAGAAAATACAAGTTTGGCACCGAAATTGGGGTGACTCGGCCGAGTTGGGGTCACTCGGCCGAGTGGAACACTTAAAAAGCGTGTAGCAATTCTTTCCAGCCGAGACTTGACCGAGTTGGGATCACTCGGCCGAGTGGTCTTCAAATCCAGGAGCTACGACTTTCAACCTTACTCGGCCGAGTGCGCAGTAGAGTGCGAAGTTGCAGATTCGGCCGAGTAACCTCACTCGGCCGAGTGCGCAGTAAAGCTCAAAGTCTCAGATTCGGCCGAGTTGACTCACTCGGCCGAGTTGCCTCCTCCCCTTCTCGTTTCATGCATAACTTTCGCCTCGGGTGTCGGATTGACTCAATTCCTTTGGCTAATCCACTCCGTTTTTCGAGACGAATCCAACCATGCACTCCTCTTTCCGGTCCGATCACTTGTGGTCTGTGTTTTGCTCCAAATTCCATCGTATTTCCTACAAAATCGACAAAACACAACATTTCTCTCATTTCGGCTCAAACAATCATAATCAATGCATAAATCAATGAAATCCACATCAAAACATGCTTCACATGTGCCTCTAAAACGTGTAAATTCCACCCGAATCAAGGAACACACTTCTAAGTTACAAATCTACACCAATAGGCCAAGGAGTGTATTTGTAATCTGGACTCACATATGTATGGTACTACTTGTATGTTGTCTTTTTTTTTTTTTTGATCGGTAAAAGTTATATTATTATTATTGGGTACAAGGGATACCAGAGAAAATCATTGAACAGAGTACAACATAAAAACGGTAAAAGTCTTACACTATACAGATTTCATCTCATACACTGAATTGGGTCTAACACCCATGTCCTGAAGGAAAGGTTGTTCCGGTTAGGGTATTTGATGGTGAACCAGCTCCATATTCTTGCTCTCATTTCCTCCTTGGCTTTTGTGATCGAGAAGGTTTCGTTCTTGAAGAGTACTGCATTTCTCCATTTCCATATCAGCCAAGCCACACAAAGCCATATACATGTAGCAATCTTTTTCCCATTTCTACACCTCAATATACCCCCAAATCCTAGGAAGTTGTCCAGGATATTTGACGGAAGTGCTGACTGGGATTTGAGCCACGACAGACATTCCATCCAGACTTGGTATGTTTGGGGGCATTCCAGGAAAAAGTGTCTTTCGGTTTCCTCACTGTTGCCACAGAGTACGCACCTTAAGTCATCGTTCTGGTTGAGGATGTTTCTTCTTCTGAGGTTGGACCTAGTCGGTAATCTGCCCCATAGGAGCCTCCATGCATGGGCCTTGACTTTCGATGGTGCAAAATTCTTCCAGATGGTCTTGAACCCTTGCATCAGCTTGTCTTCTGGTTGGGTATCTTGGTTTTGGTTGAATAATGTTGAGTACGTCTCTTTTGTGGAGAACTCCCCTGTCTTCGATGCTTCCCATTTCCATGAATCTTCAGTTCCTGCTTTTAGTTTGAACCTGTCCATCACAGATAAGAGATCATTAAGGTATATTTGTTCCCTGTCGAAAGGTGACCTTCTCCATCTCCAAGTCCACCTCCACATATTCCCTTCCCAAACTCCCATTTCCCCTTGTCTAAACTAACTAAGTATAATCTCTTGAATCTATCCTTAAGCGTACCTTCCCCAATCCAGTTTTCCTCCCAAATGAATGACTTTTTCCCATCCCCTAAGACCTTAGTCAAATTTCCATGGAACCAACCCCCATTACTCACACCTATCACTTTAAGAACATCCCTCCACCATAGAGACACCCTCCCCTCCCTACCTGTTGGGAAGAGGCCGAAGCCATCTCCCCAGGCTACCCCATATCTAGATCGTAGAACCCTCACCCACAGGCTATTCCTCTCATTTATAAATTTCCAACCCCATTTCCCCAATAATGTTTCATTGAAGACCCTAATATCTCTTACCCCTAGTCCTCCTAGATTTTTCATGTTACATATTCTTTTCCAGTCGATCCATGCCACTTTCTTACCACTGCTCCCACCCCCCCAAAGAAAATTACGTTGTAAGCTCACAATCTCACTCAAGGTTTTCTTTGGTATACGATAGAAAGACAGATAGTATGTCGGAAGAGAAGAGATAACTGAGTTCAATAGCGTGATCCTACCACCCATCGAGATCTTCTTGTCGTCCCATCGTGCTAGTCTGTTTCTTATTTTCTCCACTATCGGGGCCCACTCCAGTGCTTTCCTGTGATTTGATCCCACTTTCATTCCTAGGTATGTGAAGGGAATGGTGTCTTCTTTGCAGCCCAGGATTTCTGCCATTTCACTGAGGGTGTTATCTTCCACGTTTACCCCAATCATCGAGCACTTGTTGAAATTGATTTTCAAACCGGACATCAGTTCCATGTTCCTCAGCACCCGTCGCATAACCCAGGCATTCTCCAAGCTTGCTTCTCCCATTAGGATTGTGTCATCGGCGAACTGTAGGTGTGATACTTTGATTTTTTCCGGTCCAATTTCTGCCGCTTTGTACAGGCCCTCTTCGGTTGCTTTCTCCATGAGGATGCTCAGTCCTTCTACAACGATCAGGAAGAGGAATGGGGATAGGGGGTCCCCTTGTCTTAACCCCCTTTCCAGTTTGAATTCTCCAGATGAGCTTCCATTGACAAGGACCGTCGCTGAGGCTGTCTTCACACATTCCATTACCCACATCCTCCATTTGGGATTAAAATTGAGTCTCATTTGTTTAATAAAGTGTTTTTCCCAAAAAAAAAAAATGAAATGCAAATTAATTCAATATATATACACCAGTTTATAAGTTTGAAATTTTAGATGAGATTAAATTATTTTATGGCATCAGAGTTTGAAAATTTGTCAATATCCCGAGTCTTCTGTCCACATGAATTCAAGTGAGTAGAGACGATAATCTAATCAAAGAGTCATGCATAAAGGTGTTACGACAACTAATAATTAACTGGTTTCACAACTCAATCTCTATAAGTTTAAATTTATAAATAAGATGAAATTCTTTGAAATGGTGAGTTTTTTTATAACTATTTATCTAAGATGGTACAATTATAATTTAGTCGATTCCCGAATCGAATACCGAGACATCAAACTGAACAAAACTTCACTAACAATGTAAAATAAAACAATCTTATTATAGCTATACAGCAATTGTGGGGCTAGAATGCAAGTGTTGATGATGGTTAAGTAATACAGTAAAAAAAAATGCCGGTAAAAAGAAATTTCTAGTAGCAAATGGTTACGTAAGGAGTAATCTATGTTTTTGTCTAAGTCAATAGTTTTTGAATATGAGTTCACACGAAAATTTTCTTTTCTAAAATATCATATAATATTAGTCATGTGTATATAAAATATTATTGTTTAAAATAACATTTTTTTCAATTTCCTATGTGAACTCGAATTTACCCCCAAGTACGTGCTACTCTAAAATATTGTGTTATAACCCGCCAAAAATAATTATGCTCGAAGAACATGTAACCTTTTGTGATCAATATATATTTATGTTAGAAATATTTAAATATGAGATTATAGAAGATAATTAAAAGAAAAAACAAGAATGTGGACTATAGAGGATTAGGAAATTCTGATGATCACATGGCATATATACAATAATTCTATTTTAGGGTGACCTACAAGAGTGCCGCCGCAAGCAATTGGATTCGTGTCACATCAAAATCATATGTGCACATTGCAATATTTAGCATTATGCTTATGAAATACTGTGCCTATGTTCGAGATGCTAAAAAGTTGGTGTGACATCTATGTGGAACTAAAAATATACTAGTAGGTCACCTATATGATATAATTTACACAAACTTACATATAAATTTTAAAAAGTATTAGTACAAAGTTTGGAGGGCCCTCCACCGAAATTATAAATTAAAAAATTGTGTACAACCCCAGTATACAATTAATTTACCCTAAACAAACTCAAAAATAATAAACCACTACATGAGATCCCCCATATTACGGGTGATTATACATTTTCTTTACAACATTATGTATTACATATAATAAATTAATTTATGATAATTTATCCATCATAATGAAAATCTTAAAATTCAATACTGTATATATAATAATGGTATATATGCTATAAATAACCCACCTAATCAGAATTAGTACTATATTTACATAATTTTCAATAATAATAAAAGTTATATATTAAATTAATTAAGTTAACCATTGGAGTTACTCAAATACGGAGTATTAATGAGATGGTCTCAAATAGACTCGAGTCCTTGTAAAGACTTTTTTTTTATGTATATTGAAAAGTATAAGTCATTATAACTAAAAAGTGCAACACAATTTTTTTATTAAAAAGTGTAAGTCACTGTAATTGTAAAGTGCAACACATTTTTAAATGAAAAGTGTAAGTCATTCTAACTAAAAAGTGCAACACGATGTTATTAAAAAAGTGCAAGTCAGTATAAATAAAAAGTTCAACACAATATTTAATAAAAATTGTAAGTTACTCCATATTATAACTGAAAATGTGCAACACAATATTACTGAAAAGTGCAAATCAGTATAATGGTCAACTCAAATTATTATATATATATATATAGACTTGAGTTTTACCAGACCAACTCAATATTATTATATACATAACACTATGTCACTATCATTATTATAAATAATCAAAATTCACTAAAATTTAACACATAAACAACAAAAATTATGAATGAATATATAGAGAAGTGTATTTGAACCTTCTCGTTTTCTTATGGAGATATCCACGCTTAATATTCTCCTACCCAAAATGGAATAAAAAAGCATGGTATATTTTGAACACTTTATCTTTACGTCCTAGTTATAAAAATATATTGTTGAGAGCTAAATTGTTTACATATTGAATTGAATATATATGTATGTATGTAAGAGAAAGAAAGAGAGTGTGTGTGTGTCAAGTGAAAGGGACGGTTTTAAAGGTAGGGGGATATCCCGACAGAAGCACGCCTTACGAAGCCAAATGCCAAAAGGAAAAAGTAGCATTTATTTCGGGTTGTCCCTCTGACCCCCCCTCCCCTCCCCTCCCCTCCCCCCCCCCCTGTACACATATACATACACACTGATACATACATATATACATACACACACTAACTTACAAGACATTTCATTGCATGATATGCAAAGTATTTACTTACATCCGTTTTGCCCCCACTGCACAACATTAATTCGACAGTGCCAACACCATCACCTTCTCCCACCCACCCACCCCACCTCTAATTTTACAAAATAGTTTTTCCTATACTTGTTTGTAAAATAAAGAATAATGAATTGTTTAATTTACACATGTTATAAGTTTATAACACATAAAATGTTACAACCTCCGTCCCTGAAAAGTTTGCATAGTCACTCTCACAATATACACGTATTTACCCTTTATACAATATCTTTTGAGGTCTACTAAACACTCAATCAAACTACTTTATTTACTTTATATATAGAAGTTTACAAAATTACCTTCAAGGTTCTAATTATTACACTTTTTTCTTAAATTTCGTTCCATCAAATGAAAGTTTTTCAGGGACGGAGGAAGTACTTTATATATGATTGATGAATGCAATGTACTAGTATAAAATACTATAATATCAATGATCGAGGAGTTCATGTTTCCAATCTTATACTTCCTCCGTCCCGCTGAAAGCTCTCAATCAACTTTGATTACGGAGGTTAAAAAATATAATAAAATAAAAAAGATGTATTAGAGGTGATGTGACGGAGAGAGAAGAGTATAAGAAAATATGAGAAAGATTAATTTACTAAATAATGGGTAATTTTTATTAGCACGGATGAAAAAAAAAGTTTGATAACTTTCATTGGAATTGAGGGGGTATATATTAGTAGGATTATGGACCCTTACACTTTCTGATCTATATCCGTCCCATACGTGAAGGCACAAATGAATTGGGCACGAGTTTTAATGAATGAATTGTTTATTAGTATTGTGTAAGATAAAGTGGGGGTAGTAAAGTCTTTTCAACTTTATAAATAGTAATAAAATTATTTTTTAGTGTAATAAAGTAGTGACATTTGTTGTAATATTTTATGTTTTAAGGAGATTGTTTAAAAGTGTTTTTGTTATTTTAGGTAATGTGTTTTCAAGTATGAAACGCCCAAAATGGTAAAATGTATCTTCAAGTATGGGGCGGATGGAGTAACATTTAATTTAATTTTTTCTTTGTTAGTATTTCTACTTTGTTCCTTGACTAATAAATATTTTAAATTCTTTGAGTTTTGACAGTGCACATTTTCCTGTAAATTTGAATATTTAGGGGTGGGGGGTCCTTTGGGGGGAGAGGTAAGAAAACAACATATCATGAAGAATTAACGTACTACTAGCTACTCTCTTTCATCCTTAATTACAACTACTACTACATGCCTTTTGTCTCCCTCTCTTTCAAAGCACCACACCAACTATCCTGTGGACTTATTTTGTTGCTTCTGATGCCAAGACTATTTCTGTGTACTATGTGCTTTGTCTTCTTTACCCCACACTGTTCTCTCTCTTCCTCTGTAAGTCAATATTACTGCATGGTCAAACATACACCCCCCACCCCCCATATATATCTCTCTTTCTTTATATCTATATATCCATTTTTCTTTTTTCAAAATACAATATTTTAGTGACTTATTTGTTCTTATAATATAACATTTTGGACGCATGTGTACGTAGATAAATTTATGTGGGACTGCAGTGAGGTAGATAAATTAATGTATTATATCTTCATATGCATTAAGTTCAGAATTTATAAAATACCTGCAGTATATTAGATGGATTGGGCCTTTCCACCCAAACTATCACGTGGGCCTGCAACCATTCAATTATGTGGTCCTAACCCTTTTTATTTATTTAATTTAGAGCCCAAATGGTCTCAACGGATACATTTGACCCAACAAACTTGATAATTATCCTTGTTCCAATTTTAATCATTTAAGTATTCACTTTTTAAAAATGGTACAATTTACATCATTTTTGTTCAATTTACATCTTTTTCCCCGGATCATGTGCATGTCTGGTTGAGCAAAGGGTTAAAAGAGGGCACATGTCTGGATTAACTAATCGCTGTCCAAGCGGTTTAAAAAAAAAAAATGTGCATGTCTGGTGTTTTTTAAAATTTTCCAACGAAAAATTGAATACAAAATGATTAAAATTGAACACTCTAATACGTGTTTTGAAAAAGTGATTTAATATGTAATAGGCATAATTTAGAGGTAAAATGAAATTATATCTAACAAACTTATCCAAAGTAATAATCTTGGACCTAATTAATTTAAATAATGCTTAAGAATGTTTGAATCATCTAGAATGCCTCTAGTTTGCTAACCAAACTCCCACCTACATATCCAAACTCCTCTATAACTAATAAGAAGCCATTTTCTCTCTAAATATTTTGTCAGAGAAAAAACATAAAATTAAGAGAGATGAAACTTAGGAATATGTTGTTTACCATAATTGTGTTTAGTTTGTTAGTTGTAGGAAATGTAGCACAAGTGCAACAAGCTGAATGTATGAATGAGCTTCGATTCTGCATAAACTATCTCAACAATACTAATCAGCCATCCGACAGCTGTTGCCACCCACTGGACTATATTGTTAGGTCACTACCAGAATGTTTTTGCAATTTTATAGGTATTTTAGGTATCAATCGAATCGAGCAAGCAAATATTGATGTCGCAAAAGCTCAAATGCTACCCAATCGATGCGGCCAACGGGTTAACCCATTCAGATGCATCACAGGTGCATTTTCCTACTCATCAAAATTGATCATAAGTATATATATTTTTTATGAAAAAAATGTCATGTGTTAATTTCATATTTTTCAGGTACAACGAATGCACAGGCAAATAACTCGATCCCGAATTCCGGTTGCTCCAAATTATGGTCTTCAACATTTGTTTTAATTGCTGTCACTTCAATATGTCTATTCTTACAGGCACTGTAAATTAATTAATTAATTTGGAGAAATAGTATTTTAGAATTTTTTGTTCTATAAAATTTTGATTAAATATAATATTGAATCAGGAAAGGAATTATCAGTACGAAAATAATTTGTTGCCTCTATAAACAGAAAAAGAAAAATTGACTATTTTGTGCAATGCATTAATGCTAAGAGCAGTGCTGGGCTCTACCTATCAACTTCTTCTTTCTTTTTTTAATGTAATGTAGTAGTACTAATTTGTTTTACCTCATTCTGTAATTCATTCTATAAATAATACTAGTAGTATTATTATATGTTTTGCTAATATCATTGTTATCAAATGATCTATATAAATGATGATTTCGCATTCTGTGTGTATTTTTAAACAATAATACATTAATTTATGTTAATTCATTTAAAAATATTAAGTACTCTATACTTTGTTATACTATATTGTGAATCAATTTTATTGTAAAATTGTTTTTGTTAGGGTTCTCAGTATGGACACTCCATAGTATTCCCCACTTAGTATGATATTGTCCTTTTTAAATTTGTCAAACCCTCGTCGCTTTACTTTTGAGTTTCCCAACTCAACAGTTTTACCAACTTTTTAACACATTTTTTCTTAAAAAAAAAAAAAAACTCTAATATAGATAATACAATATAAATGCTCTACCATGTTCAATATACATACTCTTTCATTTAGGTCCACCATCAATCAGACTGGACTGACGACTAGTTTTTAGGTGGACTGGACTGATCCGTTGGGCTTTAACTCATTTTGACATATTTTTTTGTTAATTTCACTCATTTTGACATGTTAAAAATTGTTTGGATGGTCTAATGACAAGGCCGCTTACGCGATTGATTTTCTTTTTTATTGTTTCATAGTAATTTCTCATCTGTTTCTTTCACATTCTACCGTTGTTAAATCAAACTCACTCATATAAAGTGGAGTAATTGCAATTTTTCATTACAATAGAAATATTCATTTTATAACCAAAAACTTACGTAAGCAAGTTTTTACTTTTTACAAAGCAACAAAACATGTGTCGTGATGGAAACGATGAACACGACGACGTAAGGTTTGGAAGATGCCCAACGTGACCTTCTCAGTTTTAAAAAAATATTGAACTAAACGACGACAGTAGAGAATAAATAAATATATAATACATATGGCTAAGTTGAAAAAAAAAATCTATAAAAATAATACTAATAGAATAACGTTTAGGCCCGCCCTGACCTATTCCCACCCAAAACGAAATATTTTCAAGAAATTGGATTGATCAGTGATCATGGCGTATCACTTAACTGATTTTTACAATAGAGATGAAAACATGTAAACTAACTGCATGATATTATTAAATATCCTTTAATTTTTTTAATGATAAATGACGTTTCATATAATCAAGGGTATTTGAAAACCCATCTCCCTAGCCATACACCTTTATTCAGTAATGCACAGAAACGGGTCAAAGATTGATGAGTTTGGTGCTAGAACTTTTTAATATCTTGTTGAATTTTATCTTCTCCAAATATCGTTTAATTCTATATACATTGCGAAGCTTTTTTCAGGTGTATTCAAGAAAATTGGAGAAGTTGGCATGGAACATATTCAAACTTATCCATTTTCGGCCGAATGTTTCCCTATTTTAAACACGTAATCACTAAATAGTCTTTGTATTTTATTGAATCGTGAAATTTAAAATACTAATTTCATATACCTAACACTATCTTCATTGACGAGTGGAAAGGGGCGAAGATCATGTTTGACAAGTAATGTATTATATGCATGTTCCCCAGTTTAGAGTTTTGGTAGCATAATTCACAATTCTTTTTATTTATTTTACCACAATATCTGTTGGCCCATATAAATTAAAATATATTTATATGTTACAAGTTCTATTATGCATAATAATTGAATATATAAAAAATTGAATTATGAGTATTATAATATTTTATTAGAGTTGAGTTGTATAGTTGAGCGTCAAACCATTATTAATAATTATTTGTTTGGTGAATAGTTGACAATATAGCCTGGCCGGCCCATGGTAGTTAGTGCTTTTGGCGGGTCTGTCAACGACGTCGTATGCAATTTAATTGCACATTAGTACATATTTTGGCAGATTTAAAAAATTAAAGTCAATTTAAGGATGAATTTTGGGGTAAAAATGTGAATATCTGTAAATTTGGGGCTGAGGTTGCATTATGTGAACAAATATCAAATAATAGTAACTCCAAAATCTGGGCTTCTTCTTCTTTCCCTAAAATCTCTTCTTGTCCTTAGAAGACGAATCCCTGAATTATAGTGAAATCCCTGTTTCCATGGACGACCAAAACGACGACGCTTTACTCCGCGGCCCCAATTTTCATTCTTACTCGGGGAACTTCGCTGTCCACTCCGACTCCGATTCCGACGACGCCACGAAGTTGAGCTTTGACGATGCATCGTTGAATTACCAAAAAGCCCCCAGAGTTTTCGACCGGTTCTACAACTCATCGTCATCGGAAGATGAAGAAGATGACGTCAGCAGCTCTTCGAATTACCAACGGAGGCTGGATTACATGCTCCAATTCCTCGACCGAAAGCTCTCCAGTTCTACACCCCCTGACCAGCCACTCCCGGAGTTCACCGGCTCGGGAGGCGGGATCGGGATTTTCCGACCACCGATTAGGGCGCCAGTTCATCCTAGCCGGCCGCCGAGCATTGAGATTCGGCCGCATCCTCTGAGGGAAACTCAAGTGGGGCGGTTTCTCAGAAACATTGTTTGTGTAGATGATGGTAATGGGCCACAATTGTGGGCCGGGTCAGAGTGTGGGGTCAGGGTATGGGATTTGAAGAATGATATATATGGTGGGGCTACTGAGGGGGACGAAGAGGGGACAGTGCGGTATTGGGAATCAGCGCAGGTTCCGGCAGCCGCACTGTGTGTGGTGGGGGATGGAGGGAACAGAGTGGTGTGGAGTGGTCATAGGGATGGGAGGATTATGTGTTGGAAGATGTTGGATTTTTCTATTAAAGTAAATGGAAGAGGGAATGATGGCGGTAGGAATGGGTTTCATGAGGTTTTCTCATGGCAAGCACATCGAGGGCCCGTCCTATCCATGGTTGCCAGTTCTTATGGTAATCTTGATTTCTATCTTCATTTGTTTCTGTTAATTAAGCTTCTTATAAGTTATAGAAACATTACAATGATTGTATGTTCTGTTCTATTGGTTGGTTTAGAATTTTTTTGTTGTTTGGCTTATATTTGGTCATTACATCAGGCTTATTATCATTTGTCACAAGCTTGCGACAAAGAGAGTCAGAGGATAATTGTCTTATGCTTCATATGAAATTTTGAAATCATCTTGAAGATTCATGTTTCATAATTTGCTTAAGAGTGTTTGGGTAATATTATTGGGCAAAGTTTTGTGTGGACCAGTTTCACCGCGAGACTGGTTTGCATTTTATGTAATGGTATTAGTTGTTTCATTAAAAGACATTAGTGTGGTTGTTTTACTATATGTTTTTAGTTGTAAAACAGATGCATTGTAAAATTGGTTCACATAAGACCAACTCATATTATTCGGGGTCCAGAAATTATGATTGGTATTTAAGATATCTATCATTTTCCTCTCTGGATACAGGGGATATATGGTCTGGGTCTGAGGGTGGTGCAATAAAGATCTGGCCATGGGAAGCTATTGAAAAGGCTCTTTCTCTTACAAGTGGAGAAAGACACAAGGCTCCCATGCTGGTAGAGAGATCATATATTGACCTGAGGAACCAAGTCACACAGAATGGCGCCTGCTGTAACTTATTTACTTCAGATATCAAGTACATGTTATCAGATCATGTTGGGGCAAAGGTTTGGACTGCCAGTTATCAGTCATTTGGTTTGTGGTAAGTGATAATTAGAATCAAACTTTCACTAAGTACTGAGCTGATACAAGATGTACACTAGTTTGCCCAAAACGTGGATGTTAGTTATGTCCGTTTTGTGCTGTTCCTGTTTTTCTGAAAGCTGTCATATATATTGTAACTGGCTATTTTTGAGTTATTTAATTTAATACTAAAAATCAGTGATTCTGGGACATGTGCTGTTAACACACTTGCTAAGCGTATTCAGATTTTGCAAAATAGATATGTTGTTGGATTTTTTTTCAGACAGTTCAAGAGGCTTTAAAACTTTGTGGTTGCATAGATAAGCATCTTCTGTTGCAGTTAATTTAATGAAAGAAAATTGGAAGTATTTGCTCGCAATATTGATGCATTTTCTTCAAGGAAGTGTTTTTTTTTCAACTTGACTGTATGTTCGTGAACATTCTCAAACTTGAATGGATGCAGATTCTTCTACTGCAGATCATTAAAATGGTGTAGAAAACATAGTTTTGCTTTTCCCCCCTTTTTAGGGTGGGTGGGACTTTTGATTGTTATTTGGCTGCTTTTTCTCTTGTTACCACCTGCTTTTAGTACTATGCATCTCTTTATTTGGGTTTGACCCATCCTGTATACAGGGATGCTCGGACGAAAGAGTTACTGAAAGTATACAACATTGATGGTCAAATTGAGAACATGTCAGTTGATACTTTGACGGAAGATGACATGAAAATGAAGTTTGCATCTGGTTCAAAGGAAAAAACACCAAACTCTTTCAACTTCTTTCAACGTTCACGTAATGCTATAATGGGAGCAGCAGATGCTGTTCGTCGAGCTGCAGCAAAAGGAGGTTTTGGAGATGACAATCGTCGAACGGAAGCATTGATTGCGACAGCTGACGGAATGATATGGACTGGATGTGCAAATGGGTTGCTTGTGCAATGGGATGGGAATGGGAACCGATTGCGAGAGTTTCATTACCATTCTTTTGCTGTTCAAAGCCTCTGTACAATTGGTTCTCGAATATGGGTAGGCTACGTAAGTGGCACTGTGCAGGTTCTGGACCTTGGTGGTGATTTGCTTGGACAATGGATTGCTCATAGAAGCCCCGTGATAGATCTAGCTGTTGGGGCTAGTTATATATTTACCTTGGCTAATCATGGTGGTATTCGTGGATGGAGCATCAGTTCTCCTGGACCACTCGACAATATATTCCGTGCAGAGTTAGCTGGAAAGGAATTTGTATACACAAGGCTAGAGAATGTGAAGATTTTGGCTGGAACATGGAATGTTGCACAAGGCAGAGCAGCTCCCGATTCCCTTATATCGTGGCTTGGCTCTGTTGCTGCAGACATTGACATCATTGTTGTTGGGTTGCAGGAGGTGGAAATGGGTGCTGGTTTTCTCGCCATGTCTGCTGCTAAAGAGACAGTATGATGCATCTCTCGTTTTAGTCTTCTTCCATAGATGTTTTTCTTTTTCTCTCCCCCTTCCTCCTGTTTCTTTTTTGGTAAAGACCATCATAAATCTGCAATTCTGCATTCACAAAATTATAATGGACCATCTGGATTCACAAAATAATGCAACTTCTCTTAGATTCCAACTGTGTAAGGACTAACTTTAGAAAGGTTGGATCCTGTGGTGCGCCAGTAATGGTTTCTTTTTCAACACTTGCAGATGGGCCTTGAGGGTAGTTCTGCAGGACAATGGTGGCTAGATATGATTGGCAAAACATTGGATGAGGGGTCAACCTTTTCACGTGTTGGCTCCAGACAGTTAGCGGGGTTGCTGATCTCTGTGTGGTTAGTGTTTTTCCTGTTTGTTACACCTGTAAATTTTCTTGTAAGTATTACTTTTCGGTGTCTAATCTGGAGAAAGTTGTTTTTGTCATGACACCAGGTTTCTTTCTTCGTGCAAACTTGTTAGAAGTACTAGTACATTATGGAGTTCCATTTTTCTAGTACTGATTGCGTTTTCCTCTAGAACACTTACACAAAATATCTTTCTTCAGTTATGTTCCTTGTTCTGTCCCCACCACACACCATTAATATACTGCTACCTGGGTTTTCAGGGTCAGAAACAGCATCAGATGCCATGTTGGAGATGCTGATGTTGGTGCAGTTCCCTGTGGTCTGGGCCGGGCAATTGGAAATAAGGTAACATTTCATTTGCCTATTGTTCCAATTTTCTGAAGTCAATTATAAATTTGTTTGCTTCTTTTTGTATAAGCATAATGAATTGCTTAACAATAAGTATAAAGTTATCAGCTACTGTTCAAATTGCTGGACATTTATTTCAGTACATCATTTACATTTCATTTTCTTGAATAATGTTCACTTTTTTGAGGTGGTATTGGAGGTTGAAATGTTGGATAATCCTTGCCTTTTGAAGTATCTTCTCTAACATGCTCTTATTTCTGAGCTGTTCCTATTTTTGGTGTAAATGATGCTGATTTTGTGAATTAGTTGCTTAGTTTATTTACATTCAGATGGTGTAATCCAAAATTACATTAGCCTAAGTTTTCTGTTAGAATTTCACTTCCATTTTGGGTGATTTACAATTGTGTGCAGGGCAGGGACCTGTAATTTCTTGGCAGACTAAGCCTATATTTATATTACTTTGATGTTCTATTCCCTCATATGTTTATGCTAGACTTTTCCATCTCTTAAGAAACTAACTAATGGTGCTCTTGGCAGGGAGCTGTTGGGCTAAGGATGAGAGTGTATGGTCGGGTGATGTGCTTTGTGAATTGTCATTTTGCTGCGCACTTAGAGGCTGTTAATCGACGAAATGCTGATTTTGATCATGTGTATCGAACAATGATTTTTAGCCGGCCATCCAATATTTTAAACGCTGCTGCTGGTATGGTGCTGCATTTAGTCTTATGTTGCTTGCTTGCCTGCTCAATGTTATTACTATCACTTGTTTACGGTTCGAGCTTGCCATTGGTCCTTCTTATTGCAGCGGGTGTCTCTTCTGCAGTTCAAGTGCTTCGCTCTACAAATGTATGTAACTACTGTACTTTGCCGGATATTGCTGCCATCTAGGTTCTTGATTTTCTTCGTGGAGTTTCTTCTTCTTTTGACTGGGTGGGGTTTGGTGGGGCTCTGATAAGCTCTCAGCGTCTAGGAAAATAATACTACAAATTTGCTCTTTCACAGGCTATGGGTATTAATTCTATGGATGTTGTGCCTGAACTTTCGGAGGCAGACATGGTTGTATTTGTGGGGGACTTCAACTATCGGCTTGACGGTATATCCTACGATGAGGCTAGAGATTTTGTTTCGCAAAGAAGCTTTGACTGGCTTCGAGAAAGGGATCAGCTGCGAGCAGAAATGAAAGCTGGAAATGTGTTCCAAGGAATGCGAGAAGCTGTTATTAAGTTTCCTCCAACATACAAATTTGAAAAGCACCAACCTGGTTTGGCAGGTACTAATAACAAACGGAATTTTATATGAAATATTATTTCTTTTTCAAGGATCTGATATGGATTTGGTTATACTTGTTGTTCAGGTTATGATTCTGGGGAGAAGAAGCGAATCCCTGCGTGGTGTGACAGAATTTTGTATCGTGATAGCTGTTCAGCTTCAGCATCTACCTGCAGCTTAGACTACCCAGTAGTCGCATCACCACTACAGTAAGAAATGTGCTGATATTCAGCCTGTCTTGCCGTTGAATGGTTACATCATTTAGTAACACATGTTTGACAGGTACGAGGCTTGCATGGATGTGACAGATAGCGATCACAAACCCGTTCGTTGCATTTTGGGTGTGGAGTTGGCTCGAGTTGATGAGTCAGTAAGAAGACAAGAATTTGGAGAGATCATTCGATCAAATGAGAAAGTAAAGCGTGTCATTGAACAACTAACAAGAGTTCCGGAAGCAATTGTGAGTACCAATAACATAATCCTTCAGAATCAGGACAAATCCATATTGCGAATCACAAACAAATGCAAGAAAGACAGAGCTTTTTATGAAGTATTATGTGAAGGTCTCTCAACCATTGAAGATGGAAAAGCCTCTGATCATCAACCAAGGGGTTCTTTTGGCTTCCCTATTTGGCTTCAGGTAATTCATTCATTATCTTTTTTTTCCCCTCTACTTATAGAAAATTAACATGTCAATTAATCAACAGGTTAGTCCTGCTGCTGGAATCATAGAAGCAGATCAAATTGGTGAAATATCAATCAGCCACGACGAATACCAAACATTTGAAGAGTTTGTGGATGGCGTGCCAAAAAACTTTTGGTGTGAAGACGCGAGGGACAAGGAGGCTATACTAGTGGTCAATGTGCGTGGGAGCTGCACAACTGAGGCCAAAAGTCAACGTGTACGTGTGCGTTATAGCATCACTGGAAAACGTACACCTATGAACAACGGTAAAGTCAGCAACTCCAACCCTAACCCCGGCGTCAATCCAAGTCTCCTCCATCGCTCCGATTTTCACAGGCTAAGTAGTTCGTGTGATGTGGTTGATCATTTGGGAATTCTAGACAGTCCTTGATGACGAAGGATGCATGAACTTGAGCGGACCATTGGTTGAGGCAAGTGGGGGCGATGGAATGACTGTTTAGTAGATGAGATGTATATACTACATACATTAATCTTGCACATTTTGGAGGTAAAAAAAGTGTATAGCATTCATTGAAAAACAATTCTCAGGGAAGAGAAGTTTTTTTAGTTTTTCTCTATCCTTAGGGTTTTGAATAAACTTGAGTGCTGTTTAAGAGTGTATAAAGGTTGAGTTTTTCTCATTTTGTGTATACATAACTAATTCTGAGAATAATTTGTATATGCAGTTTACTTATAAATTATAATTTCAGCATTCAGTATTTTTTTTTATACATGACAAGTTCCCTAGATAATTACAGCTAATGCTAATTAGGATAGTTTGAGTTTTCTGCAATTAATTAATGCAGTTGATTTTCTGTCAAACCAACTTTTGAAAGAAAATTGTTCATAATTAAATATAAATGTCAACAATTTGCTGTGAAATCGTTTCATAATTAAATAGTTTGAATAAAATGATCTACACTCAACATTTATGAAACAACTGAATGAGTCACTCTCTATGGTACTCATATTTGATAGATGTTGATTACTCTAAAAATTCTAACACTTCCAGTCTGTAAAGTATTTACAGATTGAGAAACCTTCCACCTTAACCATTCAACCGTTGTTGAAAGTGACTCGCAATTACTTAACTTCCCAACTATCCATTCAGTCTATTGGGCCAAATAGCTGAATATAGCAAGCATGGATTCATCAGTAGTGTTTGTGAATTGGGATGATACTTCGAGTTTGAATTTGAATTTTCAATTCATCTTTGCTTTATTAATTACTTTTAATTCATATGTGACATCTCATTTTGTAAGGCATGATTTCAATATGAGAATGTGGATTGTACTAAAAAAAAAAAAAAAAACTAAGATTATTCACTCGGTGCAATTTTAATTCAATTTTCATTATATATGTTAGGAATTAGTATACAAGAATTAATTCTCCACCTCTCTACAAGTTCGAACTTTTAGATGAGACGGAATTCTTTCATGGTATCAGAGCAAACCGGGCAAAAATTAATTCCCCACCTCTCTACAAGTTCGGACTTTTAGATGAGACGGAATTCTTTCAATATCCTTCATCTTTTTGTGAATCTTGTTATGTCGCTAAAATTGCATAAGAGATTTTTTACTTTTATATATATATATATATATATATATATGTTTATTTATTGAATCTTGTTATAATATATGAATGGCTAAATGTTAGAGATATTTGAAAAAGGCCATCATAAATGTATAATGATACTCCCTCCATCCACCAAATGTAGTCCCATGGAGAAGGGGCACAAATTTTAAGAAAAAAGTAGATAAAGTAAGGGTATTGTGGGGTCCATTGTGAATAAAGTGATTGTTTGTGAATAAAGTTGATGACAAATTGAGTAATTAAGTGATAGTTGAAGGGTGATAGTTTCCCTAAAGTGTATGGGACTACATTTGGTGGACAAAGAATATAAGGTAAATGAGACTAATTTTTGTGTAGGGATGGAGTAATTAAAAAAAAAAAAAAAAAACTTTGGTTATCTTCACACTACAAATATCAATAATTTGTCCACATAAAAAAATAGTACACTCTCCACAAATTGAAATATGTAACTTTAAACAAAACTCAATCCAACTTATACGAAATTATCTGTCAAAAACTCAACTTATTTTTTTCATTTTCATGTGCATATTTTGGGATACAAATTATTATGGGATAGAAAGAAGGGTAAATCATTTTCTTTTTTCCTGGTCAGGTCAACAAAGCCATGAAATATTTCGATTTTTTTTATAAAATCAAATGGATTTGGTTGATACTCCAGAAGTACGAGATAATAAGACCATTTAACCGCTACACTTCTGGCTCTCCAACGACTACTCCATCTCATCCTTCTGAAACGGTAGAGTCAACACCTGCCTGAGCAAGTCTATGGGCCTCTTTAAGCTCATCTCTCTTGTAAAACTTGAATTTGCACACCACAAATTCATTAGAGATGTCTCTTATTTCCCGAATAACACATCTTTCCGGGCCCTCCACATTTCTATTTTGAGAACAAATAAGGGCAGCAGTGGTGGAGTCTGTTCTGACTTCGACTTTATCCCAGTCCTGTGTCCTTGCAGCTTTAAGACCATGGAGAATGGCCGTGAGTTCAGCCCCCAGGGGCCTTCTTTGGGGCCTAATTCTTTCTGAGAACGTTGTGATTTTCTCCCCATCCGCCTTTCGAAGGACTCCTCCCACCCCATACCTCCTATCTTCCATTTTGAACGCTCCATCAACCTCAACAATATTGATGTTGGGGTCAAGAGTAGGAATATGAGCACTCGTATTATGATCCTTCCTCGTCCTGTTTTTGCACTCCTGATTTTGTAATTGGAAGGCCTCTAAATAAGAGATAACTCTCTCACCAGTTCTCTTATCCATTTGTCTACCCCTGCTATCAGTTGAGCGTAGAATTGTACATCTCTCTCTCCAAATTCTCCAAGCAATCATAAGAATCTTTTCGAAGTCTGTTTTATTAACCTGGTGGAAAATATGGGTAAGAAAGTCCAAGGTATTCATTCCTTTTCCTTTATTAATGATGGTCTTGTACCCCGCTCGAGACCATATTTTTTTGGCCCAATAGCAGTGGAAAAGTACATGGCAAGTAGTTGAAAAACCTACTCCACACAGTCCACACGAAGATGGGATTGGGATATGTCTTTTAGCCAAATTGGCTTCAGCATGAATAAAATCATGGCACATTCTCCAGCAGAATATGCGGATTTTTGGAGGGATATTCAGCTTCCATATCCTTTTCCACCATTCCGAGAGGCCACAATTCTCCGATGAGGATGCCCTATTGACCTCATCCAACTCTAGTCTACAACCTCTAATGTAGCCTGTTTTAACAGAGTATTGTCCCGTATCTTCATCTTTCCAATATCTCGTGTCTTGATCGTTGATGTCACCCACCTGTGTGCGAATAATACCTTCAGCCTCATAGTGGTGGAAGACACTCCTCACCACCGATTCTTTCCATTCTCTATTTTCATCAATAAGGAAATTTATGTTTTGTAACGCCGCAATATTAGATCTAATCCTTCCATTTTCCAAACCCTGTACCCACGCATGTTTATAAAGCTTAATTTGTTCTCCATTCCCAATCACCCATCTGACTCCATCCTCTAGGATATATCTACTTCTACACATCGAGCGCCATGTAAATGATGGGTTGTACCCAGTCTCTGCTTCCATAATGTCCACATGTTTGAAATATCTCGCCTTAAGGGTTCTACTAATAAGAGAGTTTGGTTCTTTAATACATCTCCACACCTGCTTTGCCAGGAGCGCATCATTAAAGATATGCATCCGTCTAAAACCCATTCCTCCTTCACTTTTAGGCCTACAAAGTTTCTCCCACTTTTGCCAGTGTAGTTTTTTCCCATTTTCTGATTTTCCCCACCAGAAGTCTGCCATCATTCTTTCAAGTTGATCACATATTTGTAGTGGAAGTTTGAAGCAAGACATCGCGTACGTGGGGATTGCTTGTAACACCGATTTGATGAGTACTTCCTTCCCCCCTTCTGAGAATTCCTTATTCTTCCAGTTGTCTATACGGTTTTTCATCCTGCCCTAACTGAGAAGGTAGGGAGACCCAAGTACAATTGGTGACCCTGAGTCATTTTAATACCAAGAGTTTGTTGGATCTTTCTCTTGGAGCACTCCATCGTTTGAGGGCTGAACAAAATCGTTGACTTATCGAAATTAATCATCCGGCCCGATGCCTCTTCATACCCCGAAAGAATTTGTTTGATGCTATCTCCGCTATTGCTTTTCGCCTTAAAGAAAATAACGCTATCATCCGCGAAAAGAAGGTGGAAGATCATAGGAGCTTCTCTAGCAATTTTAATACCTTCTAAATCTCCAACATTAACACGATGGGTAATATAAGCCGAGAGGCCTTGAGCACACATCACAAATAGAAAAGGTGAAAGAGGGTCACCTTGCCTGATTCCCCGGGAAGATGCAACTTTACCGATCACAGTGTTGTTTATCTTGAACGAGTAATTCACTGTTCTAACACATCGAAGAATAAGTTCGATGATTTTGATAGGAAAGCCCAATCTACGCATTTGCTCTTCCAGAAAGCTCCATTCTATTCTATCGTAGGCTTTGCTCATGTCTAGTTTCATCGCTGCATACCCCGTCTTACTTTTGTTGTTTCTTAACCAGTGCATACACTCATACCCTAATAGGACGTTATCTGAAATCTGTCTATTATGAACAAGGCACTTTGGTGCTCATCAATCACATCTGGCATAACTACCTTCAACCTCTTCGCAATGACTTTTGCCACGATTCTAAAATGAACGTTACATAGACTGATCGGTCTAAAATCCTTGATGGTCGAAGGGCTTTTTGATTTGGGAATTAGGGTGATCCAAGTATCATTCCATTCGTGTATCCTTTCAACATTTCTGTCTCCATTGTTAAGTACATTGAGTACTCCTCTTGTGACATCCTCTCCTATGGTATTCCACATTTCCTGAAAGAATTTAGCATTAAATCCATCCGGCCCCGGAGCCTTGTTTGGATTCATTTCGAATACGGCCAATTTGACTTCATCTTTAGTAAAAGGCCTCTCAAGGAAAGCAGCCATTGTGTCTGTCACCATTGGTTTAGAGTGCTTCGAAATAAGTTCCAGTTGTTGTTGATTAGGCTTAGAAGAAGAGAATAGTGCTTTGTAGTACTTCTCAATGGTTTCTTTGATATCTTCTTTGGAATAGGCCCAACCACCATTATCATTTTGAAGCTTGCTTATTGTGTTTCGACACCTTCTCTCTGTTGCGCGTCTATGAAAATAAGTAGTGTTTCTATCTCCACCAATCATCCAGTTAGTTCGAGCCCTTTGTTTCCAATATTCCTCTTGTTGGCCCAGAAGGCCCTCCATTTCATCTTCCATCATTGCTAAATTCTCATTCTCCTCATCATCATTTTCCAGATTATTGTTAAGTAGGATCTCCTTTGAAAGTGCATTAATCCGTTTATCTAAGTTTCCAATCTTATTTGCCGCCCAATTCTGAAGAAACAGTGCACAATGAGAGAGCTTAACATTTAGAGATACGTTACCCTGCATGCTTTTCCAGAACTCATCAATGTCCTTTACAACATTTGATTCCAATAACCATGCATTTTCGAACCTAAAGAATTCGAATCTTTTTTGGTTCCAGCCCCATTTCTTCATATTCATCTTCACGGAAATTGCACGATGATCTGACCCAAACCATAGCGAGTGTTGGACTTGGTGAGAATTCCACATATTTATCCATTCAGAGTTGGCCACAATTCACAAATCGATCAAGCCTCTCCAGAATCTGGTGTGCCCCTTTTCTTTTATTGTTCCATGTAAATTTTGGACCTTTGAATCCCAATCATGAAGTTCATGATGATCCAGAAAGTCTCTAAATCTATTCATTTGATTTTGGGTGCGTCCATTTTGGTTACCTCCCTTCTTCTCATTAAATCTTAAAATTTCATTGAAATCTCCCCCTACGATCCAAGCCTTACTTGAAGTATGAGTATGCTTGATTCGATTCATTAATTCCAAAAATAAGTGTCTATCATTTTGGTTTGGTGGTACATGATAACCAGTAAACCACCATTGCATATTATCAACTCCAATAAGAACATCAATGTGACAAGGCGAGTAATATTTGTACTGTTACGACTAGCGACTAAAATTGGTTTTGAAAAAACCAAGAAAAAAAATGTAGTCAATCTTATTTGAATTATAGAAGCTAAAATATTTAAATGATTTGGTCTCAACTACCAATCTTGGCTGCTCCCTCTGTCTCTATCGGTAGCTAGGACTGAAGAAGTGACATAAATGGTGAATTAGTGGCAAGGACTCATCTTACGTATTACTATAACCCATTCCATTGTAACCTAACCACCCCCTTCCCTACATTATAAAAATTCAGTCTGAAATTCATCGAATTTTAAAGCAAGAAAAGAAAATGGTTGGGGAAATAGTAGAGAACAAGCAGATTATATTCAAGGGGTACATTGAAAGAGCTCCAATGGAAACAGATATGGAGTTGAGGTTGGGTAACAACATTAAGCTGGAAGCTCCAAAAGGGTCTAATGCATTCTTGGTCAAGAATCTTTATCTCTCCTGTGATCCATATATGCGTGGTCGAATGCGCAATTTCCATGGCTCCTATTTGCCCCCTTTTCTCCCTGCTTCTGTAAGATTCTTGTTTTTAACCTTTAATAATCATCTTGTTTTCTGTAATGAGTCAATTTAAACTATCTACATTGTTGGGTAAAGGTAGTTGAAGGATTCGGAGTGTCCAAAGTGATTGACTCTGATAACCCCAACTTCAAACCAGGAGATATAGTTTCTGGTTTCACAGGTTGGGAGGAATACACATTGATTCAAAAAACTTACCAGTTAAGGAAAATTGATCCAGCAGATGATGTAATACCACTCTCATATTATATAGGCCTCCTTGGTATGTAATGTAATGCAATGTGATTAGTTGTGTTCTCTAAATTTTGAATGCCCTTTTACTTAATTGAAGTTGTTGGGGATGGCAGGCATGCCAGGTTTCACAGCTTATGCTGGATTCTACGAGGTGTGTGCTCCTAAGAAAGACGAGTATGTGTTCGTCTCTGCTGCGTCTGGAGCCGTTGGGCAGCTCGTTGGCCAGCTTGCTAAATTGCACGGATGCTACCTTGTTGGAAGCGCAGGGAGCGCCGAGAAAGTGAGTATACATTTGATGATTTGTTGGTAGAATTAGTGTGTATGATTTCCAATTTGTCTTGTGGTTGTGAAGGTGGATCTCCTGAAGAACAAGTTAGGATTTGATGAAGCTTTCAACTATAAACAAGAACCAGATCTTAGTGCAGCTCTTAAAAGGTTAGTTAACTTAAGTTAAGGAAACACCATTATGTGAATAGTATAGGATTAATTTGTGGTTTACGACGAATCAGGTACTTTCCACAAGGCATCGACATATACTTTGAGAACGTAGGAGGAGACATGCTGGAAGCAGTGCTGCTCAACATGAGGGTTCATGGGAGGATAGCCGTTTGCGGAATGGTGTCCCAGAGCAGCATGTCGGATCAAAAGGGCATTCGCAACTTGTTCAATCTTATACCGAAACGCATAAGAATGCAGGGGTTTCTACAGAGCGATTTCTTACATTTGTTTCCAAAGTTTGTTGAAGAAGTTGGTGATCTTTACAAGCAAGGGAAGATAATATATTTAGAAGACAAAAACGAGGGGTTGGAGAGTGCCCCTGCTGCATTTGCTGGACTCTTTTCGGGCAAAAATATAGGAAAGCAGATTATATGTGTAGCTCAGTGAAAACCCTTGTTCATTGGATTTGGTGTTATTTCCTTTTGTTTGGGCTTGTGATTCCTTATTCTCCAGTATTTGCATACTATTTGTGAAATTTTGATTACTTTCTTTTTTCACATACTTGGTTAATTATACTTGAAAATTAAGGAAACCAAAAACAGCACAAAAAGTGTACAATCTATGCGCGCTGGTTTATAGTAACAAACAAGGGCTGCTATATAGGTGTTATGACAGAGTGTTGAGCAATCTAGTAGTTAAATATCCTTTCATATACCAGTAGTCTTATCATGTGGAATGAGCAACATAACAACAGTAACAAATTGGAACAACGATCTCATCCTAATCGGTCACAAGCACGAGAGAGGCCCCCCTCATGGTAGCGTCTAACTCTATGATACATGCATAAAGCTTCTCTCTTATACAAGTTAAATAACAGGAGGCCAAGAAGGAAGGAGAAACTGGGGTGCTACGGTATTTGTTATCAAGCGATACTACAAGGGAATAGTGTATCCTCTGAGGTATCGGGAATCTACTCCTGATTCCCGTACCAATGCCACCCTTCCTGTCCGTGCCACCTGCAAAACATGGAACACTCCATCCTTAGAAACGTGACTCATAATTCGTAGAGAGACTTAATAAAGACAAGTCTTAGTATGGTTTTCCTTCTCTTGAGCAAATTTATGTACAAAATGCATCTAGAAACATGTTTTTGGAATGTACAGCAGAAATAATTTCAAGCGTGGTTAATATCATTTCAAGAGAAACACTTTAGCTGCACATTCATCGGGTAAAGTATAGAGTTTCAAAGGTAATGTCTCGGTTTTAATTGAGCAAACGCACCTCACAAATGCCATAAGGCTCCAACAATTTCTGGAGCGCAAACATTTTACTGAAATCTCCGGTCACCTGGAGGAGATGAAATATAAATATTACACCACTGATTTTGTGATTAAGAATGAACAAAAAATTAGAATAAGATATAGAAACATAATGATTAATGTTTTAAGACTAAACATTGTAATGATGACTTGCACTCATTCTGAATGGACATGCACACACACACTACTGGGCATTGCTAATAATTTATATGCATGTTGCACTAGAAAGTGCTGTATTAATAATTACATTAGACAGGATAAACAAACTAAATGCAGAGAAACCTATTGAACTTAACATTTCCAGAAAAAAGAGATACCTCTAATGTCACTGTATGATCAGAGACATCAACAGGTTTGGCCCGGAAAATGGTGGCAATGTCAAGAACATCCCGTCTTGCATCAGCATTCGCAGCAATTTTAATGATCATGAGTTCACGCTCAGCAAAGGGAAGGTGTGTCAAATCTTGAACCTGAGGAATAATTATAGGTATATAGTTCATCAGGCATCTCATCTCTCAACGAACAGTAAAAGAAAAAACTTCATAAGAAACTTGTAAATCCCACAACTGGACAAATAAAAGTTTAAAAATTTTAGCTTTCAGTAAGGGATGAGTTTATACTGAAAATAAGTATCAAATGACCTTTGCCCTAAAATATTCTCTAACACCATCATGCACTTACGGACAAGTAAATATAATAATATTTTCAGAAAAAATTTAAATCAATATAGAATACTAAATGAGGTATTATTAGGGGTGCAAGGGCCCTAAAGTGACCCACCAAAGACCGAACAACGAACCAGACCCCAAAGTGGTCTTAGGAACATGGAAAAACGAATGAGCACACAATCCCATATAAAACAAAACCAAGCAAAGTGGCACATTCAACAGCTCCTAATCAAAAAGTATATCTAAGGAGGATCTGACAATTCCCCTCTCAATATTTGGCTCATTAACCTTAATGCATCCGACGAGGAGCCATCAACAATCTTAAAAATTGGTGACAATACAGTATTAATCTCAAATCATAGAAGGAGATTTCCATTACCTCATAAACATCGACCAACTTATAAAATTGTTGAACCAATTTGCCAATACTCTCGTCTGTTCCAGGAACAACGGTCGTTATGCGTGAAGCCCCTTCCCTTTCTGAAGTACCTACAGCAAGGCTCTGAACAGAAAATTTAGAGAAATAGTTTAGCCCATAATCAGAAAATCCTCACGAAGTGAAGCAAAGTCTGTAAAAAAGTTTAGAAAATGTGATAATAGAAACAAGGTATTATTTTGAACCATGTTTACCTGAACATTATAACCTCTTCTAGATATGACCCCAGTGACCAAGTTCAGAACTCCTGGAGCATTGTTGACAAGCAAGGATAAAGTGTGTGATTGAAGCCCACTTGACTGTAGAAGTAAAATTTCAAGAAATAAAAATAATCATATAAATAAATAAAACATCAATGGTTAAGGAACAAAGGGCCATCATAACAGATATATGTTACTGAACATGAGTTTTTAAAGTTTTAAAACAGATCCACATCGTAATTTCAGAAATGGATGAGACCAACTTGTATAGGAACATTAAAAAAGCGTTGCAGGTATAAGCTCAAAGTTCTAAAATGAATAAATGGATATTTTTTTCAAGTATTATCCAGGGTACGCTCCCCATTGCTTCTGTAGAACAGAGGTTTTATAGGAGAAAGAGCCGGACAAAAGTAGCCACTAACATCTATCATGCATTTTTTCTTGTGAGCAAAGGTTTCTTACATCTTCATCGTAGAGAACTCCCCAGTTGGCGTCAAGAACTTGATTATAGAAACCATCATCAGGTTCCACAGGATAAACATCACCCTTCAATTAAGAAAATATACTAGTTACTCCACAAGATCTTAATTTAAATCAAATATGCAAGCCATGAATAGTTGGCAATATGCAGCTATAAAGGCATATATCAATCTTAAATATATAAGTGCATGGATGATTATTGAATCCGCACCCTAGAGTTGAAAACCAACTTACAAGCACGGATCAATTAGAGGCAATTCATAAGAAAAATGAAGAACATCATAGTATGAGACTATTTATGTACCCCTGAGTTAGCAGTTAGGCTGCCATTAGTGTGCTTTCCAATGAGCTTACTGGCAGTGTCACCCTCAAGGGGTATTGTTCCTTGAAGATCTGGATAAGAAGCTGCTGAAAACCTCCAAAATGGAGCTGTCTCACCCATCTTTTCCCTTCTTAATGCAATCTGAGAATCGTTAACTCAGAAGTTACATGAAAGCATACTTGAAATAATAGCTATAGAAAGTTTGAGAACGAAACCAAACTATAAGACCTTTAGCATTTAAACTGAACTCAACGAATATCCCTCACCCTGCTGTTTACCCCAGCGGACACATTCAACAGCCACCATTAGGATAGGGAATTCATATATTGATATATACTGGCAGTTATACAATACCAAGAAAATAAAGAAATTCTCATCCATACATACAATAGCTATATTCAATCTGACATGACCTTAAAGCTCATACATTCATCGGGTAACGCAGTATCACTACATAAATAATATTTACCTTTCCAGTTCTAGCTAGTTCTTTGATACCAAACTTGCTGAGATTTCTCAGCACAGCTTCCATCTTCCCAGGGTCCCCGGTGACCTATTTCATACATAAGCAGAAGTAGCTTTAAGTTATAGCATATGCAGGATTTAAAAAGTGATCGCGCACAAGGTGAATTCATCATAGATAAACTTGCAATAGCGTGCAATGCCCAAACAAACCAACTTCAAATTGTCAAAGTATGCAAGTTCCAGTAATGAAAACAATTTTATACATGTAAGACATGATGATGGAGCCTTAAGTGTTTGCATTCATATGGTAAAATAACTTTCAACTTGAGGAAAGTGCAATTTAACATCGGGAATCAGAAATGCCACTTAATATGGCAGAGTTTTTAAGAAATTAAATTATTTTAATACTAACTGGAGCATGAGAAACCTCTCCAGCTTTATTTTAATATTTTCAGATGATGTGTTGATGTTGTGAAAAAAATCCCACGAAGCAAATAAACAAAGATCTTATTGCAGTAACACGTAGTATTCTAGCTTTGAAATTGTATCTCAAACATCAAATCTCAAGGAATTTAAATGACATTTCTTAACAAGACAAATGAAGCATATACTAAAATAAAACCCAACCTCCATTGTCAAAGTGTGTTCTGATACGTCCACTATATTTCCCCTGAAGACGTCTGCTAACCACATAATCTGAAAATTAAAGTCATAATAAGAAAAGCTACTTAATTTCCAAACATGAGTTTTGAAAACCTGCATTAAAGCTGTAGCACATACTGATTAATGCGCATATTCAAGAACAAACTATAATGTTAATTTATGAGAAAATAGGAGAATTGTCAATTCGGAAAAGAAAAGGAAAGAAAAAAAATTATGTACTTCGCTTTTAGTGCTGGAATCTGCATTGAGTTTTACGAGCATCAGTTCTCGTTCTACTTGTGGTACCTTTGACAAATCTTCTACCTGACATATGATCATAAAGGACAACATAACATAAATATCATAACAGAAAAATATGATACAGAATGGAAAGCTGAAACATAACACAGAATCATTTGTCAATTCCCACGGAGAGATATACCTTCAAGACATTCACAAGCTTGTTGAGTTGTTCTACAACTTGTTGCAGAATTTTTTCTGTTCCATAAACAACTATGGTGAATAGAGCCTTGTCCTTGTTCAACCCAACAGCAAGAGACTCGATATTGTAGCCTCGACGAGCAAACACACCAGCTATACGGTTTATTATACCACTTTCATCCCCAACAAATACAGAGATGGTATGACGTTTAGTCCTGAAAAAATTAAATTAAAATCATGGTAAAATTCAATCAAAATTTCAGGTACAATTACTTGTACCAGCAAGTACAGAATCCCAAATGAAATGTCAATAACAATTTAGGCAATCCAACTAACACTCAATATAAAAAGATAGAGCATTGTCTTATCTTTCAAATCTCAGTTACAAAGGCACAATCTATTTTAATGAGTCAAAACGGTGAATATTGTATTAAAAGGCAAGAAACCAATTTGTGCAACTAAAATAAACCAACTTGGGGTAACATACAAAATTATCTTAATAGCCAAACACCTCCTCCTATAATAAATAAATCAAATTGAAACATCCCTTTCGAATTCGTAGAAAAACCCCTAAAACCCTATTTCCAAAAACACATTAATCTAATTACCCATGCATGCTAGTACCGCGCACATAAATGTATGTACCCAGAGGTAACGCCAGCGAGCGGCGAAAGAGAAGGATAGGATTTTGGGGTGACGGAAACAGCAGCGTCATTTTCCGAGCTACCGCCGTTAACGGTGACATGGGTTAACAGCAATTTCTTCCGTGGCCTGAAATTAATGCTTCCGAATTGCACTCTGCTGCTTAAAGAGGTGAAATGTGATTGGTTATCCTGCGCCGCCGCGCCGGTGATTGGGCCCTGTGACACAGCCGCAGCCGCCATAGTTTCCTGTTTGTGTGTGAGTGTGTGTTTCAGCAGGGGTTAGTCGAATAGAGATGCACTGACTGAAGGGCTGAGGCTACAAATAGAAAGATTAGGATCACACATGGACCATGGTAGATTTTTATTTTTATTTTTTATTTTTATTTTTTTTAAATAGGGTAGTATTTTTATCAACTCAAATGTAATTAATAGTCTAGTTCTTGAAAATTATTTTATCTATTTATCAAAGCTCAACTTTAATTTAATGTATTATTAATGAATAATAAAAGTTGAAACGGTTGTTTTGATATTTCAGTCTAACCGAACAAGCAATCAAGTTAAATATTTATTACTACTAGTCTACTATAATATTGTTATAAATTAACGAAAAATATGTTAGAAAATGTCATTCGAGAAAAAATAAAGTGATTTTTATTCTGTATTTAAAGATATCAAATGAAGAGATGGATATAAAAATATGAATACAATAGTAGCTTGTAAATATTACACGAATGTTGCATCGATTTAACATCAGACATACAAACTACATTTTGCCTCAATTTTTTCTGCAAAGGCTGAAATAATTAGAGCAGTTTTGAAAATGAAATTAGTGAAGGTTATTTTCGAAAAATTAAACCTTTTGAATTTAATTGAATTAATGTTACAAATGTGTTATTATTGAAGTTGTGACAGTTTCGGTCCATTTTAAAATTAAAGTGTTAGAAATATATTCGAAAACTAAATGACTTGAGGTTACATACAAGGGTTGTAGAGTTACAACTCGATTGGATTGTCAATTAAAATGTGCATTTAGGATGACAGTTTCATTTTTGGTCCAAAATTTAATTGTTATTTATGGGCTAATTACAAAAAAAAAAAAATTAGGATCTTTACAGTAATTCTTTGCAACTCGATACACCACCTTTTTAAGTTTTGCAATTCGATGCATGTGTTTATTTTTCGACAACACATTAATGTTGTATACACCGAAGCCGCATTAAAATTCTATACAAATACTTACGTAAATGTTGGCCAATAAAATATATATATATATTTTTTACTAAATAAAAATAATATGCAAAATTTCACTTTTTTTTTTTTTCTTTTTTTTTTTTTTTTTTTTTTATGTAATCTAGAGGACGTGATCATATGCAAAAATAATATGCATTAAATTGGTTTGTGATTTTTTTTAAATAATTTTTTTTAGTATTGTTTTTAGTTTAAAACGTCTTTTTTAGTATTCAATTTAGTTTAAAACAACTTTTTTAGTATTCTTTTTAATTAGAAATGTTTTAAAAAATAAAAAATTCATAATTCGTGACATTTATGTGACATCTCGACAGCTCTAACAATCACATCATGATTTAATTGTTATCAGAAAATTGACAGATGCATTGAATTGCAAAACTTAAAAAGATGGTGTATCAAATTGTAAAAAATATATATATATATATATATTGTAATTGATAAAAACTGTAAAGGTCGTCATGTTTTTTTCAATTAAACCTTAATTTATTGCGGCTGTCGTTACTAATTTAGGTTGGTTATATAAGATGATGCAATTCTGCAATCTATCAATCCAAAACACATGAACTTGAAATGTTTGAAAAGATACAAACATATTTCGACAATTGCTACGCTATTTTGCAATCAGATTTGATCTCATTAATTTCGTTGGCACTCCGGTGATATATATATATTCGGACAACTTTTCGTTTCGTCGTAAGCAAAATACTTGTGTTAGTATTGTTGTTATTTAATCGTTATATCATGAGAAACTGTTGAAGTATAATGTTGCAGCATTATCTGCAACATGGAATGTAGCAATGCAGCAACACACACATACGTGCAACACATACATACACACACTTAAGAAGTGTCTAGAAGAAGAGTAGTTGTATTCTTGTTATAACTAACTAATAGTTGTTAGATGGAAGACTCTAGAAGTGAGTCTTCTCTATATATATTGTACATACTACACATTAGAACTTTGAGTTGAATATACACATTTTGGTGGCATGCCTTCTCCACTGCAGCACATTTGATCAATATGCTCCCTTCTCCAGTGATACAGCAACACTCCCCATTTGAGCTTCTTCACAAGAGATCTCCAGATTATCACTCCCTCAGAGTTTTTGGCTGTGCATGCTTCCCTTTCCTTAGGCCATATAACTCATCTAAGCTTCAATTCAGGAGCTCAAAGTGCATCTTTTTGGGATACAGTCACTCTCATAAAGGCTACAAATGTCTACATGAGTCTGGAAAGATCTTCATTTCAGCATCAGTTCAGTTTAATGAAGAGGAATTTCCACAGTTCTCCCAGCTCCCTCAAACACATCCATGTCCTCAACCTCTCTTCAAGTTCTCAGCACAGATACCAACTAACCTTGATCATCCCTCACATCCTCCATCTCCATCTCAATCTCCCCATTCTAATCATGAATCTGCTTCCCATATATCCACACCCTCATATAACAACTCTCCACCACCTAACAATGTCCAACCAAGCTCATCATCTACTCATCATGACTGTTCTTCATCAAGTTCCTCCAGATATATGCTCAATCCATCTTCTGTCTCTATATCTACTCCAGCTGCCCCTCCTCCTACATCTCATCCAATGCAAACTAGATCAAAATCTGGCATATACAAACCCAAAGCCCTCCTCTCTACACTCCCTATCCCTGAGCCTAACACTGTTTCAGAAGCTATTCTCAGTCCTAAATGGAAAGATGCAATGCAGTTAGAATATGATGCTTTAATACAGAATGGGACATGGGCTCTGGTGCCTCCTTCCTCTGATATTCACCCTATTACTACCAAGTGGCTTTTCAGAGTAAAATACAATAAGGATGGCTCTGTGGAAAAATACAAAGCTAGATTGGTGGCTAGGGGGTTTCAACAGCAAGCTGGAATTGACTACTTTAGCACATTCAGTCATGTGATTAAGCCAGTTACACTCAGAATTGTATTCACCCTTGCAGTCTCCAAAGGGTGGGCTATACAACAGGTTGATATCAACAATGCTTTTCTCAAGGGAGTGCTTCATGAGACAGTTTACATTGCTCAGCCTGAAGGATTCATTGACTCACAACACCCTCAGTATGTTTGCAAGCTTAAAAAGGCTTTGTATGGTCTAAAACAGGCACCAAAGGCCTGGTATGATACCCTCAAGGCTTTTCTGGTTCAACAAGGGTTTACTCACTCATCTTCTGATCACTGCCTGTTCCACAGATTTCTACATGGACACACTACACTCTTGCTTGTCTATGTAGATGACATTTTGATCACTGGTGATAACTCCACTCTCATTCAGAATCTCATTAATGATCTCCACTCTCAGTTCTCTCTCAAACATCTTGGGGAGATCAACTACTTCTTGGGCATTGAAGCTCATTCCACCTCCTCTCATATCAAACTCACACAAGCCAAATATGCCAAAGACATCATATCCAAAGCACATCTTTCAACCTGCAAACCATCTCCTTCCCCTATATGTCCTTCTTCTAAACTTTCCACATTAGACAGCCCTCTCTTTGACAATCCCACATTATACAGGAGCATTGTTGGTGCTCTTCAGTACCTCACTCTAACCAGACCTGACATCTCTTTCAGTGTGAACAAGTTGTCTCAGTTCTTGCAAAATCCTACACAAAATCAGTGGAAAGCCTGTAAGAGGGTTCTTAGATATCTTCAAGGCTCTCTTACTCATGGTATCTCTTTTTCTCCCATTTCAGATTACAGGATACAAGGATTCGTGGATGCTGATTATGCTTCAAGCATTGATGATAGGCGCAGCACTTCTGGATTTTGCATCAAACTTGGCAACAACCTGATTTCATGGAGTTCTAGGAAGCAATCAGTGGTGGCACGTAGCAGTACTGAGGCAGAATATCGAGCTTTGGCCAGTGCTACCACAGACATCATGTGGATTGCTAGCCTATGCACAGAACTACACATTCCAATTACCACTCCTTGCTTGCTGTGGTGTGATAATCAAGGGGCCATAACACTTGCTTTCAGCCCAGCATTTCATTCACGGACAAAGCATATTGAGATAGATGTTCACTTCTTGAGGGAGAAGGTACAAAATGGCTTTCTTGATGTACGTTTTATTGCTTCTGAAGAGCAGCCTGCAGACCTATTAACCAAACCTATTGCTCCAACTCGTTTTCTGCACTTACTTGACTGGTTTGAGCTTACATCGCGTGGTGGTCCAACTTCTTCCGGGGCATGTTGAAGTATAATGTTGCAGATAATGTTGCAGCATTATCTGCAACATGGAATGTAGCAATGCAGCAACACACACATACGTGCAACACATACATACACACACTTAAGAAGTGTCTAGAAGAAGAGTAGTTGTATTCTTGTTATAACTAACTAATAGTTGTTAGATGGAAGACTCTAGAAGTGAGTCTTCTCTATATATATTGTACATACTACACATTAGAACTTTGAGTTGAATATACACAAATTTAACAGAAACTGACATTCTAATTTACACTAGCACCGAGAATGAAGGACGAATATTATTTTTAAAAATTGCGTCTACACGAGCCTTGATTCCTCATTTTCTTAAAATTATTTTAGCCATCTACAATGCTCAATTTCTAACAAAATAGAGGTCGGTTTGAATTAATTTTGAATGAAAGAGATCAATTTTAATTTAGATTGAGTCTCAATATAAGTATTCATTTATTTTACAACAGTCTCAATTCAAAACTTAATTTTTACTTTATTTTCAAGTTAAGGCTTAATTTAAATTTTTTTCTCAATTCAAGTCCCAAACATAACTTTTTTAGATCTGATTTTAAAAAAGAAAACTCGAAACTGAGTTTTTTAAATCGTTTGCAAAAAATGCAAACCTTTTCTGAAATAAAATCCGAGAGTTTTGTCAATTCTTTTCCTTCAAAATCTACCCTTTTTTTTAACTCTTACCGAAATCTAGCAATTTTTTTCTGAAAAATTTGGATCCACTTATTTTTCCAAAATATTGTCTTTTATTAAAAAAGAAAAATATCTGAAAATATGGATTTTTTTATAAATTTCCCTGAAAAATTCTGTATATATATGTATATATTGTTTTAAATCTATATTTTTTTCAAAATAATTCTCCCTTTAAAAAAAAATCATCTTATATTACTTTAATATTTTATTAATGTAAGGTCTTGAATTGATACAAACTTAGGAGGGTGTATTCAATTGAGATTTTGTTGGATTTTTTTGGACTTTAAAAAGTCAGTGAATTTAGAAAATCCATAGACTCTATGCAGAGTTTGACTGACTTTTTTATTGATTTATATGGATTTTCATAGATTTGATTGGATTCTAAAATACACATTTTTTTATTAATTTACATGAATTTCCATAAACTACGCCCCTAAAACTATATCGAACACACTTGTATATAAAAAAAAATTATCTAAATTATTTAGAAAAAATACCAAAAATATATTAGTTCCAAAAAAATATATATTATTCATCGTTATTATTCTCATCTTCATTTCCACGATTATACCTCGACTTCAGTTCTGTGTTGTAATTGGCTTTGAGAAAACAATTCTAAATTTTCTCTTCCATGTCGAGATAGGGTGAATCTTGATCTTCTTCATATTCGATTGTAAATTCATGACATTCTTTCCGAAGAAAGTTATGTAATCCAGTCAATACTAACTCTGCTTGTGTTTGAAATGGGAACAGAGGTGGGTTTTGAAAATTGTGAATGACGATTTGAAAATACCAAAATATCTCTTGACGAAGATTGAATAACTCAATTGCATTTTTGGGTAATGACCTTGACCACCAAAATCTTTTAGATGATATCGAACACCACGTCCTAATTTAAGATCGTGAATAAATGTTCTTGAGATCTTAACGATATACTATAATTTTTAAAAAGAGAACATAATTTTAAAATACAGAGATGTAATCTTTTTCACGATAATAATGATGGTCTGTGATGTGATGCTTATTGAAGAACATAGTTATCTTGATATTATTTCGTTTGAAGAAGAGGGCTGTGTAGGATTTTGTGGTTCTAATTACAGCAAGAATGTCTATATGTGCTTTCGAAGGAGACTTTGAAATTTTGTTAGAAGAACAACAAAGTTTTTTTTTCTTCTCTTTTAGGGCCTTATGAGAGAATCCGCTGAAATCTCTAGTTTTTAGAAGAGATTTTGAATAGTGAAATTTATTTATATTTTTGAAAGAGAATCCAACGAAATCCATAGAGTATTAAAATCCATAGATTGTTGAATATCTAAAAATTTCTAAAGACTTTTTAAAATCCGTATTGAATACCTCAAAATTTTGAAAGACTTTTAAAAATCCGGATTGAATACCCCCAGATTTTAAAAGTCCAAAAAAATCCAACAGAATCTCAATTGAATACACCCCCTAATTTAAATTAAATATTAAAGTTAAGACACTAATAAAATGAATATTTATATTAAATTTTGATATGAAAATTTTCCATTTTAATATTTATCATTCATTTAATTTACACTTCATCAATATTTAATTTTTATTACATAAAATAATACGAGTACTTTCTTCATCCAAATTTTAGATGTACAATTACTTTTTACGAGTGGTAAGGAATGCCGATGATTTATGTATAAAGTATGAGTTTGGGATATTATAAGTTCATCAATAAATAAAATAGTATGAATAAATGAAATAATAATTTGAGTAAATAAATAATTATTTAGAAGATGATAATTAAAATATTATTCCTCTGTTCATTTTTTTTATATAAATTTTTTAAAAAATAATGTTTTAATTATAAAAAAGATACGTGGATAACGAGTAGAGAATATTATTAATAAATACTTAATTTTATTAATAAAATAAAAAAATATTTAAAAATTAATTATTTAAATAGAATACACATTTTTTATGAATAAAAAATATAACTGAAAACACTTTTAATAATTTTAATGGACTGATGTAGTATTTAATTTGGACGGAAAGTTTGGAAGGGAGGAACCGTAGGTACGTTGAAACTTGTACTTGAGAGTTAAGAGACAAAATCAAGATTAAACATTTTATTATAATTAAATGAATTGGCCCCCTTCATTTGACATGTTTGAAATTGATTACAAACGCATGGACATGAATAGAACACGTTCAATCAAACATGCTACGGAGGCCTTCTCACGGATATCTTTTAACATATATTTTAAAATTTTGGATGGAATAATTTATTTATTTTTCTAAATTTTTTATTTGTAAAAAAGTGATAATGTTTAATTAAAAGTGATATAATATTTTTAACAAAAATGACTATCACTTTTTACTTAAACATTATCACTTTTTACATGTGGTCAAGTGAGACCCGTCTCACAGATTTCATTCCGTGAAATAATCTCACCAAAGACTAGCCCCTCATTAGTAGCTTGTAAATATTACACGAACGTCGCATCGATTTGATAGCGGACGAACAAACTACTTTTTACCTCAAATTTTTCCGGTTGAAATAATTAAAACAGTTTTAAAAATTAAATTAATGAAGGTTATTTTCGAAAAATTAATTCATGAATTTAATTGAATAAATATTACAAACGTGTCATTATTGGGACTGTGACAATTTCAGCCCGTTTTAAAATTCAAGTGTCACAAATTTATTCTAGAACTTAAGGCATGCACTAAATGGCTTGAGGTTAAATATGAGTGCTGCAACAGTTATAGTCCGATTGAATTATCAATTAAAATCCGTATTTAGAATGACAGTTTTGGTCCAAAATTCAATTGCTACTTTATTGCGACTAACAGTTACTAATTTAGGTTGACTATATAAGATGCTGCAAGTAGCATTGTTATTTTAACCGAGCCTTAACGAGACTCGACTCGACCTATGTAGCATAATGAGTCGAGCTCGAGCTCGTTAGGTACTCGATTTACTTACTAGTCGTCTTAAACTCGACTCGATAGGCTCATTAACGAGTCGAGTCGAGCTCATTTTTTTAGCTCATTCATGTTATCGAGCCGAGCTCAACTCGAATAACAAATCTAACTGCAAGTCAGCAACCTATCGGTCCAAAACACACGAACATGAAATATTGGAAAAGATACATAAATATTTCGACAATTGCTACGCTATTTTGCATTTGGTTTTGAGCTCATTTTTTTGTCACTCTGGTGATATATATTCGGACAACTTTTCGATTTGCCGTAAGTAAAATAATTGTGCTAGTATTGTTGCTATTTAATCTTTGTATTCTAAAAAACTGACATCCTAATTTTCACTAGCACCGAGACGAATATTATTTTAAAAAAACTAACACCGAGACGAATATTATTTTAAAAAAATTGTGTCTGCCCGAACCTCAATTCCTCTTTCCTTGAAATTATTTTATCCATTCACTGTGCTCAATTTCTAACAAAATAGAGGTCGGTTTGAATTATTTTTGGATGAAAGAGATCAATTACAGATGAGTTGCGATTCTATATACATTATTATTTTATAACTTTAGTTTATTTGTTTTCAGAATAATAACGTTAATTTATTCAAGTTATTTTTTTAACTTAATTTTTTTGAGTTATTAAGACTCAATTTTTAGATTGACTCACGATATAATATAAGTACTCATTTTACAAGTGTCTCAATTCAAAACTCAAATTTTACTTTATTTTAAGGTAAGGCTTAATTTAAATTCTTTTGTCTCAATTCAAGTCCAAACAATAATTTTTTAAGTAAAATAATTAGTCATAATTTAATTTTAAAAATCTGATTTAAAAAAAAAGACTCGTAATTTTTCAAATTCGGTTTGCAAAAAAATACATTTTATTAAATAAAATCCTAAAATTTTGTCAATTTTTTATTTTATTTTTTTTCAAAATCTACCCCTTTTTTCTAAATTTTTGTTTCTTTTTTATAATTCTTACCGAAATCTAGCATTTTATTTCTGAAAAATTATGGTCCACTTGTTTTTTAAAATATTACCTTTTAATAAAAAGAAAAAATATGAAAATATGGAATTTTTTAAAAAAATTTATCCATTAATATTTTATTTATTATTCAACTTTCCTAAAAAAAATGTGTATTTTACATGTGAAGTGAACCAAGGAGGTACAATACTCTATAAATCTTTTAAAAAAATATAAACATTACTATCAATCTTTAAAAAGTTAGTAATTCAAACAATTTTTTATCAAGCCAAATGTAATTTTAGCTTGAGTACACTTGAAAATTATTTTATCTATTTATCAAAGTTCAAGTTTAATTTAATATATTATTGAATAAAAAAAGCTGAAACTTAGCTTGAGTACACTTGAAAATTATTTTATCTATTTATCAAAGTTCAAGTTTAATTTAATATATTATTGAATAAAAAAAGCTGAAACTTTTGTTTTGATACTTCAGTCAAATCGTAACAAACAATCAAGTTAAATATATTTGTTTCTACTATAATATTGTTATTAATTAACGAAAAATAGAGGTCGGGCCGGGTTTGAATTAATTATTTTTGGATGAAAGAGGAAGGATCAATTATGTAGATTAACGGCCATTCTATATAAATTAGTAAATGTTTGCTTCATGGGTTTACGAGGGTTTAGTTGCTTCGTTGGTTTATGAGAATTTTAGTGATGAGTTTGATCCGGGTTTATAATTTGACCCGATTTTTATAAACTAGATTTTAATATTTCAACATTATCTTCCCTTGAGTTTATAAAGCCAAATTTTACATATCCCACCACATCTAAACCTATCTTATCCCAACTTATGAAACAAACATGTCTTTAGGGTTAGTTTGAATTGATGGATGAGATAATGTGGGATAAATTAACTCACCCCTCCTCTATGATTAATAATCCCACATATGCATGAAAAGTAGTACAAAATTGTCGGGTCTTGCATTAATCCTGGACCATAATCAATTAAACCAAACATTTGATTAGTTGGGAATAAAAAGTCAATCAAGCTTAAGCCAACCTAATCAAACAAACCAAACTAGGCCTTAGTGTATTATTTAAGGAATCTTATTACTTTAGTTTTTTTTTCAGAATAATAACTCTTAACTCAAAACTCGAGATTAGAGGATAAAAAAATTTAATATTTCAAAACACTAAAATATGTATAATTATAATATTTATATATATTACATATAACAAAATACATTATTATTAGTTAAAAGACTTTTCAACTACATTAATATGTTTTAATCTATTAGAGTAATTAATTGATATATATTCGAAATGACTGTGTTTCATGAAAAAGAGAAAATATTAATTTTAGTTCTATAATTTAGGTCGAATCTAACTTTAGTCTTGTATCATTGCACGTTTTCAATTTTAGTTATGAGGGTATCAATATTAGTTCTGATTGTATCAATTTTGGTCTTGTAATTTAGGCAGAGTTCAATTTTTGTCCATTAACTTTGCACTAAAATTGATATCGTCAGCACTAAAATTGAAAAAAATACAAAATTACAGAACTAAAATTGAGAAAGTATAAAGTTACTAAGATAAAAACTGATATTGCCAGAATTAAAATTGAGAAAATGTAAAGTTATATAATTAAAGTTGGATTCGGCCTAAATTTTAGGACTAAAATTGATATTTTCTCCAAGAAAAAATACATTGTTATTGCATTGTATCGTGTAGTGTTGATAGTTGAAAAAACGAGCACGCAAATTATTGAACAACAAATATTTTATTTATTGTGATGTAAAATTAAAAAAATTAACAGATTAAACTATCAATTATCTTTTCTTTATCAATATTTTTTGAATGAACTAAATTTTTATCTATTTATATGAGTTAATTACAAACATGTTTAAAATAATATAAAAGTGGTCCACTTTTTATTAATAATAATTCTAAATGTACACGTTACATATAATTATTCTGTGACAAATTTTGTCGATAAAATATTTATAAATTAAACATTTTTATATATAAATATCAAATGTGCATAAAAATATATATTTTAAGATAATTTTTAAAATAAACTCATCACAAAAATAATTTAAAGTCGGCCAGTGTGAAAAGGGGAGAGTAATATTTAACGGTTTAATTCTGATCACATTAAAAATATGTTGGAAAGACAAGATGAAAATCAACATTTATTATGATTATAATGTAACGCATGGACATGAATACAACACGTTCTCTTGTCACACACAAAAAAAAAAAAATACAACACGTTCTCCCTTTCATGCCGCCCTTTCATGCCGACCTTCCCCTCCACGTTTGTCGTTTTTCCTTCCATCATGCGCGATTATGATATTTGGTAAAGTCTAGTATGCACTCGAGTGCATGTTATGCACCCTAGTACATGTTGCATTTTTCAGTTTTACTGACTTACACTTTTTGATAAATGGTGTTGCACTTTTCAATTATTACTAAAAATATACAGTTTAACAATTGAAAATTGCAACACCATTTACCAAAAAGTGTAAGTAAGTAAAACTGAAAAGTGCAACATGGACTAGGGTGCATAACATGCACTCGAGTCCATAGCAGACCAACCCATGATATTTGGTGTTACTTTGTCTCATTTTTTATCTTCTTTTCTAAACATGAGAACAATTTGTGTGGGGCTAAATATGAGAACATCTTGTGTGGAGTTAGTCTCAAAATTTAAGAATGGAGATATGAACGAATAATGAAGACAAATTTTTGTTGATGTTACAATAAGTGTTTTGTAAAATGATTCAACACTTACTGTCAAGTGCTCTAACAATGTTTTCAACACTTATGACACCCATTGCTTAATGATGTCCCTAGTGCAGTACTGCAGATAGAAGATGAAGACGTGGATAGTGTTGTTATTTGAATCGAGCCGAGCTCGAGCTCGTTAGATACTCGATTTACTAACGAGCCGGCTCGAGCTCGACTAGTTAGGCTCGATAACTATTTTTTGTAAAAAAAAATTCATTAGGCTTGACTCGACTCGATAGGCTCGTTAATGAGTCGAGCTCAATTTTTAACTCGGCTCGATAAGAGTGAAAAGTTATTTACATTCAAGGAGATGAGAAGAGTAGGAGTGAGAAGTTATTAACATTCAAGGAGAAGAGAAGTTTTATCCGCTTGATCTAAGGGCTGAAACGATCAAGAGAGTTGAGAGCAGTTCGTCCAATGAAGTCTATATATAGAGAAACTGCCTCAACACAAGATACACAATAAGAACCGCTCTGGTTAGGAATATTTTTATTTCTTCTTATACATTAACATACCATTATAAGCCCGAATAATTGTATGTTCATTGTGATCTTGTTTACTAGAGTTTGATGTATAGATCTATGACGGAGATAGTTTCATAGGTTCAAGTAAAATTTTCAAACTCATACGAGTTGTAGGTTTTCAAACCTCTAAGAGGTTGTAGATATTTTATCACTTACGGAGTATTCAATATAGTGATCCGTGTAAATTATTTATAATCTATGCAAATTTTAAATATTTTTATTTGTAAAATGCATTTTATTTTTGCACACACATTTTCAATTTTTTCTCTTTTTACCATTGGAGTAGATAATAATACCGTATAATTCGTCTTAATTTTTAAAGATTTTAAACTTGAATTTGTATTGTCGTTTTCTATTGATATTGTAAACCTAAAAAAAAAGCTACTCGGTTTCCCTTTATTAAATATTAATGGGGTAGACCGTAGATGTGATATATTCCTACATATGTTAGCTAGAAAAAGTAATAATCACTTAATAACAACTTCTAACACGTGTCACGCTTCTAAAATTAATTTTTTTTATTTATTGATGAACTTTTTAACCACCTTAAATATATAATTAGATTATGTTCTTGTATTTCTACTCTCCATTATATAATAATAATGTAATTATGTATATTCTTTAAAGAATAAAAATCAAAGAGAATTTTGAATTCAGTTTGTAGTTGGTTGAGCTTAAAAAACTGAATTGTCCAAAATTAAATTCCGTTGGGCAAACATATTAAGATATCTATGATAAAACCCAAAGATCTAACTGATTCAGATTAAATAGTAAATTATGTATTTTTTTTATTATTTTATATATACAATCGAATATAGTTTTGCATGTTGGATATAAATTTTATTTCAAGATCGAGTATTGAGTCTAATTACTCGTATATCTTAAACTAATTTACTCATGGCATGAATATTCTTCTATAGCACTCTTAAAACATGTGTAAATTATTATCAAGATATACCATCATTAGACACGCAATGTGTACTATTAAAATAAGATATTTAACAACTCTTGTGCACATACCCACAGAAGTAAACTTGGCAAACAATATTTTTCATCTCTACAAAAATGTATCAAAGTGAAAAGTTAAATTAATTAATATATGCGTGTAAAAATTGTCCCATCACTTGGGCTCAACTTTAGCTTGAAGGGTATATCCACTATAATCAAAAGCATCACTGTAAGGGTGTCTAAGAGAACCCTTTCCAGCAGCTCCAAACTCAGTTGCAGATGATGATGCTGAGGTTGAGTTTGTGTTCAGGCCATCATTCTGTAAGATTGTCTCCAAGGCCTTAACAACCTCGCTCATCGTGGGTCGATCCGATGCCGATTCTTCGACACATTGTACTGCCAACTCCACAAACCTTGGAAATCCTATCAACACTTGATTGTTTCGAATACAAGGATCAATTATGGCCGTCAATCCATAATGTGTATCATCATTCTTGTCCATGACTAGTCTCACTTCTCGGACTATATATTTTCCTTTCTCAATTGGCTGCTTAGCGGTTATGAGTTCAAGCATCACTACCCCAAAGCTGTATACGTCGCTCTTTTCTGTTAACTGTTGTGTCATGTAGTATTCCGGATCTAGATACCCCTGTGGACATGTTGACAAGACAATGTTATTCATGGAATAGAGGGGGGAAATGGCAAAATGAGGCCCTTAACTTTTCGGACTGGCAATTAAGGACGATAACTTTTAAAAGTCGTGAATTGAGGCCAAATCAGCCCGAATCAACACATGAATTCGGGATGAATTTGGCCCCGATTTGGCTTCAATTTGCGACTTTTAAAAATTATTATTCTTACATTATCAGCCCGAAAATAAGGTCCTTATTTTGCCACCCCCTAAGTTACAGGCCCTAAAAAAATATCTGGAGCGCAGATTGTCTGAATGTACAACTTTGTGTTGGACTTACCAGAGTGCCTTTTACTTGAGTCGAGACGTGTCCTTTTGAGCTGTCTGAAACAAGCTTAGACAGGCCAAAATCTGCAACTTTAGCTGTAAGATTGTGGTCCAACAAGATGTTGGTAGATTTGATGTCCCTATGAATTATTGGAGGATTCGCAAGTTCATGTAGGTATGCTAATCCTCTAGCTGAACCAAGCGCCACGCGTATCCTTCTTTTCCAGTCTAGATACACTCCACTTCTTCCTGATCAACACATACATACATACATATTGCTGTTATATATGTGATTTTTGATGATTTTAGTGTGAGGGTTGGTACCTGTTAGACTTTCGCGTAGTGTTCCATTAGCCATAAATTCATACACCAGCATCTGTTGTCCTTGTTCAAAACAGAATCCGACAAGGCCTAGAAGATTCTTGTGATGGACTCTTGAAAGCAACTCAATTTCAGTTTTGAACTCGAGTCCACCTTGATTAGAACCAAGTTGAGCCCGTTTTATTGCCACTACTTGTCCATTGGAGACCACTCCTTTGTAAACCTGAAAAAAACAAAAACAGATTAGTATACGATATATTTGGGTTTTTGCACAAGCATCATCAATGGCTTATCCAGAACCTTTCCGTAACCTCCTGAACCGATCTGATTGCTTTGAGAAAAGTTATTAGTGCATTTCTTGAGCTCATCGTATGAGAACCATCTTGCCCCTTTTAGCTGTGGAGCTCCTCCACTGTCTTTCGCGCTTGACGCCCAAGATGCTAAACACAAGAATATATAAGCATATCAATGAAATCTACAATGAAATGAAAGCAACTAAATAAAATTACCGAATGGTTTGCTTAGTGATATAGCTTGTTCAGCACGACGTTTTTGCCTAAAAGCGTATGCCCCTAATCCTGCTAGAATGAGGACCAGGAATACACATCCAGCTGCTATACCAGCCTTCAAACCTCTACTGATATGAGCTCCTTCATGTTCATCTGAAAATACGACGTATTCTTTCAGTTCCAGCAGTATTGATCTGAGTTGATCAATAGTTATTGAACTGAAACTATAAACAAACTTTACCTCCAAAAACGTAAGGTGATGCTATAAAATAATACGGTCCAAACTCTTTAGGAGGCTTGTAAGTTTGATTGGTCAGTGAAAATCCAATTCTCTGAACTGCTGATCTATTAAAGTACTTTGCATTGGAGGGAAAAAGTCCGAGCTGCACCTGAAGATAGTCGTCCATGTTAAAGAACGGATTCTGCAGAGAAACTGAACCAGGGGAAAGATTGAGTTTCACCCAAAGGCTCATTTCTAGAGAATGGAACAAACTAGCATTCGATAGGTCCCTGAAGAACGGTGCTCTGAAGTAAAACGTTCCTTCATATGGATAAGCACAATCACAACTTTGTGGGTTGAGTTTTTGATCAGCTGTACACATTTGACTACCACAATTTGCAAGTGCGGTTGAATAAGGTTTTGCCGATTGCTGAATCTGACAATAGACCGTGTTTTCTAAAGAAGCAGAGCACACTGGATTCCCGATCAACCTGTAGAACACAAGAAGATTGTAGGGGTGAATGAGTAATAGTTTCTTATCTCTGATGAGGTTAACAGACAAAGCGTTCTTACAATAACGTGCTTTTGTATTCAGAGCCAATGGTTACTGATGATATGTCATTGTTCTCCAAATCAATGAGTTGAAGCTGTTGGCTTATGTTGCCACTCATGTCTAACTTTTCACCAAAAGCATTGTTCCTCAATCTCCTGTTAAAAGTTTACATGATTAATATGTTAATATGTATGTCAATCTATCAGTGTTGTCTTAGTGCAGGATGCTAGACTCACACTTGCTGAATCTGAGGTAAGGCGAACAGCTCTTGTGGTACCGATCCTTCTAACGGTCCGTATTCAATCATCCTGATCACAAATACATAGTCACAACATAAGACAGAGATCCGTACTTGGTTGACTGGGTTTCCGCATTACTTACAAAGTAGTTAGCGATGGTAAAGTCGAGAACCAAGCTGGGGGTTCCGTTTTTTTGAAAGAGTTGTTGCTCATGTCCCTGTAAAAAGAAAACGAAAACAAATTGAAAGGAGAAACAATTAAGCACACAACCTTTTACTAACCAAACAACTAGATCTTACACATAATTGACGGAGTCCATTCCTGTTAAATTTGGTAATGGACCAGACAACATATTATGAGCCAAATTCCTGCAGAGAAAATCATAGTGATGATAAGTTTATAATTTTGCTTTTATTTTCAAAGCACAGATCAAGAAGGAGATACCCACAATTCTATGATGCTAGTGAGGTTGTTGAGATTTGATGGTACGCTTCCTTTCAATAAATTTCGATCAAGGCGACTGAACACAGAGATCAGCAATGTCAAAAGAGCAACATTAAGTCATTTGTTGTAATGATGAAGTTAGATGGTAAGGTAACTCACAGAACCTCGAGCGGCTCTACTAATCCAATTGTAGATGGAATGCTTCCTTCCAATCGATTCCCATCAAAAAGTCTGCAAATTTTTCTCATTGAAACATAAAGTGTATAAAAATAAAGATTGAGAACAAATTTGTTTGGTTCTTGACTTACACATGTATCAGTGACATGTCTGAGTTGAAAAGTTGGCTCGGAATTTCCCCTGAAAGCTGGTTTTTGTTGAAATGGCTGAACACATACAACATCAGAAAACCAGAAGAGAAATCCGAGGAGAGTTAAAATGATAGAAAAGGTGATTTTCTTACAAGTGCTTTGCCTTTTTAAGTTGGTCGAGCCCTGGACCAAAAGCCGATGAGACAGGGATTTCACCTCTCAGTTGATTTTCTGCCAGGTCAAGCCAATATAGCTTCGAGAGATTACCAAGAGAAGGCGGTATTTCACCAGTTAAGTTGTTTGAATTCAGGGCTCTGTCGATAAAATTTTCTATCAGAAGCGAGAGTAACATGAATCTTATGGGAATTCAGCTTAAAAAATTGTGCCAAAGTTCTTACAGAAACGTTAGTTCTGATAGATTTCCCAGTTCACTTGGTATGTTGTTAGTAAAGCTGCATCCAGCCAGAATCCTGAACAATGTATGTCGAACAAGCTAAGTTTTCCAAGCAATACAACAAGAATGGAGAACAATGTATTGTGAACTTTAAGGATTAAGAGTTTGTATAAGATCATACAATATGGTCAACTTTTGTAGATCTCCTAGACGAGGAGACAACGAGCCACTGAGGCCAGGGTTGAACGACAAGTCCCTGCAGACAATAGCTTCAAATCTTAAGCCATAGTTCTTTACAATTCAGTTTTCTAGTTACAGAATTTCAATAAAACATATGATTTCACTCACAGAGAAACTAACTCGGTGAGACCCCCAATGTCTCCACTCATTTTACCAGTTAATCCCATTGTCGATAATCCTCTGAAGAATCAGTATGCTTTTGATACATAAATCTCAAAGATCACAAGTACAAAGAACAAGAAACAAACAAGTGCTTACAGTGAAGTGACCCTTGAGTTGTTGCAAGCAACTCCCTCCCAAGACATACAAGGGTCATCCGATTTATCCCAACTTGGCGGCGTGCTCCCCCACTGATCTTTCAGGGATCTAAGCACAGCCCCTGCATTTAAACGAACACTTTACGTGCATTCTGAATGCATCCACAAATTTTACAGTTTTCTCCCTCTATATTCATATCAAATCATCCACAAAACTACACACAACATATAATTGTAAGAACATTACCATCCTGTGGATTTGTGAAAGAATCAACAACATGAAGAACCAGAAAACAGCAGAAGAGCAGCAGCCGCATGGCTGATTCACTCTATTTTTCTCAGTAAGAAAATGTGAGAAATGGGCCACTTGAAAACAGCAAGCTAGTTTATCAGTGAAGGAAACAAAAATCCAAGGTAGATATTCCCATCCCAGATTAGTAATCATTGCTGCTTAGAACAGAATTTAACCACCCCCTAGTGCTCTGGTAGAGTGAACAAGACACAAAGGCGAAAAAAAAGGTTGCAACAGTTTCCGTTTTGGTACTGTAAATCATTAACCCTTGTCTTACAAGACAATTCAACTCATTTTTGTCTCCCGCAAATAAACAATAATCGGTTTATTCATCCTCAAAATATCAATTTTCCACCAAACTTTGCTTTAGATGTATAATAACTAAAAAAAACTCAAATCTAAATTCTATATTTTCACATAACAAAATACTCAAGTCATACTTATTTTTCAAGAATTGACGGTGGGAATTCATACTTTTGGCATTACCCATTCATCATTGATTGTTTAGCACTCTGCAATCATGATACTATCAACTATAACAAAATTATATAATATGAGTGTGTTGGACGTGCATTTGTTCAATGATTGTGTATGTTTTCCAGTTTTCTCCGCCACCCCCACCCACCAGGGAAGAGTGGGGTGTAGAAGATGAATATGCTGCCATTTTTTCAACTAATGATTCATTTAGAAGCAAAGGATTGACTGACGCCCATAAAAGTACAAAACAGAGCTGAAAAAAAGGGACAAAGTGGGATAGCAGAGCACCGCTACCCAGGCCTTAGGTCCTGGGTTTGAGTCATGGGAAGGGGAAATGGGATGGGTATTTAACTTGTAATAAAAAAAGAGCTGAAAAAAAGGGTATGGCTATTTGCACCTACAGCTTTGTAAAACGCACTCCCTCGATTAATGCACCCCAAATAAGATAATGTTAATTGTTAAATGCATTCCCCCGTATTTAAAAAATAAACAACTCTCCCTCCAGCCGAGCAAAATTAAGTATGTTTTTTATTTTTTTTATTTTTTTCGATAATAGTTGATCGAAAATATACATTTTCGTTGACAACAATTTGTCGACGAAAGTGTATATATTCGACACACCAGTATTGAAAAAAAAAAATCTGAGATTTCTATTTTTTTTAATGAGATTTTAACATTGTTTAAATGAAGTTGGTGGAGTGCAATTAGCAGTGGGGGTATATTTAAAAGTGGTATTTTACTTAGGTGATGATTACTTTGATCTTTGAGTGGTTTCGAAAACAGGTTTTTGAAATTTTGAGTTTTTAAAATTCTGATGAATAGTAATATGTGTGTTTCTTTTGAGTTTTGGAATAGTAGAAAATTTTAACTTTACGTCAAATCAATGTGTAAGATTGAATGATTGGGTGAGATTATAATGATTAGTTGATTATTTAATAATTGAATGAATTATATTATTGTAGGATTGGTCTTATATATAGAATCAATTCCTTATAAGGAATTGAGTTGACTTGGTCAACTTAAATCTTAAATATTTAAGAATATTGTGAACCCTAAATATTCAAGATTATTGTGAATAAAATTTTTGACTTGATTAATTTTTTATTTTATTTTTTTTGTAATTTTTTTTTATTGATAATTTTTTTTCGAAATTGTGTGTGTTGAAAAGTGTAAGTTAATATTACTAAAAAGTGTAACACAATATTACTAAAAAGTGTAACACATTTTTTTATTAAAAAGTGTAAGTCACTATATATAATTGAAAAGTGCAACACAACTTTTAATGAAAAGTATAAGTCATTATAATTAGAAAATGCAAGTTAGTATAACTAGAAAGTGCAACACAATATTATTAAAAAGTGCATGTCAATATACTTGAAAAGTGCAACACAATATTTTAATGAAAAGTGTAACAAAATACGAGTAAAAAGTGTAACATAACATTACTAAAAAGTGTAAGTCACTTTAACTGAACATATTGTTAAAAATTGTAAGTCACTACAATTGAAAAGTGCAACAAAATATAATTAAAAGGTGTAGCATAACATTACTAAAAAGTGTAAGTCAATATAACTAAAAATATTGTTGAAAATAGTAAGTCACTACAACTGAAAAGTGCAACAAAATATATGTAAATTGCTTGTTACACTTTTCCTTATTTTCAACATGCACTTTTATAATTAAAAAAAATATATATATGTGAAAATTGTTAGATGTAAGAGTTGAACACTAGACCTTAACATAAAAAAGACTATTCTCATCCGTTTAAACTACGTAAATTACCATACATGTTTTTCGCGTATTTTGTTTTTATTATCAATCCTACCAATTTTTTAAATTTACTCAATTCCTTATAAGGAAATTGAGTCTACAAGAGACCTACCCATTATTTCAATTATAGTGACTTATAACTTTATGTCAAATTAATGCATTTTCTATATAAGACCAATCCATTAATTTGACATAAAGTTGTGTTACATTTTTTTTTATTAAAAAGTGTAAGTCACTATAATTGAAAAGTGCAACACAACTTTTAATGAAAAGTATAAGTCATTATAACTAGAAAATGCAAGTTAGTATAACTAGAAAGTGCAACACAGTATTTTAATGAAAAGTGTAAGTTATTATAACTGAAAAGTGTAACAAAATACGAGTAAAAAGTGTAACATAACATTACTAAAAAGTGTAAGTCACTATAACTGAACATATTGTTGAAAATTGTAAGTCACTACAACTGAAAAGTGCAACAAAATATGACTAAAAAGTGTAGCATAACATTACTAAAAAGTGTAAGTCAATATAACTAAAAAATATTGTTGAAAATAGTAAGTCACTACAACTGAAAAGTGCAACAAAATATGTGTAACATAACATCACTAACAAGTGTATGTCATTATAACTGAAATTATTATTGCAAATATTGTAAAATAACATGCTAAAAAATTGTAAATTGCATGTTACATTTTGGGTTAGTTATTAATAGGGTCATTTCACTATAAGATTAGTCTAATAAAGACTCTAATATTGTTTCTTGTCTAATAGAGTCAAATTGGAAAATACAAGACAATTGTACCCTTTCATTCATTTTAAAAATTCGAAATTATGAATTCAAATAAACAAAACAAATAATTTCCGTAATTATACATTTAAACATTGATATTGATTTTCGCGAAATTTTAGGATTTCCAAATTTCAAAACTTTCCTAAATAGTAGGTAAGAACATTAAATCGTTTTAGTTGTTTGAGCTTTGGGGTTTTACACATCTGCAACTTTCCGGCGACTATTGTTTGAGTTTTAACACCATTTTCCGGCGGCAAGTTTGACCATTACCAAAATCAGGTAATAATATCATATGCATGTGTAATTGTCAACGATTTCTGTAAAGCAAAAAACTTTAATCAGTTTGGGAACATATTTATAATCAAAAACCAGTTAAAAAGATGTGTTGTATAACATATAGGAACATAGGGCTTCTCTAGGTAAACTGCATGTGTTGTTTCGTAGTTTTTTTTTTTAAATCTTTGATCAAATAAGTATATACCATTTACTAACGACGGATGTAAACCCTAATAATCTATGTTTTACTGTATTGTTTTGATGATAGTGTCAATCAGCTTCGATTTTTATGAAAAAAGTGTAGAATGGGTCTGGGATGCATACTTTTCTAAAAGACTGGTTGCAATTTTTTCGCATATGTATGAGGAGGAGTGATTCGGGTGGAATTTACGCGTTTTAGGGGCACATGTGAAGTATATTTTGATGTGTATTTCATTGAATTATGCATGGAATATGATTGTTTTAGCCAAAATGAGAGAAATGTTGTGTTTTGTTGATTTTATAGGAAATACGATGGAATTTGGAGCAAAACACCAACCATACTTTACTGGATCAAGAAGTGGAGTGCACCGTTGGATTCGTCTCGAAAAATGGAGTGGAATGAAAAAAAGAATCGAGTCAATCGGAGGTCGGAAGCTCGAGATACGAAGAGACGAAAAAAACATGCCCGGGTAGAATCAACCCGGGCGGGTCAAAAACGACCCGGGCGGGTCAAAACGACCCGGGCAAGGCTGAATTTGGTGGACATTCGTATTTAGCCCGGGTGAAACCCACCCGGCTGGGTGGTTTCGACCCGGGCAAGGCCCAACAATGTGTAGCTTCGTATTTTGGCCGGGTGGCATGCCCGGGTGGGAGCCACCCGGCCGGGTGACCTCATTCTCGGGGGTTTTTGGCCATTTTCTCCATTTTTGAGGGACCAACTTGCAATTTTGGCACCCAAACCCTTCCCCAACACTATATAAGGCCTCATTCTTGAAGCCCAAGACACTTTCCCCCAATTCTTCAATTCCCACACATAGTTACACATACTTGGAGGTGTTTTGGCCATATCTTCCTCAATTCTTCATCAAATCAAGCAAGAGAGGATGCAATAGCTTGCAAATTCCATTCCCTACTACATCCTAGACTAAGCTTTCTCTTTCTTTTCCTTTTTATTTAGTTATTTCATTTGGAATTTGTAATTTGATTATGTTTGTAGTTAGCTAAACACTTTGTGGTTCTAAGGCATTGTAAGACTTGGATTGATGTTTATGAGTAATTTCTTGCTTTAATTGGTGTTTATTTCCTATTTGCATGTTTAATTATCTATTGTCAAGCATGTTGTTATTGGCCATGATGATTTGCTTATCTATTGTTAATTGGAGTAAGATTGAGAGATTTATTTCCTTTAATCGTATGCAAGCATGCAACCCGATATTATTATGAGCTCGAGAGAGGATTAATTATCGGAGAGGGAATCGAATGGTCTTAGTAGCTCTTTTAGGCGGTGTAATGTTTGTGAGGTAGAAATACGAGCCTATGTTGCATTGCGCCTTTGGTTAATTAGATCGAGAGATTAATTAATTCTTCTTGTGTGATCACCCTATATGAGATAAACTTAATGGCCATCTAAACGAGATAACATTCATAAACGGACATCTAAGTGTTACAATCGCCTTGGAACCCACCTTTTCTCTTTGAGTTACATCCATTTTACTTTTATTTTGCGATTTGTATGCCATTTGATCGATTTTATATTTACTCTTTCGTTGTTTATTTGTGACACATTGTTAGACAATCTTAGGAGTAAATCAACTTTCAAATTATCGATCACGTCTATTTAGAATTCGACTAGCAAACTACCCTTTTACGCTTAACCTCCCTGTGGGATCGACCTCGTGCTTATCACGCTACAATAGACGCCGTACACTTGCGGTTGTTTATTTAGTGTTGCATAACGCGTGTATCAAGTTTATGGCGCCGTTGCCGGGGAGGTTTTTATAAGCTCTAGAGTGTAGGCTAGGAGAGTTTTAGTTTAGACAATTTACTTGCTTTCTTTATTTGCAAAAATCCAAAAATATTTGTTTGTTTTACCTTGATTTCACTTGTGATTCTTACTTTCTTTTGAACTTTTGTCTAGACATGGCATATGATCACCCGAGCTAGGAGAGATCAACAAGAGTTGCTACCTCTAGACCCGGAAATCGAAGCTCGTTGTCGAAGACAAAACGCCGAAAGAAGAAGGATTGAATTGGAAGCCATGAATAGAAGAGAGAATCCAATAGTGGAAGAAGAAAGGAACCAAGAGGATATTAGAGGCATAGTGGAGCCAAATGGGAATGGTGGTAATCGACCACAAGGAGGTATAAGAGATAACCTCAACCGGAGGAATGAAGGGAATGTCAATGTGGAAGGAGATGGAGAGCAACGGGAGGAAAACGGGAATCAAAGAGTTTTGAGAGACCACTTCCGCCCTATCCCAAGACCTTATGGAGGAGCGGGTAGGGAGCCCGTTGATGCTCATAACTTTGAGCTCAAGCCGGCCCTAATCATGATGGTTCAAAACAACCAATTTGGAGGGTTGTCAAAGGAGGATCCTAACCTCCATTTATCTCAATTCTTAGAGATAAGTGGAACGGTTAAGATCAATCGTGTCCCTCAAGATTACATCCGCCTCCAATTGTTCCCATTCTCCCTCCGAGATCGTGCAAAGCAATGGTACATGTCTCTTGATTTAAGGACAATCGAAAATTGGGCCGACCTTGTAGATGCCTTCCTTATGAAGTACTTTCCTCCAAGTAAGACCATCAAGATACGAGGAGAGATTTCTTCATTTATGCAAGATGATGATGAGTCGTTAGCCGAGGCTTGGGAGCGTTTTAAGGATTTGATAAGGAGTTGCCCTCAACATGGTTTCTCAAGAGACCAATTGATTTGTTACTTCTACAACGGGATGGACCATCGTACGAGAGGGATGGTAGATGCCTCGGCCGGTGGAGGTTCTTTATTGGGAAAGACGACGGATGAGGGTTATGTGCTTTTGGAAGAAATGGCTAAGAATGGTAATCAATGGCCATCCGAACGAAGGCAAAATCGAAGAGTAGCTTCCACTCAAAATTCGGAAGAAAGTGTCAACTTATCCAACAAAGTGGATAAGCTAATCTCTTTGATGACGGCCAAAGCACTTGTGGAGCCCAATAATGATCAATATGAAGAGGCCCATTTCATGAACAACCAACGGGATCGTCATTTTCGAGAGAGAGGTTGGGGAGAAAGACAAACTCATGGGAACTATCACCCCCCTAACCCGAATCATTACCATCCCGGATTGAGGCAACATGAGAATTTCTCCTATGCCAACACAAGGAATGCCATCATCCCACCTCCAAATTTCAATGTGAGAGATGGAGCTATTGTGGAGTCTTCGTCAAAGCCATCAATGGAGGATATGTTTGGTACTTTTATGGGGGAAACCACGAAATTCATGAGAGAAACTAGGGAGAATGCAAACAAGACTTGGCAAAGAATTGATGAGCATGGTGAGATGATCAAAAATGTGGCAAATAATGTGAAAGCCATAGAGAAGCAAGTGAGCCAACTCGCTAATGCCATTGGAAAGCAACACATTCCGGGACAATTCCCCTCTAACACGGAGCTAAACCCCAAGGAGCAATGCAACTCAATTAAGTTGAGAAGTGGCACAAGCTATGAAGGCCCTATGATGCCAAAGGAAGATGGTGAAGAGGAACAACAAGGAAGGAAGGTTGAAGAGAAAGATGTTGAGAAGGAGAAAACAAGTGAGAAAGAGAATGATGCACATAAGCCTCCATCTCCACACAAACCTCCACTCCCATACCCTCAACGACTCAAGAAGACGAGTTTGGATGCAAAGTTCATCAAATTTTTGGAGATGTTCAAAAAGATACACATCAACATCCCATTTGCGGAGGCCCTTGAGCAAATGCCTCATTATGCCAAGTTTTTGAAGGAGATTATGTCCAACAAGAGAAGGATGGTAGAATTTGAAACCGTGAACCTCACCGAAGAGTGTAGTGCCATCATCCAAGCTAAGCTACCTCCAAAGCTTAGAGATCCCGGTTCATTTACATTGCCTTGTGTGATTGGCAAAGAGGGAACCTATCGTGCTTTGTGTGATCTTGGAGCGAGCATAAACCTCATGCCATTATCACTTTTCAAATCACTTGGCTTGGGAAAATTGACGCCTACTACCATGAATCTTCAATTGGCGGATCGCTCCATAGTTTATCCCTTGGGAACAGTTGAGGATGTGCTTGTCAAAGTTGGGAAATTCATATTTCCGGTTGATTTTGTGGTACTTGATATGGAGGAAGATAGGGCAATCCCCTTGATCTTAGGAAGACCGTTTCTAGCAACGGGTGGAGTCGTCATCAACGTACGAAACGGAGAGCTTGAACTACATGTTGGTGAGGATAAAGTCTCATTCAACATCTACAAGGCCGTTAGATTTCGTGATGATGAAGATGAGGAGGAAGAGTATGTGTATTCCAAGATTGATCCTTATTCAAAGCTCATGGAAGATAAGGTGGAAGAAGGGCCAAAAATCAATGTTATGGAGGAGAACCCCAAAGAGAAAGATAAGGAATTAGAGATGGGCAAGAAGGCCAAGTTTGGGGGAGTTTTTTCCAAAAACTCCCCCAAATCAAGAAAAGCTACTTGTGCAAGCTTGGGGATGGATGAGGCATCAACCTCATATGACATGATTGAAGAGCCGGATGGAGTGGCTTTTGGATGCTTTAAAGGTTTTAAGAAGGTTGCATGGACTAAGAAAGTCAAGAACAAGGAGGATGATGGGGTGATTTAATATTCCCCTCAAGGAGAACCGTCCGGCATAGGACGTTAAAAATAGCGCTTCTTGGGAGGCAACCCAAGGTTTTATTGCCTTCGTGTTTTTATTGCTTTAGTAGTGTTGATAGCTTGGTTTATTTTGTAGGTATGGATGAAGAGTACTATGGATAGCAAGTCTTGGAGAATGAAGAAGAAGCAAAGCTAACTTTGGAATGGAGGAAGCAAGTGTTGCAATGGTGATCTTTGAAGAAGCATTGGATGTGCAAGGAGGGAGGTAACAACTTGTAACCCCAAACTTAGAATTTATACATAGTAAAATTCTAAGTTTGGGGGAGTTATTTTTCTTTTATTTTTCTACTAGTTGTTACCCTTGCACCGGTTCGTCATTCTACTTATGTCACATTTTGCACCGGCGCACACTTGGCTTTCACATGATTATATTGGTTAAGTTGGTTTTGATAATATGTTGGGTAGTGGATTTTTGGTGAAATGTGAGCATGAATAATCATTGGAATCCATTGTTGAGTGGTTGTGGTGATGTCAATTTGCTTTGAATGTAGGCATGCTTGGTGTTGGATATAGTATCATGATTGTGTTCATATTTGTGATCTTTGATAGCATGGATGCATGATGTGTTGTTGTTTGGGAACATTTGATGAATGTGAGGGTCCTATTGAATAAACCGGTGAGAATTGAGCCTTGAATCGAGCATGTAATCCGGTTTAGTTCATTTGAGAGTGGACTATGTTGTTGCTAGTGATCCTAGAACTTGCCCAAATTCTTGTTTGAAAGCATGATTGTGTGAAACTTTGTGATGTGATATAGGCCATCTTGTTCTAAAAGAGTCACCTAGCCAAAATTTCTCAAAACCGAAGTAATTTTCCGTAGTTAGCCCCTTGAGCTTAATTCCTCATTTTCTTGGCAAACTACAATGTTAACCACTTAGCCTTTTTGAGCTTTTGATACCTACATCTAGTGGAGGATAAAAGACAAAGTGGAAAACATGTGCTTGAATGAATATTTTTGGTGAAAGGAGAAATTGGAGAAGTTGAAAGAAAAAAAAAGAGAAAGATGAAAAGAAAGTCAAGGAAAAGAAAAGAGGGACAAAGAGCTCCAAAAGCTTGAAAAGAAAAAAAAATGGTTCAAAAGATGAGGTGATGAATGCTTGAAAAAGAATGGAAAAAGAAAAAGTGAGGATGGAGTTTGTAAAGTTTGAAAGTGAAAGCACAAATTGTAAAACAACAAGCTTTGTCCTCCACTAGAAGAGTCACAATTCCCAAATTCATCCTACCTTGTCCAAAGAGCCAATATTACATCCTTGATTAAGTCCTATTGATCACATTGTTGAGCATTTGAGTGTGTGTAGAGAGTAGAAGTTGGGCAAGCATATGGTGATTGCATAGCATGACTTGGTTGATGAGTGCATTAATATCCTTAAATTGTTTGTGTGTTTGAGAGAAACACTCCATCATGTGAGTAGAGGACTTGAGCATTTGGATTATGTTCCCCATTCACAATGTGTTGTGTGTTGATGCATTCTTTGATCCATGAGTGTGAATTGCAATAGTGAGCCTATGACCTTCATTGAGAAATGCACTTTGAGAAAGAGATATCATTACATCCTACTTTGCATGTGTGAAGTACATTGAATATTCCATTGTGATCATTCCACCCTCATTGCTTTAAGTGCTTAGTTGTTTGAGGACAAACAACATTTTAAGTTTGGGGGAGTTTGATTCGGGTGGAATTTACGCGTTTTAGGGGCACATGTGAAGTATATTTTGATGTGTATTTCATTGAATTATGCATGGAATATGATTGTTTTAGCCAAAATGAGAGAAAGGTTGTGTTTTGTTGATTTTATAGGAAATACGATGGAATTTGGAGCAAAACACCAACCATACTTTACTGGATCAAGAAGAGGAGTGCACCGTTGGATTCGTCTCGAAAAATGGAGTGGAATGAAAAAAAGAATCGAGTCAATCGGAGGTCGAAAGCTCGAGATACGAAGAGACGAAAAAAACATGCCGGGTAGAATCAACCCGGGCGGGTCAAAAACGACCCGGGCGGGTCAAAACGACCCGGGCAAGGCTGAATTTGGTGGACATTCGTATTTAGCCCAGGTGAAACCCACCCGGCCGGGTGGTTTCGACCCGGGCAAGGCCCAACAATGTGTAGCTTCGTATTTTGGCCGGGTGGCATGCCCGGGTGGGAGCCACCCGGCCGGGTGACCTCATTCTCGGGGGTTTTTGGCCATTTTCTCCATTTTTGAGGGACCAACTTGCAATTTTGGCACCCAAACCCTTCCCCAACACTATATAAGGCCTCATTCTTGAAGCCCAAGACACTTTCCCCCAATTCTTCAATTCCCACACATAGTTACACATACTTGGAGGTGTTTTGGCCATATCTTCCTCAATTCTTCATCAAATCAAGCAAGAGAGGATGCAATAGCTTGCAAATTCCATTCCCTACTACATCCTAGACTAAGCTTTCTCTTTCTTTTCCTTTTTATTTAGTTATTTCATTTGGAATTTGTAATTTGATTATGTTTGTAGTTAGCTAAACACTTTGTGGTTCTAAGGCATTGTAAGACTTGGATTGATGTTTATGAGTAATTTCTTGCTTTAATTGGTGTTTATTTCCTATTTGCATGTTTAATTATCTATTGTCAAGCATGTTGTTATTGGCCATGATGATTTGCTTATCTATTGTTAATTGGAGTAAGATTGAGAGATTTATTTCCTTTAATCGTATGCAAGCATGCAACCCGATATTATTATGAGCTCGAGAGAGGATTAATTATCGGAGAGGGAATCGAATGGTCTTAGGAGCTCTTTTAGGCGGTGTAATGTTTGTGAGGTAGAAATACGAGCCTATGTTGCATTGCGCCTTTGGTTAATTAGATCGAGAGATTAATTAATTCTTCTTGTGTGATCACCCTATATGAGATAAACTTAATGGCCATCTAAACGAGATAACATTCATAAACGGACATCTAAGTGTTACAATCGCCTTGGAACCCACCTTTTCTCTTTGAGTTACATCCATTTTACTTTTATTTTGCGATTTGTATGCCATTTGATCGATTTTATATTTACTCTTTCGTTGTTTATTTGTGACACATTGTTAGACAATCTTAGGAGTAAATCAACTTTCAAATTATCGATCACGTCTATTTAGAATTCGACTAGCAAACTACCCTTTTACGCTTAACCTCCCTGTGGGATCGACCTCGTGCTTATCACGCTACAATAGACGCCGTACACTTGCGGTTGTTTATTTAGTGTTGCATAACGCGTGTATCAAGGAGCATAGAAGAATCATATGTATTGTTAAATTTGAATTTAGATATATATGTTACAGATGGCTAGAACAAAAAAATCGGGTTATAGATTGGGTGAGGGATCAAGCAGGGGAAGTGGGAAACAAAAGAAGGCTACTGAAGAGACCGTCCGACGTGTAGAAACAAGAGGTAATTTAACAAATTATACATTTAAGTCAATTAAGATCAATACGAATGAGGTATTTGAAACCATGATTCATAACATATTACTATTATTGTTTATTAACAGGATCTTCTGAAAAGCGTAGGAGGGAGGAAAAGAGAGCTGAAAAACGTAAAGGTTTATGTACTAATGCATTGCTTACGTTGTAGTTAAATTTGTACTGTGTATTGAAATCATAGCTTACATAATATAGATATTCTGCAGATAAAAGGCCATCAAAGGTGTCCCGTGTAGAATCGGATTCAGGTTATGCAATTGTCATTTGCCTTTGTCAGAGATTGTGATTATTTTAGTATTTAGTAGTTGATGAATTTTAATAATAACAATATTATTTCCTGAATAAATAGATTTTGAAAGTGATGACGGAAGTAAATACACAACGTCTGATTCGGAAGGTAATTTTATAGTTTCTTAAATAACCCATATGATTATGGACTTGCTTATAGTAATTGTTTTTTAAATTGCAGAAAGTGATACATCAAGGGACGAAAGGGTTCGAAAGCATGCTAGGAAGGAGAAAGAAGTACCAGAAATAAAGCCTGAAAACTGTTTTGGTAATATTTTGTAAACATTTGGCTTGCTAGTAGACTAGATATATGAAGTAATATTTTATATAAAAATCATTCAAAAAATTTCAGCTGGTGTGGAAGTAGACTTTAGTGAGACCTATTATAGGTCAAATCTGAGGACAACTATCAATGACTTGAAGGGAATTCCATTCACAAACTAGCATATATTACATCTGAAGAAAACTCCATTCTGGCTTTTGTTTAACTCTGTTTGCCTAAATGTTAGTCCCTCACTAAAGAAGAGATGTTTCAAATTCGAGAGTGACATTGTGAAAATTGTTAGAAGGTTTGACTTTGAAACGGAGAGTTTTGTAATTGGAGGAACCAGGGTAGCATTGTCCAGGCATGATGCAGAACTTATTTTCGGAATTAGCTGTGGAACTGATGAGATCAGGCACCGAGTAGATGATTATCAGCATCCTCCATGGGTAATGCGATGTTTCGGAAATGATATGCTAGCAAGACCAAGACAATATAACTCTCTGTATATACAGTTTGTCCTTTTAAAGTTAAAGGAGGTTGTAGTACAACAGTACGATGAAGCCAATCGCGATGTGGTTAGATTACTTTGTTGTTATCTGCTGGTTGCTCTTCTGTGTCCAGTTAGGAGCTCAGCCGTACCATGGCATTTGACACATTACCTGGAAAACATCACAGAGGTTTGCAGATACGACTGGAGTACATTCATAGTTGATCAATTGAAAAGTCAACTAAAAAGAAGCAAACATCTAAAGTCCGGTGGTTGTGCTATGTTGTTGCCGGTAAAATTATTTCAATTATTAATTCTTAAAACTATTGTTTGGTTTATGTTAGTTATATGTATTTATACATTGTTTAAATTAACTGGTTATGTTTTTTAGTTCTGGTTATGCGAGCATACAAGGATTGTTAAACCACACAATCCATCTGCTTTTCCTCGGTTCCTCAAATGGGATACCACTAAAGTGCATGGTGCAATCGTAAATGATAAACTGACTCGCAGAACAAGGGTAAAGATTTCATCATATTCTGGAAAATTGTTATTATACTATGATCATATACTTGATTTTTTATTGTTCTTTTATGGAATATAAGGTTTTCACGGAGGAGCCTAAACCTACGACTGATGAAAAGGAACAGCTCTCAGAAGTTCGTCGTTTTAGATGTGAAGAAACCATCTCAGGGTTAGGAGGAACTAGAACGCCTGCTACTGATGGAAAGCTGTCGTCTGGTATGGCAAAGTCAACAAATGAATTGCAGACAGAGATGAATGTGGCGGTCGGGCAGAGTGATATTTTCCAGAATTCATCATCAAAAGTGTTCGAAGTTGGATCCAGTTCAGGAGCAAAGAAGAGTTTTACGGTTGAGTGCCCATCATTCGATATTGGGCTTGACATTGAGGATCCAGTTATGAAGGTTTGTAAGGAAATCAATGGTGAAACTGTGAATGTTGGTGATCTGAAAGCAGCCGATGTAGATTGTAATCTGAAGGATACGGAAGAAGGCAATATTGCTTTAGACAAGACAGTTAATTCAGAAGATAAGATCGATGCACCTGTCAGTGATGTTAATCAGCCTACAAGAGTTGATAATTATGTGGTTGAAATAGGAATTCTACAAAAAAATATACTAGATGTGAGAGTACGCTGTGATAAAGAACTGATGGAAAAGGATGTAGAAATTCAAAAGCTGAAGACAGAAAATGATCAGTATGCTAAAAGGATTGAGGAATCTGCTTCTGAGTTGAATAAGATGAAGAAAGAATTTGAAGATGTGGCTGCAAGGTTCGAAAAACAATCACAAATTAAGGACGATGTCATCATAAGCCTGAAAGCTGAGAATCAAAGATTAAGTAGGAACCTAGAAATTACATCTGACTTTTGTTCAAAAACATTGATTGATGAGGATGTTTTTCAAGGGGATTTTGACAGTAACGCAGAGCAAACGATCATTGAACAATCTGTTGATAAGGAAAATATGCCTGTGGAAGAATTAAATGAGGAAGTGTTAAAGACACCTAAACGGCCAGTGAAGAAGAAGACCACGTATATATCGCCAAGTTCATTAGTTGAGAGAATTAAGGGTCGAACGATAATAGATGATCGTAAACCAATGATGATATCTCCTCAACCAATGACAAAACAGCTTGTTGTGTTCCATGAAATCAACGATGACGATGATGATGCATCAAAGAATGTAGAGTTGGATAACAAACCTAAAGGAGTGGTCAAGTATCCGTTCAACAATAAATTGTCAACTGTGAGGAAGTGTTCTAAGTATGTTAGAGACCAGATATTCGAAGAGCTAAAGACCAATGGTCCACAGTAAGTAAATAGTTTATATTACGTAATTCTTTTCTAATATGATTTAGTATATATATATATATATATATATATATATATATATTGATTTGGGAATTTTGTTAATGGTGCAGTTGCATTGTTTGGCACGCTGATATATCACTAGCTGATGTGTCAGTACAGATGCTGATTGACATTTTAAATAATGGTCTCATTACAAGTCAGGTATACTACATAATATATATATGTTTTATTGATTGTATATATTTATATGATAACACTGTGCATATATTTAGGTAATCAATGCATGGGCTGATATATTGCGATCTGTTTTATTCACATCAAGGCCAGAATCTAGACGAGTGAGGGTGTTTACTTCTACGTGCTGGGTATTTTATAAAATCCTCTGACTATTTCATGAAGATTATTTATTTGTTCTGTTAAGTGAAGAATTACCTAATAATTTTGTTGTGATCTCTTATTTTGTAGGCAATGATCACCAATCGAAACATTTCAAAACAGAAGTCTTTCTACACCCTTGTAGACAAAGTTATTGAGGATAGCTTAGACAAAAGCATCTTTTTATTCCCAATCAATGTATGTGCAATGGGTTCATCAAGTGGTTCAAAAGCAGTGGACCATTGGACACTTCTGAAACTTGATCTGACAACGAGGGAATGGACATTTTACAACTCACTTCCCCCAAGAACAAAGGCGCATGAGGATACATGCTTGATGGAGTCCTTAAATGTGGTAAGTTCATCGAATATGACATTGTTTTTTTTTGGAATTCTTTAATTTATCATTGATAATAATTGTAAGGATTGTTGATTTTATTTATTTTGTAAAATAATTATAGGTGAAGTATGTAGATGCAAAATTGATCAGCCTGTTCAAAGCAAAGCAGCATAACCATCCCTTCTTACAAATGTCGTTCAAATACCCAATTCCAGCTGATACTTGGAGACAGGGATCGGAGTCAGTAGACTGTGGTGTAATAGTTTGCAAGGAAATCGAATATATTTATAAAAGTGAAGATCCGCAGTCGGGTGAATTTGGCAAACTGGCGTCAAGCACAATGCGAGCTAGAATCGTAGAATCTTTCGTTGACCCAATGCATATGAGTTTTGATTAACTACATGTGTGGAAGTTTAGACTATTTAAGCTATACTGTTTACGTATTTATGTTTCTTTTGGATAAAGACTAAGATGTTATTTTTGGAAACTAGTTAAACTATTAGCCATCTTCATTACTCATGAATTGGCAGCTTTCTTTTGAGATATAATATGTTTTTTTGGATTGATATTTTATGTACTTTGTGAGAATAGGTCATTTTTTCCTAAATGTGACATTTGTAACAAATATATGATTGTATTTGTTATAAAGATAGGGTCACTAGTATAGAGTTTGATTACTGAGATTCACATACATAAAAAATACGTTTGTAATGAACTTCCATAAATCAAATTATTACCATTATAGTCAACAAAATCCATTTAAAGAACTACCATAAATAAGTTTGTAAACTACTATAATGAACAATTAATTGATGTAAATTTAGTTAGAGCTCAATCTAACATATACATTAGTTATGGCAGTGTACCATATGCTTTTGTTTTGCACTTCCAAAGTCATATGCTCAGGTAATACATAACATTGAATCGATTGGTTTTTATTCTAATATACGGTCAAACCTACAAATAAAATAACACAAGATCAGCATATCAAAATGATTTAGATTAGATGTATTACAAAAATAAAAACGAACAAAATAACATCATGCATCTAAACTTGGGAAGAACAATAAAACTGTGAATTTACATACCCAATAAATATAAGTATATTGAAGATACATCAAGATACAATAAACTAAGATATATGTACGATGATATACACTTTGCAATATGCATTCGTTTTGCACGATCAAGTCAGATGGACTGTTAATACATAACATGGAATCGATTGGTTTTTATTCTAATATACGGTCAAAACTAAAAATAAAATAACACAAGATCAGCATATCAAAATTATTTAGATTAGATGTATTACAAAAATAAAAACGAACAAAATCACATCATGCATCTAAACTTGGGAAGAACAAAAAAACTGTGAATTTATATACCCAATAAATATAAGTATATTGAAGATAAATCAAGATACAATAAACTAAGATATATGTACTATGATCTACACTATGCAATATGCATTCGTTTTGCACGATCAAGTCAGATGGACGGTTAATACATAACATTGAATCGATTGGTTTCTATTCTAATATACGGTCAAAAATAAAAATAAAATAACACAAGATTAGCATATCAAAATGATTTAGATTAGATGTATTACAAAAATAGAAAATAACAACATCACATCATGTATCTAAACTTGGGAAGAACAAAAAAAAAAACAATGAATTTACATACCCAATAAATATAAGTATATTAAAGATACATCAAGATACCATAAACTAAAATATATGTACTATGATCTACAATATGCATTCTTCTTGCATGAGGGTGTCATATGAACATTTAATACATAATATTGGATAGATTCGTTTCTATTCAAATATACGGTCAAAAGTATAAATAAAATCATGTATCTAAACTTGTGAAGATAAAAAAAAACAGTGAATTTACATACCAAATAAATATAAGTATATTCAAGATACATCAAGATACCATAAACTAGAATAGATGTACTATGATCTGCACGTTTCAATATGCATTCGTTTTGCACTATGGTGTAATAGTCATATGCACAGTTAATACATAACATTACATCGATTCGTTTCTATTCTAAAATACGATAGAAAATAAAGATAAAATAACACAAGATTAGAATATCAAAATGATTTAGATAAGATGTATTACAAAAATAAAAACTAGAAACATAACATCATGTATCTCAACTTGGGAAGAACAAAAGCAAAGTTAATTTACATACCCAATAACTATAAGTATATTCAAGATACATCAGCATACCATAAACAAAAATATATGTACTATGATCAAAACTATGCAATTTAATTGCGTTGAGGTGATACAAGAGTCTCTATATACTTGTATGATTTCGCACACCCTGGCCACGATTCAATGCCCTCCATCCTTTCAAAGTTCCTTGAGCTAATGTCATACGAGAAAAACGTACCATAGGGCTTAACACTAAACATTAATTGGGTCCTAGGGGTGTTCAAGAAACAGATTGGCTCTAGTGCAAAACGAGCTGGTAAATTTTCTTCCTTGAAGATTGTAAACCTAGACCAAGTTCTAGCACCATTGGAATAATGCAGAAGATGCACTTCATTAAAATAACGACAGACACCAAACTCATCCACAGAAAGTCGATCAGCATATATAGCTACGGTGTTGTCGTCAAGCCCCTCCATCTTACAAGTCCAGGGTTGGAGAATAAAAGCAGGCACATCAAATTGATCATAGAGTTGGGATTTGCAATCAAAAGTAACAATTGCATGGCCATTCCAGGTTTGTACTTTCCAATGAAAAAGACCCCCAACATAAAAAGCATTTTCAGAAGGAGGGTTTACACTTGGAAATGGGGGTAGTGAAAACCAGGTATTAAGATTTCGAGAGTACAACATAACTAACGAAGTGTACCCTTCTAATTGCAAAAAACGAGAAACTCGCATAATCAAAAAATCATCTTGCATGTCATCATATCCAAGACCAAAAAAAGCACACTCTTCTCCTAAATTAAGTCTTAGGATTTCTGGAACAGGGGGTAAAACGATTTGTTGATTCGTACATGGGTTTGACAAAATAAAATCATCATCAATATTACAGATGAGAACTAACCTGTTATACGATCCGAGAATCTCAAAATCGTCTGACTCTTGCTTAATATATCGCCTCGTACCAGACCTTCCATACCCCACAGGCAGGTAACACACGGGTGGGTTAGACACCTCATTCTTGTGTAAAAATGAGTACCTTTGCTTATTTTTTGCACGAATCAGTTGAGAATCGACGAAAGCTTTGGAGGATATTAACTGATTCCAGTACCTGTCAACACATTTAAAACGAGAAAGTGGTTTTGGATCTAGTGATTCAAGAAATTTGTCTTTGATTTCAGAGGGGATGAACATGTCGGTTGCTTGGTTGTTCATTGTTTATGGATGAGAATTTAAGTTTTGATAACTTAATGAAGAAGATTGAGAAAATGTATAGATTTGAGAGAGATAACTAATAAATACAATGTGAAGAGGCACAATACAAAATCAAAACCTTTCAACTTCCATCATTGCTTATTTAAATGGAGGTGTCTAATCTGGATTTAATGGAAGCGGTTTACGAGGCCATGCAATACATTATTTTGAAATAAATTAAGGAAATCTATCCATCAACTATATATATGTTTTTTTATTTATCATATGTTTTATGTTGTAATATACAATATAATATAATACATTTGTATGAATAACAAATTAAAACAATTCGTTTCATTAATTCGTTTTTTTAATTTTTTTTATTTATGTTAATTTTATAAACTCATGTAATGTTTAGTGTTTTGTTGTTTTTATGCATGTGGTACAGAGCACATGTTTTACAATCAATATAAATTATAAAAACTGGTGGTGTAAAGTAATAAATTTAAAATTAAATGGAAACTAACATCTAAAATTAATAATGATACTATTGCTTAATAAGTGCAATATTACAATAAATAAGACAAAAATAGTCAAAAACATCTTAAAAAACGTGTAACTATTTTAATATAATTAACACATTCTTGGATCTACAAGACTCTGGATATACTTATATGCATGTTGAACGCCGTATGTCATTTCATATTCTTCACTAAGTTGAAACGTCTTGGCAATCGTATCATAGCAATAGTAGTCTCCCCATGGTAGAGCGAGGAAGAGTATTTTTGTTCTATCGGAATTCATGAATGAGATTGGGGTTATATGATATTTGTTTGGTACTAGGGTTGTTCTAAAGATCATAATACTAGTCCATGTAGGAATTTCTTGTGAGTAATGTAGTATATGCATCTGAAACACGAATTTACTATAAAAACGACCTTCCACTGATTTCACACTACTACAATAGACTCCAATTGTATTGTCATCCAAACCTTGGACTTGTACATTAAATGAGTGAAAGTTAAACTTTGGAATGACAATTAATGAATAAATACCACTATTTATATCAAATGTGGCCAATTTATGAACACCACAGCCAAAATCTAAATACCAATGAAAGAGATTACATACAAAATAGGCATTTCCAGATGGGTAATGATCAAAAGGGAATGAAGAAAGTTTTGACCACAATTTAGAATGAAGTGAGAAAATACTAACCTCGGTCAACCCACCAGTTTCAGCCCAAAGATATGCAATTCTCATTATGATGTAATCATTGGAATTTTTTTCATAACCAAACCCAAAATAAACCCAAGCCACATCATGTCCCTTGGGAAATGATATCAGCATATTTGGAACAATTATATATTGTTTAGTAGTGTGGTTATTAATAGTATATTGGTCATTAGTATTGCAGAATAATACTAGACCATTATAGCTACCCAATACCTCGAATTCTTCATCGTTATTTGCTATTTTCCTACAAACGTAACTAGATCCCTTACTAATTTTTAATTCATAAGATATGGGTGGGCTAGAAACATGGTACTTGTGTATAAAACGAAAATGATTACCCGCTTTCATATTGAAGAGATGTGCTTCTACAAACCACTTAGAACATATTACTGAGTTCCATACTGTAGATATAGTTTTATATCTACATAGGACTTGTGGAAAAAGGAACAAAAGAATATTAATAGTGATTTCGTCAGGAAGAAATTCTATCATTCTAGATTCTGCATATTGGTATGCTGTGTTTTTTGTCAATGAGATGTAGTGAATTAAAATGATTGTAGTGTCTATTAATAGTTAAACTGAAATTTAAAGATTATAAATGTTAATAATTGGGGGAGAAACGTTAAAAGTATAGTGGACATGTTCATAGTGGGAACAATGGAGGGCAGTTTTTTTAGGGTTTTTAACTGCCCATTATTTTTACACATAATGGTTTTTGGAAACGTGTGTGGGGTATATTAATAATTAATCGTATTAACTAATATTATTTATTTCCTATGGACCTTTCATTGGACATTTCAACAATTAACATTAATATTTGTTGTAAACATATTAGTGATTGGGAACGGTTAATGCATATGAGAAGTACTCAATATATGAACTACGAAGTGCATGTTTGATGATGCATGCTGGAACTATGCATCTGGGCCATATGCATGAAAAGGCACATTATGTTGTTGAAGTAACATATCGAGATTATCTTAATAACATATTAAACTTAATTGGATCATAAAATAATATAAATTAGTAATATTGGTGTAAACGGATTAGTTATTGAGAAAAAGTCAGGCATAGGAGAAGTAATACGTATATGGACTACGAAGTGCATAGATAGGGTAAGCATGGGTGGGAATGCATTCACCACACTATGCAGATGGGCCATATGCATGGAAATACACATCATGATGATGAAGATACATATGGCGATTAGGTTAATTAAAATATAAAAATTCATTGGATCATGCAAATTTATATAGTGTTGAATACTGAACACAGGAGCAGGTTGAGTTTAAAAGTATTATATGCATGATGGGTAGTAGAACAGGACCTAGGATTGTAATATATGCTTAAGTGTTCAGTATGCATTGTGTGGTGAATACTAACAGCTAATTGCATTATACATGCAATATGGCATATGATCCGAACCATACATTTTATTAAGGTTTGATATTCTACTACACAAACCCAGGAAAACAGAAAATTGGACAATATTGCAAATCCTGTAAATATGAGGGAAAAATAAGCAAATAGAATAAATATAGATAATTATAGAAATCTTATGTTCATAAAGCATGTCAGATTATAAAACTCAGTACACATCGACTTAAGGTAGTGGAATTTATATATCGTAAAGGACTTGGAAAGAAACACAGAATTACAAATCAAATTACACAATGAAATATTGTGTTTGACTAACTTTGAATGTTTGTCTTGTCCGTTCCAAAAACAGCAGCACATGTTAATGGATCATGTCGACATGTCCTTCCACATCGCTTGCAAGTGGTAGCCTTGACCTTACGAAATTCTCCGTATGAAGTGATTCTCTTTTGTTTGGGTCTGCCAGGGGGTTTGTTTAATATGGGTGGTAGTATTTTTTCAGGGCTGGACTCAGTAGCAAATTCAAAAAGTTCTGTCTCTGGCACGGGAATTAAATCTTCTTCATAACATTGCTTGTATGTGGATGTAAAGAAACAGTCCTCAATGAGGTTGGACACGGAATTACAATGCTTCTTAATAACAGCAACAGCATGTGCGCACGGAAATCCTGTGATCTGCCATTGAAAACAAGTACATATTTTGCACTCCAAATCAACTGTGACAGACGTCCTTGACCGAACCTCAAACTGACCATTAGGATAAATTGAAACACCCCACGCTGCACTGATGTTTCCAAGCTCGTTCCACCGATCTTCCTTGCTAGGAACAAGCAACCCGGTCCATTTATTAGATATTTCACGTCTGTCTACAAACCACTGTGATATCTTTTTCCTAATAAAGTCTAACATATAGGTAATTGGAAGACCTCTAGCCTCGCTAATCCACATGTTAAAAGACTCAGCTGCATTAGACGTCATTTCACCATATCGCTTGATGTGAGGTGAATATGCAACTGCTCACTGTTTGTAGGGCATGTCTTCAAGCCATTGCTCTGCAATCTGACCACCTACTGTTTTAAAAACATCAAGTTTTTCTTTAAAAACAGTGATGGTTGGAGCATATGCACATTGCTTGAATAGATCAGCCATGTTATCACGGTGTTGGGTGTTCCAACCTCCACCAAATCTGCCTCTGAGATTTAAAAGTAGATGATACAAGCAGTAAAAGTGGGCAGGATCATTCCAGACATCATAAAAAGCTGACATCAAACCCGGATTCCTGTCTGATATGTAAATGATCTTCTTTTCATGAATGATAAGATCACGCAACTTGGTTAAGAACCATACCCAGTTGTTCCTATTCTCAGCAGATACTACAGCAAATGCAACGGGGAAAAGGCCTGGATAAAGAACAGCATAATGGAAGATATATAAAACTGATATTATAATATAAGGAAATGCAATGAAAACTGTGATTCGTTTGACAACTATAATTCTGGAAAAAGAGTATTAACCCGATCATTTGAAATGAAACAATAGATAGTTGAAATGAAATCAGAAGGAATATGTTACCGTTATTTCCATCCTTTGCAGTGGCAGCAAGCAACACCCCCTTTGACCTACCCTTCATAAATGTTCCATCTATGAATAACATTGGCCTGCATTTTTTAAAACCCTCCTTGCATGCATCAAATGAAACAAAAATACGCTCAAATCGGTTGGTTGTGTCATTCTTCTCTAGGTCTACTATACTTCCGGGATTCGTACGCTTGACTGCCTCACAATACCAACGCAATTGGTCATAAGATTCATCATAACTACCAAATATATCATCTCTTGCTGCTTCTATTCCACGCCACACCTTCCAGTAAGGCAGTGCAAAACCGTATCCCTCATTTAAATGGTGGGTTACAGCCTTCACAGAGACAGTAGGATTGGCTTTGACTGAATCGATAACAAGTTCTTTAACTATTTTCGGTCCAAACCTGTTCCTTTTTTCACGAAGTAGGTTGCCAACACAATTATGTACTAGATTGGCTTTATCAATGACAAAGCAGCTATTCATAGGCATTTTCTTGGCCTTGATGAACCATGTGCAGTTGAGTGTTGATGTCTCATTGCACACAACATATACATACCTAGGGGAATTCTTTTTATACTTGTACTTAAAGTTGAGTTTAGTAGAGTATTTAATCAACTCTTTCCTAAATTCAGGGGCGCCCCCAACAAAAAATGTACCCACACCACCTTCCATTATATTAACCCAATGATCGGATAAATATGACTTTTTTTTTTCAACTGGACATATATCAAAACTAGGTATACTACCAATTCCCTCAAAATCTATTCTATGATGGTATTCTTCATCAGAATTTCTTGAATGATTTGATAAGGTATTATGTACTACGAAGGAGGGACTGACATGTAATTGTTCAGTTACTAGATAGTCATTGGCATTTGAAGACTCAACCATTTCACTGGACAATGGGACTTCGTTACTACCGATAATTGATATATTAACTATTTTTTCGGAAGTAGCCAGACAAAATTCTACCATACCATTCAAGTCGGAATCAGATTCTATACATATGTTATTGAGGCTGGAAACCGAATAGGCAATCGATAGATTACCTGGAGAAGTTACAGGACGCATATTAGTTATTTCAGCCAACAAATCTGCAAATGATGATGATTCTGTCAATCGAATCAACTTGTTCTTCCCATTGAAATCAACCTTGCAGAAAATTATGTACTTCATTGTCAAAGCACGATATAGACGGCCCTGTACGATGCAAAAGTATTCAAAAAACGATTAATTGATGTATCAAAATACGGAAAATAAAATGCAATAACGACAAAACAGAATAAAAATTTTACAAGGTGAGATGCGATTTTAAATTTAGATTAACAACAATGAATGCATATGATTCTATAGACAATAAGTGAATACGTACCAGAATCTGTATATATAATCAAAATGTCAATCCAAATTCAGAATTCAGTGCATAATCGAAAATGGCAAAATTGAAATCGAATTTCATAACAACAATGACTGCATATGATTCACTAGACAAGAATTGAATACGTACCAAAATCTGGATATATAATCAAAATGGCGATCCAAATTCAGAATTCAGTGCATACTCGAAAATGGCAAAATTGAATTCGAATTTCAAAAACCGAGTCAAGAAAAATACTATTGATTCGAAATTGATAATCAAAATTTGGAAAAATGAAATTGATGGTTGAATTTGGGAAATTTCCTATATTTGGTTGGTTTTGGCGATTAACAAGAAATCTTTGTTTAAAATTTCGAATTTGGAAAGTCAAAATTTCCTAAAAAGCTAAATTATAGGAATAAATTATAATATAAGAATATTTTTAAATTAATGTTTTAGATGTAAGAGTTGAACACTAGACCTCAACATAAAAAAGACTATTCTCAATCGTTTAAGCTACATAAATTATCATAAATATTTTTCGCGTATTTTATTTTTATTATCAATCCTATAAGGAATTGAGTCTACAAGAGACCTACCCAAATTAATATGTTTAATAGGGGTTATTTTGAGTGGGTTTTAAAAACTGATTTTTAAATTCCGAAGTAAAACGGGAATAGGATCTTAAAATTCAAAATATGATTTTTAAAACCAAAATACTCTCCCCCCTCCTTCGCGGCCGCACCCTCTCCCCCTCCCCTTCGCGGCTGTTCGCGATTTTACCCTCTCCCTTTCGGGGCCGTTTGCGGCTGCACCCCCTCTTCTCGTCGCTGTCTGCTTCGGTGCTGTTCGCGGCCGCTCCCCTCCCACTCTTCTCGTCGCCGCCGTCATACGAAAGGTAAGTTGGTTTGGGATTTTTTGTTACAGATCAACAAAAAAAATTAGGGTTTTGAATTTTTTTTTTTTTTTTTTTTTTGAATTTTTGGTATTTGTTCGAAATTTTTTGCTGAATCCCGTTACTTTATTCAATTTTTTTCCTCGAAATATTGTGTCCGGTTTTATTTTTCGAAAAAATGAAAGTTGTTCATGTATTTTTTTTGAATATATTGAGTTTGTTCATGAAAAAATTTCGAATAAGTTTTTTTTTTTTGGACAATGTTGATTTGTCCGAAAAAAAATTCTCGAAATTTTGTTTTTTTGTCTATTACGATTTTTTTTTATTTAATGATGGTGGTTGTTTTGATGATTACGGTGAAATGGAATGAATGAGTGTACTCATCTTCCTTTTTTTTTTTTTTTTTTTTTTTTTTAATTTCACACGAGAAGTAAAAGAATCATTTTACATACTACTTGGGATGAAAAAAGTTTTGGTGGGTGTCCTTAATAGGTTGGTGTGTTAGTATAACCTGGACCATTTCAAAAAACGCCCACTGACAGGCCCACTTATCGTAAAAAAAGGTCCAGGACCTTGCCCAAACCCAACAATTTTAAAAAGTGAAAAAGAGTGAAAAACACTGAAGAACAAGAAAATACATGGGAGTGATGTGGGCCGTCGCCCGTCGGAGCCGTATAGCCGCCGCCGTCAACGAGACGTCACGGTTGATGTGATTTCCCTTCCTCCTAGTATTTCTGTATGAGCTTATTGCTTGAATAAAAGCTACTTTACAAGGATAATGCGCCATGGCCGAGGAGGGAAAAGAATGGCTCTATTTCACCATTCTGTTGATTTTCTCATACCCTTTTCCCCAAAATGTAGGTTCACAACAGCGGAAAAGGCTGTTAGTGGTGCTAAATCAGGAACTGCATCGGAACTTGGTGACGTTCTAGTTGTTGCCTCCATAGCCAAAACTCTGTCAAAACCTGGAGGAATTTACTCTCTGGATAAGGATGGAGATCTCATTCCCTTGTCTGAAGATATTGTCATACGAATTCTCCACCGCGGTTCTCTCGATTCGTCCAAGAAGTTGGATTTTTTCAGGTGGTGCTCTCTTAGGCAAAACTACAAACACTCGCTGTGCACATACTCTCAGATGTTTAAAGTCATCTGCTTTCTACCCCATCACCACCAAAATGACATTCTTGAGCTGATTGCCTCGATGAAGCGTGACGGTGTAAAGCTTGATTCCTCAACATTGAAACTGATTCTTGATGGGTTCATTAGGAATGGTAAGTATGATACTGCTTTAGAAGTTTTGGACTATGTTGAGAGAGACTTGATTAGTTCAAGCTCATGGAGCCCTGATATATATAGCCCTGTTCTTGTTGCTCTTGTTCGCAAGAAGCAAATTTCCATAGCATTGTCTGTTTTCCTCAAGCTTTTAGACTCATCTCTCTCTTCGAAAAACATAGTCATTCCCGATGCTATTGCTTGTAATGAGTTGCTTGTTGGTCTTAGGAAAGCAGAAATGAAAGATGAATTCGAACAAGTTTTCGGTAAACTGCGGCAAACTAAGCTTTATCCTCTGGATAGATGGGGTTATAACATATGTATTCATGCATTAGGATGTTGGGGTGATTTGAGTACTGCTTTAAGCCTCTTTAAAGAGATGAAGGAAAAGAGTGGTTGGTTTGATCCCGATTTGTGTACCTATAATAGCCTCATTCATGTGCTTTGCTTTCTTGGGAAGGTGAAGGATGCTCTCGTTGTGTGGGAGGAGCTGAAGGCTTCATCAGGTCATGAACCGGATGCGTTCACTTACAGACTTCTGATTAATGGTTGTTGCAAATCTTATAGAATCAACGATGCGATGAAAATCTTCAGTGAGATGCAGTATAATGGTATACGAGCAGAGACAGTTGTTTATAACTCCCTTCTTGATGGTTTGATGAAGTCTAGGAAGCTAATTGAAGCATGCAATCTGTTTGAGAAAATGGTTGATGATGATGGCGTGAGGGCCTCTTGCTGGACATACAATATTCTCATCGATGGTTTGTATAAAAATGGAAGGCCAGAGGCTGCTTATACTATGTTTTTGGACTTGAAGAGAAAGGGGAATAGTTTTGTTGATGGTGTTACTTACAGCATTGTCATTTTACATCTGTGTCGAGACGATCAGATGGGGGAAGCACTTAAGCTGGTGAAGGAGATGGAGGGTAGAGGCTTTGTAGTTGATTTGGTCACTATAACTTCACTACTGATTGCAATGTGCAGGCAAGGTCAGTGGGACTGGACAGAGCATCTGATGAAGTATGTTCGCGAAGGGCATTTAGTTCCTTCGATTCTAAAGTGGAAATCCGTGATGGAAGGTTCTATGGGAAGTCCACAGAGCAAGAAGAGGGACTTTACACCAATGTTTCCACCCATAAGTGATGTTGCCAAGATTTTAAATCTTAAAAAGTCAGATGATGCAAAAGAAGATGCTAAACAGTTTGATTATGAAGCTGATGAATGGTCATCCTCTCCATACATGGATATGCTGGCAAATGAGTACACTTCTCATGATCGTCGTTCTCCACAATCTTTCTCGATGTCTAGAGGGGTCAGAGTCATCGACAAAGGCGAGGATTCTTTTGATGTCGACATGGTGAATACCTACCTTTCGATTTTCTTGGCTAAGGGGAAGTTGAGTTTAGCTTGCAAGTTGTTCGAGATTTTCAGCAATATGGGCATGAACCCTGTGAGTTACACCTATAACTCGATTATGAGTTCCTTTATCAAGAAAGGGTACTTCAAGGAAGCTTGGGGGGTCCTCCATGCTATGGGAGAGACAGTAAATCCAACGGACATAGCTACATACAATGTAATAATACAAGGTTTAGGTAAGATGGGAAGAGCAGATCTTGCAAATGGTGTTCTTGAAAAGTTGTATGAAGAAGGTGGTTATCTTGATATTGTGATGTATAATACTTTGATTAACGCACTTGGAAAGGCTGGTAGGATTGATGAAGCAGTGAAACTGTTTCAACAAATGAAGAGTAGTGGAATAAACCCTGATGTCTTCACTTACAACATACTCATTGAAGTGCATAGTAAGGGGGGTCGTCTGAAGGAGGCATACAAGTTCTTGAAGATGATGTTGGATGCTGGATGTGCACCCAACCATGTCACTGATACAACTCTTGATTTTCTTGGAAAGGAAATCGAAAGACGACAATACCAGAAGGCATCCATTATGCGCTCCAATGCTGATGATCCTTCTTAAAGACATATATTGGTGGGAGAACTCACTGCATTGTCAATACATTGTTCGATAAAGCTTTCCATTTCTTCACTTTTTAATCTGCTTGTTACTCTTTGTTTATCAATGGCGTGTTAAATTGAAAGGGGCGGCTATGTACCCATATACATAAGGAAGAATGAATATATTCATCCCACGAGTTGGGAATTGATCAATTGTCTTTTTTAAGTAGAAATTGGTGAGCAAAATCCAAGAATAGAGAGAGATGATTCCTTCTTTCACCTTGTAATATAAATTGTCCAACTCAGAGAAAATTTTCGGACTGAACAGAGATCACAACATCAAAGAGTTCGTGCAACGCACTCTGCATTGTCTAAACAAGCAACCCGACTGTCTCAATAGCATCACTCCAGCATCAAAGGAAAACATCGGAAAATAAGCACACCCACACTACATATATACATACACTCGTAGATGCTGAAGAATCTTAGTCCCTTTCCACGCCAAGAAGCCACTGCGCGAGATGAGTCAAGTACGGTTCTGCATGGGAACTGCTGCTCAAGATCGGTCCTAGGCTATGAAGCTCCGTGGAAAAATCCCTCTCAAACTTTCTGCAACATGTCAACAAAAATGTAATGGATGATTTCACATGCTCATAGAGAGTAGAGAGAATTAGTAGGGTGGGAAATTATTCAGACATACAGGATAGATTCAACAACTGATGCATTTTCAGATGTTACTTTCTGCGTCTGAGATGGTGTTCTTAATTTCAACTGCTTGTATTTTTCCACGTCAGGACTGTCGGACTTGGGAGTGTCGGTGGAGTAAGTAATCAACCATTGAGCTGCAGATGCATACTGCAGGCAAATGGATTTCATTTTCTCCAGCTTCTGCATTGGAGGAAGTTATCGTTGATAAAAGAAACTATTAACCAAGACGTGTTAAATATAAATGAGAACATTTGTTTCATCTTTTAACACAATGACGAGATAAGCTTCATATGGCCGGCCCCTACAAAATATGGGAGCTTTTATATTTTACGTATCTTCTAATGATAATATATCAGTAGCTGAAAATATAACATACCTTGAGAAGAACAGGTGAAAGAAGCAAGCATTCCCTCAAACACTTGTCAAGAAAAAAATCATGGTACTGTAAGACCTGCATCGTGGAATTAGTAGAAGTAATATTTTTTTTCAGTTTTTGTTCATTGATAAACATCTAAGCAATTCAAACAAACAAGCATGATGACAAAAATATCATCTTACCTCATCAATACTTTTTGCAGTCTGAAGTCTATTATGCAAGACATGCCAATTTGGCTCAAGAACCTGAAGGCATTTGTTGTATCATGATGAACAATGCAAAATCATTAGGCAAATTAAAAACTAATTTTGCAATGCGGCCATAAAGCAGCTGGCATAGTGGTTAAACTTAACACACAAGGAAACTAGAGATAGAGAAACTTGCCTCGAAAGTCAGATAATGTAGAAGGCTGTTGATAAATTTGAGCATATTTCGGCACAGCAAAGATGAGACAGAAATTGCTATTCCTTGCATATCAACCCTTCGAAGACCCTGTAATATGCATCACAGGTAAGAATCAAGAAGGTGGGTAACTACTGCGAGATAAATAATTTAATATGTCGTACTTGATGTAGTTGCCACGCAGCACAAAGTTGCCGATTCACATATTTGACGTGAAACAGACTTCGGAATATTAACTGATATTTTGTCAAAGCCTTTCTTGATATCACAAGCGATAATGGCCATCGAACCTGAAATATCAAAGATTTATAATCTCAGTAACATGATAATGGCAGTAAGTGGACCATTTAAATAATCCAGGGATTTATTACAAACCTTGAAACTCAACGAAAATGTTTCCAAGCCTGTTATGTTTAAGGGCTCCTCTAGATCACTGTTGCTGGAAACTATCTGGGTAATTTGAAGATCTTTGAGTTTACTCAACCTTTTAAACAGGGTGTTTTTTTCCTAGAAGCAATATAGTAGCTACTGTTCAGTAAGTGGCCCAGAACAGTTCCATATATGCAATTATAAAATAATTAAGCACTAACCACATAACAAGTTAAGTCCTCATGGTATGGATCCGCTACAGCAGCTGTGGATCGCAATGCCAGATCCAGGAGAGACTATACAAAAGAAGAAAGTTTGAATAAGTAGTTACCATATTTTGCTCACACTAGCACATCATGAGAGATTACAAAAAAATAATTCCTAGCATATTTAAAGGCGCACCTGTAGCTTCTCAACTGAAATTTCATCAGGATTTTTCATGAGCTCCTCCCGAGCTATATCCAAGAAGTGAACCAAAAAATCACCCTGGAATCCAATTTAAAGGGAAAAGGAAAATTAAGATATGAACAGCCTCACCAAACAGTTATAATGAGCCTCTAATGTTAAAACAAACTCTGTAGGAAATAAAATATCAGTATATAACTATGACAGCCAGGAACAAAATCTGAACTCCTGAACAAAAGAGATGTCTACTAGTTTGGGGACAACCAACATCAAAAGCAAACCAACACCAACTTAGTTACAGAAATAAAAAGCTACTTCATGCTGGCCCAGAAGGTTTAGGCAGATAGTGAGAAATTGCACCACAACTACCTACAGAACCACTAACAATCCATACAAAATGTTAATGGATGAGAGTTATACTTGCATAATTATGCCATTATCACTACTTTTAAGATTTTTAGCAGTAAATTAAAGAGTAAACTAGCAAGCTGTTTGCCTATTTCCCAATCAAATAGTGTTCTAGAACTTTTTTACATATAAGATTTTGGAAAACCACATCTATATGATAAAATGAAAAATACACTAGCCATACCTGATCAAGAAGCAGATAGTGCTTGATTGATCTCAGTTTTCCCATCAAGTCATACTGCCACGATCACAATAGAGTATAATTAAAATGAAGTTTCACAGAAACAGAAAGCAGTGAATGAGCAAATCAAATCTCTTTCTTGGACCAGACCTTTTCTTTTATAAGATTCAATAATTCACCACTAGCAAAATCATAAGCAACTTTGATGCACTCAAGGTAACGATGATTAGACCCAACTGTTGTCAACTTCGTATTTTCTGCTACGGGAACCTGCTTAAAACAATCTAATCAAAACTGGATACCAGATCACTCAAGAAAGAGAAACACTGCAACCAACCTGAATACTGTGCCCACATTCTCTCATGACATTTAAATATTTTCCCGTTATCAAAATTGTTTCAGCAGCATTTGCAAGAAAACTAGGGATGTCATCTTTCAGGCTGTATCGATGTTGCCAATACTTCGTATCATAATCTCGCGTAAGACTTTCCTGTGAGAAGAAAGACGTGATCAGCTCTTAAGCTTATGTTTGAAGCATGCACTGATAGATAAGGCCAAACCTTTTGAAGAGACTTGTTCTCAGCAATAAAAAATTCCCCATAAGGATCATCAATCACTCCCTCATAAACCCACCTGTAATTAAAAAATACTACTCTTCAGCACTAATGTAACCAGAGTAAAAAATGTGTTAATTTAGAAGGCAAGAAATCCTCAACTGCCAAAGTACATGGTACCAAAAACAATGTCCTACAAAAACGCACATGCCATTGATATATACTTCTATTTTTCCTCCAGGGCGTATTGTTTAACAAGAAGAAAATTATCAATTACTTTGAGGGAGAATTTAAAAGACATTTTAAAATTTTCATTGCTATCCATGTTTGAATATTAAGAAATCATCCAGCTCCCTGAGCAGCGGCAGAAGCTTCCTTTCACAGTTAAATGGTGAATGCACTTTCCCAGACTATCATACGTAGGTTTCTTTATTCCCCAACAGCTAAAAGCATTTCAATCAAGTATGTATATAGCCATTATGACATCACCAAACTACTAAAGATCCAAATTGATACCACATTTGAGGTCAGTAATAGTAATACCTCTTATATTCTGAGGAAATTCATAGGAACTGCAATCATACCTCTCCAGTATTCCAAGATACGATTGACTAGCACATTGTGACATCTTTTCCAGCAAAGACCTCACCACATGATCACCGGCCATGGCCTTAGCCTGGAATTTTAAAGCAAATATGATTTCCAGGGTAAATCAGAGTACTACTAAATCTGGCCAAAACTTTCAACTTTCAAGAAAATAATTAAGCTGTAGCCAGACCTGGCTTTGTAGGAGGTTCAGAACTGCAGAGCCAATAAAATTACTAGCTGAAGCCTTCTTAACAACTATAGATAAGGCTTGCATTGACCCCATCATTGGCTGCAAGAAAAGATGAAAACAGGTTAGTATAAAGCCTATAAAGGGCCCAACATAAACAAGCTTAGGTTACAGTAGAAACCTGGCAATAAAACCATAATCCTTGAATAGAAAGTTTTCCCAAATGAAATTGATGTTCAAGCTGAGCCACCATGGCTTGGTAGTCCTAAGACGCAAGATTTTTAAAAAGATATTAGTTCTCTTCAAGTAATGGTCCATGAATGAATACATGGGCTGCAGTGGTAGTATTTCATGCTAGCTGAGCACGAGAAGAGAGGAAAAGAAACTAAGCATGTCTACGCACAAACATATCAAGCAAGACGCATATTCAAAACAAAGGTAAGTAACAGAAATCAATATATCTTTTTCTTGGCAAAACAAGGAATACAGTACTGTTCTTCTCTCAAACAAAAACTTTTGGTATTTAAACACCTTACTCCTTAGAACCTTAATTACAGCAGCTGAGAGAGAGAGAAACCTACAAGTAGCAATGTTCTAAGTGCAGCCGCGAAAGCATGATTGACAAGACCACTCTTGAATTGGGACCTTGACTCGACAAACTGATTAATCAGCAAGTAGTTCTCGCATAGAGGAAATATCCGTTTAGCAGATTCCTGCAATTGAGATAATATAATTAGGTCAAATAAGGCCCAAATGCAACAAACGAGGACATCTCTTTAGTATAAAGTGCAAAAAATCTATCCTAATTAAACGAAAAATTATCAATGCATGTGATTTCTAGCCTACCAACTCAAGCTAGGTGAGAAGGTACCTAGCCTCCTCCTTTATTAAAGATGGGGTCAGGGGTTTATCCTTCCCCACCTCTACTTCCAATCTATACAAGGGTTCAAACTAATAAGTATATATATATATATATATAAGAGTGGTTTCTAGCCTGAAGTGTCAAATCCATTGATGCGTCGACTTGGAAGGATGCAGCATCATCCCTCCCATGGACTCTACGAATTGAAATATATCGTCCTTCGATCCCGACCAAAGCTGACAAGAGATCGTCAATAACAATCAATTCCTGCACATATTGTGTAAAAACAATTATCATAATTGCTAATCACCGAACAGGTTAGCACAAGGAAAAGGGGTTGATCTAAAGAGAACAGGACAGATGATCAACTCTATAAGCTTCAACATCAGAATGGAAGGCATTAGTTGTTTCTTTTTGCCACAACATCATACAAGGCGCACAATATGCCAATTTCAGATTCAAGGAGATTTCCAAAGTACACAATGCATGTTTTTATAACTACTGGTTGTAGTGGGGGTGAACATTCAGTTTATCTTAGAGATGTAACCTGAATTGCCGCATGGTAACAACCAATGGCCGTGTCCACTCCAGGACTGCATGTAAAGAAATAATCTATTAGCAACAATAACACAGGATAAAAATGACAATGATGATTGATAGGGCTGGACTAGGCATATCATAGAGGATAATGAATTAGCAGGAGTTGCAATATCAGAACTAATGAATAGAGTATAACTTTCACGAACAATCACTCCTGAAAACAATAAAGTCAGTTGCAATCCACTGAAATCCCTCCCCACCCCTACCCACCAAAGAAAATACTCCATCAATTGCAAAATGCATTTACAAAATTTATATTGAAGATACCCGAATAAGTCGATGGAAAAACCCTTCGATTCAGCAACTCCAGACGCCGAATTTGTTTCCTGCGCTAACAAATTCGTCAAGAGCTACTGAACAACACATATTTCCATAAATCCACGGGGGAGGGGAACAAAAGCGAGTTGGAAAGGGATTGATGAAAAACCTGGTGGAATCGGCCTGTAAGGAAAGGGCGATCCACATTCCATTTCGGAGTAGAAGGGCTTGCTATAGTTGAATCCATTGAATTCATTCAATTTTCAAAACCCTAAAAAGATTAAACTGCAAATCCTCTCCGTGCGCTATACGCCCAAGATCCACTAGTAAACCACAATTATACAGCTAAATTGCAGCTTATTCACTCTGATTGGGTAACTCTTCTGATTAAAGAGTGAGTGTAGCTTTCTCGGAGGAAAATGCATTTGCCGCTGCCGCGCAATTATTTTCAAATACCCATTATGTATTTATGGTTTACGGAGTAATATATTTGCCATCCCAAAAATAGTTTATATTTTATTTTTATTATTATGTACAATGTCAATGATTTGATTTATAATGCTAGATTTTTATTTTCTTCTTTGAGTACGGCCTCCAAAAATCACCTAAATCAACAATATTAAAAAAAAATATTTAGTTAGTTTTTAAAGATTTAGTTAATTTTTTTAATATTTTAATTTTATTAAGCTTTAATTTATTTCTAAGAATTTTATTTTTATTTTTTTAATTTATTCATTTTTAAGATTGAGTTGATTTTTCTTATTTTTCTATTTAGTTTTTCAAAAATTTAATTGAAGTTTTTATTTAATTTTAAAAAAATAGTTTGATTTATTTAATATTTTTCAGATTTAATTAGGATTAATGGAGAAGAAATAGAATGGGTTTACTAATAAGTACAAATGTAATTTATAAATTTTACGAAAGTTTGTCTAAAAAAATAGAGTTTGGTTAGAGGATCTTCTCTTTTTTCACGTCACAAGTAGGGATATGACTTATGAGTGTGAAAAAGATAAAAAAATGGGACAAAAAAATGGATCGAAATCGATCTGGAACTGAATTAAGCGGTTAGTTTTTCATATGGTCCTCTATCCATCAAAATTTAGAATTTTGAGTTTTTATTTAATTTAAAATTGAAATTTACCGAACTCATAACGAAAATCTGGATTATTTTTTTTATTATTAATATGATTTTTTAATTTTTTATTAAAACATTGATAAAATTTAAGACTTTTAAAGAATTTGCATAATACGTGTATTTATGGGAGTACCTAAAGTATTTTTCTTTAGAAAAAAAATAAAATAAAAATCGATCTGAAACCGTTCAAATCCGGACCGGATTGATTCAACTTTGGTATCCAGTCCACTCATTTGGATGAATTTCGGTCCCAGTCCAAATCGGTTTCGGTCCAGTCCAGTTTTGGATCGGTGCCCACCCCTAATTAGGGATGACAATTTAAATTCGACTCGATCTATGTCATTTGGGTAGCACCGCTCCGGACCCGTAGTGAGATGGGGCGGGTCTATGTATCACTCTCGCCTCGTGACTTGTTTTTATTACTATTATTTTTTATAGTCAAAGTCTTGTATGTATCATGTACTTGAGTAGACTTTCACTAGTCAAATGTTGACCGTTGACCGGTCAACAGTCAAACTTTGACTTTTTTTTTTTTAATTTTTTTTTTTTCGATTTTTTTTTGTCGTTTTTTTTTTTTAAGTGTATGTTATTATAACTAAATAGTATATCTTTTTTTTTTAATGAAAAATTTATGTTAGTATATTGAAAAGTGCAACATTGTTTTTAATGAAAAGTGTATGTTATTATAACTAAAAAGTGTATGATATTATAACTGAAAAGTGTATGAACTATTAATGAAAATTGTAAGTTATATATTAATGAAAAATGTATGTTATTATAACTGCAAAGTGTATGATCTATTAATGAAAAAAGTGTATGTCATATTAATTGATGTAGATAAATATGTCGCTCTCGGAGGAGTCGACACGTGGAAACGGGATAAGTTATGATAGTTGTGATTAGGTCAATGTACCGAAGAAACAGGATTAATACACCCCCTGGGCTCAAGTAGGGAAATTAGAGGAATCAGGGGGATTGGGCCTTTGGCCCATATTTGGAGAGATTAATAGCCTTTGGGCCTGAAAAGATCTGGCCCATATGTGGAACGCGTAATCACCCTTTCTTAACTAAGTCAAGCGAATGGGTCACATCCACGAAGATATAGGGAATAATATGCGGAAGAACCAAGTCTTCAGGGGATAGCCCGATTCCTCAGGGGCTTGGAAGCCGGATTCTTAGGGATGGGCCGAGAATATAGGGAGAACGAGTTTTTCCCTTTCCGGATAGGGAGGCCAGGTATTTAAACAGGTTCTTTCCATATTCTTAATGACGTTTTACAGAATATACACTGAGTTGAGTAGAAACATACTACTATTCGCCGGAATTTCCCTAGATATACAGGGGAATTCCTCTTTGATTTCTCCTAAGATCGAATCTGACTTGAGCGTCGGAGCTTCTACGCCGGAGCCCCCCTCCGGCGTACTTTTGCAGGTCATTTTCGGATTCCTAAGGAGATTTACTTGAAGATTGCCAAGGATTAAACGAGTGGTTTGACTCGTGATTAATAGTGCTCGCAAGAGAACGATCGACATCCGGAGGCGTTCTTTTTCGACGCATCAACTGGCGCCGTCTGTGGGAATATTTCAAGCTAAGGCGTGAGAAAAATTCCGTACTTAAATGGGTGGGGGACACGATCTATCGAAGCAGACGAAGGAGAAAGAAGATTCCACTCCTCCTCCTCTTCCTCCGCCTCCTCCAGGGTTTCCCTTAAATCGAAATTTAGGGAAACGACCCGTGGATCATACACCAGAAGATGTTCCCCCTCCAGGTTTTCCCTCAAATCGAAACCTGGGGAAGCAACCTGTAGATCACACACCAGAGGATATCCCTCCCGCTCCAGAGGGAGATGTACTAGACACCTCAGGAGCTTCGGGGAGTGGGATCAATAGGGATAACCCTAACGCTCAACCAGAACTCTTGACTGTCTCTAGAGATCAGTTAGATGAGATGATCGCACAATCAGTGGAAAGAATAATTGCTACTCGAGGACTTCGCCCTCCCGAACCTATTCATAAGGGCACACGACCAAATCCACCAGAGCATGTCATTGATTCGGTTCCAGTCCCCTCCAGGAACGAGGATCCCCCTCGAAACCCAGAAGAAAAAATACCTTCCCAGGCTGAACGAAGCATCCTGGAGAGACCCCCTCGGAGGGATGCGGAAAGGGTCCTTGGGGATACCACCCTGGATACAGGGATGGGAGAAAGCACGGACGACACGTATCAAGGAGTCGTCAGTGATCAGATACAGGCCTTGCGGAAGGAGATGAGAGATATGCAGAGACATATTACTGACAATGTAAGTAAACCCTCCTACACCACTGGATATCAATTTTCATCTAGTATTTTGCAAGATGAACTGCCCTCTAATTTCAAATCTTTAAACTTTGAATATGACGGCACCACGGACCCGTACGAGCATCTGATGAGGTTCGAGAACGCTGCTCTATTACATCGATATGGAGAGGGCGTTAAGTGTAGAGTATTCCTGACCACTCTATCTAAGGCTGCACAGCAATGGTTCACACAACTAGGACCAGATACTGTCCACTCATGGTCCGAATTCAGCGAATTATTCCTGCATCAATTCGCTAGCGCTAGGAGACAGCCTAGAGCCACCCTTACTTTATTCAACATGCGACAAGGAGAGAACGAGAGTCTACGGGCTTTCTTAAAAAGATTCAACCAAGCGGCCCTAGAAGTACCCACAGCCTCCTCAGAGGTTAAAATCAACGCCCTTACCAACGGGTTAAGAGACGGAGATTTGTTCACATCCCTAGCTAAAAAGCCAGTTCGGACTTTTGATGAGCTATTGAGGAGGGCAGAAAAGTACCTCACCTTGGAAGAGGTAAGGAAAGCTAAGCGATCAGAGACCAGGGCCATATTGGTAATGGAGAAAGGAGGAAAGAAATTCCGCTTAGAAGGCCAAGTCCGGAGAGACACAGAAGTTCCAGGAGGCTGGAAAGTGTAAGAAGAGAGGAAGCTGCGCCTTGGAACCCCAGAAGAGGGGCGAAGAGATATACCCCTTTGAGGATAGAGCCAGCCGAAGTCCTAGAGGTGGCAGGGGACCATCCGGATATGAAATTCCCCTACTCAAGAAGCAGAGGTCCCCAACATCCTAAGTCAAACAAATTCTGCAGGTTCCATAACGACTATGGCCACGATACCAACCAATGTTGGCATCTGAAGGATGAGATAGAGAGGATGATTCAGGCAGGTCACCTGAAAGAATTTATTTTCAGAGATCGACAAGGCCCTAGGGGTCAAAAGAGAAAGGACTCCGAGGGGAAGCAAGAAGATGATAGAAGAGATCAGAGGAAGGGCAATGAGGAGCCACCACCCCCTCCCCAGAAGAGGGGAACTATCCACATGATTATGGGAGGCCCCGCTGATGGGGACTCCTTCAGGCAGAGGAATCAGAGCGTTCGGTCGCTGAAGAACGAGAGGAATATAGAGCACCATGAAGTGGGGAAGATGACGGAAGGTCCAGACATTCATTTCGGGCCAGAAGACGCAGGAGAACCCAGAGAGATTCATAATGACGCATTAGTCATTACTACGGATATAGCGGGATACGATGTAGCAAGAATTTTTGTAGATACTGGAAGCTCTGCCGATATCATGTTTTTGGAGTGCTTCAAGAAGATGGACCTGAATATAAAGCTCAGACCGGTGGAAACCGCTCTTTATGGATTCTCAGGGGGAGCCATTCAACCCCTTGGTTCAGCGTTACTGCAAGTAGGGTTAGGAGTCGCCCCTAACCGTCGAGTACAAGTCATAGAATTCCTGATTGTAGATGTCCCATCTTCCTACAACGTAGTAATGGGTAGGTCAAGCTTGAATATTTTTCAGGCAGTGATCTCCACCTTCCACATGAAGATGAAGTTCCCTGCCTCGGGGGGTGTGGGAGAGATATGTGGCGATCAATATCAGGCAAGGAAGTGTTACGTGGAATCGGTCAAGATAGCGGACAGGGCCGTGTTCAGAGGAATAGAGGTTAACCCTGCCAAGGTGAAAGCGGTCCTTGACATGCAACCCCCTCGAAACTTGAAGGAATTGCAGACTTTGAACGGCAGGATCGCAGCCCTTAGCAGATTTATAGCTAAATCAGCGGAGAAGAGTCATCACTTCTTCAGAACGCTAAGGAAGGGGTCAAGATTCGAATGGGATGAGCAATGCCAGAAGGCTTTCGAAGAATTGAAGCTCCATCTGGAACAACTCCCGAAGTTAACCAAGCCTACTCAGGGAGACGTCTTACTCCTATATCTCTCAGTAGGGGAACATTCCCTGAGTACGGCCCTGATGAAAGAAGAAGGCTCCACACAACAGCCCATATATTATGTGAGCAAGGTCATCCAAGGAGCGGAAACGAGGTATTCAGAGGTAGAGAAGGCAGCCCTGGCAGTGGTGGTAACGGCTAGGCGACTACACCCTTACTTCCTATCTTATAAAGTGATGGTGAGGACTAACTTCCCGTTGAAGCAGACGTTAGGGAGAGCAGATTTATCAGGAAGAATGGTCAGGTGGGCAGTGGAATTGCAGGAGTATGATATAGACTATGAACCAAGGAGAGCCATCAAGGCTCAAGCCCTAGCAGATTTTATTCAAGAGTCTACCAGAGTGGAAGAAGAACAAGGATGGAAGGTATATGTGGATGGCTCAGCGTCCGCCTTGGGATGTGGAGCAGGGATATTACTAATTGACCCTGAGGGTCAAGAAGTGCAGGTGGCTGTCAAATTCCGATTTTCAACCTCAAACAATGGTGCATAGTATGAGGCCCTGATTAGAGGAGCTAGTATGGCTGCAGAGTTAGGGGCACAGAAGGTCACCCTGTACTCCGATTCGCAGCTGATAGTACAGCAGGTCATGGGGAAGTACCTCGCCAAAGATGAGAGAATGATCGCTTATCTAGATGAGGTAAAGAAATTAAAAAATAAATTCCATACTTTTGAAGTAGTACAGGTACCCAGAGAAGAGAATGTTAAAGCAGATGGACTGTCCAAACTAGCTAGTTCCACTGAATTCGAGGGAGACGGAAAGGTAACCCTGTTGGTAGCTGACCAAGTAGCTACGGAAACCCTGATTGGAGAGATAACCGCAGGGGATGATTGGAGGAAAGAAATATGGGAAGAATTGAACAGGGGTCCAGCAACCCCAATGTCCAGAGAGGCCAAAGCGTGGAGAAGGAAGTATTGCATCCTAGGAGGCCAATTGTACAAGAGGTCCTTCACTCAACCTTATTTGAAGTGTCTTTCAAGAAGAGAAGCTGAGCTAGTGATCAAGGACATCCATGAAGGTTGCGCATCCAGCCATGAGGGTTACCAGACCATGGTGAAGAAAGTATTTAGGGCAGGTTTCTATTGGCCTAACATAATCAGAGATGCTAGAGAATATGTGAAGAAGTGTGAGAAGTGTCAGAAGAATGGACCTCTAATACGAGTACCAGCAGAGGAAATGGGGGCTATGTACTCGCCCTGTCCCTTCGCCAAATGGGGAATCGATCTGGTGGGACCCTTCCCCTTGGCACCAGGAGGGAGAAAATTTCTGATCGTAGCCGTGGATTATTTCAGTAAATGGGTAGAGGCTGTGCCCTTGGCCAAAATCGAAGAAGATAATGTAATTCTTTTTCTTGCTAGACATATTTGTTGCAGGTTCGGAGTACCTAGAATCTTGGTTTCCGACAACGGAACACAATTCAATGGAGAGAAAGTAAGGAGATGGTGTGAGAGATGGAACATTACGCAGAGGTTTACTTCAGTAGCCCATCCACAAGCTAACGGGCAGGTGGAGGTTACAAACAGAATCCTAGTGGACGGTATTCGAACACGATTGGAAGAGGTAGGAGGAAAATGGGTGAAGGAGTTGGACAACGTCCTCTGGTCCTACAGAACCAGCTCTAAGACAGCTACAGGCGAATCTCCCTTCTACTTAGTATATGGAGCAGCGGCAGTGATACCTCCTGAGGCCAGACTCAAATCACATCGGATCACCTACTTTGAATAAAAAAGAAATGAAGAATTGATGAGGGAAGCGCTGGACCTGGTAGATGAAGAGAGGGAAATGGCGAGATTAAAAGCAGAGAGGTACAAGAGTCGGATCAAGGCAGCATATGATCGTAGGGTAATCCCTCGTTCCTTTAAAGTGGGAGATTTAGTCCTTCGAAGAGCAGATGCCTTGAAGAACACTGGGAAGATGGAACCCAATTGGGAAGGTCCGTACAGAGTAATACAAGTACTGAAAGGAGGAGCATACAAGCTCCAAGACATGACAGGGAAAGAGATACTAAGGCCATGAAATGTGTGCCACTTGAAGAAGTTTTATGTTTGAAGAAGGTGTTATTCCCCTACTTCCTTTATTTTTACGAACAATTTTGAATGTTTACTTCTTATTCGAATAATTGCTTCACCGGCACTCTTTTTCCCTCTACGTGGGTTTCCCCTTGGGGTTTTACCACGGAGAGGTTTTTAATGAGGCCGACATAGGTTCCCCTTATTTGCCTATGTTGATAAACATTTTTGATCAATGGAGCATCGGTTTTGATAAAATTTCAGCAATTTCCCTAAATGCATGTTAATATTGTGATGAGATGACTCTTACGTGCCAATTTTATGATGAAATGTTTCTCATATGTTAATACCGTGTTAAGATAACTGTTAAGGACCTGCATAATGAGTGCTGAGATAACAAATATGTTTTGGAAACTGAAACATAACATGATAGAGACATTGCAAAATAGAGAAATTTACACCAACGCATAAATATTCGAATAGAGAATACCTAGGAAAATTTCCTAAAGTTTCTATTCACGACAGCCTCTAAAGGTAGGGGGAGTAGGGGGTACAGTAGCGGAAGATATGATTAACTCACCGATAAACCCTATCCCTAGCGACCCTCAAAACTCTTACGAGTATAAACAAACTCTCACGAGTATAAACAACTCTTACGAGTATAAACCAACTCTTACGAGTATAAACTAACTCTTACGAGTATAAACAACTCTTACGAGTATAAACAAACTCTTACGAGTATAAACCAACTCTTACGAGTATAAACTAACTCTTACGAGTATAAACAACTCTTACGAGTATAAACAAACTCTTACGAGTATAAACAAACTCTTACGAGTATAAACAACTCTTACAACTCTTACGAGTATAAACAACTCTTACGAGTATAAACAAACTCTTACGAGTATAAACTAACTCTTACGAGTATAAACAACTCTCACGAGTATAAACAAACTCTCACGAGTATAAACAACTCTTACGAGTATAAACAACTTTTGGGAGAGTATAATCCCTAAACATTCTAACTTTTGGGAGAGTATAATCCCTAAACATTCCAACTTCAGGGAGAGTATAACCCCTAAGAACTCTTACGAGTATAAACTAACTCTTACGAGTATAAACAACTCTTACGAGTATAAACAAACTCTTACGAGTATAGACAACTCTTACGAGTATAAACAAACTCTTACGAGTATAAACAACCTAAGGGAGAATATGATCCCTAAGATTCTAAACTTTGGAGAATATAATCCCTAAAAACTCTAGTACTAAGGGAGAGACTAGAAGCTTTATCAAATCACCAAGTAAGTGTAGGGATATCAACCTTATCTCCTCATTAAGGTTCTTCTAGGAGCCTTAGAGCCTTTACGTGTCTAGAAAATGTTGAAAACACGCTAACAGATACCACATCTTATAACAAAGATAGAGATATATATATATATGTATATATGCATGCCAAGTAATAAAGGTGCAGGTACGATATTAAACGAAAGAGAAGCAGGAATATTCAAGATTTAAGGCACCATGCCTAAACCCTCCACAGAAAAACCCCGGAGTGTGGAGTCTCCGGAAAATACCAAAAGGGCCTTAGAGGCCTTAACAGAATAAAAAGTGTTTTGAAAATACCAAAGTGTTATCAGAGAAATAAAAGTTATCAAGAGAGGGGAGCATCATTCTTCCCCTCGGAACCTTCTCCTGCCTTCTCCGCTCGTCCACTGGAATCACCTCCCTCTGCCTTCTCCATCAAAGCACCTGCTGCCACGGTAGCCACTGGAGTCGGGTTTTCCACATGAATAGGGAAAGTCATGTCCTTCGCCGGTGTAAGATCATCCAATTTCAGGGCAGCATCCTTCAACTCCAAGACCGCCTTCCTCATCCCAGGTAACCACCAGGGAGTATTAATGTCTTCCTTAGCATCCCCAGGGAACTTAGGGGGAGTGTCCAGTTCATCCAACCGGAGGGCACGTGTATATTGACCATTGAATCCTGGAGCGGAATGTTCAGCTACGGCGTTGGAAAATCCATGATCTATGAAGTGAGGGATATAGGCACCCATGGCCCCCAAGAAGCTGCTGCTCTGGAGAAAGGCTTCCAACCATTCCCTATGTAGGGTACCCAGAAATTGTTGACCCACGGCAGAGGTAAAGAGAGAATCGATGCATAACTTCATCCCAGCCAACGGGAGAGAGGCCTCCAAACATTCGACTCGCTCTCCAAACTGAGCCTTCAAAGAGGAAATTTCCTCAGAAAGCTTCTTCTTCTCAGCCTGAAGCCTTTTCTACGTTTGAAGGGAATCTCCTAACTCTCCTTCCAGAATATCCTTCTTCACTTTCTCCAGCTCCACCTGGCTTTGGAGATCATCTACTAGCTGAAGGGACTGGAGGGCTCGCTCAGATACATCAGAAAATAGGAGGCCAAACTACACAAGAAACAACACAAAGAAGTAAGATATCTATATTTTCCCCTATGAATCATTCGAAACAAAACCCACGTTGAAAACCTACCTGTGTGAAACTATGGGCGGCATGCACAATTCGCTCTTCTGGAGAAAGAGCATTAAGGGCCTCGGTGGCAGGGGTCGGAGTGTGACGCTCTATGAAACCCATGAGATGATCAACATTGATCTCATCAGGAGCATTAGGAATGGTATTAGGCAGAGAAGACTTGGTCTTGGACTTCTTCTTTTTGGAAGCATCAGAGACAGGAGGCAATGTGGAAATCATGGCTTTCTCAGTAGAGGAACGGGTACGCTTAGCAACGGACCCGGCGGCAGGCTTCACTGGGGAAGGAGGAACCTGAGCCTTCGAAGAACTTTCAGGGGCCGGAGACTTAGCAACCATCGAGAGAGGAGTGGCATCACGGGAGATTTGAGTTAACCAACTCATAGCTGCACAAAGAAACATGAGAACGACATTAATAAACACTGCAGTTCAAATGTTGAGGACAATACCAAGGAAAAAGAAATGGTATTACCATCGTCGGGACCTAGGGGATAATCGGGGCGACCAAAACCGAAATGAGAGAGGGCTCTAGGATTTTTACAAATGCTCATTACATCAAAAAAGTTGTGAGCAGAAACATTGTCATTTAGGTGGTTCATCACATCTAAATTCAGAGAAGAACAAACAGAGAGAGGAGGACGCGGTACCCCAGGATTCTCATAAATCCACCCTTCGTGAGGAAAATCCCAAGGAGCGGGGTTTGTAACAAAGAAATAGTAGTCCTTTCAGTCCTGGACTCCTTCATGGAGCTTTTCCATGAATTTCCCAGCCCTGGAAGGACGGCCAGAGGTATAGAAGAACCCATCTGCGAACTTACATATGTATTGAGTCAGAAAAAGCTGGGCTGAGGGTTCGCCACCATTCCCCTTCATCAAAATGTAAAAACCTAGCATTGCTCGAATAGCATTGGGGGTGAATTGGTTGAGGGGTATGCGAAGATAAGTAGAAATTTCAGAAAAGTAAGGATGGATCGGAAAGCGGAGGCCTGCTTTTAGTTGAGCTTCCCAGAAGGCCAAGGTATTAGGACCGGGAAAATTTGGGTGTTCCTTCCTATGGGCTGCCCTAACGATGTAATCTGTGGGAAAAATTCCCGACCGGAGAAAGGCGGCGACACGCTCAGGAGGAAGTAAGGAAGAACCAGAGATTGTATTTTCCAAAGTGGGATCGGTTATGGGAAAGATAGAAAGGGATTTGGAAGTGGAACTTTCCATGGATATCGAGTCCGACGGGGTTTGAAGGGGAGATGACATGAGGTTGCAGTAAAAGAAAAAAAAACGAGGAAGGAGAAGAGATACCTGAAGCGGGGTCGGTTTTTGAAGGTGATGAACTGACCGATAGTCGTGCGTGAAGAGGTTAGTTGCAGAAGTAAAACTGAGAATAAAGAAGTGGGGGTAAGTTTGAGAAGAAAAGGGAAGAGGGTTTTCTTTTAGTGGAGCGAATTCAAGTTTTGAAATAATTACTCTGGAGAGAGAAGGGTAAAAATCAAGAAGAATTAAATACCCTCCAATAGAAAAGCGCGTGCCTGAAAAGAGGCGGCCTCATGTTCCCCTCGCGCAGACGTTTGGCTACAGATTTCGAAGAGTAGGTTTGCGTGTGGAAGCGGAAAGGGCATGATGACTGTAGATAATTATTAGGAGCCAAATATTTCGCATTTTAAGATATGAAGAAGGAGTGATGAAGGAAACGAATTATTTCTCTTGTGATTTATTTAATTATTTTTTCCTACTCTCTTAAAAATTATCTTTTTTACGAGAGTAGGGGGGAGTGGTTGATGTAGATAAATATGTCGCTCTCGGAGGAGTCGACACGTGGAAACGGGATAAGTTATGATAGTTGTGATTAGGTCAATGTACCAAAGAAACAGGATTAATACACCCCCTGGGCTCAAGTAGGGAAATTAGAGGAATCAGGGGGATTGGGCCTTTGGCCCATATTTGGAGAGATTAATAGCCTTTGGGCCTGAAAAGATCTGGCCCATATGTGGAACGCGTAATCACCCTTTCTTAACTAAGTCAAGCGAATGGGTCACATCCACGAAGATATAGGGAATAATATGCGGAAGAACCAAGTCTTCAGGGGATAGCCCGATTCCTCAGGGGCTTGGAAGCCGGATTCTTAGGGATGGGCCGAGAATATAGGGAGAACGAGTCTTTCCCTTTCCGGATAGGGAGGCCAGGTATTTAAACAGGTTCTTTCCATATTCTTAATGACGTTTTACAGAATATACACTGAGTTGAGTAGAAACATACTACTATTCGCCGGAATTTCCCTAGATATACAGGGGAATTCCTCTTTGATTTCTCCTAAGATCGAATCTGACTTGAGCGTCGGAGCTTCTATGCCGGAGCCCCCCTCCGGCGTACTTTTGTAGGTCATTTTCGGATTCCTAAGGAGATTTACTTGAAGATTGCCAAGGATTAAACGAGTGATTTGACTCGTGATTAATAGTGCTCGCAAGAGAACGATCGACATCCGGAGGCGTTCTTTTTCGACGCATCATTAATGAAAAATTTATGTTATTATAACTGCAAAGTGTATGATCTATTTAATGAAAAGTGTATGTTATTGTAACTAAAAACTGTATGTTCTATTAATGAAAAAGTTAAGTTATATATTAATGAAAAATGTATGCTATTATAATTGAAAAGTGTATGCTAATGATACACCTTTTTGTTATTTGCACACTTTCATAATCTAGAAAAACTAGTGCTAAATTTTTTTTAAAAAAAATATTATTAATTTTACATGTTTTATTATTTTTTTACTTGCACTTTGCAATTAATAATATTATTAGTACTTGCACATTTTTTATAATGTATAAAAAACCTAGTCGAAAATTGTGGTGCTAAAATAAAAAATTGGTGCTAAAATTAAAATTGTAGAAAAACTGGTGCTAAAATTAAAATATTAATAATATTATTAGTACTTGCACATTTTTTATAATGTATAAAAAAACTAGTCGAAAATTGTGGTGCTAAAATAAAAAATTGTAGAAAAACTGGTGCTAAAATTAAAATTTCTTGAAGGTGAGTTTCGAACTTGTGACTTTGTGGAAAGACAATCAAAGGACAACCATTAGACTAGAATGATTTTTGTTAAGCACTTTGTTATTTATTCTATATATACTTAATATTTTCTATATGGCTGATTGGCTGGACTCAAGTACACCGTGTACTTGAGTACACAGCAGCCCAACCCTTTTTTATATACTATATATTATACATATAGATGTAATATGTTTGGCATGTTTATCAATATATATAACAATAATTCAACTTCATATACTCCCTCCGTCCATGAAATGTAGTCTCATTTGCCTCATATTCTTTGTCCACCAAATGTAGTCTCATACACTTTATGAAAACTATTACCCTCCAACTCATCACTTAGTTATTCAATTTGTCATCAACTTTATTCATAAACAATCATTTTATTCACAATGGACCCCACAATACCATATAATATCCTTATGTGGTGTTTAATTTGGGATTGTGGTGGATTGAATTAAGATTGTGGTGGACTGGATTGAGATTTGGGTGATCCATGAATAGTAATTGTGTGTAAGTTGTTGTGTTTGGTTAATGAATGAGAAGTAGGGGTATATTTAACTTTATGTCATATCATCAAGAGTGATGTTATAATATTTTATTATTGCTAGTAGTGAAAAAAAAAGTAAGAAATAGAAGAAAGTAGAAGAGATAACGAGTGAGTGAAAGAAAAGTAAGAGAAATAAGAAAGTAGGAAAGAGAATGAGTGATTGAAAAGAAAAATAGTGATTTGATTGTATAAAATATGTGTATAGGTGTATTATAGAGGTGGGTTGGTATTTAGATTTGTATTTGAATTGAAATGGATTGAGAGAGATTGGACCGAATTGGCCCAATCCCAAAACAAACACAACCTTACTTTATCTACATTTTTCTTAAAACTTGTGTCTCATTCCAACGGGACTACATTTAGTGGATGGAGGGAGTATATTTTTAAATTGATAAAATATATGAAATACAATATGATATTCTCCATTACAAATCTAAATTTTGTGTAATATTAAAAAAATAAAAATTGTTTATACAATTAAAAAAAATTAATGGGTCGCCCCGTCCCGTTCATGAAGTGGGACGCGTCCGGATATCTAGGTACCCGAGTCCGGCTCATTGCCATCCATATACAAAATTTACGAAAATATTCAATTTTCAATAGGCGTGGGTTATATGTCCCTCCAACAATTTGTCGACCATAATGTTTATTTCCGACAATTTATTGTCAAAAACAAAAAACTACATGTTTTGCGGGCGGCTAGCTTGGGTGGGGTTCAGGGCGGCGGAGGTGTAGCTGGACGAGGGGGCGCCGCCGCCACTTATTGCAAATTTTTTATTTTTATTTTTAAAAGGAAAAAATGAGGGGACGACGATTTGGGTGGGGCAGGGGGAATGAGGCGGTGACAGCGTTGGGTGAGGGAGGAGGAGCGTCACCGCCGCATGTGTGCACAAAAATGAAAATAAAAACGAGAGAGTATGAGGGAGGGGCGTCGAGCGACACTGGGCGACATGCGACGGTGGCGGCGATAGGTTGTTTGTGTGGGAGGTAGAAGATGGAAGAAGAAAGTGGAGGGGAGGGGAAGAGGAGAAAAAATAGGGTTTGAGTGGGAGTGCATTTATCATATATTGTATAATTTTGAAAGAAAATCGTATAATAGATAATTTGGGGGAGTGCATTTATCTTACGTGTGTTTTTTTGGAGGGCACGTGTGTCGAGGGAGTGCATATAACATTCATGGAGGGGCAAATAAGTAGCGCCTTTTCAATATTGCGTCATCTCTAGGTTTAACGGATTAGCCCAAGGGCGCGGCTAAAGGCACGCTGGATTCCTATGAGTACACCCAGGAGATGAGGACACCCACAAAACAGATGAGGGCACCCACCTGTAAAACCCAAAAATGCCCTCTTTGAATTAAAAACTTAACTAACTCCCTCTCCTTCTCATTTCAGAGACCCACCTCCATTTTTAGACCTCCATTTCTCTCAGCCTCCGCCGCTCCACTTCTTCCGCCTCCGCCGCGCACGCAGCTCTCCCCCACTCCTCCATCTCCCCTTCGCGGCCGTTCGCGGCCGCCCACCGCTGGAAGAAGGCGAAGCCATGGCCGCCGCCGATCTGCTTCGTTTGCAAGGTGTGGGCCACCGTCGCGACCCCCTTGAAGGAGACGAAGTCGCCGCCGTCCGCCGCCGCGCCGCCCACCGCTGGAAGAAGGAGAAGCCATGGCCGCCGCGAAGAAGACGACGTTGAGTTTTCCACAGAGGCGACGACTGAGGCGGGTTTCCACGGCGGCGCTCCCTTCTCCCCACAGACGCGGCCGCCGCCCACCCCCTCCTCCCCTTCGCCGCGGCCGTCGTGCTCCTCCCCTCGCCGCCGCCGCTACACAGGTAAGTTTAGTCTGAAATTAGAAAAATTAGGGTTTCTTGAAAAAAAATTAGGATTTTTTTTTGAAGTTTAGGAATTATTTTCGAACATAGTGAGTTTGTTTTGGAAAAAATTTCGAACAAGATGTTCGATTTTATTTTTAGGACAAATTTAAGTTGTTTTGATTTTTTTTTCGAACATATTGTGTTTGTTTTGGAAAAAATTTCGAACAATTTGAGTTTGTTTTGGAATTTTTTTCGAACATATTGAGTTTGTTTTGGAAAAAATTTCGACACATGGTGGTGTTTTGGATTTTTTTTGTTTCAATTTTGATGTTTTTTTTTTTGTTGAAAAATAGTGTTTGTTTGTTTGTGGTGTGAAATAGAACTTGTGGGTGTACTCATCTTCATTTTTTTCATAAATTTGATTCTAGGGGTATATTGGACATTTCACATGTTCTGAAAGTTTAAAAAAAGGTTGGTGGGTTTACTCATAGGAAATCCGGGTGCCTTTAGCCGCGCCCTTAGCCCAATCTATCAGGCCCACTTTTCTCTAAAAACCAAACCGGATGACCCGAAAACCCGACCTGTTAACATATTCAATTTGTCCTTTTTCAGTTTTTCCCAATTCTTTCTACAATTACTGTATCTGTATAATTTGAGTTTTTGCTGATCACGCTCTCTCTCTCTCTCTTCCGGAGTCAGACTTCTCTTTCGAGATTTCGATCGCTCACAAGTTGATCGACTACTCGTCGAATCTTCTGAATGGCCATGGATCAAGCCGAGCTATCCACCGACCAGGTATGCCACTTGCTGTGCACACACTTCCTCTGTATATGTGTATATAGACTCAGTTGCTGGCTCAAAAAATCGGTGTTCTCATTTGCACTATCAAATGCTCACATTTGAAGTAAGGATTTTGAACGTTTTCTGTGTTTAATTTCTTTTTGTAAATAGGTCGCTGATCTTGTAATTGAAATGAGTTAATTGTCTTAGAAAAGTTTGTTGTATTGGGGATGTTTGATTCGTTGGAAGGGGTTTGCGAAAGTTATTATCTATATTTTGAGTTTTGATGATGTTGATTGGTTGTGAAGGTTCTGCGGAGGGATATTCCATGGGAAACTTATATGACTTCTAAGCTGATCAGCGGGACAGGGCTTCAGCTGCTGCGCCGCTACGATAAGAAACCCGAGAATCACAAGGCTCAGTTGCTTGATGATGTAATCATTTTGTGTTTTTGTGTTTTTTTTTGCTGTTGCTTTGGAGTCATTGCTACTGCGTACTGTGTATATATATAGATGTTGCTTGTTTCTATATATATGTGCAAATGACAGTAGCTATTCATTTATTTGTACTTAACTTCTTATAGTGGAGTAGGAATTTGTTTAGAGCTTTGCTAACAATAGTCAGTTGTTTCAGGGTGGTCCGGCTTACATCCGACTTTTTGTCAGCATTTTGCGTGACATATTCAAGGAAGAAACTGTAGAATACGTTTTAGCTCTGGTTGATGAAATGCTTACTGGTAATTGAGAAAATGCATAGGCTTTTTACTTAAATTTTACCTGCACAAGTAGCTAATCCATTCTTGTTGTTTCTTCTTCTTCATGGCAGCCAACCCCAAAAGAGCAAAATTATTTCATGATGAATCTCTGGCTGACGAGGATACATATGAGCCTTTCTTGAGGTAATGATCTGTACTTGCTAATTGTTGGATCTTAATTCTTATAGTTATTTATCTTCTTTATGCTTGTTAGAGGAGGCTAATTGTTGAAAAATATAAAATTAGCGAACTTTGTAAATGTTATTGAGTTCATAATAGCTGATGTTGCAAATCAAGTAGAACTGTACATTGTAGTATCATATTGGAAGTGCTTCTATCTCAACTTAGTACTCCTAATTGATTTTAAATTGAACTGGGGCATAGGTTTGTGATGTGGTTCTTTTATCCACTTAGAATGAATGGCAGCTGAATAATCTCATCTGTTGCAGATTGCTCTGGAAAGGTAACTGGTTTATACAAGAGAAGAGCTGTAAAATACTTTCTTTGATAGTAAGGTGAGAACCACTTTCATGTCTTGTCATAAAGCTAGGTTCTTTGACTTTTGTGTAAACTTTTTATTCTTTTAATTCTAGTGGAAGGCCAAAATCTCAGGATTCTGCTACTGCTAACGGGGAGTCAAAGTCAAAGAAGGAGATCACTACTATAAATGATGTTTTGAAAGGACTGGTTGAGTGGTTGTGTGCACAAGTATGTTTTTCCATCAGTTATTTCGTTAAGCCTTCTCATATGAAAGAGCACATGAAATTTTGCTGTTCAGATTGTGGCAATTTTGTTCACTACTACTTGTTCATTAGTTGAATAGCACAAGTAAAATGCCAAAAAGTAATTATCATATAATATTAACATGGCTATCATCTAAGGGATCCATATTGTTATATCTTAAACTCACTCTCAGGAATAAACTTGCTAGGTTACCATGGAAAAACTGTGATGTCAGCATATAACCCAGCATTCGCCGTGCTTATACTTTGTCTGCTTGTACAGCTAAAGAATCCATCTCATCCTAGCCGCGGCATCCCCACAGCTATTAATTGTCTTGCAACTTTACTAAAAGAACCTGTGGTGCGATCTTCATTTGTTCAAGCAGATGGAGTGAAATTGCTTGTTCCTCTCATTTCTCCAGCTTCCACCCAACAATCCATCCAGGTAATCATAAAATTCAGGATAATAGATGGAAGATGCAACAACTTACTATTTCCAAATTTACATATCATAATATATTTAATTGTCATGCTGGGTTCAGAATCTCATCATGTATTCATTTGAAGTTGTCTTTGGCTTTGTAATTATAATATACGGAGTACCTTTTATCAGTTTAGCTTAATAACCTTTACTTTTAACTTTTGAAACAGCTGTTGTATGAAAATTGTCTTTGTGTATGGCTCCTCTCATACTATGAGCCTGCAGTTGAGTACTTGGCGACTTCCAGGTCCTTGCCAAGATTAATTGAAGTTGTTAAAGGGTCCACAAAAGAAAAGGTGAGTTACTCTATATAATATTTGTTGAAATAAATATTACCTTTTCGGATGCCTAGCCATTTCTACTGTACTTATATCAGTGGTTGCATTTGCATCTGGTGCTTCGTCTGTAGGAACTTACTTCTTTTAAGCCCGAACAGCCTTCTGATAATTTGTTTCTATCAACCAATGTAGGTTGTCCGGGTAGTTATATTGACCCTAAGGAATTTGCTTCACAAAGGGACATTTGGTGCTCAGATGGTAAACCTGGGAATGCCGCAGCTTGTTCAGAGTTTAAAAGCCCAGGCATGGAGTGATGAGGTCAGAGAATGTTTTTCCTAATCCCTTATATTTTCTACATATGTGTTTGCATAAAACTTGGTAAATGTAAGCATGAATTTGTTATTTACACAGGTCTTTTGTATTTCTTTCTGCATACATTCACATAGAGTCTTGTGTTATTGTTGATATATCTTATATATCCAATGTGATATGTGCTTAAAGCTGAGGTCCTGTGTGATTAATGGCCTCAGATACACAACTGATAGAGTTATTATTTTTTCACAGGATCTACTTGAAGATTTGAATCGATTGGAAGAAGGACTGAAAGATAACATTAAGGAACTGAGTTCATTTGATAAGTATAAGCAGGAAGTTCTCCTTGGGCATCTTGATTGGTCACCTATGCATAAAGATCCTATATTCTGGCGGGAGAACATTATGTGTTTTGAAGAACATGATTTTCAGGTAAACTTTCCATTTCAATTGTTGATCAAGCACTAGTATAAGCTCATATATCCTGTGCATAAATGGGCGAGAAAATATATGCACATTGGGAAGAAGAAATTGTGCCTGACTACTGAGTGTCAACATTAGGCGAGGAAATATATACTTATTCAGGATCCTCTCCGTTCTCATATTTTCAGGAAAAAACTCATAATTACGACTATTTTTTAATCTCTTTGAGCTCAAAACTAACAGCTTCACACGTTTCTGCAGATTCTACGGGTCCTGATCACAATTTTGGACACATCCAGCGATGCCAGAACACTTGCTGTGGCTTGTTACGATCTCTCACAGTTCATTCAGTGCCATCCTGCTGGGCGTGTCATCGTGACCGACCTCAAAGCAAAGGATCGAGTGATGAAACTGATGAATCACGAGAATGCAGAGGTTACAAAAAATGCACTACTCTGCATCCAGAGGCTATTTCTAGGGGCCAAATATGCAAGCTTTTTGCAGGTTTAAGTATCGATGTTTAGCTGAGTTTGAGAACTTTTTTCGAAGAACAGCTTAAGTTGTGTGTGTATTCTTTGTTTATTTCTCGAGGGAGCGTTGCACGTTTGTTACCCTTTACATAGGGTGTTCATATGTGAGCAGAGTCGTGTTTTCTCTTACACCGTCGAATAAGTTGACAGTGTCTATCATAAGTCAGTGGTCCAATCATCATGTTATCTTGGTTGGGCACTTGGGCCTACACTTTATACTTGTTACCATTTTACATATAATAAATAAAAAAATGTTTATTTAAATTTAATTATTTGAATAAAATTGTGTTGTATTTGGATAACAGAATTCGAGGAAAAAATTGAACGGTCAGAAAAATAGTTTTTTTTTTTTTGTTTGGATTGAAGAATTTGTAGAATGACTTTGACTCCATTGCACAGTTTGGCTTAGTAGAACCAGATAAATTCCAAATAAATGGGTTTATAAAACTATCAATTTTAGCTGCCGAATATGATAACTCAAGTGGTTAATAAAAAAAGTAAAATCGATGTTAGTAGCCAAATGGCAGGTCTTGCTCAAACCTTACAATCAGAGTGCATGAATATGTGTAGAGTTTCTTGAACAACACAATCAGAGTAATAGCAGAAGGACAAATGGTTTGACATCCAGGAAACCAAAAAGCTCGTGCTACCATGTGAACGAGGGAAGCACATATGTCGGATAAGCCTCATATTTTGTGGCGAGAGAACTAACGGAAGAATCAGCTGCATTTTCTCCGAATTTACTAAGTCCGAGTTCAGTTGCATGAATACCACCAGTTATGAAAGCTGAAGATATTCCAGCTATATTTGCGCCTTTTATATCATGGTGGAGGGAGTCTCCAACAGCAATACAATCAGCAGCATCCATACCAGTCATTTCCATGGCTGATTCATATATGATCTGTCATATAAATGCAGGGAAGTCAACTGCCATATATCATTATATAATATGTAGCATCCATCTCAAACATTAGGGTAAAATGATATTCTAAGTGTTTGTAGAATTACCTCACCAGGCTTACCCATCCACTTTACTTGGCCACCAAGCTTCTCGTATGTAGCTGCCAGTGTTCCTGTTGAAATAGAATGAAAGCGAAGGTCACATATTTAATGCATCAGCAATGTCAGATGAGGCAAGACGCGCATTGCACAGGTTAGTGTACCAGGCATCACCCTTAGAGCTCTGGCCTCCACAGTAACAAAATCTGGGTTTGCTACGACCATTGGAATCTTTTTAGCAGCACATTGGACCAGAACTTTGTTAAGTTCTTCAAGTGTCATTGGAAGTGCATCTCCAGATGGAAGCCCCAGGGCTTCAGTACCATGAGCCAAAACAAACTCAGCTTCTTCAACATTATCCACTACTCGAAGCCCTAAGCCCTGAAACAAGACATATACTCCCAAATATCATTAAAGAAAACTTTGGAATTGTAGGAGAATTCACACACAAATAATAGTACAGTTATATGAACACTAGTAAAAGTTTTGGGAATAGAAAACTGCATACTTTAGGGGTTCTTGGATAAAAAAAAAAACAACGGGAATGAGCATGGAGTAATTTGGATGGTTAATGAGAATAAAAAAGATGATGAATTCACATTCCTGATACTTGCTGCGGGGTAATGAGACTCACAATAACTTAATCGTTATCCTATTTTGGTTAACTATCTCTCTCCCTATAATCATTATCCATTAATCGATCCATATTCATCAATCAACAATCATTTTTTGTCTCCACCTATTCCAACATTAGAGCCAACAACTATCGCCATTCTCATTGTAATTGACCATTCAGTGATTCTCATTATCATTACCATCCCATATGAAGAATTTGTATCAAGCGCCCCCTTTATCTTTGTGAAATTTGTAGCGATCACTGTCCCCGTTTTCCAGAAAATAGCATAGATGAACACAAAATACTTGATAAGAACAAAAATAGAAGCACTCTAGCAACCTCTAGGGCATTTTAGCTTTTGATTTTTACATGTTGACTTGTAGTTTCTCTAAGACGTCCACTCTACACATTCCAACCTTTAATCAACGAATCATAAGTTTTATTCATGTAGTTTACATTTTATAACACAAACTTTTGGAAAGTTGTATGCAGAATTTTATGAACACGTCCAATTTGAAGGGAGAGTACCTAATCATGTTTGATAAAAAAAACGCTGAGGTGATGTTTGATTTGGGTTTTCAAAATTCAAATATCATTCCACTTTGGCATTTTGAAATCCAGCTTTAAAATACCAAACGCATTCACCCCTACAAGTACCTATAGGCTATAGACCCTACTATCACACTTTCCAATACAATCAACTTAATCTCCCTCTGCTTTTATATAAAAAAACATATATATAATTATATCACCCACTCAATCATCCAATCATTGCAAGCACAACAGACAATAATAAAATAATACATCATCACTCACTCTTACACATTTTGATTTGACAAAGAGTTAAAATAATTCCACACTACTAAAATCTCAAAACAAGCACACACTATCATTATTCATCAGGATTTCCAAATCCCCTAGATTTTGAAAACCAGATTTCAGAAACCCTATAAAACCCAAATCAAAGTATCAGAGCAATATAGTTTAGATAGCCTTAGCATACCTCGAGGGATATAGCCCCTCGATCACCCCAGGTCATGTGAATGCAGGAGCTTCCTAGTGCAGCAAACCATGGGTCATCTCTCCTGTTTGAGATAGTTTCATGGCATTGATCATAACCAAAAAGAAACTTTGAAATTTCACAAAAGAATGATACTTGGGAAAACTTAAACCTCAGAAGGTACTGGTGTGTTAACTCCCCACTGGTAATGGCTCCGAGAAAGAGTGCGGGATTAAATCCAAGGCTGCTTAACTTTTCTATGGTTGTTGATGCACGTCTTGACGAATTACTTATGATTACCATCTTTGCACCACAATTTGCCAACTTTTCTACTATTCCGATGCATAAATGACGTCATCCACAAAAATCACACAACTTGTCAATATTTAACAATGAGGTTACAGATAGAATAGCAATTAACAGAAATCAATCAACCCTGCCAAAATGCCAAAGCTTAGAGTTGAGAACATACATGTAGTGATGGCACCTGGGTATGGCTGTTTCCCATCATGTAGAACTCCAAACTGATCCAAGAACCATGCCTATTCCCACATGGTTGCAAGTATATTGAAATACAAGCAATTCAGGAGCATAACTGAATTATAAGTTCTGGATAGTAAAAGTGGACACATAGTCAATGTGGCAAAGACGAATTCTAACATCTAACAAACTATTTACTAAAATCAACATAGCAAAACCCCCAACTTGGATGCAAATTGCAAAAGCAAGTAGCAAATAAGCAATTACATTATATCTGATGCACTTTCATTTTATGTTCAAGAAATGCTATGATTCTAATGCATGTTCTGCAGAAAACAATTGCATATACTTCTTTTCACCCATACCTTCAATTGTCAAATCAAATGTTGTACATTTGTATCTTAACCACATTCAATCAGATGGAGTTCCAACACCAAATACCAGCAAACTCTTACCCCTAATTTTCATCAGCTGAGTAATATATCCTCAATCATTAACCCGTTAGACTGTAAATTAACTACTGATTGTCAAAGGATTTACACCACTAAAGGCGCTTTTGGCGATTAAACGCACGAAATACTAAATCAGAGCCCATCGAACTAGGTTGAGCAAATACAGACATTCAAGATGGATCATATAAGTTAAAACGGGAAGATTAAAAAGAACATCATCATTAAATAGAAGGGAATCATAATTTTTTTTTAAAAATGGCGTTACCTTGAACCGACGGCCTTCAGCAAGGTGCTGCAATCCATTGATGGTTTGAAATTGCTTCAATTCACTCGGGTTTAACGAGGGGATCGACGAACAACATCTTCCCATCATCTCGGATTCTTTTCTGCGTGTTCTATACTGTGGACTGTGAATTAGTGTGTGAACATTGGAGAAATATATACACATGTATATATATTTACGAAAATTATATTTTGCCCCTCGAGCTAAGTATAATATCTTTTGGATGCTCCACTTTTATAGAAATATCGTAATGGCCCTTTCTTGCCCTTTTAATGACAAATCACTTATCATTGATTGTGTATTTGTGCTGTGTTACTCGTGTAGATGATTAAATTATTGAGTAAACTTAATTAAGAAATTGAAGTTGTCAAATGATATGTATGTGAATTATTATGTAAAATTAATAATGATTAAAATAATAACAAAAATCAATTGCATATAGGAGGAAGGAGAGAAAAGCTCTCAACTCTCTCTAAAAAAACAGCCTACAATTTAAAAAAAAACTATTCTATCTCCACTGTCTATCTCCCTTTTTCGGTCATCCCTACCAAGTGCATCCACTCTCGTTTTCTCTCGCAGTAATGTAAATTGGTGGCTGTCTTGTTTCCACGTAATTAAATAATTATGATGTGGTATTATTCAATAACTCCAACATACTCCCTCCCTTCGTTCCAGAAAAGCTACCCATGAACTTCGAACACAAAAGTTAAAAAATACTAATATAATAAATAGATATATTAGAGGTGATTTGATTGAGAAAGAGAATAATATATACTTGCATTATATCTCAATTAGATCAAGTCAAAACTCTAAGTTCATTTAGTCCAAAAGTCAAATTAAAATAATTTTAAAAAATTCGTGGGTCATCAGTCTGGATCCGGATTGCCCAGAAAAATTGCGGATCGCAAAGATGGTTTACTACATGACCAAAATATTGTTATTATAAAGTCAAAAAATTACCACTACAAGGCTAGAAAATTAATATTACGTGTCAAAACATTCGGACAAATTCACCCAATAAATTAATTGTCCAGAATATTTTTGGACATGTAGTAATACACTTTTGACCTTGTAGTGATAAAATTTTGGTCTTGTAGTAACATTGTTTTAGTCATGTAGTGGCCGAATAAGTCTGAATTATTTTAGTAATTTTGCTCAAAAAAATAAGTGTCCAGAATATTTTTTGACTTGTAGTAATATACTTTTGATCTTGTAGTAACAAAGTCATTTAGTAAGATAATATTTGAGAGCGAAAATAAATATTCTAATTAAGGTTGACCCACTTTGACCCGCGTTTGACCCATTAATTTTTACTTAATTTATCTTAATTGGTTATGCAATATTGCATATAAGTCTTGAGTTGGTCTCTTGTAAACTTGAGTTGACTAGGTCAACTCTTTATTTTATTTTTATATTATTTTTTTATGGTGTTGGACTTTTCAGTTATAGTAACTTACACTTTTAAATAATATTTTTAATTATATAAACATATATATTTTAGTAATGTTATATTGCACTTTTTAGTTGTAATATCTTACATTTCATTTAAAACTATGTTGCACTTTTCAATTATAGTGACTACCATTTTTCATTAAAAACTGTGTTACACTTTTTAGTAATATTATATTGCACTCTTCAGTAATAGTGTAATACACTTTTTAGTTATAATGACTTACACTTTTCACAAAAACCGTGTTGCACATTTTAGTAATATTATATTGCACTCTTTAGTAATAGTGTAATGCACTTTTTAGTTATAATGACTTACACTTTTCACAAAAACCGTGTTGCACATTTTAGTTATAAGGACTTACACTTTTTATTAAAAAATGTGTTGCATTTTTCAGTAATATTGTGTTACACTTTTTAGTTATAATGACTCACACTTTTCATTAAAAACTGTGATGCACTTTTTAATTATAGTAACTTACACTTTTCTTTAAAAAATGTGTTGCATTTTTCAGTAATATTGTGTTACACTTTTTAGTTATAATGACTTACACTTTTCAATCTACACTTTTTAGAAAAAAAAATAAAAAAATAAAAAATTTGACCAAGTCAACTCGAGTCTATATGAGACTTGGCTATAAGTTTTTGCCTATAATGAAATGTGAGAGGAAATAGTTACAAAAAAATGAATGAGTAGCTTTCATTGAGACGAACGAAAAAGGAAAGTTGAGTAACTTTCACTGAAAATTAGGGAGTAACTTTTTTTTTTTAAGAATTATTTGTATCACCATGAAATATTGAGAGAGAGGGGGTGCAACTATAATTAAAAATAAAATAAATAAATAAATATATATATATATATATATAATATGTTAGATAACTATGTTCTCTATTAATTTTTTTGAGAAGGTATATGAATAACATTATACAAGTATGTTAAATATTTTCACTAAACTGATGTGTAACTTGGTTTTAAAAAGGTATATATATAATATATTGTAAAAAATTGAGAATAAATATGTATGTGGTGTCCTCCATGCAATTCTTGTGAAATTTTTGGCATTGTGGCATGCGCTAACAAATAAATTTTTCGCATCTTGATCAAAATGGATTAAAATAAATCTAGTTATAGCTCTAAAAGGGAAACTAATTGAAGACGCCTACATAATCCTAGTCATCGACGATGTTAAATCTTTGAGTAGAGATATACACTATTTGGAACATCAAGATCATTAGAAGTGCAAATAAGGATGCTCATGTCTTTACACATTCTGACACGTACAATAACTTGAATAAATATGAATTAAGAAAGTTTAAGCTAAAACAAAGAGTAACAAATTGCCACAATCCAACAAGGTATGACAAAAATTACAAATCGATTAAAAAAAAAGAGTGTTGAACTTTCATTAAAACATCTCTTTTAAAAAAAATCACATGAGAAAACTTTTCGTGTATAAAAAGTACCAAAAAACTTCAAATAAAAAAGATGCACACGAGTATCAAGAAATCAATTACTAATATCCATAAAAAATCAATTACTAAAACTAATTTATAAAAATATTATGGAGTATTATGTTATTATTATTATATTATTGAGATTTAGGACATGCTCCATCTAAAAATATTTGTAGTACACATATATACATTTCCTTTTTTAATTTTTATCGACTTATTTAGACATTAAGTAATAGAAGTACAAAAATTTAATAGGAGTATAAATATAACGTACTTAAAAAATAAATAAAAATCCAGCGTCAATATCTGTCATGCTTCCATTTGATTATCGTTCAGCTGTCTCAAAAGTTCCAAAATCTGTACTTCAAATCGACACCGTCCACTACTAACTTCACGATGAATCTCATCCGTCCGTCTTCTGCACGGGATTGACTTTACTTCAGCTCTAAACGGTAGTAGGGCGCTTTCCTTTTTAAACAACAAAACTCAGAGAGAGCAAAAATTTCTCACCAAGAAACAAGACTAATCTTAATTTCCACTTAGATTAAGTGCAGGATTTTCTCTATCACTCTTTGTCCTTCTCCAAATATACAGGTATTTGAGTAACAGGCCGTGCTGTAGCTGATCTGACTTCGATCTTGGCTTGAATTGAAGTTTTCAAGGCGGTATTTTTATGGGGTTCTTGAATTTCTCAGCTGTTAATTAGGGTTTGAGGAAATTTCTGACTCTGGGAGGCTTTTGGGTGGGTTCAATTGTGGCTCTAGTTGTTTTTTCGTATAATCTAGGGTTTTAATTTTTGCCCTGTGTTTCAAGAATGGGAACTGGTGGGGGATTTTGCTTGGTTTTCATTGTGAGTCCTGATTGAAGTGAAACCTTTGGTGTTTCTTAATCTTTTTGGCAATTCCAGTGAGGATTTTGTTATAGATTGTAGGGATTTTGTTCGTGTATATAGGTAGGAAATCGAGAAGTAGAGCAAGTGTTCCGAGTAATTATTATCTTTAGTTCTGCAAAAGTGGAGTAATTGTTGGTTTAAAGAGGGACATTGGAAAAATGTTTTATTCGCAATTCATATTGGCTAAAAAGGGGCCTCTAGGGACTATTTGGATAGCTGCCCATTTAGAGCGGAAGCTTCGCAAGAATCAGATTGCTGATACTGATATTGGAACGTCCGTAGGTATAATTTGAGCATCCTTTATTATTAATGCCATTTTCATGCTTAATCTATTGATTCATTATACTATCGTGGTTATCTCATGTACACGTGTGCATACGTGTGCCTATATGTTATCATTTAATTTGATTCCATCAAGTTAAGTGCAAACCAGATTGATATTGAGTAATTAACTTTGGCCATCTTATTCTACTTTGCTTGGTTTCATTTTGAGTGTTTTTGTTGGCCATAGTAATATTGGGTCTAACTGTCTAAGGCCTTATAGACTTATACTAGGTGCCATGTTTAATAGATTAGGGACACATTTTATTTTATCATATTCTATTTGTGTTTTAGATAAATGAATGAAGAGGCAATGGGTCATTTTAACATTTATGGTGGTTTTAAGTGAGGTGACTAGACATTCATAGGAGAGATTTGGTTTACCTTGCCAATTAATACTTGCCATTTTTCCGTAATCTCAACTTGATTACTAAAACTTTCATTAATATCCATTTTGGGAAAATGTATTTATGTCGTGTAGCATGTTTGGTAAGATGTCAGCTTGTGATATTTCACAGTGAAGATATCATGCATTATAGGATTTTGTTTGGTTAGTGATGTCGCATCATTATTTATATCGTAATTCTCTACATAATAATAGGAATATAGTATTATTTTATAATTTTGATATAATAACCTTAATGCTTGAGCAGAAAGTAAATACTTAATTCATGCATAATATAAGCTGCTTTTCTTGTACAGACTCGATTCTTTCTCCAGATGTGCCTATTGCACTTCGGATGTCCAGTCATCTTCTTCTTGGCGTGGTTAGAATATATTCCCGAAAGGTGAACTACCTCTTTGACGATTGTAGCGAGACTTTACTCAACGTTAAGCAAGCTTTTCGCAATGCTGCTGTGGATCTACCTCCAGAAGAATCAAAGGCGCCATATCACTCAATCACATTGCCGGAAACATTCGACCTTGATGATTTTGAGCTGCCGGATAATGACATTTTTCAGGGGTTAGTCCGAAAATATTTAATGTCTTCCATCAGAAAACTAATACTACACCTTTTGATGCGCTTTAGATTTTTTTCCGCATAACATAGAATGGGAAAGGTGGTAAGGGATCTCTCACCCCTTACATTTTCTAGTTTAATAAAGTTTCTTATTAAAAAAAGGGAAAGGTGGTAATGTTTTGAAGGTTTGCGAGCTATATATACTGATTTACTTTACAACCCATGCACACTCAAGCAGCTAACTTCACGAATATGTATTAATTGTATTTAATTATCATAAGAAAATGAGACTAGGCTTTTTTCTAGTTGAGGTTTGAGTGTTGGGTATGTTACAATGAAGAATTAAGCTTGTAGACCTCATTTGCAGTTGGTACCGTGGAAGAGCTGAAGAGATTCTGCATTAATTATTCTATTAGTTTAACATGCCTATTGCAACTTTTGCAGTAACTTTGTGGATCATCATATTAGTTCAAGAGAGCAAATAACGCTTCAAGACTCCATGGATAGAGTCACTTACTCTACTTCAAAGTTTGGCTTGGATGGTTAGTGCTATTATATCCTTTAGAGTGTACACATGTTAAAAAGCAGTGAAGCAACTCATAAGGCCAAAAAATGAAATTTATAATAATATATATTAACATCAAGAATTAAAATAGCGGGACTGTAATTGTTTAGAAATATGATGTATATTCTTTAAATTTTAATGTTTCTTGTGTTGTTCACAGAGAGGTTTGGAGATGGTGATGCTTCTGGTTTGGACCTTGATGAGGTGCATCTCACTATTTTGCTGGCATTTAAGTTTTGTATTCTCTTTGTTATGTCGCTCTGGATTTATACATTCGGTCACTCATAGCAAGTTCTGCATTTGTCCTTATCATTATTACACATCAAATCTTGTAGTTTTTCCTAAGATTATATCCTAAATTTATCCACTTCTTACTTAACTGAAACTGGAAATGAGACACTTTTTTGCACATCTTTAACTCAAAAAAATTGACTGGTTTTAATTAATGCATACAGGAATTGTTTATGGACAAGATTGGAACAGCAGATCATGCTATTGAGAGGTTAGATTAAAATTTTGGAATGTTTCCTTTACTTTCTTTGCTTACATGCGGTGTTTAGAGTGCCATTGGTCTTGATTGAATCATCAACATTTGACCTTCATTTCGTTGTTTTCTCATTCCCTGTGTGTGATTCTTAGAAGTAGTATAAGCCAAATTTCTACCGACTATAAGCATCTGAATGTTGATCTCTATCTTCTTTGTAATTTCAGATCTGATCCTCAGTCCTCTGTTGGACCAATGACCCCTCTCAAGCAAGATGAGCATCCTGAAACCAGGGTAGTTATTTGGATCTCTAAAATAGTATATGTATAATCATAGTTATTTCTGTGGTGTAATATTTAGCTTTTATCTTCGCTTAATCCTTAAAGGTACAAGTGAAAGTTTTGGCCAAAATGGAAGAGAGCTTATTTGACGAAGACTATCTTCCTTACATGCAGGTGGATGGTGTTGATGACTATGCTGATCTCATGGACTATGAACATGCTCCATGTACCCCTGGACTGGTGGAAGAACCAAATTTATCCAATGTCAAAGAGGTTTTGGCATGTGATGACCACATGGAATCAGAATATCAATTAGGGGGGTCTTCAATGATCGAAAATGTCAAAAACAAAGTGTATGGGGATAAACAAGAGGTCAATTGGTCTTCTTGCGATAATACAACCTCTGAGGCAACTCCTACTGTGTTAACTGAGGAGCATGAACATCAATCAGATGGTTTGCATTTTAATCTTTCAAAGCCACAAGGAGACTCTCCTATTTGCCCAAACACGGAACACGCTCAACCCCTTCCTGATTCATTAGATCAAGACAAAACTCTAAACCCTGCATCTGATGTTTCCTGCTTGAGAGATTTTCAGAATGATGCTCCCCAAAATGACAATTCTTCTCTCCCAGTTGACAACCCTAGTGATCATCATCTAAGTCACAATGAAACTGACTTAGAGAAAAGTGCTTGTGAAACTTCTGGTGTGACTAGCCCCTGCCACCAAGTTTCTGAAGGTCTCTCAAGAAAAGCTGAAGGATCAGTTGGGGTTGAAGTTCCTGGCATTTTTGAAACTGCAGGTGATTTGGAGAAACTGCTTCCTGATGCATTGGATTTACCTTCCAAAAACCAAGATGGATCTTTCCCGCAAATTCCTGAAACTCAGGCCTGTCATGAAGCTTCAGATCCAAGCTCATTAAACCATGATGTGCTTGAAAACGTTGCATCTTCTGGAACTTTCCTTCTCAGGCCATGTAATTCCAATATGGAACCACCCGGTATAACTTCTGGTAGTATTATGTCAACCGATGCTGCTTTACGATCTGATGTTACTGCCTTCGCTGCTTCTGAAAGGGAGGAGACGGTAATGATAGGTTTGTCTGTCAAGCTTAAACTTCTAATTCAATGTACGGTGGAAATTCAAATTGTGCCTAATTAATCTCATAGTAGATCTAATCTTAACGAATACTACTTTTTATAGGTTTCTGTCTAGAAGTTTTGCCATCTGAAGGTGTTTTGCCCTTGGTTTTATTACATGTAGTATACTGTCTGTTTGACTTTATATTCTCTTTGGTTTTAGTTTATGCTATGATTGTAGCAGATTATCAATGATTAACGAGACTCATAGTGAGTTGGCTATGCTCAATTTGAAATTGACTATAAAATAAGTAGGAGTTAATAGAAACAATATAAGTTATGAGGTTGATAGAGAAAATATGGAATCTACTTCCTTTGAGTTTACTTCTTACGGGAGTTGCAGATAAAAGGGAACCCCTCTCTATATCTATAAATCATTGTTAAATAAGAACGTTCTCTGTTTTTTCAGGTAAGGGTTGTTCTGGAACTGATTACTCTGAAGAAATGTTGAAGGAGAACCACATTCAAGAACACTCATTACAAGAGGAGTTTTATGCACATGATAAGCTGATGGAAAATCTAAACAATTCTTCAGAAGCCGATCTTCCTGCTCCTGAAAATCTGTTGTCAGTACCAGAAGACCATGTGGATCCACATATACCGGAAGCCACCCCTGGAGTGTTCATGGGTCTTGATGAAGGTGATGCTGGGAGCAAAATTGTTTCTGGCAAGAAGCGCAGCTTCACTGAAAGTACATTGACAGAGCAGAGTTTGAATTCAGTTGAATCATCAAGACTGGTCCGTTTTAAAAGAACAATTGAATCTGTGCCTGACGATGATGATTTATTGTCTTCGATTTTAGGTATACTTGAAATTTCCTTATTTTATTTTTAGAGAAATTTGTGTCTGCAATTCTATTGAGTAGGCTTCTGATTTGATGCTATGTCGCCAGTTGGAAGATCTTCAGTTTTGAAAGTGAAGGCTACACCTCGTCTTTCTGAGGCAACATCTTCAAAACGTACTCGTTCTGGTCCGCGTACTAGCGCTTCCAAAAGAAAATTACTCATGGACGATACTATGGTTTTGCATGGGGAGTACGTTTCTATTTTCCTTACTTGCTTTATGTATGCATTAAATTATGAATGGTAGAAACTGCTTAAATTAACCAATAATGTATTTCCTCAATTGTTCAAGTCACACTAGTTGAATCATTATCATTTTCTCAATTCTGTTTATATCATGTTGACAGCATATGTATCTAGATATGCTCGCGCCATGGGTGTTTTTTTCTAAATTCATATGCTATAAGGGAGTTTAACAGATCAAATGTTTATAATTGACTATCTATAGCTACCTTTCACACTATTCCTATAAGATATTCCGATTTTGTAGGTTCTCTTATAAGATACTGGCCTGTCCTCATTATTCTTAAACTTATGCTGTCTTTGCTTCTTTATAGCACGATAAGACAGCAGCTGACAAACACTGAAGATATACGCCGTGTAAGAAAGAAAGCACCTTGTACACGTGCTGAAATTTCAATTATTCAGAAGCAACATTTGGATGATGACAACATTTTCCTTGAACCACTATTTACCGGTGAGTTTCCAATGCAGATATGCTACCTGCTCATGTGAAATTATGTATAGTGAATTGATATCCCACTTCTTGCCTGTACTTGCCAAGCACCCCATTTATGACCTTTATTTTAATGTTATATTGATTTCCTTAATAGCTATGCCATGCATGACTCTATAATTATTTATCAAGAGCTTTTTGTTTGTTTGTTTGTTTATCTATTGTTTTGTTCACTTTGGTTTCTATTCAGGATTGGTGACATGTTCTAGGGGAGTGTTGACTCTCTTCTAACTGTACTCTTTACGGGAAATAAACTTAAACTTCTCATGCTGTTATTTCACCTTTTTCCCTGTAGGCATGTCAACCGAATTGATGTCTTTGCACAATCAAACGTGTGATTTACGTGGCATCACTGTCTGCAAGAATGATGTAACTGGCACTTCCCCTGAAACTAATGCTGATCTGGGGCAACCTTCAGAAAATCTACCTTCCACTTATGACAATCATGTTTCTTTTGAGACTATGGCTGAACCAATCTTAAGTTATAACGACATGCAAGATGGTGGCACTCTAAGAAGTTCCAATGAAGCACATTTGACATCCCAAACTTTCGAAAAAATTGAGAACTTGGATGCAGGAAGTGATAAGAACTCTGAAAAGCCTAATGTTGTAGAACAAAGTGAAATGAGGATAACCGATCCGCTTTTGTTGCACGGAGATAGTGAGATGGCCAAGTCCAGTGAGAGTCAACTGCTGAGTTATAATAGGATGAATGAAGTTGGTGAGATGAATGATGAAACTGAAAAATGTGAAGAACATAATAAGCATAATAATGATGTGGTGGGTGATCATCGTACAAAGCAGGAGCATTTGCTGAATACAACTGGAGAAGAAATAAGTGACAAAAATAATGACGACGCTTCTGGTCCGTCAACCAGTGTGATTCAAATAAATCCTATAACTGAGACCAGTGAGACAAACACTTCTGTGCTTTCAGATACATTATCTTGTCTTCCCGATGAAGAGAAGAATGTGCCCTCAGTTGAGTTAGATTATGTAGTGATGGATGTTGACAATGGAGTAGCCATTACTAAAGATGAACAAATGGCGAAGGATGGTGATATTAATACTGTATTCGAGACTGAACCTCTAGTAAGGGCCCAAGATAGTGACAGTTTTGATCTGCTATCAAATTCTAAAGTGGCAGAGTTGGGGTATGATGAGCATTTCCATGGTGATATATTGGGAGAGAATCTTTTGGGTTCTGCATATCCAGTACAAGTAGGTCTGCAAGGGGACGGTTTCATGGATAATGGTGGAAGTCCAGGACAGAAAGAAGCTTATCAACGGTATATGATGGAAGCAGATGGTTCCTATTTTGATCTTCTTGGTCAAGAGGTAAGTGTTTCACTTAGCATGTACTAATTTGTTAGAAGTTGTGTATTTTAATCTTTCTTTTTTATTTCTCAATTACTTACCAAATAGTAGTAAAGATTGATGAGGTGACATAAGCTGTCTATTTTACTTACCTTAATTATTACTCCCTCCGTCCAATTTCATTATTCCCACTTTCCTTTTTTGGTTGTCCAATTTTATTATGCCCATACCCATTTTGGAAACAATACTATTCATACTACTTTATCTCCACCCTTCTACCATTACTTATTTACCCACTTTGCCATTCACTTTATTCATAAACAATCATTTATTTACAAATGGACCCCACAATACCACATCATACCCCCAACTTATCTACTTTATGAATAAACTAATCAATATTTATTAAAACCCGTGCCCGGAGAAGTGGGCATAATAAAATTGGACGGAGGGAGTACATAAATATTGTGTGGAGGGTTCTATTATCTGCATAGTTAAATACGTAAAAAAAAAACCCTTTTTTTAACATGCTTTAAAAATGCTTAAAATATTTGGATATTCTATGATCAGTGTTATGTAATATATATATATAGATCTGGTATAGAATAATTATGAATTAATTAGGAAATTGAGATTACGGTTTTAGTGTTATTTCCATAATTTCTTGATTTTTTACTCTTGTAGTTGCATAAATTAGGAGTTCTTGCACATCAATATACATAAAATTTCCCACATTATCTCTTAACAATCAGCATATCTCGTTTAGAATTTGAGAAGAAAGCCTATTGATGGGCACAAATTTAAAAAGGGTCCAGATAATATACGACTCGGACATATGCATTCTACTTGGTACTTTCAGTTGCATATGCTTCTAAAGCCTTTGCATTTCAATTGGATCTGGACTTTTCTCTCTCTTTCTCTCTCTCTCTAGACTATACTTGGTGACATAATACCTACGATGCAGGAAACGGAGTATGCTGCTGCTGCTGGAAATGATACAGGTTTATTATATCTATCCTACTAGTTAAATTTAGCCTCTTGGCAGCATTTGGGGGGGGGGGGTGGGTTGAGGGAAGAAAACTGTAAACAAAAGACTTGCACGTATTAGCAAGCCAACATTGTAGAAAACAAGCCACATTAAATTGTCAGCATATTGCATAGTCTGGAGGTCTCCATATTGAGGCTGAGGAACTGTCTCTTATCTTAATTTTGGGGGTGTAAATTTTTTTAGGTTTTATTGATACCTTAAAATTGTAGGGTTATAATGGCTTCAATATATTTCCTTGTGATTTGAAATGCAAAAATATTGACTAAAAATTTGAACATATTTTGACCTTGAAAGAAGTCATCCTTGCAGTTGATTTGGGTACATATACTTACTTTTCTGTTATAACTTTTAACAAAGTGCTCCATAAAGTAATATCAGAGGTTGGATTAATTCAATGATTTCTAGACACAATTATAGTATGGATTAGTCAAATATCACCGTTAAGACCTGGATATTCCGTCTAAAGTTATTTTTGCCTGACCTGTTCTTCTTTGAGTTTCAGAGTTTCTGAATGTTGATGATGATGAGCTAAATGAGGTAGATGATGATCATATTCCTGATGATCAAGAGGCTCGATTCACCGAGAACACTGGGTGGTCTTCACGTACGAGGTATTTAGTAAAACTAACTGAAATTTGCCTGATTATTGTGAGGGCCTGCTACCCAAACAGTGTAACTTTTCGTGGTGGTCTTCATACTGAGTAGTGTAGGGGGAAGATATATTGGGATTATTGAATTTGTTTCATTTTCGTGTTGTATTCATGTCAATTAATAATTTGCGATGTGTTAAAGGCTGATATATATGTTTACTTCAGAAAAGCCCAAGGATTCTGCCACTGTTTATTGCGACGTTTCATTTTCCTTTAATCTTCTTGAGGTTGATATGTCATACACATTTCCTAACTTTGCAGGGCTGTTTCCAAGTATCTTCAGACAATGTTTGTTAAAGAGGCAGAGTGTGGTAGGAAAGCTCTTTCTATGGACAGCCTCTTAAGTGGTAAAACACGCAAGGAAGCATCAAGAATGTTTTTCGAAGCACTGGTAAAACGGAGTAGATTCTGTTTCTTGTTTTTCTCCAATCGATTCAGTTCACTCATTCAATACATCTTATTTTGTTTGGACATGAATATATTCCAGGTTCTAAAAACGAGAGACTACATTCACGTGGAGCAGCAGAAGCCCTTCGATGACATTAGCATAAAGCCTCGAACTAGGCTGATGAAATCCAACTTCTGATGTTACGAATATCTGCCTGCGAAGGAGGAGTTTGTTTTTGAAGGAAAGGTGTTTTAAAGATTCAATACTTTGGTACAAATATGTGTAGTATGTAATAATGCACATACATCCCCCCTGACCCTGTTTGTAGTTGTATGTATATGGATTGGATAGAAAAAAGAAGAATGTAATGTTATTTAGCAATGGGAAAAGGTATATATTGGATCTTCAACTATTGTCTCAAGTACAAATAAGTCTTTCATCTTTTAAAATAGAACAAATATGTCTTTTAACTAATAAAATAAAACAATGATTTCGTCAAATCAATATAAAATGTATGCCCTCAATCTCTCATGTTTAGTAGTTAGACTACATATATGTTCTATTTTATTAGTTGAAGGACAAATTTATATTAAAAGAAAACAGTTTAAGGTCCAATTTATATACTAGAAGACAATAGTTGCGGGTTAAGTTTGTACCTTTGCCCTTTAATAACTGAAGATACCTATTTATTTTATTTTACTTATGGTCATTATTTCTTGTAAATGCTAGGCAAGCAAACATAATCGATACTGCAACGTTGCATTTGAAACATAAATAATTAAGGTAAATTTGGGATAAAAAATTGTGGGTCAACACGGGTCAAATTTAATTAAAATATATTTTTTGATTTTTAAATATTATTTTACTATGTGATCAAAATTATGTTATTACGTGATAAAAATATTATCATTACAAGGTAAAATTATACTTGTATATGTTCAAAAATATTATGGACACTTAATTTTTTTTTAGGAGAATTAAATCACCTCCTTGCTATCCATAATTTTTTTTAAATATTATAATTAAACATATTTAATGTGAATATTGTATAATGGCTACTTTTCCAAGAAATATGGTCTTAATAATCAGAGAACGAATATCGGGTCAGTGTGTATAGATCCAATAATCTGAAAAATGTGAAAATATAAATGAAAATATTTTTTATTTTTAAAAGGTATGTTAATGGTAATTTGTGTAGAGTATCTTTATTTTTTATATTTGCAAACATTTTTTACAGCAACGTGCACTAATTCATTGGTCTATCTCAATTTCTCTCTTCTCAAATCACTCTATTTCAAAATTCCTGAATTCTCATTCATTCTACACTTTTCTTTTAATCTCATCCATTCATTTTAAAACTTAATCTTGACCCTACATTCTTAATCTTATTTTCTATATAAATCCCTCATCTCTTCTCAAAATCCCTAATTTCTCATTCATTCTCAATTTGATTATTATTGAAGATTTTGTATTCCTAATTTCTCATTCATTCTCAAATTTACTTTTTATGTCATCCATTGATTATTCTCTTCTCAAAATCCCTAATTTCTCATTCATTCTCAATTTACTTTTTATGTCATCTATTGATTATAATCAATTTATTGAAAATTTTGTATTTTGATAATCAATTTATTGATGGATTTTGAAGATTGTCTATTGATCAATAGAAATTCAACAATTCGTCTACTCAATGATTGTGACTTTGTGACTTTGAAGATTGTGAAGAACTTTGAAGAATTGAAGATTGTGACTTTGAAGATTGTGAAGAAATTTTGAAGATTGAAGATTTTTAGAAATTTTGAAAATTGAAGATTTTGAAGATTGTGAAGAAATTTTGAAGATTGAAGATTTTTGTAATTTATGTATATTTTTTCTTACATTTGAAAGATTTTTGTAATTTATGATTGTCTCTCATCTTCTCAAGAGAAATCCAACTCAAAAGAAAGAAATCCAACTCAAAAGAAATCCAACGATTCATCGTCTTTCTTGATATATCAAATTTTATAAATCCAAAATTTTAATATTTCTATCTTTTTACTTTTTTAAATCCAACCAATCCATCTTAATTGTCATAATTCAACCATTCGTCTTTAAATAAATCTATCTAAATAAATTTAATTTTAATCTTATTCCTAAAATTACTTCAACAATAAGATACAAGATTTGATTTTTTTTTATAGATCACTAATTAAATCTACACTATTTATTTTAATATCTTTTTGATATTTAGCTCCAACAAACAATAATATTTATAATATCTTATATTCCTAAAATTACTCCAACAAGATTTGATTTTTTTCCTATTTAATCTATCTTAATAATATTTAAATAAATTTAATTTTAATCTTATTTCTAAAATTACTCCAACAATAAGATTTGAATTTTTTTTTCTAAAATTAATCCAACAAACAATAATATTTTATAATTCCAACCAAATCTATCTTAATAATATTTAAATAAATCTATCTTAATAATATCTAAATAAATTTAATTTTAATCTTATTCCTAGAATTACTCCAATAATAAGATTTGATTTTTTATTTTTTATAAATCCAAAAATTCAATATGCACCGTGTATTTTGACTTTAATTTTTATAAATCTAACTTAAATAAATTTAATATATCTTAATAATATCTAAATAAATCTATCTTAATAATATCTAAATAAATTTAATTTTAATCTTATTCCTAAAATTACTCCAACAATAAGAATTGATTTTTTTTCCTATTTAATCTATCTTAATAATATTTAAATAAATTTAATTTTAATTTTATTACTAAAATTACTTCAACAATAAGATTTGATTTTTTTTTTCCTAAAATTACTCCAACAAACAATAATATTTTATAATTCCAACCAACCATCTATAAATTTAATCTTATCTATCTATCTTAATAATATTTAAATACTCCAACAAACAATAATATTTTATAATTCCAACCGTCTATAAAATTAATAAATTTAATCTTATCTTAATAATATTAAATAAATTTAATTTTAAACTTATATTAATAATATCTAAACAAATTTAATGTTAATATTAATAATATTCAAATATAAATTTTATACGATTGCAATAGTCCCGAGATGAATGAATTTAGAAAGAGGTAATATTTATTAAAATTACTAATTAAATCTATACTATTTATTTTAATATCTTTTTTATATTCAGCTCCAACAAACAATAATATTTTATAATTCCAACAATCCGTCTATAAAATTAATAAATTTAATCTTATCTTAATAATATCTAAATAAATTTAATTTTAATCTTATATTAATAATATCTAAACAAATTTAATGTTAATATTAATAATATTAAAATATAAATTTTATACAATTGTAAATTTAAAAATTTGAGTAACTAACTGGAATAAAATATAAATAAACTGAATAAAATAGTTTAAATAATTTTGAATAAAAAAATTGAAAAAAGAAAATTGAATTAAAAAAAAATACTCTAATAAAATTCTAGGAAATTTCTTTAATTATATAATTTTATTTTTTAAATGACTTTCTCTTATTTCTCTCTCTTCTCCAACTTTAAAAAAAAAAAAAATCTTTTTCATATCTTTACAAATCTTGCATTATAATATAAAATTATAATTAAGTTAAAAATTATTATAATTATTAAAAATTAATAAAATATACTTATCGCGGGACTTACACTAGTTGAATAAACAACGGAAATAATGTAGTCTTTGTGCCGTGATGTCAATAAATTATTTTTTATTTATATTTAATTTAAACTTAATTTTATATAGTAATATTTATATCAGCATTAATCTTTTATCAAATTTTTCTGGATAGCCATTAACTTTTTTTCAAAATCTCTTTTTCACTGCCATAACAACCTTTAATACTTTAGAAAATTTTGATCAAATTTTTCTGGATAGCCATTAACTTTTTTTCAAAATCTCTTTTTCACTGCCATAACAACATTTAATACTTTAGAAAATTTTGATATATCATAAATTAAGAAATTTTTTTAGAATATTTTAGAAAAATTTGATGTATCATAGATTAAGAAATTCACTTGTACATATATTAATAAGAATTTCATTCATCACAATTCCATTAAATATTTTGATAACTCATTCAATAAATTAATTAAATATGACAAAGACAACTAAATATCTAAATATCTGAATGACCACATTTCTCAAGTTCAGTTGAATTACCACACTAATCCTCCCGTAATGTAAAACTACTCCGAACATTATCTAATGATAGTAGAATTACCACATTACCTCTCCCCCTAATGTAAAAATATTATGAAATCCGCCTGATACCTGAAACCACTTTTTATAAACTAGAAAACTAAAGCATTTTCATGAATTTTCTCTTGTCGTTCTCCTGCCCTCAGGTCCTGCTCTAGACCCTCCTCACCCTCCAATAACAATCGGCGTCAAAATTTTTAAAATTAATTCTATATAAATTCACTATCTTTAATGTTGTTTTAATTCGATCTTGCTTTTTTTTCCTTGATCAATAAGTGATGACCCACAATATTACATATATTATTTTTTTAATTACACGTCAAATTACAAGTATTATATGTGCGTGTGTTTATCTTTATTGGTTTATAAAAATATTTTGTTTGTATTTATTAAAGTGTAATTTAACTTTTTAAAAATATTTTGTTTGTATTTATTAAAGTGTAATTTAACTTTTAAAAGTGTTACATGCTTAATTAAAATGTGTAATTTCACTTGAAATTAAAAAAAATTAAAAATAATACATATAATATTATTGGACAAATATACACACTTTCCGGCTAGTGACATCATTATTTGTTAGCAGGAGAAAAAAAATATGTATCAAATTGAAACAACATTAAATATTTTGATTTTTTTTTATTATAATCGTGATTTTTTTATTATAATCTTGAAGGTCTGGTTAAATTGATACTGAACCTAGAGATGGTGATTAACCCAAATTTTATTAATTAATTACTCCCTCTCCATCCCATAACACATTTCACATTTTTATTTTTAAGATGTTCCACGATACCTTCATTTTTTTTTTAAGTGCACGCTTACCTATGAAAGGTGTTCTATGGAGGTAGTACAAGGTATGTTAATGGTAATTTGTTCTTATACGTTGGCTAGAGTATTTAATATAATACGCATTCCGTCCCCGTGATTACTTTCACATGTGAAGTGACACACAAAATAAGAAAAGTGAATTTAGTGGGGATTTTGAGTGGTAATTTTGTAAACCTTTATGTGTAAAGTAATAAATGAGTTGATTTTTGTGTAAGATTGAGTATACTGTAAAGGGTTTTCCATTTTAACGGTGTGAAAGTTATTGTGGGACGTCCCGAAAAGGAAAGTGTGAAAGTAATTGCGGAATCGGGGGAGTACATACTTATCTAGATTTTTTTAAATAGTTTTTGAACCAAAATTACAATTTTATTCTTCTTATGTATCTCATTTCTTAAAATAATATTTTTGTTTCCCCGTAAAAAAAAAAAAAAAAAATTGTTGCAAAAGGGATTTGAAAGGAAATCAAATAATTAGTGCAAGAGAATTTAAAAATAAAAGGCAGGTGGACTGTAAATTAAATATATCCGTTGCACCTTGTCTCCTCATTTCCCAAAATATGACCGTTGCTCCACCCCCTCTACTCTGTATATAACATACCCCATTCCATCTCTCTCCCATCATCATCTCTCTCTCTTTATTTTCTCAATTATCAGAAATCAATCACCGGAAAAAGAAAATGGGTTTGTCAATCGATTCCTCCGACAGCAATTCCACCCCCACACACAAAGTGTTCTTGGTGACTAACTACATCCTTCTGGGCGCCGCCTCGAGTTGCATCTTCCTAACCCTATCCCTCCGCCTAATCCCCTCCCTAATCGGCGCCCTCCTCATCCTCCTCCACGTAATCACCATCGGCGGCGCCGTTGCCGGGTGCGCCGCCGCCTCCCGCGGCGGCTCCAAATTCTACGGCGCGCACATGGTGGCCACTGTCCTAACGGCCATCTTCCAGGGGTCAGTATCCGTGCTGATCTTCACACGGCCGTCCGATTTCCTTAACCACATGAAATCGTATGTGAGGGAGGAAGACGGTGTGATGATTTTGAAACTGGCCGGAGGGCTGTGTGTGCTCATATTCTGCCTTGAATGGGTGGTGCTGACGTTGGCATTCTTCTTGAATTATTATGCTTACGTGGAGAGGAAGGGCGGTAGAGTGCAAGATGATCAAGGTTACAAGACTAATTATCTGCCTTTCCAAGTCTGATGAGATTAATTATATTTCAAGAATTTTTGGAATTATGGGTGCTTTGTTATTTAATTATTTGTATAAATTTTTGTTTGGGGGTGATGTGATGGAGGATGTTTTCCATCATTTTAAATTATGTACTACTATTCTTTTATAATTATTGCTTTATTATTTGACTGCTGTGTTGGTAAATTGAGTTAAACAGTTTGTGAATTTTGAGTTTTTTTTCTTTTCTTCCGGGATTATTATTAAGCTTCAGAAACAGAGTCTCAGAAACGTTAATTCGATCACTAATCAACGAACAACCCTAATTCTCAATTTGAAACTGGTGGAATCTCCAATCTTAAACAAAGGGAAAACTCTATGAATAATGAAGCAACTGCGGACCTGTTTAATTTAATTTACAAAAAACACTTCTAAATTTTATTTTATTATTGTTTAATTTAATTTACAATTTTTTTTTTTGTCTTTCTCATATATTTATTTAAATAATGTAATGAAAAGGGGTCCAAAATTGTGTGGGAATTAGAGTGGTTGTTCATGAACAGCCGGTTCTCAACGATTCGGAGAGCATGAACCGGAATCGGACCTTGAAGAATGGAAGGGCAGTTTTGATTTACACGGTTCTGGAACTGTTCGATTTTCCTTTTTTTTTTTTTTTTTTGGTTTGTGTTTTTTGTGTTTTTAATAATTAAAATTTGAATTTCAAATTTTTTACTAACTAAAAATTAAAATGTACAAACTATTAAGTATATATAAAAAAAAAAACCCGGTTGGAACCGCCCCCAATGAGATCAAATCTCGGCTGTCTAATTGAAATCTGACCGTTACATATATAAAATAATAATAATTGGAAAATCTGTGGTTCTAACCGACGGACTTGAATCGATTGGACAACTCTTGTGAACTTTAAATTGGAAAAATTGGAGTGAAATATATATATATAGTCAGGTTCAACCTGGCGAGTAAAAATTGGACACGTGACAACTTAGATTTTTGGGGATAAAAATGCCTCACCTAATATAAATTTTTTCTTAACTAGGTCGTGAAAATACCTATAAACATAGTCTAAGTACTTTGGGGCCAATTTCACTACATTTTTTATACCCAATTTCAAATTTAAATACATTTGCCATAATATCAAACTATTAATGAGAAAATAGCAGTAATATTTAATCAAACAAAGCAGCAGGAAGAGCCCTGCTTATTTATTGTATAGACAAACAGTAAAAACAGGATGGATGATGGAACAACACATTTCCCACCATGTTCCAAATGGAATATGACAGTAGTTAAACTTCACACTCAAAGTTTGATCTCTCTACCAAAAATCCAGCTGAAAGGAACTGGCGACACCCCTTTCTTTGTTGCCTGTGACCTCTCCTCCAGCCTTCTGATTCTCGGAGGCAAACCGCACACGTAATCCTGCGCTCTACGCCCCTCGCCCGAAAGACCCGTCAGCTTCTCCACGTTCCATGTCGCAACCAGGAATTCCAAGATATCCGCGTAGTCTCTAGCAGTGTAGACTCCGAGTCGCTGAGCAACAGCGGAAAAGTGTTGGAACAGATTGTCATCCTTGCCATCGTACATGAGATGAGCCGGCATTGTGATCTTTTTCTTCATCATATCGGCAAGAGCCAACACTGTGCCATCAGGATCCACTTCAAACAGCTTCTCCACGATTTTAGTGTAGGCCGTCTCGTGGCGCTTCTCATCCGCTGCAATCGACCCACATATCTGCGCTAGTTTTAGGTCCCCGTGTTCCTTAGCAAGGCGAGCCGTGTTTCCATGTGAGATAAACGTCGCCCTCTCTTGAAACGAAGTGTAGATGAATCCCAAATACGGGTTGTTCTCCGTACGAGGGTCCTGTTAGTAATAACATCAGATAGATCAGATCAGACTATGCAAGATATTAGTTGTTTTACTAATTAGCAACGAGGAGGGCCATTGGATCACACACACCCGCACATGATCCAATGTCCAGCTCTTGCACATGACACTCCTGTACACGAGGGGAGCCTCCTCTACATCTAAATTCTCACCATTGGATCACACACACCCGCACATGATCGGATGATGCAAGATATTAATTGTTTTACTAATTAGCAACGAGGAGGGCCATTGGATCACACGCACACGCACATGATCCAATGGCCACCTCTTGCACATGACGCTCCTGTACGGGGAGCCTCCTCCATATAACAGCACAAAAATACATCTAAATTCTTACCATTCCTGAACCAATGAGATACTGAATGGTGGTCTCGATTTGCTTCATGTCTACGCGTCCAGAGAGGTAAAGATACCTATTAAGAAGATCACCATGCCTATTTTCTTCGGCGGTCCAAGCGCGAGTCCAAATGGCCCAAGGGGAGGGGCTAGCGCCGGATTCATCTCGCACTCCATCGAGAGTGTTTATCATTGTCTGATATGTGGGAAGGGCTTCCTCTGTGATCATATCTCCCACCAAAACCACAAAATACTCATCAGGGATCTCCTTGCATCTTTCCCTGAGTTCCTTAACTTGTTGATGGAAGCCCTCTGATGCAGAGTCGGGAAGAAAGTCAGTGGGTTGCCAACACTTTTCAACTTGCTTCAGGAGCACCAAGATGTTGTCTTCAGCCCAATCACGCAGTGAATGGAAAATCTCAATCTTTTCGGGAGGCATAGAATGAGTCACTTGAGCTTGCACTTCTCTTGGTGGACTGAAAGCCTTCTTAATTTTTCCAGCCTCTCTGCATTCAATTATACTAGTCTTAATTAAGTCAACTACCAGTACCTCATCCTTTTAGAAACAATGCTAATTCATTGTTATTTATGAAACAATTATCCTAACCAACCTCAATAGTGTACAAAGATCCCACCTAATTTTCATCAATATGAACAGGATCAAGAAAACAAATACTGTAGTAATTTATGTGAAAACAAATTCTTGAATTTTCCTGCATGAAAACAAATATGCACCAACACAGAGACAAAATACCCAACCAACTCCAACAAACAAAGTGAATGCAAGGAATAGAGTGATAAATAAAAGGAAGAAATTACAGAGCCATTTGATCTGAGTAGACACTAGACAGAGATCCAAGGCAAAAAATGTGCATGCATCAATACATTATCAGAGTCTGAAAGTATCCTTTTAAGAAAAGGACATATGACCATTTTCATCCATGAAGCAACCAAGAAAGCATTATTTTTATTTTTTTCAAAAATATAAAAAATAAACAACATAATGCACATAACCGCTTAGCATTCAAATCAACATAAGCAAAAATCCCATCTCCATATGCCCAATTCAAAAAAATGAATTGTAAAAAAGAGGGAGAAATGGAAACTTACATTGAAGGAGAATGGAGTGTTGAAGCCATGGAAACTCTGTGAGATTTGATGTCGGAACCAGGGAACGCTGTTGTGATCTTGTTAGGAATGAAGCTAACTCTGAGTGCCATTTTTCTTCAATCTTATTTTCAAATGGAATTAGAAAGGGAGCAGTGAAAGTAAGTGAAAGGGAGAGAAAGGCAATTAAATAGAGAGAAAGAAGAAGAAGAAGAAGAGGACAAAAGGCGCAGAACAGAAAGGAGAAAACGTCAGGCTTCAAATTCAAAGAATGCCCATGGTTTTTTTCCAGCTAAATACCACTTTACAATTTCCGGCAGCTGGCCATGGTTTCTTCAAATGCATACACCTGGTTCACGATATTTTATAAAACGGCCTTTCCCAATGTAAATAAATATATTACTGTAATAATTTTTGCGGAACAGCTTGCAAGCTGAATTGAATTAATCTCTTTGTTTTTATTTTTTCGAGAATTTTTGTCTCAAAATAATTGTCATTTGACACTATTTACAAGAATTAAATGATCATACATGTAGTAAATGATAAAAATATCACAGTACACATGTTTAATATTCTATAACAACTTTCATAAGTATGTTGTACTCCTTAAACGATAATTAAAATGGGACTAAAGAAGTCGTAATTTTAAGCATACAAATTAATTTCACGAAAGAGCATTAAAAGTACTCCTTATGTCCCATAATATTTTGCACGCCAAAATGAACACACAAATTTAAGAAATGTAAAAAAAAAATAGTTATATTTTGAGGGGTAATAAGCAATAGTTAATAAATTAATCAATTAACAGTGATTATTTTTAAAAAATTAAATCAATTTTACAAAATATTAGTACATAAAATAATTACTCATTCTTAAAATTGCACGTTATCCATGATACTATCTTATAGTCCATTCAAGCAAGGTACAATTCCACAATGCAGGAACTATATTTAGTTAGACCAATACACCATTTCACTTCTTTTTTTTCAAAAATAAAATAAAATACACCATTTCACTTTTAAAAAATAGAAAAAAACTTTCGCATCCACATTTACGATATACAGTATATTAAGGGTAGTTTAGTTTTTTTATGATAAAGACATTCTAGTATTATTAAACCGTTTTCATTAAAAAATGAAAAAAAAAAAACTCACTCATCACGATATGAACAAAAGGACAGTGACACTCGATATTAAAAAATGTGAAAAAAATAAATTATTACTACATTAACAAAACTGTAATGACATAAAAAAAAAATGCAAACAGTAACATACTTTGTCCAAATTAATTCCAAATATTTATAGAAAACCCAGGAGTGCTAGTGCACTTGAAGCCCAAAGTTTAATGTGTTAATAATAACAACATCCAATACTTTCACCAAAAAATAATAATAGTAGCTTCCCCTATTAGTTACACTAACATGAGAAAATATATGGGAAACTATATCATATAATCATAGCCTATTAATGCATATCCCTTTTTCATTCACATGTATAGATGCTTGTATAGCCACAACCCAAAGGCTATTTATTCACAACTATCATAAAAGTCCACAACTTGTTATTACTACAAGTACCGAAAAGTCGATCATTACAACAGTTACACTCATTCAAAGCATTCGAAACACAGTAACAGGTTACTACAGACTGCTTTCATTTACAAAACTAACCAGATATACTTGCCCCTTACTTACCACACGAGCTGTCCTGCTGTGGTGCGATAATAGCTCTAGGTTTCTTTGAAGATTGTGGGGATGTTTTGCTCATGTTCTTCGTCTCTCCAGATAGAAGGCGACTACTTTTTTCCATGATTGTGGCAATGCTCATCATCTTTTCTGCAAATACTCAAACCAAACGAAAGAATCTGAATAAAAAATGAGGACTTGATTATTGATTGACACCCAAAGTGGAGATGGTAAGCTCCATACCTGGTGATTTATTCATACCATGCTCGCTCAACATTTCTTCCTTAACCTGAATACATTTATATATCAGATAGGTGCCCAATGAAATAAATACTACTCCGTATTATATATGACTCAGACACCATATTATTATGCTAAATGAGAACCCTCTATAAAAAATATTATAAAGTGCTAAATATTGAAGTCGAGGTGAGATCTAAAATGGGTAAAAATCAGAATTACCTTCCAGCGCTTATGAGTGAATTCAGCTATTTCCCATACTTTATTCCTTAATTGGGATCTTGGGACAGCTGGAAACTTATCGTGCAGCGACGTCTCTATTTCCTTAATGCTATGGCCAAAAGACTGGATGGTGGAGATCTGTAAAATTCAGTCAGTGAAAAATACTACATATGGTTCATCAAAAACCACATAATAATAATTGCTTACAATCTCAGGCAAGTACGAGTCGAGTAAAGCTGCATCAGTTGCAAGTGATGGTGTACTTGACTTGCTCGAGGAAGCTTTTTGACCCTCATCTACTACATCATTAGGAACTGATATGTCTATGTCCGGGAAACCAGGAAAAGGGCGAAGACAAAGAGCTTGCAAGGCCGTTCTTTCAATCTTGGCTATACCAGTGAGTTCTTCAGTTGATAACTGTGTGGTCTTATCGTGCGCAAGATTTAATATGATCAAGGGCTGGTCCTTCCTAAGTGCACGTTCTGTAATTTTATTCAAATAGTTTTGTTGCCTAAGCATGGTGCAGATTTCAGTGGACGGAGCTTGAACTTCCTCAACCAAATCAAGATCTTCTGCATCAGCTCCGAACCCCTGCCTCATGATCTCTCGAAATAAAAAAATATACTTCAACTAAACTACATAACATGATCACCTCAAACATAATGCCTAGACAACTGCAGTGAGATGTGGTACAATTAGGTACAGTACCTCATCCTCTGAGAGATATCCATCAGGAACGAATAATCCGTCATCAATTTCATCTCCGTCATCATCGATATTTTCATCATCCTCATCACAGTCTGACAGGCTTTCACCAGGTTCATCCTGTGAACCAGATTTTTTGTTTCAAATTTCGTTATAAGAATAAGACCACATATATAAAAGTGGTAGCATACCTCTTCCCACTCCTCATCACTATCAATATCATATTTTATATCTGGGTCCTTTGCAAAAGGGCGACGAGCACCAACAACTTGACTGGAGAAATAGCAAACACAATCAAGAAAAGTTCCTGCAACAAACTGAAAAATAATACATGAAGGATGAATTCAGTTATAGGGCTCACCTTTTCCTGGGCCAAACACCATAAAATGCAGGTCTATTACTCTTGTCAAACTGCAACAGCTGCATTGCAGGAACACGCTTCTTGCTGCAGGGCATACCAATATTTGTTCGAGATAAACTTCTATCATTACTGGACTCTCCCCATTCAACCACAGGCTTATCCATGCTGAAATTCTCTTCACAAGTAAGTTTTTTCTTACTAGTTAGCTTGAGCTCCTTGATCAGTTCAGTCTTAGGCTTCTGGCGAATGCCCCAATGCCTTTTGCGGTTTGAATGCATAGAATAACGACTGGAGCGCCATGCATCTAAGTGTGATCTACAAAAGGTAAAATAAAGAAAAATGTTACACTTTGGATCACTGGGATGTCCTGTAAGATATCAACACAAAAAGGGAAAAGATCAAGGAACCTACTTCCATATATCTTGCACCTCAATTCCATCATTTTGGGCCAATACCGAATCCATTACCAGAGTTACTGATTCAGGAGTTCTTGCAAGCACATTGGAAGATGAATTGGATGTGGTAGCTTTCTTACCAGAAATGTCATTTTGAAAAGATGAATTAGTTTCACTTCTTTTAAGGAAGCACTCCATGAATGATGCTTGTTTTTGGAGAGAAACCCGATCCTTCAATTCAGCTTCTTCTTTCTCTTTACGTCTTTGATTTCTTTGATCTTTCTCTTGCTGCCTTTTCAGCTGCTTCTGAATGTCAATTTCTTTCTCACGTCGCCTCTTTTCCTTCTCGGCCTCATCATGGGACAGCTTCAGCTCTTTTTCCTACAAGGATGTCAAAACTACAGTTCAAGCAGATAGTTTTTAAAGTAACCAAACATACTGAAGTCAAATCTACAACTTTAAAAACAAAGAAATATAGGATACCACCCCTTGCATTTTAAATATCCTGAAGAATATACAAGCCCAATACAGTCAACATGTGCTAATACTTGCACTTTACATAAAATTTACTAGCATTTTTAAATGGAAGAACAAATAGATTCTAGTTAAACAATTTTTATAATAGCACACACAAGGTTGAAACAGGACTTACACTTTCCAACTTTTCAAATTGGAGTTCCCGGTCCTTCTTCGTCTTCTCTCTCTCCAGTTCTTTCTTCTGCTTCACTATTTGCTTGATTATTAAATTTCTCTCTTTGTCAGAATCCTTCTCAGCCCTGCACCATTAATATAATGATTAAGCCAATATTACAAGCAGCTTGTCGAGAAAGTATCCAGGAATACATACATTTCAACACCATTTTTATGTGTTCTCTCCATGAACAATCGAATATCTGACTCATTTAAGACTTTATTGAGCTTTTCCGAAGCTTTCACAAGCTCCTGCGGGCTGTTTTCTGACTTTTCCAGTACATTTACCATTGCTGAAACATTAAAAAAATATCACTTAAATCATAACATGAGCAAACCTCAAAAGGAGCCTACTAAAATGACGTAATCAGTATCCTCTACTCGAACAAAGTGTATCCCAAAATAGTTATGTTAAACCACCAAATTTATGATGATCAGTAAAGCAAGAATTAAAGAAATTTAAACTTGTTTCCAGCTAAAACCTGTCAAAATAAATGTGCATCTTATATGCACACCTCAGCTATAATTACCACGTTTCAAAAACTTGTGATTAGTGATGCCCACAGACCACTTCAAAACTAAACCAGATAAGAAGTGTCTCAATTTATTGAAATCAATAATAGCTGGCAGATAAATGTGATTTAGTTCCAAAATTAGATTTCTAATCTGAAAGGAACTTCAAAATTAAGTTCAAGGATCGACGCTCTGCCCTGTTGCACACGGAGTGACAAGCAATCAAATTACAAAAATGGGAAGTTAGCATAGTCTTTGGTTAAGCATCTCAAAGGTGGATCGAATAGATAAAACACAATGTTTGCTGGGAGCCGACTGTTCAATGTGACAGTTCACAGTTGAATTGTATTTAATCTAGATATATTGCATTGTATGAAGAAAATAAGAAGAAAGACAGAGAACAAGTAGGTTCAAATTTTATTTATTTCAGCTCAAAATGAAATGTCGAAACCCCTATTTATAGACACAATCAAGCAGTTAATCCTCCAACTAACTATTAGCCATTTTCTGTTATGAAAAAACGACGTCGTACGCCTCTTTTTTCTATATTTTTTTTCTGAAACCCACTTAACTGACTAAAGTCGCACTCGCAACTTTATAAGTGACTCACGACTTCTCCCGTTGCCTTCTTACAAAGTGTGGTGCTGAAACCCTTCTTCCATGCAGCTTTCGACACTCTATACTCCAGCAAATGAATCCCATGAAAACCAAACAAGCAAATCAGAACTTACCTGAAACAGTTGTAATCCTGTCTTGGATCATTCCCCGACAAGCCCGGCGAACTTTCAGAGATCCATGCACTGATTTAGGCATCAACTTCATATCTCTTGTCTGCAATCAGGAAGAGTAAAGTAAAGTGGAACTATCGTCACCAAAACAAAAAAAAGTACGGAGAGCCAACAAACAAATTGATATCTAAGTGCTATAACAAATTAGCTTGCTATAGGAATAACATAGAATATTGGACAACTGAACAAATCAACAAATTTTGATAAACAAATATACGAGAACTTGAGAATTGCCTGTACTCGTCGATAGGAACAGAATGCAACAACAAATAAGAAGCTTATGTACGCTCGGGATTGTAAATAATGAGCACAATAACTAATTAAGAAAATATTCAAATTCACTTAAAGATGCCAAATGTAGCTTCCCTTTTAATATAGAAAAAATCCTTGTTACCAAGTTAATCACTCCACGGATCCATATTGTAAGCACTAAATGAAACAACATTAATGGCAGTGAAAACATACCGGGAAACATTCAACACACAATTACTTCTAAATCTAAAACCACACAATTCATTTAATAAGACAATACAAACACACAATCCACACAAGTTATAGCGAAAATAGGAAGGAATTGCTGATTTAAATCTAAGTATATACCTCCCAACACCAAAGAGCACACTCATCCTCATCCTCCAAAACATCAGCATCTGCACCTTTCACACCATAGCTTGATCTCTTGCCAATTTCAAGAACAATACTCTTCACACCAGCCTTAGTAACACTAAAACCATCACCATTTTCACTTCCGCCATTAACTTTCTCAAAAATCCGGTCAACAAGCTTTGACAAAGGAAGATCGCTCTCTTCCATCAAACATGCAATCACACCATTCAAAGCAGCAGAAGAATTCCCTACTTTCTCCATATTTTCCGACCATTCCGAGGCTAAATCCTTACAGTATTTGACAAGACTATTGACTTCGTTACGAAGCTCGCTGATTCTCGCAAGCTTTTCTTCTGCGCATGGCTCCGATTTTTTTCTCTTCGGTGCCTTTTTCTGCCTCGCACCTCCCTTCCTCTCATCTGCACCGTCGATTACCATCGGTACAACATCCATTATTGCCGCATGCAATGAATCAATCTAGTGCAAAAAAGCATCCAGGCAATTATTCCCCAAAATTTATCAGGAAAATGGCAAAACAAAGTATAAAAAAAGGGGAAACAGGAGGCGGTGGCGAAAACTTGCTGCTACAAACTCAGTACCACTCTTGCAGATAAACCAGAAAAAATATAAGAAATGCTACGTCATCTTCACCGACTCGAGACAGCGTTGTAATAATGAAGAGACCAACAAAAGCTCGACAGATTTTTTTTTTTTTTTTTTTTGTAACAAAAACCTTTTTCTTGGAAGTCGAGTTTTTCATAAAATTTCTTTACCGGAATTTCCGAATTCAATTTAGATAATACAGAATTTGATTTAGTTTATAAGGTGTTACTATTATTTTCAATTCCCTCCCGCCCCAGTGAAGTGAACTAGTGGAAAAGAATTTGACTCCAAAATTCCAAAATGAGAAATCATGCGACTTTGACATTTTTGGCTAATCTTTAATCCATTTATTTCGGATTATACGAGGTTTTCTCTCATTTTTTTAATTTTCAAAACCTCAATTTTTATGAGTTACTATATTTTAATTTTTCGTATATACTTTTAACATTTAATTTTTATCTAATTTTTCTTTTTTTTCCTCCGCCATACATTGTACATTTTTGCAACCTCTTTTTATGAAAAACCGTGATAATCTCAATTTTTCAATTATCTCAATCTCTCTTTACAGAAATCTGACAACTTCAATTTCCTTCCATCCCGTCCATTTTCCTTCTTATGCCTTTATTTGCAAGTCTTTCGTTGCCTCATCGTATATTCTCACAATCTCTCTTTACCAAAATCCTAACAACCTCAATTTTCTTTTCACCCTGGAAAATTTTCTTTTACAGAAACTCTGACAACTTCAATTTTCTTTCATCCTGTCAATTTTACTTTCTTCTTCTGTCTTTATTGCAAGTAGTTCGTTGCCTCATTCTACATTCTCATCACCGTCTCTCTTTACAGAAACCCTGACAACCTCAATTTTCCTCCTAGAAATTTTCCTTTCTTTTCTTCTTCTGACTTTATTGCAAGTAGTTCGTTGCCTCATTGTACATTTTCAAAATCTCTCTCAATTTCCTTCCCATCCTGAAAATTTTCCTTTGTTTTCTTCTTCTGTCTTTATTTATTGCAAGTAATTGGTTGCCTCATTGCTCACAATCTCTCTTTACAGAAACCCTAATAACCTCAATTTCCTTCACATCTTGTCAATTTTTTTTCTTTTCTTCTTCTGTCTTTATTGTACATTCTCACAATCTCTCTTTACAGAAATCCTGACAATCTCAATTTTTCACTCATACTGTTAAATTTCTCACATTTTTTAATTTTTTAATCTATTTTTTCTTCTTTTCTTCCCTTGCCCTACAACTTCTAACCTTTAATATTTTTATCTATTTTTTCTTCTTTGGCCCTACATTGTACATTTTTTAACCCTATTTTTTACAAAAACAAACTCAATTTTCCACCTACATTGTTAATTTTTCTTCTTTTCTTCTTTAGTTCTCTCGGCCTCTCTATACAGAAACCCTGACAACCTTAATTCCGGTCAATTTTCCTTCTTTTATTCTTCTGCCTGCAAATTTTGCGTTGCCTCATTGTACATTCTTACAATTTCTCTTTACAGAAATCCAACCATCTCAATTTTTCACTCATGCGGTCAGTTTTCCATCCCGCTCCTATTTACAAATGCTTTAAGAAAAAGAAAGTTGAAATGTTTTATTTCAATATTCTTCTCATATTTTCAAAATTTGTTTAATTTATTCTCAAATTCTCATAATGGCGTTGATCTCCATGGACACAACACAACCGATATGTTGTTACACCATCTTATTAGATTTTTCAGTTTCACTCTCGTTTTATTCTTCTAAAATTTAATCTCAGATCAAGAGAAATGATGAAATCCTCAAACACAAAGCATTAATCTTATGCATTGTTCATTTAATTTACTCAGATTTTGGTGATCGAAAGTGATAATACTTGGTAAAACTAAATTACAGTTTTGTAGTGAAAATTGCAAGTATTCTCACGACAAAGTAATTAGAAAGAAAACAAAAAAGATATTGAGAACTGTGATGATAACCGCATATAAAAAAGAGAGACGTCCAGATTAAAATGATCGTAGACATAAAAGTGCACACATTTTCATTATTTTAAATTATCACCCAAGTTAAATTGACGTTTTCATTTATTGTTGTATTCTTTCTTCTTTTCATCATATAATGTGTGATTGTTATGATATGCAATTCGTATGACCCTACATTTATATGTATTTTTTCTAAAAGTTCAATTCATTGGGTATGCTTGTTGAGATATACAATTTCTATGAACATAAATTTATTAGTGTAATTTTTTTTTAAAATTAGATCAATTTATTGACATATAACAATGTATGAGAAAGTTAAAAAATGTGAATTGCAATAACTTTATAAAATTTTAAAAGAAAGTTGAAGGATCATAAAAGATTATTTAAAAGTATATTGTCCAAATTAATCTAATTAAGTTATTACATTTTAATAATCCATAATATTGTGAATATACAATTAATACGTTACTTCAACAATTCGATTTGAAAATGGTAAAATTTAATGTTTGGATTTTCTTTGTCCGATGTTACATAGTTAATCGTTTTATCATATTTTTAAAAAAAATTTTGATTTTTTTTTTTTTGCGTACATTTTTTTTTTTTTTTTTTGCGTACATTTATACTTGTTTTTTTAAATCTCACGTATTATGCTGCTGCACTAATTTGGTAGTATATTTTTCGTACTTTAGCTTAGTAAATATAGTAGTTGGAAATTTTAAATTAGTAAATTATTATATAAAAAAAATAGACACTTAGAATTCTCTACTTCAATTGGTTTTAGTAGGATGAGTATTCTTAGTAAATTTTTAAAATAGAATATTCTTAGTAATTAAGATTTTTTAAAACATAGGAGTATATTTCTAATTTTATGAATATGATGGATGGGGGCGATCCACCTACGTGTATTTATTATTGGGTGTTGTTATTTACGCCCACTGTATTCTAAAGGAAAAAAGTGTTGTATACACAAGTTTTGAATTTTTTTTCTTTTAAAAATTTAAGCCATCGAGTATTTAGATTGTCTTTCCCATCCTTAAAAAATATAGATATTAAAGTCAAATGTATTTTTATATTTGATTTGAGATTTTGAGTATTATAATTGAATTTAGATTTTAAATTCTACTAAATTTTAAAATTATAATATTTGTAACGGTATTTTTTATTTATTTATTTAAGTATCTTAAACTTTAGCTTCATGTAATAAGTGTTTTAAAAAAAAAAAAAAAAAGCTTCATGTAATAATTATGATTTATGTATATTTATATATGATTTATATGTATTTATAAAGTTTATTTTTGTAGAATCGATTTTTTGGTATTTATAGAGTTGAATGAATTGAATTTTTAAAATTCAGATATTTTTTTAAAGATAAAATTCAGATTCTATAATCCCAGGGTATGGTTGGTGTTATATATCAAAATCTCAAATTGAATTTTAAAATTCAAAACATACTCTTAAATTACTTTTTGTGCAAATAAATTATTAACTTTTTAAAATTAAACAAATACAATCTAAAAGTATATTGTACTAGTGTAGTAGTGTTAATAAATACGTATATTTTCTTATTTGTATACCACCAAATTTCATTTATGCTAATACAAGTGTCCTTTTGTTCAATTTTAAAAAGATAAAAAGCGTATTTGCACCAAAAATATGTTAAGGGTTAATTTAAACAAATATATTTGAAAGAGTTAAATGCACTTAAAAAAATAAAAAAATTATTTATATCTATGATAATACTTTGATGTATTTTTCCGGCTAAGTCTTGGGTGAGACCGTCTCACATAATAAAATTCGTGAGACGAGTCTCCCTTAACCCTCATATAAAAAATGATAGTAATTTTTGAGCAAAAAGTGATAATATTTTTAACAAAAGTGACTATCACTTTTTACTTAAACATTTTTATTTTTTTTACAAACCAAAAATTTGGAAAAAATATGGGTTATCCTATCCAAAATTTTGAAATATGGGTTAAAAAGATCTATCTCACAGAAAAAGATCCGTAAGACGGTCTCATACAAGTTTTGCATTTTCCCTTTTATAACTTAATACAACCAACATAATATTACTGGGTTTGCCTATATGCACCTCCATTTCGGAGAGATGCACTCCCCCTTTCAATATATTAATAAAATAATAGAGCAAAAAAAAAAAAAAAACCCCTTCATTAAAATACAACATACTGGATGCATCCCCTACTAAACGCACCCCCCTCCCTACTGTCATTTCTTTCACCTTCCACTACTTCCGACCACCGCCAACACCATTTTCGGCGACTATCAAACAAAACAAAAAATCCATAAATTCCAAAATGTACTTAAAAAAATCACAATTTTTTTTATAAATTTCGACCAACCAGTGTCGACCATATTCACTCCCGTCGACAAATCGTTGTCGACGGAAGTGTATATGATCGAAAAAAAATATTATTTTTTTAAAAAAATCGACCATGTAATGTCAACCAAATACACCATCGTCGACGAGAGTATATTTGGTCGATATTACATGGTAAAAAAAAGGGTTTATGTGCGGACAAACCTGGGGTGGGCTGGCGCCATCGACGGCGAATCGGGGTAGGGTGGGCACCGCGCCGGTTAAGAGATGGAGAGAAGAGAGAGGGGGCGCCCGCTGATAAGTTTTTTTTTTTTTTTTTTTTTTTTACAGAAACGGGAGTGCGGCGGCCACGCCGGTGAAGAGAGGGAGAGAAGAGAGGGGGGGGGGCGGCCACTGCAATTTTTTTTTACAGAAACGGGAGCAATGGCAGGGGGCTGCGGCCGACGGCGACATCAAGGGCAGCAGCTTGCAGAGTGGTTTGGGGGGAGGAGAGATGAAAATGAAGGAGAAATTAGGGTTTGGGGGTGTGGGTGTGGGTAGTAATAGAAATTTTATGAGAGAAGGACATTTATGACAATTAAGGGGGTGCATCTATCTAAGGTCGATTTTAGGGGGTGCATCAATCGTGGCAGTGCTGAAATGGAGGTGCATATAGTTAAACCCAATAGTACCTGTTAGTATTATTTTGTGTAGCCCAATGGCCAATATAACACTAAGCCCAAAGTTTCAATAAGATGGCCCATAATTGATATAAACACAAATTTTTATCCTCTTCCTCTTCAATTCTGTCATATTTTTGTATCCTTTATAAATTCTCTTCTTTTTTTTATACACTCCATTTTGTCCCTATGTCCTAATTACTTAGATTGTCTTTCCCATCTTTAAGAAATAAAGATATTAATTAATTTTTTGAAGTTAAATTATTATTTCTTAAAGTAAAAATGACATTGTTTATTGTATGAAATGCTGTATAACATTGTCTAAGTTTAGATAATTAATGTATGAAATATTGTACTCATTATTTTATAGCATTAAATAATTAGCTAATAGCTATAAACTATGATCAATGTGCCTAGTTTAATTTAATTTGTCCCTCCCCCGTGGTCCATAAGTAACTAAGAGCTACTTGGTTATGGTGAGAAATGATATATAGTGAATATGCTTAATTATGTTGTTTGGTTGGTAGTAAGGGATAATTATTCTAATCTTTCATTTAATTTGTTTGGTTCAGTAAGGAATGGATCGGTTTTATTTCACAAACTATCTTGTTTAAACAATAAAAAAAATTAAATTTAAGCTTATTTTAAGGATTGGACCATTTTATTCAAGGATAGACCATGTCTTTGAAGAACCGGATCAATCGATCAACAACAAACTTTATGAAATGTCTAGGAAGAGCTTTATCCATTCCGGGTGAATTACATAAGTAAATATTCACCCAATCCCCGATAAAAGCTACTAATGAGCTAGCTTAAGACGACTTATTATGAAAAAACTTCTTAATTGAAGTGATTGTTCGTCTTAGGTAGGTAGACACAAATGATGATCTCGCTAACCTGGCCGAATAGGGTGGAAGACTAGAGGTTGATCTTCGAGGTGAACAAACATAATTGTTGATTAGGGATGACAATTTTAGCCCGCCCCGACCCGACCCGTGCTATTTGGATCACCCCGCCCCGGACCCGTATTGAAATGGGGCGGGTCCGGTTATCACCTTCGACCCATGACCCATTTTTATATTTATTTTTTATATATATTATACATATAAATATAATATATCTTCAATATTTTGATGTCTATTTTATTTATTTTTCAATACAAATATAAATTTTATGTTATATGTTCTAAAGAAAAATGGTTTTTTTTTTTTTCTAAAAAGATTTATAATGGATCGCCCCGTTTTGTCCCGCCTCACCCGTGACCCGAACGGGTCGACCCAGACCTGAATTGAAACGGTTCGAATCCGGGTATCTAGGTGCCCGACCCGGCACATTGCCATCCATATTGTTGATCGATGTGACATTTGCGAGCAATTTTCAAATCTTTAACAGTTGATTGATCTTCATTAATTTTAAAGGGTCGTTGTTCTCCGACGAGATCAAAGACTTAGATTTTTGTTTGCTTAGAAGGGTATAAACATGCATGGATTATTTACGACTAATAAAATTTGGAATATCTATCCTCAAAAAAAAAAAAAAAAAAAAAAATTTGGAATATCTCACCGACGTATAGAGCTGTTATTCGAGCCGAGTCGAGCCGAGTATTTGAGGTTCGAGCTCGACTCGAGCTCTTATCGAGCCGAGCTCGGCTCGGCTCGATAACATTGCCGAGTTAAAAATTGAGCTCGGCTCGACTCGTTAACGAGTCTATCGAGCTTAACGAGCCTATCGAGTCGAGCCGAGCCTAACGAGCCTAATGGATTTTTTTACAAAAAATTAGTTATCGAGCCTAACAAGTCGAGCTCGAGCCGGCTCGTTAGTAAATCGAGTATTTAACGAGCTCGAGCTCGACTCGTTAAGCTAAACGAGTCGAGCTTTATCGAGCCTTAACGAGTCGAGCCGAGCCGAGTCTCGTTAAGGCTCGGTTCGAATAACAGCTCTACCGACGTACTTGCTAGTCGTTTTCATGCATGTTTGTGGGATGGGATGACTTGTTCGAGGTAGTTGAAACATCAATTTAATTATATATGCAATTACATTGACGTAAAATTAGAATTTATATAGGAGAAATTAACATTACAAATACTATATTTTATTTATCTCAAGTCTTCGATGTAATAATTCATACCGAAGCTTCGCATACTCATAGTACAAGATACATAATAGTTGTTCATTCCACTCAGTTGTATGCACTTATTTACTTTATGTGACATTTCACTATTACTTAATCACACTCACTCACACACTCTACTATAGTATTTAATTTATAATATTATCACTCGACTATATTAATTTATTATATTATTTTTTTGAATACTTCAAATTTGGATTTCATCGCCTTCTTCCACCCGTGCCACTCTCTCTTTGACAATTAAAATAAACGGCAGCTACGGGAGATCCAAGATTGTATAACTCGGCAAAATCTCGACTGTTGAAGTTTTGGCGCCACCCAGGAGCATACACTGTTTGTCGTCCCAACTGACGGTACAACACGAAAACAAAGCGATGGATGCCCATTGACGGCCTTGGACTCTCGTAACATACAATCTCTTGCCCTACATCGAATTATTTTTCTACGTGTGTTAGAAATTGTACTATAACGATATAAAAATGATAAAAAGAGATAACATTGTTCGAATATTTGGAAAAGACTACATAAACCAATAAAAAGAATCATAGTGGTCCAACATTTATAATATATGAATTTATAATTGACTTAATTATAAGGTTATTTTTTTATTTTTTAAACTAAGATAAACTCAACACGATAAGGATGAATGAAAAGACGCTGATGCTACCCCTCAAAATGAATGGATAAATATACCACTCCCACCAATTGAAATGCAACGCTTTGATTCCCTTTCACATTCTTATAAAAACGAATTATTAGTGATTCCTAATCCTGTTGGGATCAAGAATGGAAATGAATTGACAAAAGGGATAAAGCAAGAGTGAGAAGGACATAAAAACACACACAAACAAATAAAAGAAAGAAAGGGATGTCTCCCATTTACTAATACTTGAGACATAGTCCTATACTGTCACTATGTGTGCGCAAAAAGTCTTCTTCAAATCCTATTCGCCCAAATTCACCTCATCCCATTACAAGTGAATTTTATTTTATGATTTTTATCGTTTAACAAATCGAATTTGATACTTTGTTAAGTTTCGTGTGATACTCTAAGTTTTAAAATATCTCAAAAACCTGTAAAATATACTTCATGTCACATAATATAAATTTTTATGCACAAAAATACTCATTTAATATTTTTTATGCACCCTCAATTTTTTTTTTTTATGCTACTATTTTGGGTAAATGTTACTAAACGAGTAGGTCCTAGGCGGAAAACGAAATACTGGAGTATAATTTTAATAAAGAAAGTAAAAAGAGAGCAGCTTTTGGGTTTTAAGATTGCGTACCAAAAGTTGCTCCAGTTGTCGCAGGAATATCGGTCACCAGCCTATTAAAAAATGTTATACAAACTGTTAATATAATATATGATTAAATTGCACAATATATAAGCAAAAAACCCAGTTAAAGTAGCTTCAAATTTAGTACCTGCCAACAAATATTAATTTTAAAAAGAAAAATTGGTAATACTTTTGGCAATGGGGAAAGACATGACATAATAAGACGTACGTAGGACCAACAACGGATAGTATAATTTTTTTTTTAAAAAAAAGAAAGAAAGAAGGGATAATCAAGAATTGGGTTACGGCTCTTCCTGTTGCTTAGAAAGCCACGTGCTAAGCTAATCAATCATATCAGAAATAATAATAGTAATAATTTAGTTTTCAAAAAAGAATAGAGCTATATGTAATTTGAGTACTGCCAAAGGCCTGAATTTTCAGCCTTGAATTAACCTATTGGATTTGGAGTACAATATATATACACGCGAATGATTTTGCGGGTACACTACCGATACGAATATCAAAATTAAGACACTACAGACAGTGGAGTATATTTTAATTCATTCAATTCAAACGTTAATTTGTAGGAACAAAAATTATAGGACAAAATGTCGTTTTCGGTCGTTACATCCGCTTAATTTGAACGTGATTTTTTTATTTTTTTTTTATTTCAATTGTTTTTGTAAGTCAAAATTCAGCTGATATTTGACAGTCCTCATGAGTATTACATCTGTCTCACTGAGTTGAATCGCAACTCGCAAGTGAGTATTAATGATTAGCACAAAATTCAGAAAGTATATATACTGAATACACAATATGTGGTACCAAACTGACCAACTCAAAGAGAAGTAGCTTAGACACAATTAAGTATTTGGTAATTGATAGTGCAGTAATAATATTGTTACCAGTGTAAATACTCTCTGAGATTAGGGTCACTAGGGCTTGGAGCATCAGGATCCACCATAACCTGCAGAATGACAAATATTATCATGAAATTACATGTATGATCTAGAGATCGAGAGAAAGAGATAGGAAAGAGAAAAGGTACGAGAGTGTAGAAGGTGCGAAGATCATCCCCTCCAACTTCAACCCTAGGTTGGGTAACAATTTGGGAAGGCCTGAGCTCACAACCATTGTTAACTTCTCTGTTGCCGCTATAAACGACTCTCAGTCCAATCGTTCTTGTGAATGGTTCCAACACATCCCCTATAACTCTACCTACAACTAAAGGGTCTCTATCTCTTGGCATTTTTTCTAATTTCTTTCTTGATAATGGGAGGAGCAAGGATGTAAGAGTCACCTCACTCTGCTCCCATGCTAGTAGTACATTACATACCCTTCTCACAACAACTATTTATAGACTCTGCACCATGCACGCAATATTCATTCATTTCTATGTCTGTCCTTTTCTTTCAAAATTATTCTCTTCATTCATTTTTTTTTTAAGTCTCAAATATCCCGTCCAATGAACGATTAATTTTGGGAGATCAATTCCACCACCCATTTACAGAAATCCCATTTAAATTCAGAGATTTGAGCTCTGTACATAATGTCACTCAATTTTGTTATTCATATTCTCTATCCTTCACTCTTTTTTATATATAATGTCACTCAATTTTTCAAAAGTAACAGAGAAGTCTATAGACGAACAAAACATAAGAAAGTAACTTTTATTATCACAGTATATAGCTACGTAGGAAGTTCGAGCACCATCCACATAAATATTATTTGTATCTAGCTTCTTTCCTTTTTATTTTTTTATGTCCTTGTCCCTTCTTTAATTTAAATATATTCATATCATTTTTATTATTCTTTTTAACTTTTGGGGATGCGTCATGCGAGGTTAAGAATTTCCTTTCTCAATCTCATGACTCAACTAAAATTAACATTAATTAATTTCTTCATTATGTCAACTAATTAATTAGTTAAACTCAACTAAAATTCATCTTTTTAGTCCACTCTCATTGGCTCCACCAGTTAATTTGATCCTTAATTACAACAAAATATGATTAATTTATACAGCCAATATATATAGCACAAAATAAATTAAAGTACGCAATCAAATCAAGTTTTTCACATATTATTTGTGACTTAGAGTTGAAAATGAGCTTACTTAATAAAGTTCTGAAAAAATTACCCCTACAATACTTTCCAAATATACCATCAACTCTATCTCCTTACCATTTTCATTACTCTTTAATATATTTAAATCATACACAATTCAATTATTATTTAAATTATATTTCTTCAGTTCCATATATACTTAATAATTCATTTTGTTATTTTTAAAATCTTTTACTTAATTACTCATATTTAAAATAACAAAAGAACATTTTAACTATCTCCTCAAAATATCACAATATTACATCAAATATCATTACTTTATCACACTAAAAAAACAACTTTATTCGAATGAGATCACTTGTTCAAGTCTTAGTGTTTCATATCTTATTTCACTATATGAATGATTGACACGTGTCATATTAAAAAATAATTAACGTCCTATAATATTGAGGACAACACATGTTAAAAATTCAGTTGAGTGTAATACTTGTGGAACAGAGGAATCGAACCCATTTTTATTTCATACATAATCAAGACTATCCATTTCATTATTTCTTCATAAATATTACTCCATGAATTATAAATAATCAAAACAAATTTATGAATAATATGTAATATTTAATTTTAAATCTTAATTTTAATGAGAGGAGAATAGCTTTTAGAACAGTAAATGTCTGGTTTATCTAAACACTCAATTGTAGACAAAAAAATTGTATGCATGAGATGAGTTTATATTGCATGCGTATATATAATCCATGAACACATGAAGTTACTCGAACCATGTTTGTAAAATAGGGTGCAAATGTTAATGTGGAGCACGTTCGCATCACCAAAACTCCCTCTAAATCTTATGCACATAAAATTTATATATATATATATGCGCATTATAATAATTCAATACTTCATTTGTCCCGTTATAAGTTTTTTTTTATGGGTGTTTTGATTAAAAAATATAATAAAATAATAAATAAAGTATGATTGAGAGAGATCAAGATGTAATGTGATCAGTTCGGTTTTAGTTGGAGATTTCATCATTCAACTCCATTCATTTTTTAAAAATACAATATATTATACTTCATTATTATAATAATACAACATTATACATTCTTACACCTAAAATTACATTTTATAATACAACATCACACATTCTTATACAATTGATTTGATATAGAGTTACATCATATTCTACTTAACATTTCAAAACAAATATACAAAAACACTATTTATCAAAATTTCTCCACCCAAAATCGATAAACAAACACCCCCTGAGGTTTCGATCGATCAGAGGGATGGGTATGGTGAGGGATATTTATGCAGCCAATAGCATCAAAGTTAAAAGGCAGATATGAATGAATGAATGAATGTACTAGCTATTAATTCACCTTTTATAATATAGGGGGTCACATGAAGGGAAGCAGGTGATCTTGCCGGCCAGGCCATTTTAAACTCACTTTTTAATTAACAAAATGTCGTATATATATACTTTAATGAATTTATGTTTTTAGCGGAACACAATTATATACTCCCTTCGTCCCACAATAATCTTCATAGGTAAATGGAAGTGGACACACATATTAAAAAAATGTAATGATAAGAAGAATTTTAAAGGGTAATTTGTAAATGTTTATGTATAAAGTAAATAAATTAAAGAGTTGATTTGTGTGTATGTATGAGATCAAAAGTAATGACATTTTGTGTAAAATTATGAATATTGTGAGGGTATAGTTCAGTGACGGATCTAGAATTTAAAATTTGGGGGTATAAAAAATATTAAGTACTTCATCCGTCCACAAAAAATATACTTGTTTTCCTTATTTATTTGTACACTATAAGTATGCACATTTTTTTATGGAAACAATCATTTTTTTTTTGTCTAAAAACAACTCCACAACTCCCTCACGTTGCTATTTTTTCTTAAAACTTGTGTCCAAATGTTTGAACATACTTTTGATGGACGGAAGAAGTAAAATACTATTTAATGAGTTTGTGACTTGTGAGTAAGAGAAACAAACAGACGTGTAGTTGCGTAAAAAGGGAGAAGAGGAAGATTAATGAAAAAATTGTTTGCAAGCCTTTTTTAAAATTGGTCAATTTGGCCTTTTATCTTATGAGTTGTATCGCAACTTTATCAAATATCAATCTATATCATTGGACCATTATACATAATTTGATTTGGGGATACATTTTTGAGTTGATGAGAAATTTTTATTGACATTTTAATTTTTTTGCATAAGATTTAAAAAAAAAAAAATTGTGTTCTTAACTGGACTGTGGTGTAGTTTATAAATAATTTTTCATTTTAAGGTATGAAAGTTATTATAGAACTGTCTCAAAAAGAAAAGTGTGAAAATTAGTATGAAACAGGCGAAGTATATAATAAAACAATGAAAGTAAAAAAAAAAAAAAAACTATGGGCGGAATAATATATACTCGAATAGTTTGGATATATTAGAGAGAAGTAATTATAAGAAGTGGACGAGAAAGAATGGCAGAAGTTTTGGAAAGATGTGGCCTGTGGGTGGTACAGTAATAACAGTATATTCCAAGTCTGTGGAAAACCAACCCCACCTCTACTCTATCTATTTTCATTGCCTCAAATTAGAAGTTTTCTCATTTTTTTAGTATCAAACTCTCTCTTGCTTTATTATTTTGTTATTTGTTGCCTAAAATTGCTCAAAATCGTCTAATTTTCAAATCATACTACTCCAATATATACAAAATCCAAAGATAATTTTTTTTCAATATCTTAGGTTAATTTTTATTTTTTTTTGTTAACTTTGCTTATTAAACATATATATAATGCATCACAACAAAAATTGTACTGATTCCACTATACAATAAAAATAGTTACTACTCTTAATACTTAAAGATCTGCTCAAATTAGAATTTTATATTTCATCGAACTATGATTAAAATTTGTATGGCTTAGTGAATTTAAGGCCTCGATTCCTAATCTAATTATATTTTTAAAATAAAATGACACCCAAATACTAATATATATATATATATATATATATATATATATATATATATATATATATATATATATATATAACCCAGAATCAATTGTGACTAGTAGAATGAGAACCACATATTTTGATAACATATATTCTGGCAATTGGCGTATAAAGGAGATAAAGTAATTCAAGAATTTTATTGAGATTTTTCTTTTTAAATTTAATTAAAATTACTGTTTTCAAAAAGGAAAAAAGAGTTTAATTAAAATTAGTAAAATATTAGTGTAACTGTAGTTTTCAGTCACTGTTACAGTAATAAACAAAAAAACATCATAGCACACATTTTTCAGTGCTCATACACACATGTCCATGTAGATGGTATATATATCAGTCACCATCACATATATTTTATTTTTTTGTGTTCCATATTTTCATATATGTTATGTTGAAAAAATATTTTAGTTTGCAACTCAAATAAATAAAATGGACGTTTGACTTATGCTATAGTATGTACATTTTTCTTTTAAGATTTTAATCATTACCCATTTTGATTAGTACTCCTATATATTACCACTCATATTATCGTTCTCATTTTTATTACTATTGAAAAATTTGAGCAAAACACCTTAATTAATTTTTTCTAATGAAATAACTAATAATCTTTAAATATACACTAAAATTAAAATGCAAATCATTGCACAATAAAACTTGTTCATATAAAATTTTACGCAATTCTTTAGTTCATCTCTAACATCCACCCATATTTTAGCTGTATTATATATGCGCATCAAAATATATTGTATGTTTATTCTCTCTTTTATTCGAGGGATTCTATGTTTGGTGCTTTTGCTTAAATTAAAAAAAAAAATGTTTAGTGTTTTCTATTTAAAAATAAAAGCTGAAAACTCTTCACACTGGAAAGATTTTCCTGTGTTTTGTTTCTTTACAAATCGATTTGAGCTATGAATAAAATACTTACTTTCGGAAAAAAAAAATAGATTTAAGAAAAGTTTAGCTACTTTATACTAATTGGCAAAATGTTATCTTGCCACTTTTCCCATTTTTGAAAAATAAAAAAAAAATAATAAAAATCTTGTGCATTCTTATTTAACCTAACCTGTCCAGCTCAATTTTGATTCGCTCACATAAAAATTAATAATTTTTTTTATTAAATACAAAAAATATTTATTCTTTTTTAATTCACAAAATACGTGCCCAGAAAAAGCTTAATTACTTTATACCAATGGCAAATTGGCAAAATCTTATCATGCGACTTTCCCCTTTTGAAATTAACACACATCGCACAATATATTCTCTCCAAGATGATATCAACCACGCATTTATAGATTCATTTTGTAACTATTTTTTACTTGTTTTTTATTAAACTGATAATTAGCCGACATCAGAATTCATTTTCACAAAAAACACAAACATCCTTATTATTGTATGCAATTACACTATAATGACACGTTTGCTTAGTAAATTTAGGGTATGTTTGGTTTCATGGAAAATGTGGGAAATACTTTTTTATCCCACTTTTTCCATTGTTTGGTTTTTTAAATTAAAGCCCGAGAATTTATTTGGGCCCGAGTCAATTTTCCCATTTTTTTCCCACATTTGCATGATTATTAATCTTAGGTGAGAGGGTAAGTTTATTTTTCCATCAATCCAAACATACAAATTATTTCAATATTTTAATTTGTGAACAGTGCAATCCCACTCAATTTAATCCTAATATAATTATCCTATCTAACAAACCAAACTATCCCTTAGAGGATTGATTAGGTATGTAAATCCATCCCAATTCATATGGCATGTTTGTTTTGGAGTCGGGACTCACCCGTCCGGACGTGTGACGTAACGTCCCACGTTCTACTTCGAGATTTCACATCTGGATTTTCCCATCCAACTACATTCACCCCTAAAAATACCTATATATCCTACTATTACATCACATATAACTACTCCTATACAATTTGATTTGACATAAAGTTACACCTCATCCTACTCAAAATCCAAAACAAACACACACAATTACTATTTATCAGGATTTCCCCATCCCCGTAATCCCAAAACAAACATCCGGGATACGGACTCGTACACTACAGACATCAAGAAATTGAATAAAAAATTCAACAGAAACCATTCTATTTACTGCACCAACAATACCAACACAAAATTTATCAGGAAATTAACAAATGCAAATACCAGTTTTTTTTCTTGTCCTAGTAAAAATCCAAAATTCTTAGTATTATCTATTAAATCAATTAGGCCCCATTCGGTAGAGAAGATTAACCCAAGATAGATATCTAATTAGGTCTAAAATAAAATTTCTACCAAACATGTAAACACACTCGATTGTGACCGAAAAACACGCAATTTGCAATTCAATCGAGCCAGTTGAGATATGTAGACCTAATAAAAAATATCTCTAACATACCTACCAAACATGGCATATATTTGGAATTGGAATGTATCTCTTTGCATAATAGGCACATTTTTTCAGAGCATCTAACACACAAATGGTAAGCTCTAATATGCACAGAATTGCATCTACCAAAGGCATTTCTGAAATTCCAAGTCAAGATTGAGTTACATAGTTTAAAAGTATTAAACTCTTAAATAAGTTCAATTCTAGACTTAAAAGATTAGCAGATTCATCAACTTGCGCAAGGAATTAAAGAATGTGTGTTCTTCTACAGGCTTATGATATGATATGCATCAAGAGTTGTTTTCCTCCTTAATTGCGATGTTCCCTCGTTTTGCAGCTATTCTCTTATGTTGGATTTGGCGGACATACTCTGAAACAATGACATGGAACTTGGGAGCAAGTTTATTTGTTGAAGAGACATTGAGACCGGATTTCTTCAGAGCACGCACCATATACTTTTCAGCCTTTTGGAAATGGGAAGGGCAGTAAGAAGGAACGGTTGATTTGAGTATCGGTTTTCCACACAGTATAGGTCCTGTAGTAGAACTGAAACAAGCAATCACACAAGAAAAGGATTTTACATCAACTTCAGTAAAGACACAACATTAGGAACCAATAAAGTTTTAGCTAAGATCCCATATAGATATGATAAGGACAAAGAAATCAATATGATGAAAGGACTCAAAGGAGTCGAGTATGTCATCAGAATCTGGTGAATAAGCATTTGTTCAATATGATTGGGTGCAAAAACTTCCAATAAAAAAGATAAACCACTCATATGGTATAACATTCACATTCATGAGTTGGAAAATAGAAAAAAAAACTCTATTGGTTCATATTTAAATGATTATATTGTGCCTAGTTGCAATTGGTGGTATGTATAACACAGAATAGCTGAAAACTAAAAATGCATAGGTAATTTAAAACCAACAAGCATCTGCTATATCTTCCCCTTAAGCAAGGAGAAGAATAAGTTTTAATTTTTTTACATCAATGTAATATACCTAATCTTCTGATAACATCGTAATAAGTACCAAATAAAATGTTAGACCACTAAAGGGTACAAGAATTTATCCTCAGCTCCACCTTTTGCAGACATCCTGTGGTATCAATTTTGACAAAGTACCAGCAGAAATAAAGAAGTGTTTTCAAAGCATGGGATGCTTTGAATGCAACCACATGAAAAGATTCCAACTTGAGGGCAAAGGTAACCATTCATATTCAGTTAGACATGCATATAAAGGGAAAATGCCAGCTCTCTAGAAGATTGTAGACATCAGAATTAATGAATAAATAATTTAGCTGTTCTTTGAATCTTCCTATAGTATACAGTTCCTACTAAAGTATATGTCTCATGCAATTTGAGATGCTATTACTACACAAGTTTATGGCTATACGGTACCTCTTGATGCCAATTGAATCAATGTCTTGTTTGGAAGAAAACTCTCTTTACGTGACGCAACAGAATTCATCTGCCTCTATGACGTAAGGCATAAGACGCTCTAGAAGAAAAGGACGTAGGCATAAAATATAGAATCCAACAAAGAGAAACTTATCCACACGCATCGGGTGTGTTCCAATCTTAAATAAACAAATCTTTTTTTCACAGCACAGTAAAATGCAAACATAAATTTCAAAGACGAAACAAATATGGTAGCTTAGTGAATTCATGAATAGGACAAAGTTATTAAATAAAAGAGGGGCTCAGACCAAAAGTGCACATTCAAACACATCCAAGCAAAACTGAATCAAGTTGATGAATTCATACTTGATTGCATTACTGCCATTACAATGAGCTTGCAGTAATTATAATTGAGCTACATATGATTTTTACGACCTAATCACGATTGATCTTTAATCATGCAAGAAACAGCTCAACTGCATGTTGCTGACAATTATTTAGTACATTTATTACTACCTATATCCAATATTATAAGTTAATTTCAGATATTTAAGTAAAAGTTTTTTTAGTACCATACAACATTTCTAAAAAGGAGATGGTAGAACTATAGATGAGTGGTGGTGAGACATGATTATTCTAAGTAGCATGGTAGTTTAGAAGGAAAAGTTTTCTGCTCAAGGAGTTAAGGACAGAGGGAGCTTACATTTCCTATTGAGCAATGAGCAGGTAATCATAAATGTTAGTTAGGGGGGAAAGTTGTTGGCACTTGTCATGAAACAAATATGACAGTCAATGAAACTTCAAATAGTATGTATAATATTATTCACTACATGCTGAGAAGTTGAATTTGGAAATGGGCTCAACAGGTGATGTTAAACTTGACTAAGTTTGGTTGCATATGAATCTCCCAAATGGGCCTCTAAAATAAGTGAGAACAAGAGTAGATCACGAATAGTTAGTTCATTTCTGTTGCATTTTCTTTTCAGGAAAGAACAGGAACGCTCTCTCTTTCTCTTTGTTGATCCTAGGTATAGTGCGAGTTTTACATCTACGCATAGTTGTTAAGGGCTTGAATATAGTCCATAGCACATCAACCATGCATACATATTATAAAGAAACACTGCACAGGCAGGAATGCCGATAACAAATACTACCAGTTAATTTTGTCTAAGGACACATAAGTTCAGTGTTCCAACATTCCATGGATAACACATGTATAATTCAGTGACTAGATGAAAAGAGATCAGAGCAACATAAGAAACTACTGTTATTAAATGAAACCAGCTTGACCAAGTAAATTCAACACAACGCCCTACAACAGATGTGGCTATCATGAATCATGTGCAGAGTAAGTATAGCATGCATTAATAAAAATTGAACTGTTAGATCGTCAATTGGACACATAAAACTAATTTCAAGTCCAACACGCCCTAAAATATCTACATGTAAAGATCAGCTAAAGACAGAATATTATATAAGCATGCTTCTTTTAAGAGGAAATATAACAAAACAAACCTCTTTATGGTGAAAGTGCAAGCCTTGTAAAGCTTTTGCTTGGAATCAGACAATATATGCATATGGCAAAACCTCGATAACGCCAACGCCTTCGCCTTGCAACCGTGCACTCCACATCTAGTTGCAGCATTACTAGTACTATGTCCGCCATTGACTCCCAAATTCCCATTACCATTATCTGCAGCGAAATCCGCGCGACTCGAATTGAGCTTTTCATTCTCGTCCTCTTCAACAAAGGGGCTTTTTCCGTACTCCCAATAATACTCCCTGTGCTTCATTTTGAGTTCCTCCATTAGCGCCCAATACTGGTCGCGATAAATACGGGCGAGCTGCTTGACTCTACGGGCGCGTCGATTGAGGAGCTCGGGTCGGGTTAGGAAATCAGATTTGGATAGGGCAGCGTCCTGTTCGAATCCATCGATGCGGATTGGGGCCGACGAAGAAGATGGTGATGGGTCGACCATTTCGGTGGTGTGTAAAGATAATGACTTGGTTTCAGGTTTGACATGAACTGAGGAATGGTGGTTTTGACCACTGGCGGCGGCGGCGCTGGTTGAGGCGGCGGTGGTGGTGGCGCTGAACATGGGCCCTTGTGAATGAGAGTGAATCGGAGTATCTGCTTGTCGCGTGGTGTACGGCAAAATAATGATTAGGGTTTATATGATGTCAGGAATATCATTATTATATTATATAATTTTAAAAAATATTACTCGAAAATTAAAATAGATTAAATTTTGATCAAAATTAAATTGAACTTGCAACAAATTACAAGGCATAAGTAGTGCACACATATTTTTGCCATCCTTTAAATATTCTTGTAGTGAATTAGCTTTCTTTTTTTTTTTAATTCCTCTATATCATTTAAAATGACTATAAGTTTTTAGTGCATTTAGCTAGTTAAGATGAGCCTACATCACTAGGATTTTTTTTTAGTTAGCTAAGGCCAGGTTACGACCAATTAAATTTGGGTACGGCTATTTTCACCTCCGTCTTGGTTAAGGATACACTCTGATATATGTACTCCCCAAATTAGATTATGGTAGATGCATTTCCTCCAAATTGTCCTAAATACAATTTTTAGTAGTTTTCAAATTGTCCTAAATATAATTTTTAGTAGTTTGGTAACTTTTACAGGCCACATCCCCCATTGGATGCACTCCACCTCAAAACCTTAATTTATCTACTTCTTTCTTTCACTTTTTCCACTTCATTTCTCCTTCCTCAGCACAAAATCGTCGTCCGCCTCTACTGCCGTCCTCCCCTACCTCCCGCCAAAAAAAAAAAAAAAACCTTTACACCCCAACCCACCCACCACCCTGCCTCTGCCGGGCCTGCCCCAAGCCCACCGCTCCCAAACCCTCCCAGAGTCGAACAACCGTAGGTAAGTTTATTAAATTTTTTCAACATATCTGAGTGTATATTTAAAATATACACTCTCGTCAATAACAATTCATCTATTAAAGTATATATGGTTGAACCTAATGTGTCGAAAATTATATAAAAAAATCTGAGATTTCAATTTTTATTTTTAAAAAAAATAATTTTGAGGTATTTTTCTATTTGAATTTCAGAGATATGTTTTGGTAGTGGGGATGCATTTAGTAGTTGTATTTTATTTAAAGGGTATTTTAGGTTTTTTACTTCATTATTTAATTAATAAATTGAAAGAGGGGGTGCCGTTAACAAAGATGGTGGTGCAAATAGACGTACCCTTTAAATTTTGGATTGGGCAAGGCATTTAACTTAGATGTGGGCCTAATGAAGCTCGTCTACTTATATGGATCAGGCCCTGCACTTAATTTACACACTGGAAATTCTACATTTATATAAACACCCCCTGAAAATCCTAAATTCTCTTCTAGCCCCCAACCCAACGCCCTGAACAGTCTGAACTGACGACTGATGTGCAGGGAATTAGGGTCGATGAAGGAGTTGTGTTTTTTTCCTTTGATTAATAGGTACGGATAAAGCAAATGGACGACGCATGTTTGATGAAATGTCTCAGAGAAGTTACTGCCACCGCCACTTTCTCTCGCTACTCCACAAACACAGCCACTGCCGCAGAGCCATTCAGCAAATCCATTCTCACTTTCTGGTGATGAATATTGAACCTTGTGGTTCTCATGCGCTTTGGAACTTCATAATTAAGCACTACTCACTTAGCTCATTACCACGAGATGCTGTTTTTCTCTTCAAATTTCTTAGAAACCAATCTAATCCCGTCTCCTTCGATAGCTTCACCTACTCATATCTCATGAAAGCCTCTGCTAATATGAGACGAACAGATACAGGAGTCCAGCTCCATTGTTTAAGCACTAAAGTGGGGTTTCAATATCACATCTACGTGCAAACTGCAGTGGTGAATATGTATGTCGATTGTGGGTGTTTAGTTGCTGCGAAGAATGTATTCGACGAAATGCCTGAGAGAAATTTGGTGACTTGGAATGTTCTGATGACAGGGTTTATGAAGTGGGGTGAGATTGAGTTTGCCAGGTCCCTATTTGATGAGATGCCCGAGAAGAATGTGATTTCTTGGTCTGGATTAATAGACGGGTACACACGAGTGAGCCGGTTTCATGAAGCTTTATCATTGTTCCAGAAAATGGTGGTACATGAGGGGATTAAACCCACAGAAGTGACTCTTCTGGCAGTTTTTCCATCAATATGGAACATTGGATGCCTTGAGTTTTGTCAAATGATCCATGCTTACGGCGAGAAAAGTGGATTAAATATGTTGGATGTTCGTGTTATGAATTGCCTCGTTGATGCATACGCAAGATGTGGGAGTATAGAAAATGCGCGGAGAACTTTTGAGGACATAGCTGATGAGAGGAAGAACTTGGTTTCGTGGACATCAATTATATCTGGATTTGCAATGCACGGAATGGCTACAGAAGCTTTGGATTTATTTTCAAGAATGGAAAACAGGGGTGTGAAGCCTAATTCAATCACCTTTCTGAGTTTGCTACACGCGTGTAGTCATGGTGGACTGGTGAACAAGGGGCTCGAGTTTTACAGAAAGATGGTCGACTACTATGGGATTGCACCTGAGATTAAGCACTACGGAACTTTGATCGACATGTTGGGGAGGGCAGGGAGATTGGAAGAAGCTGAAAAGATTGCTCAGGGAATCCCTTGTGAAACTGGCAATGTTGTGGTGTGGAGGACGCTTTTGGGTGCTTGTAGTTTCCATGGCAATGTTGAGATAGGAGAGAGAGTAACAAGGAAAATTATGGAGCTAGAGAGAGAATATGGTGGTGACTATGTTCTTCTATCGAACATCTTTTCGTCTGCTGGAAGATTTGTAGATTCACAGAGAGTGAGGATGATGATGGATCAACAAAATGCTTCAAAACTTCCTGGGATTACTTTGTCCAACTCTAGAGAAGGACGGCTGTGAATGTTTTTAATCTTTTGATCTAATGGTTGCCCATAATACTCTGTATTGCATATTCATAATGGGAGTATAAATTGGGGAAAACTGATAAACTGTACTGTAATTTTTCAAGAATGTAATTTACTATTTAAGTGGAGTATGTTTGTGAAGAAAATTAGTCATATCACTCATTTTTCTAAATAATTCATCCACTATATCATGAAAAATAGAGAAAAAAAAATGATAAATCTACTACAAATTATGTGGATAAAAACATCCACTCACATTTCCACCTCATCCAATATGTATAACTTGAATCCCAACTACCTCAAACAAAAAGAAAAAATAGGAAAAAGGAAAATCACATAATAGCCATAGAAAAAATGCTGATTACCAAACTGACATCTTCTTCAACTCTGTTACTGAATTCTCAGAACAGATTAAACATAACCAAGAAAATCCCTTCAATTGCCAATCCATTACTGTACAATTCTCTTAGACCCATAACTGATTGGAGTTTTAGTAAAAAGAATTCATCAAGAAAAATGGATGCTGCTGCTTCTTCGAGAGTTATGAGCCCCCGTGCCTCCGCTGAGCAGCTCAAGGACCCTGATCAGCTCATCGACTCGGTTGAAACCTTCATCTTCGACTGCGATGGTGCGTGTTTCATAGTTAATGTGTTTGCTTAAATGCCATGTATGTAGCTGGAGATATAGTTATTTACTTATTTGACGCTGCCTACCTGTTTGACAAAATGCTTGACTGAACATTGGAAGCGTATGTATAGATTAAATAGATCAGCTCTGGGAACTGGGACGGGTTGAAATTGAAAATTGACAATGTAATTTGATTAAGGATGTATAAATATTTCATTACTTACATAAAGGTCTCTGAATGAGCCTGCTTGATGTTTTCCAGGAGTTATATGGAAGGGAGACAAACTGATAGATGGAGTTCCAGAAACTCTTGACATGCTTCGGTCAAAGGTCAGTTCAATTCTTGGAGACTTCATACTTTTCCATGTGTTATTTATAATTTTCGTCACAGAATTGCTTTGACGAATGGAGATGCTTCAATTCTTGGTAATGCTAATGGTTAAATGCGAATGCTTATTTGTTTAGGGAAAAAGGTTGGTTTTTGTCACCAACAACTCAACAAAATCCAGGAAACAGTATGGGAAAAAGTTTGAAACACTTGGTCTTAATGTCACTGAGGTGGGTACCTTGTAATTTTTGTTTTCGACTTGCCATTTTCTTAAAAAAGTGTGCTCTAACTGGTTGGAATGTTCAGGAGGAAATATTTGCATCGTCCTTTGCTGCTGCTGCTTACTTGAAGTCCATTGATTTCCCCAAAGATAAAAAGGTACAGTTAGATAATTGGGTTTTATCAAATCAATTAGGCGGTGTTTGGTTTGGGATTGGCCAATCCGGATTTGGATTGGCCCAATCCCAATCCAATCTCTCTCAATCCAAATACAAATCCAAATACCAATCCACCCCTATAATACACCTATACACCTATTTTTATACAATCAAATCACTCTTTTCAACCACTCATTCTCTCTCCTACTTTCTTCTCTCTCATACTTTGATTTGACATAAAAATACATCTACCCCTACTTCTCAATCCTTAACCAAATACAACTTACAAATCTCAATCCAATCCACCTCAATCCAAATCCCAATCCAATCCACCTCAATCCCAAACCAAACACCACCTTACAGATTTCCTACAGGACAAGATGGAATATTTTTTGTGCTGAAATTTGCTCTTCACAGCTTGATAATGAACGATATAATTAATGGATGATTAAACTATCTTGGTACCTCTGATGTTTTAATTTTTTTTTTCTTTACATATAAAGTATAGCTGACTTTCTTGTTATTGTGAACTCAATTCAGTGTGTACTTACATTTAGCATCCTTGATGTTATGGTATAAGTTTCAGAACTATGGTGGGTTTTTTTCACATATACCGTTTAACATTTTTTTGCTTCCATAATTTCATCTGGCTGTCAAACTTCTGAGGTGATTTATCGACTCATATAACCTGGGATATGATTAGCGGATAACTAATCTTGTTGCATACATCAAGGTTTATGTTGTCGGAGAGGAAGGCATCTTAAAGGAGCTGGAGTTAGCTGGAATTCAGTACCTTGGTGGTCCGGTATGTAGCACATGGTGCATAAACTGCATTTGAAGCTTAAGAAACTGTTCTTCAAGTTTTTAATCTCTCGGCTAATTGTTGGTTGTATACAAACTTTTTTGTGCTCATTTAGCTTGTCATCTAAACATTGGCATATTGAAGAGCTTTTAATTCTCTGTTTATTGCTAAACTACTGACTGCAAATATTTTGCTCAGATTAAAGATTGCTCAACTCTTATGAAATCTGTGCTTTTGCAATTTGCAGACAGATGGCGATAAAAAGATTGAACTAAAACCAGGTTATATGATGGAGCATGATGAAGATGTACGTATTCATTCTATTTGTTTATGCTCCCGAACCATATCAAATTTAGATAGTAGCCTAGTAAATGATATTGCAACAATTCTCAAAACATTATTACATGATCACTTTATATGTGCCAGAGAGAATTGTTTTAATTACTCTCACACTAATAAATTGCAATTTTCTGGGTAGGTTGGAGCTGTTGTTGTTGGATTTGATCGTTACTTCAACTATTACAAAATTCAGTACGTTATCCTGATAATGCAATGATTTTTCTGTCTTAAAGATTTGTTTTCTGCTAACTTTACAAGTCTGTACGTATTAAGGTATGCAACTTTGTGCATCCGTGAAAACCCTGGCTGCCTTTTCATTGCAACGAACCGTGATGCTGTTACTCATCTTACCGATGCTCAAGAATGGGCAGGTTTCTTCTTATCTTAATGCATGAATATATGCATCACTTGTTTCAATAAATGTATAAATGACTTGTTTCATAGAGACACCTCAATAATTGTTAAGTGTCTGATATGAGATGCAAACTGTGTTGGCGGCAATTAGGTGGTGGTTCAATGGTCGGTGCAGTAGGTGGATCCACGCAACGTGAGCCACTCGTTGTTGGGAAGCCCTCTACGTTCATGATGGACTATTTAGCAGACAAGTAAGCCTAAAATTTTCAGAATTTTGTAGGGAAGAATACATGATGGACTAATGTAGCATGTAAACACCAAACAGATTCGGCATCACAAAATCCCAGATATGCATGGTTGGAGACAGACTAGACACTGATATTCTTTTCGGACAGAACGGTGGTTGCAAGACCCTTCTTGTTCTGTCAGGCGTGACGTCTGTATCAATGCTTCAAAATCCGGATAACACCATACAGCCAGATTTCTACACAAACAAGATATCAGATTTCCTCTCTCTCAAGGCTGCAACTGTATGACAAGATCAAGTATTGCTGCTCAACATTTTGAAAGATGTTTCCAGTCACATGACAAATTTTAGAATGTATGTATAGGCTGGCTATTCAGAAACATTCTTTACTGCTAATTCTATTGTTACAGCCAAAACTTCCACGGTTATGTGTCCAATACACACTATTTCCCTACATTATTAATCTCATATTTTGTTCCATTAATCCTCGTCACATATTATGGAACATTATAGTTATCCCAAATGGGTCACAAATATAAGTACTTAAGAATTTGCCAATTAAATATGAGTTGTGAAATGTTGTTTCATTCACTCTTATTAAACTATCCTAATAAAAAAATAAAACTATGGAGTACATGATTTGAACTTGATTTTCTGACAAAAAATTAATTTACAAATGGAATCAAATGCAGTGACCTAGTTTTTTTTTTTTTTAAATTGCTATTAAAAAAAAAAAAAAAAAGAAATAGATTCAGAATAGGCCCTTACACAGTTTTGGGCCGGTTTTAGCCCAGCTAATCAAATTCGGGCCTTGGCCATGTTGAGCCTAATTATTACAGTAAAAAATTGGGCTTCTTACAGCAACCACTGAACAACCGCCGCCGAGCCGCCGTCGTCTTACAGCAACGACCCCGTCGCAGTTGGAAACATAGTAAGTAAGCTTGTGATAACCATCCATTTTATTCCTCGTTTACTTTTATATGTGATGGAGTATATATTTGTATACGTATAACTAGACGTGCATTATCATACTCATGAGCCCAAGTGTTCGATAAAATTCCTGACTGAAATTGTTATTGTAAATTTAGACCATTGAGCTACGTTGTAGAGTTAAAGGTGTTGAACATTGAAACTTTGAGTCTCTCTGCTGAAAAATTATTGCTGGAGAATGTTTAGTTGAGAGTATTTCATTTTCCTATCCTCCTTGACCTTCATTATACGCCACAAGCATTGATAAATTATGTTCTCATGTGCAGATATCAGCCTACACCGGTGATTTAGCATCACGATTGTTGGCCCATGTTAGCCATTTAGATAATGTTGCTTGTAAGAAAGCTGAGCGCCAATTACATTTTTCAGAGCTTTCTTGGTAGAATTTCCAATTGTCGTTGCATTGCTGTGAGGGGCCACGAGTCTTTCATTTACTTACACAGCCAAAATAGTGACTTGAGGATTCACCATGGTAATGGATTGCAACATTTTTCTCAGAATTTCTCAACGATTTTAGTCCAGGCTCGAGACACGGGTAAACTTAGTGAGGAGTTAGAAACTGCAATTAATGAACGAAGACTAAATGACGCATGGGGTTTGCACGAGCAGCACATGCGGATTGAAGGGTTTGCTCGAAAATCAATTGTGTGCAAGTTGGTTGCAGGATTAACAGAGAGTTCAAACATTCAGTGGCTTGAAAAGGCTTATGGATTGGTTGACAAAGCCTTTGAAGAGCACAAACATTTGCTATTTGATAAAGAGACTCTCTTGTATCTCTCTTTGGGGCTTGCTAAATGTGGGCTACCTATTCCTGCATCTACTCTTTTGAGGAAACTCATTGAAATGGAATACTACCCTTCTGTGGCAGCTTGGTCTGCAATTATAGCTTATATGTCAAACAATTCATCCGGAGTGTACCTAGCAGCTGAGTTGGTTCTTGAGATGGGTTACTTGTTCCAAGATGGGAGAGTTGATTCCCGTAAAAAGTGCAACGAGCCTTTAGTTCTTATGAAGCCTAATGCAACTGCTTTTAACGTTGTTTTGGTGGGGTGCCTTCTGTTTGGAACCACTAGGAAAGCAGAGCAGCTCCTTGACATGATTCCTAGGATTAAAATGAAAACAGATGCAACATCGTTGATCATCATGGCCCATATATATGAAAGAAATGGTCGAAGGGAGGAACTGAAAAAGCTTTGGAGACATATCGAAGAAGTTCCCAATGTAACTGATGTTCAGTTTCGACAGTTCAACAACTGTCTACTTTCTTGTCACTTGAAACTTGGGGATCTGGATTCTGCTTCCCACATGGTTCTTGAAATGCTTCGCAAGGCAAAGAAAGCTCGAAATTCTCTTGGTGTAGCTAATTTAATACTTGAGACTGATACAAGAGGTACAGTTTCTCTCAAGAATTCGTGTGATATGAAATCTGATGAGCCCAAAAATCCGGCTATGCATCAAAGGCACTTCTTAAGCTATGAAGACTTCTGCAGTGACAAAAAGTATTTGGGACTTGAAGCTGAGACGAAAGCATTACTCGATAGCATGGTTGTGAAGTTACAGGGGCAAGTTGAACTGATCACTACCGAAAGAGGTATTCTTAGGCCAACGGAGACGACCTATGTGAAATTAGTAAGAGCTTTCCTGGATGCTGGTAAAATGAAGGAGTTAGTAGAATTTCTACTCAAGGCGGAGAAAGAAGATTCCCCTCTCTCTGCTGATAACTCTATTCTTGTTTACACCATCAATTCATGCATTTCCCTTGGTTGGTTAGATCAGGCACATGATCTTCTCGATGAAATGCGCTTGGCTGGTGTCAGAGCTAGTTCGTCTGTGTACAATTCCCTTCTAAAAGCATATCATAAAGAAAATCGTGTTGGTGAAGTGAAATCATTAGTAAGAGATGCAGGTAGGGCTGGCGTTCAATTGGATGCAAGTTCTTATGAAGCATTGATTCAATCCCGGGTGGTTGAAAAAGATACATCGGGTGCACTTGCTTTGTTCAAGGAAATGAAAGCGGCTAAAATACCTAGAGGCAGCCATCAAGATTCGAACATGTTAGTCGAGCAGGGCAAGGATGCTCGTTTAATGTCGAAGCTAATGCAGGAAATAAAGGAAGGGCAGGCAGGGGACGCAGGAGTTCATGATTGGAATAATGTGATCCACTTTTTCTGCAAGAAACAGCTAATGCAAGATGCAGAGAAGGCTCTGGCAAAGATGAGGAGCTTGGGGAACGCCCCCAACGCGCAAACTTTCCATTCTCTGGTGACTGGATACGCTGCAATCGGGGGGAAATATATCGAGGTAGCTGAACTGTGGGGTGAGATGAAGTCTATTGCTTTTTCATCAAGTGGGATGAAGTTTGATCTGGAGCTGCTGGATGCTGTCCTTTACACATTCGTCCGAGGTGGGTATTTTGTTCGAGCAAATGAGGTAGTGGAAATGATGGAGAAAGGCAACATGTTCGTAGACAAGTATAAGTATCGTGCTCTGTTTCTCAAGTACCATAAAACACTGTACAAGGGCAAGGCACCGAAATTTCAGACGGAATCTCAGCTTAAAAAGAGAGAAGCAGCTTTGGATTTCAAGAAATGGGTTGGTTTATGAGAAATAGGGTTTTTTTTGTGTGTTTTTCACTCATTTCAATTTCATAAATATAGACTATAGTTGCATCATTGATAAATATTAATGATTTCAATGTAAAACCAACAAGAATTGTCAAGTAAAAATGAGACTTCAAAATGTTAATTAGTCATTACAAAAGCTTGGGATTTTACTTTCCAAGCTGAAGTTCCCAAAATTCATAGCCACTGATCATACAAGAGGGTGAGGTTATCAGAGGCTATTCATGAACTCCAGCTACAACTTATAGATCAAACTTATATAGATGCCAAAATAGTTGTTAAAAACCCTACCAAAATAAAAAAGGTCACACGGATATAAACAACCAGCAGTCAGGAGCTTGTATAACTAGACGACACCACGATCATTAATTTAATGTGTCGTTCAAACTAGCTCCACGCCAAACAGCCATTGTGTTTGTTGTCTCTACCACTTGCAATGCAGTTGTTATCAACGCTCGTCTTTACTATCCCATCCCACGATGATTGGTGGTACAAATTTCTTGCCTCATAATCAGGATCTTTTGATCCATACATCCCCTCATCATTCCCCATCACAAAGAAGCTTAGGTCCACAAGAGAAGAACCCACGTGATCATCATGTAAGAAACCTTGATTGCTCTCTAATTGAAGTAGATGAACGTCGTCAAATCCATCAGAATGTTGCAGCTGTTTAGACCACGTTGTTTGATGGGCATAAGGGTATATGCTCAAGGGTTGTGCATGAGAGGCAATAGTAGGACATCCATTACCATACACGTTTGTGTGTTCATTTGTTATTTGCATTTGCAGAGCCATTTCCTTGTTTTTAGCATCCTTTAAGCGCTTAGCAGCGCCTCCTCTTCCTACTGGCAGAGTGCTGCTGCTCTCCATAATGGTTTTTGCATCGTAACGATTGATCTCAAAGTTTGTAACTGCATATAAGCCTCGGAGTTTGATGGCTGCAACGTCGTAGGCCTCTGCTGCTTCCTCTTGTGTGGCTTGAGAAATAAAAGTTAATCAATTCAAGAAACAATGATACACACTAACAAATTAGTTGAAACATGTAAGAAAGTTGGTAGCTTACTAAAGGTTCCCAAGTAAAGGTCTTTATTCCCCGAGACTCTTCCAATTCTTGCTTGCCATTTTCCGTTCTGGTGATGCCTGTTTGTATTTTTATTATATACGACACACGGATTACAGATACGACTTTGAATCAATCAATGAACATTACAACAAGTCCTACGGTACCTTGTAACCCCTCGATAAACTGATGCACCTCGAGAAAATCCACTACTCTTCCTGCGGGATAACAAATGTGATATTATTATATTCCTTGAGATGTAATTTGCTTCAAAGAATGCATCCAATAATTATAAACAATTTGGAGTTACTGTAATTACCTTCTTAATGATGCAACATGTTCCTGCCTAGTCATGTGTTTCATTTCCTCCAATTCTTTCTCATAGTCGCTTATCTACAAATTATATAACAATTTGGAGTTAAATCTGCACAATTTTGCATATTAAAAGAGAAAATAGAAGGTGACGTACAGGAAAATTAGTAGTGGAGGTGGTTCCCCAGTGTTTCAATGCAGCTAAATCATAAGATCTAGCAGCCTTTTCTTCACTCTCATAACCTCCTACATACATACAACATTTGTAGATTCAGCAAATTAATTAAAGCTTAAAATAAATGAAAAGAATTAATTAATGGAATAACATACATACCCAAATAAACTGCGGTTGAATTCATTCATTCCCCCAACGAAGCATTAATATTATATTACAAACCAAGAAACGTTAATTACTTAATTAAGGAAACGATGAATACAAATAGTTAAATTAAATTAATAGTGTTGATATATATAGTATATTAATTAATACCTTGTCTTCCTTTGCGGGCGTGTCCCTCTCGTCTGCAACTATTATCCCATAAATGTGCCTCATATCTCCCCGTCCATCTATGCCTATATACCAATAATTATTGATTCATTTTCAAAAAAAAAAAAAAAATGAAAAAGTAGTACCTTGTTACACCACGGTATATGGATGTTCTATGTCCAAATAATTTATTAATTCGAACTGCACTACCACTAGTATCAACTACAACTTGTTGGGCGCCAGCTGTGTTGATAGAGAGTGACAAGCTCTGCGGCGGCGGCGTGTTTGGTTGGCACATGATCATATTAACAAAGCTGCCTCCTCCTGCAGTTGAGTAGTAGTTTTCTTCTTCTTCTTCAATACCAAGAAAATCTTCGAGTATTGGGGTTTGTTGTTCATCATTTTGCTTCCAATCTGCGCTTCATAAGGTGGTAGCTAGCTAGGGTATTAATTATATAATTAAAAATACTACTATATAATCAAAACAAGTTAAAAAGATAGTACTACTATTAATGACCTTGAAATTGAGGAGGAGGGTTTGTGTTGAAATCATCATCATGAGCTTCAAAAAAGGTGGGAAGAGGCTCTTCCTCATCCCCCAACCAGTTGTTGTTAATGTTATTCATGGCCATTTTTTATTGACTTGACGTGCATGTGAGAGATTGAAACAAAGAAAGTTGAATTTTGAAGAAGAAGATGAAAAGTTACTTCAAATTACTTGTTCCAAAGCAATCAATCTCAGGGGTAGTGTAAACACTGATCCCAATAACCCCTTATGACCAACTCACACGTTAATTTAGGGTTTCACTGGGGGTACATTTGTCCTTTTCCCACTTGCTTGTAATTTATAGAGTTTTTTCTTCATAGATAGGGGTGCCAAGCCACCGCATAAATTAATTAATCAAGAATAAAAGAATGTTTACTGTCCATTGCAGAATGCAGATACTCAATTACTCAACCATTATTTAATTCAAGTCTGCACATCTATTATGTTTTAATTAACCAAAAAACTATGAAACCATGACATATAGAATATGATCATACTCCGATTTTATTTTTTAAGATAAATTAAATATGCATACATGAAATTTTTTAGTATAGACTAGCTGTTTCTAATGTCAAGTAGAAGAGAAGTAGTCGATCGTTTGGTTGGATCAAGGCAGCTAAGTAAGTAAGTTCAGTTGATAAGGTGAAGTCATTTAATTTTGGAGCAATTTATTTGGTAGAGTGAGGACAACTCTACTGAATCTATGTCGTCTTATCTGTATCAACAGAGTTGGGTCCAAGTCAGTTGATAAGCATATCAGCTGAGTCGAGTCCGTTGATTCAGTTATTACAGAGTTAGTTAATGCGGTTATTTCTCAGCCCTCCTCAAGGCTGTTTGTTCATTCTCTTCTTAATGAACATCCCAGGTGCTAAGGTTTACCAACTTCATGCAATGATTGAACTTATTGCTTGGTAATGCCTTAGTTAACATATCAGCTGCATTCTCTTCTGAAGCCACCTTCTGAACTTTAACAATGCTCTTCTCCAAGATGTCTCTAACAAAGTGCAACTTCACATCAATGTGCTTTGACCTCTCATGGAACACTTGATGTTTTGCTAGATGAATAGTGCTCTGATTATCACATCAGGAACACTTTTCTGAAATATGCCAAAATCTCTCAGAATGCCCTTCAACCACATTGCTTCCTTCACAACTTCTGTTAATGTTATGTATTCAGCTTCAGTTGTGGATAAGGTCATCATAGATTGTAAAGCTGCTCTCCAGGTGATAGTAGTGCCATACAATGTAAAAACATAACCAGATAAAGATTTCCTTGTATCTGTGTTTCCAGCAAAATCAGAATCCACAAATCCTAGCAAGGGACTCTTGGTAACAGCTGATTTTTCAAACAATAATCCTAAGTCTTCTGATCCATTCAGATATCTTAGAATCCATTTTAAAGCTTCCCAATGAAACTTTCCTGGATTTCCCATGAATCTACTCACCATACTAACAGCATAGGCAAGATCCGGTCTGCTACAAACCATAACATACATGAGACTTCCAACTCCATTTGCATAAGGGACAGTAAGCATCTGCTTCTTCTCTTCAGCTGTTTGAGGAGATTGCTTGACTGACAACTTGAATTGCTGACCAAATGAAGTACTAACTGGTTTGGACTGGTGCATAAGAAACCTGTTCAAGACCTTCTGAATGTAACCCTTCTAGGACAAGAACAGCTTCCCTGCTTTCCTGTTTCTGAGAATATCCATGCCTAATATTCTCTTGGCTTTACCTAGGTCCTTCATCTCGAACTTGCTACTCAGTTGCTGCTTCAGCTGGGTAATCTTTCTCATACTCTTGCTAGCTATCAACATATCATCTACATAGATCAGTAGATAGGTGCTTTCTAGGTAATCTTGTTTACCAATATATACACATCCATCATATTTGCTTCTTAAGAAACCAATAGAAAGCATGAATGTATCAAACTTTCTATACCATTGTCTAGGACTCTGCTTGAGCCCATACAATGATTTCTTAAGCAAGCATACCTTACTTTCAGTTTCAGGCATGATAAACCCTTCAGGTTGATGCATATATATTGTTTCAGCTAGTTCTCCATGTAAAAATGCAGTTTTAACATTTAGCTGATGTAACTCAAGATCATCTTGAGCAACCTTAGACAAAAGTAATCTTATTGAACAATGTTTAACAACAGAAGAGAATACCTCATTGAAGTCTATGCCTTCTCTTTGTGTGAATCCTCTTGCCACCAACCTAGCCTTGAATCTGATCTGCTCTCTAGCACCACCAAATCCAACTTCAAGCTTCTTCTTGAACAGCCATCTACAGCTGACTAACTTCTGTTTGTCTGGCTTCTCCACAAGGATCCAGGTCTCATTCTTCTCTAAGGATTGCAACTCTTCTGTCATGGCTGCTATCCACTGCTCTTTTTCAGGACTGGTGATAGCTTCCCTATAGTTTCTTGGCTCATAATGTTCCACCTTTTCTGCTGTGATCAGAGCATATGACACAAGATCAGCCTGGCCAAACCTAGATGGGGGGTGAATTTGCCTCCTGAGCCTATCTCTTGCAAGGCTGTAGTTTCTCAGATCAGCAGGGTTGTCCTCTATGGCATCATCTTCTGAATGATCTTCTTGATCACCTTCTAGAACCTGTTCTGGGACAACCTCATCAGGGGTGTTGTCTCCTGCATCAGCAAAGTTGTCCACCTCCTCTGGGGTCAACTCTCCTGATGTGGGAAACTCCACCTCAGCTGAGAAACTCTCTTCTGACTCATTTACAATTCTTCCATCTAGGTCATGGGAGTTTCCATTATGAGGATATCCCATTACCTTTTCATTAAAATCAACATCTCTGCTGATTATTAGTTTCTTATGACCTGGTTCAAGGCACCACAATCTATAGCCCTTGACACCTTTTGGATAGCCAATGAATATACATTTCAGAGCCCTTGGCTCAAGCTTATCCTGTCTAATGTGTGCATATGCCTGACATCCAAACACTTTAAGTTTTGAATAATCAGACAATTTGCCATACCATATCTCATCTGGGGTCTTACCTTCTAAAGCATATGAGGGAGTTTTGTTTATCAAGTAACATGCAGTACATACAGCTTCTCCCCAAAAACTTTTAGGTAATTTAGCATCAGCTAACATGCATCTGACCCGTTCTAGAATAGTTCTATTCATTCTCTCTGCTAATCCATTTTGCTGTGGATTAAGAGGGACAGTTAGGTCTAGTAATGCCCTTCTCTTTACAAAATTCACTGAATTCAGCTGATAGATACTCAAGGCCATTATCTGTCCTCAAATGTTTTAAGGACTTTCCTTTCTTTGAATTTTGTAAAGGCCTCACTCTTCTGTTTGAGAATGAACACCCAAACTTTTCTAGAATAGTCATCTATTATTAACATGAAGTACTTACCTCCACCAATGGTTTCAGTCCTTGTTGGCCCCCAGACATCTGAATGAACATAATCCAGCAGCTCCTTTGTAGTGTGTTCACCCTTCTGGAATGATTTCTTCTTGGCCTTGCCAAGAATACACTGCTCACAGAACTCCAGGCTTTTGAATGTCTTCTGGTGGAATGCCCCCTTCTTGGATAACTCCATCATGCCTTTCTCTCCCACATGTCCTAGCCTCTTATGCCAAAGCATAGCATCTTCAGAACTCATGGTAACATCAGCAGCACCTGTGATTGTCTCACCAATTAAAGAATATAACCCATTTGACTTCTTCCCTTGCATCACTATTCTATCAGCTTTGGTAACAAGCAGACATCCTCTTTCTGTCTTGAATTCATAACCCAAAGCATTTAGTGTGTCAAGAGATATAAGGTTTCTCTTCAAATCTGGAACAAATCTGACATTGGTCAGGATCACATGTTTATCATTAAACATCTTCACCCTCACAGTGCCAATTCCTCTCACATTGCAGCATTCATCATTGCCCAAAAGAACTGATCCACCATCCATCATTTCCAGGTTTTGAAACCAAGATTTGGTGGGACACGTGTGAAATGAACATCCAGAATCCAACACCCATTCATTTACAAGTTTACTATCTGTTATGCTCATCACTTCAGCACTATCATACCCTTTTGCCTCTGCTACATCAGCTTTAGCAGCATCAGTAGACTTCTTATGCTCAGGACAATCTTTTATGAAATGTCCTTCCTTATGGCATTTGTAGCAAGATTTGCTCTTGACTACATATCCATTTCTCTTGTGGTTTGGCTTGTCATGGAACTTCTTGCCTTGCCCTCCTTTCTTGTCATTCTTCAGTTTGATATTAAGACCCTCAGCTTGGTTCTTGGTCTTCTTGGTTGAGTTTGCTACATGTAAACTCTTGGTCTTCAGTATGGACAAGACTTCTTTGAATTTTGTCTTACCCTCCTTAGTAATCAGCAAAGTATCCTTGAAGCTGTCATATGTGAGGGAGGTAATGCCTCTAGGAGTATAAAGGACTTCTTGTGATCTTCCAAGGTAATTCCAACATTCTCAAGATCATCAACTGCTTGCATGAACTCTATTAACTGCTCATCAAAGGTTTTATCATCTGACATCTTGAAATTATTGAGCTTCCTTTCCATAAACATCTAATTTGACAAAGATTGTGCCAAATACAGATCATCTAATGCCTCAAATACTCCAGCAACATCCTTCTCCTTCATAACTTCTCTGAAAACATTGTCTCCCAAACTCAGAACAACAATGTTGTAAGCTTTTTCCATAAGCTCTTCTTTCTTGGCCTTGTCTACATCGGATGCAGCAGGGTCAAGAGGAGTAAGGGCCTCTTTCAGCCCATGGTGTGACAGCAGAGCCTTCATCTTGACTTTCCATAAACCAAAATATGTCTTACCATTGAATTTCTCTATCTCCAATTTCATAGAGCCCATTTCTTGATTCTTGACTTTATCTTCGGTTCCCACAAACGGCGCCAATTGTTATGGAATTGTATCCACAAAGCAACTCCTCACAAATGATAAATCAAGACAACTAGAAACGCAAAGAATTGAAAACGAATAAAGAACCCAAAGAAAGAACACGGGATTTACGTGGTTCGATCAAATGATCTACGTCCACGGAGGATAGAAGACTCTCTTCACTAATATCGAATGAAAGTTACAGATTACAAGTATTCACTAAGCTTGATCTCTCAAAACTCTCAAATTCAGTAACCTACAACCTATGCACTAGATGGTATATTTATAGATGTACAATGCATTTGATAACCGCCACTAACCAACTAACTAACTAACCGAAAAACCAGAATTAACTAACTCTGAAAATCTAGACTTCAGCAGACTTGTCTCAACATACTTGGCTAAGCAGACTTGGCCCCAACTCTCCTGAACTGACTTCAGACGACTTGCATAAGCAGAGTTGTCCAAACTCAATAACTTCAGATTAGTTGACTCCTAATAAGACCACTAAACCTTATCAGTTGAGTTACACCTTAACCCAACTTTGCTGAACTCCAAGATCAGAACAATAGCAACTCTTCTGATAGATATTAGATGACATTCAATATTGCATTAATCCTAACAGATAGTTAGTCAGTTTGTGGCATTTCAAGTGGACATTGTATCTTTATAAATACACCACTTAGTGCGCGCATAGATTAGAGAACGTCGAATCTAAGTGAATTGAGAGATATATCGATCTTTGTGATTATTCTTTGTGAGTTGAATTCGTGTGAGAGCAAGTTGTCTTTGTAAGTAGTACTTGTAATCTGTAAACACTTGTTCAATTTTAGTGAAGAGAACCTCTATTCTCCGTAGACGTAGATCAATTGAATCGAACCACATAAATTTCATGTTTCTTACTTGTTCATTTCATTGCTCATGAGATCTTGTTTTATCATTTGGATTTGAAATAGTTTGAGCAAATTCCATAACAATATTACTATTGGTTAGTTAGTTACATGAGAATACAAGTTTTGTTATGGAAAAAGCAAAGGTTAAACGACATATTATATTTTCCTGGTTAATTAATACTCCCTCCGTCCCGGTATAAGTTTCTCCTTTCTTTTGGTTGTTTTGATTAAGAAATATAATTAAATAATAGATGTAGTACAAGTGATGTGATGGTGAGAGAGAAAATAATAGATGAGTGTGAGATGAAGTATGATAAAATAATAGATAAAGTGTAAGTGATGTGATTGGGAGAGATAAAATCATATGCCAAAAATGGAAAAATATGAAATAGGAAACTTATTGTGGGACATTCATAAAAGGAAAGTGGGAAACTTATAGGGGGACGGAGGGAGTATTTCGCATGTGGTCTCGTAATCTTAAAAACAATCTTTGAACGTTCAAAGATAGATATTCCAGATTCTCCTAACCTTTTTTGAATAAAATCCGCTCTTAAATGCATGCATATATTGATCCAGCATGCTTAACATCAATTATATAGAGTATATTGGAGTAATATTCATGAATTTGTGGAACATGTGTGTGTATATAACTTAATTTAATCGCATAAAAGATTAATTGATCATGAGTACCATAATAATACGATAAGTAACGTGCTAGATATCGATATATATACGTAGTCTTATAATTCTGAAATATGTATAATACCTCCTAACATGCCATCATTGTCATGTACTCCCTCCGTCCCGGGGAAACTCCCCATGAGCTCCGGGCACGGAGGTTATGTGTTGAGAGAGAAGAATATAATGAAATGTGAGAGAGAATAGTTACCAAAAAAAAGAAATGAGAAACTTTCATTGGGACGGACGAAAAAGAAAAGTTGAGTAGTTTTCACTGAGACGGAGGGAGTATAAAAGGGCATTCCAACATTTTATTTTCTTCTCCTAAAAAAAAACATTTTTTTTCATGTTTTGTAACTCAGCTCAACTGGATAATAAAGTTGGGATGAGATTCTTTTAAATTAACTTTTGTGTGAGATAGATAGAGAGAAAATTATAGGTGTAGTGCCCCTACATTAGGACACTTTCGTAATGCTTAATGAATATAAATCAATTGAAGATTTTAGCAGAGATAACTAGTGGACAGGGCCACGTGTTTGTAGTCGTCATTTTTTAAAAAGTATAGCCGTAATAATTGGTGGGACAAAAGAATTACTAATATTAATCGCGAATTACAAGATGAGACTGTGGAAGTGGGCTTGTGTCAGTAGAGCTGTTATTTGAGTCTAGTCGAGTATTTAAAGTTTAAGTTCAGCTCGATAACATTGACGAGCTAAGAAACGAGCTCGACTTGACTCGTTAAAGGGTCTAACGAACCTAACGAGTCGAGCCGAGTCTAATAGAATTAAAATAAAAAAAAATAGATATCGAGTCTAACAAGTCAAGCTCAAGCCGGCTCGTTAGTAAATCGAGTATCTAACGAGCTCGAGCTCGGCTCATTTAACGAACGAGCCGAGCTCACGAGCGGCTCAGTTCGTGTAACGTACAGCTCTATGTGTTAGCACCTCTCTCTATCTCTCTCTCTATATATATATATTAACTAATAGTAATAGAGTTCATTGCAATAGACTCCATTATATTTTTAGTTAGAAGGAATTTTCTTTATTGAATGAGTAGAGTAGAGAAGATTACACACTGAGTTGATGTAACATTCTCCTGGGAAAAGGCCCTTATTAATACTACAATACTATACTAGTTAGTAATAGTAATACACATGCATATGCTGCAGCATATCTAAATTGATGCATGCATGTAGGAGTAGGCTAATTAACAACATTAAAACAAGGAACATATCACTGCTGCGTGGTAGAGGAGAGAGTGGAACGCGCATCCATAACTTTACAAGTACTCTGCTTCTTCTTCTTGAGGAGCTTGGGAGGAGGAGAAACTCCCAACCAGTTTTGTATATGCACGAATACATTCTTATCTGAGAGTAGTCCCCGGTGATTTGCGCAAACCCCCACTCTTTCTACTGCCTCGAAATTATCTGCCTGCATTCACTCAATCGAGTTACTTTAAGAAATCAATCTGAGAATTTATGCATCCAAACAACAGCTAGCACTTACCATTGCAGACTCTGAGGGAACGGTGCCATCGCCATCTACATAAGAATATTCCGGCTGAAACACAAACAAGGCAGGGTATTACTACGGGACATGATGAAACATTCTTTATTAAAAATTGTGGTTCAGTTGACTTATCACTTATGTAACGTCGTTCAGAGATACAATGGCCAGGCATTTTTTAATCATAAATGTGTTTGTATCAGGTACAACATCTAGTAGCTAGGAGCTTTATGCAAGTAAATCACATAATAATTTAACAAATTCACGTTGCTTACCAGCGTGTGGCATATCTCAGATAGCTCGTCAATGGGAGAAGACTCTGAACCATAGCTGCAAGAGAGAGAGAGAGAGAGGCCAACGTAATTATGGTTAAATCACTTGGAAATCAGGGCACGTGTTAATTCAGGGTCTGATTGATGGATATTGAGGTAAAAACTTGTTACAAATTCAAATGAGAAAGCTACCCACCAAACATCAAAAGGTGTGTCGCAAGATGTTCCGTATATGTTGTAGAAAGAAACCCCCTCAGGAAGTTGTGTCTTACTCAGAACTTCCAGAGTGCCAGCAGCCCATTCAAGAATCGCAAAGTTGAAAGGAAGAGCCACTGTTTGTCCACCATATTTTAGCTGTAATGAAGAAACATTACTGTGTCAACATGAATTGGATAAACTAATTTATGGATTTACATGCAAAACAAGTTATATCGGTCTCTGCATTTTACGAATTTACCAAACTTCAAAACGTGTGCTTCAACTAGCTAATAATGACAATTAAAGACAAGCGTTATTAAAAAGGGTGAGTACCTCGTTGTTCTTCAATGCTTCTTCAAAAAGAGCAATGCATCCATTAGTGCCATATGATTCCAGCTCTACACAAGTTTCCTCATCTTTAGACTGCTTTCTCCATACTTTAATCTCAGGTTGCTTCTTCCAATTGAAATCAGGGTGTGGTAGCATCTCGTAAATAGAAGGGCACTCCACCAACTAAAGAATGACCAACAAGTTTTAGACGAAACACTGAGAAAGTAGAAAAACAACCGGAAAGAAGGAACTAACAATTTTATTCAATAACACAATGCTGAAAAAGTTAGATAACCTAGTGGTGGTGGTGGTGGGGGGGGGATGGGGAGAGAGAGAGATTACCAGCTGATGCATTGACCACCTTGATACAAAAAAGAAACTTTCAAAGCCATCAACAAACTGCAGTCCAGTTAGTATAGAATCATTGACACACCCTGGTGCACCTGTCAAAATAATTGAGAACCTATACTTAAGAATATTGTTTCGGAAGCAAAAAAGAAATTGATACTAAATTACAAAACTGGTTTGATGTAATTATTGATAGCACTTCAAATTAGTCAGAGGATCCAAACAGGATACAAGAGAAATTACCTTGGAAGGGAGTGGCAATAGTAATCCACTTATTAACATATTTAGTGAAAATCTGCAGTTTGAAAGTTGAAATACCGGTTACGCCTTCATTATCAATGGAGAAATAATAAGATCATTGTAAACGTGCCAATATGTTTAGAAGATATTACAAAGTGTCACGTGGTGAGATAATGTAATATATACGCATAAGAAACTTTAATGTTATTCCCTTTTCCAGTCGAAGTAAACATCCAAACAAGGCCATATCAGAAAAGGTTTAGTAAGGAATAATCATGATTTATTAGATTAAACAATACCAAGCAATTTTGGAAAAATCATAAGCCATTCCGAAAAGCAGTTCTTTTCATAAGAATATTTAGAACTCAAAATCTGATCCCAAGTAACAAATGAAATGATTATTTAGAGTATTTACTTTCTCACAGTCATGTATCGACTATCGTATATGTGGCTGTTTTGTGTAGGATATGTGTTTATTTACATGCATACACAAGCAAATTCCACTTTCTCAAATTTCAGAGTGTCCTTCATTTTAGTTGAGAAATTAAGAAAGTATTTATGGCAGCTAAAACAGATATAAACTGATATGAATAAAGAGTATAATATTACTAGTTAACTTCACAAGAACAAACACATCCCGTAGGAAGGAAGTATAAAAGGCAGCAGAAACTCAGAACACAGCAAGTGGCAAATGGAATAACATACGTCACTATGAAGAGATATAAAGCATGACACCAGCAATCCACCCATTGAGTGCGAGATAATGTTCACTTTCCTTCCCCCTGAAGCTTTATATGCAGTCTCCAACTTCTCTTTTAGCCCATCCATTAACTGACCAATTCTGCAACAAAAGTTGTCACGAACAAAGGATATTAAATGGGCATGATAATCATCTACTCACTCTAATCAAAGATACCATGTTTGGAAGTTTCAGGAGGGAAAATTGATTACCTATTGCTTTGCCGGAAATCATAACCATATCCGAACAACGTTGTTCCTTTCTTATACCCACATCCAACAAGCATCTCGATCATATCATGAAAATGGTACAAATCGGTCACGTGCAGAAGCTTTACAAACTGGCATTGCACGAAGAAGAGTAATATCAGACACAGCTTAAAACATTGACCGGATCAAATGCAGAGTAGGTAGTAATAAGCTAAAACTACATAGTACAAAATACATTTAGGCTTCGGATTAATCATAAAAAAACATAGTCCCCAAATCCATATAACTTTACAGTAAAGATTTCACACAAGCAACAATGGAACAATTTCTGAACTCGGAATGAAAAGCATAAATCTCATCTATCTCTGATGAATCAATTAAAGTTCTAAAACAAGCATAGCAGAAAAAGTAGGATGAAAATGCATAAAGACAGACACATTAAGCAGCTTACAAAAGAAGGGTCCAAAATATCAATAGCATAAAGGCCATAATCATCTTGGGGCACAACTATCTCAGTACTATCATCCAATGTCTCTGTATACCCTACAAAATAACATCAAAATTAAAAAGCTGCAAAACTTTCTCAGCAAAGAGAACAGGAAGTTGAAGCGAAAAAATTGTTGAAGAACCTGTTTGAGGATTGTAAATGGACCAGAGCTTCTTCTTGAACTCCAAATCAGCAAGCATGATCCGCACCCAAACCCGGGTCTCGAACCCGGACTTCTTCTTCTTGGAATTAAGAATGGAACCTGCTATACCCGACACTAATACAACCGGGTCGCGGTCAGCAACGACGTCGTCTGAGTCAGTGCTGCTGCCGCAGCAGCAGAGGTAGTCCCGGAGCATCGCCAGGAAATGACCCGCTTTGGGGTTCGGGTTTTGCTGTTGGAGGTAGCTGGGACTTGGGAATGGGAGTTTATATAAGTTCAGAAATCTACTCCACCTAACTTATGTGTGTATATGATTTTATAACTTATTATACTCGCGAAAAAAGTTTAATTGATCGTGAGTAGCATAACTAATACAACAAGTATATATATATAGAGAGAGAGAGAGCAATGATGTAGAACCTAAAAAAATCAGATTAGATTCATTATTAATTATAATTTAAAATAAATAATAAAATTATATTAATATATTTTAAAAATAAATACAAATCTTTTCTATTTAAATATATTTTTCTAATTTTTTTATCTTTCACCTTCTGTATACTTCGATTAATTATGTCAGAAATGATAAGCAGAAAACATTTCAAAGTGCATACTTCAATTAATTCTGTCAAGAATGATAAGCAGAAAACATTTCAAAGTTGATTGTTATGAATTTTACCTTATCATAAGTATGTTGCTAACAATGAGCACTAGTCTGTTTTGCTTCAAGATTAATATAATTTTTTTTAATTCTCATATTATCTCTCAAATTCAATTTTTTAAATCTCAAATTAAAACATTACCTTAAATATTTGTTAGTATGATTAGGTATTTCGATGAAGAATAAGAAAAATATTTTTTTTTTCTCTCTTCGAAAATAATTTCCTTCTCTCCCTAGCGACGAAACACCTTCGACGAATATAAATGGTTTTCAGTAAATTTTGAAAGTGATAACTGTGTTTCAATAAAATGAATTGGAGATGATATATATCCTATACAAATAATATCCAACTTGTGAGACCGTTAGCTATGTTACGTAGGTATAGATAGTACTATTACATCATGAAAAAGCCCTGCCTAGGCTTTGCTAATAATTGTTGGTAAAATAAGAGCATATCAGATCATAGATTACAAGGTTTTTGTTGGATTATAAGGGTTTTTTTTTTTTTTTTTACGTGGAGAATGAGGTCATCTAAGTAAAGACTAAACTACTTGTTTTCATTTTATCATCGAAATGTTGAAAGAAAAAAGGTCAAATATATTGGAGTATGTCAAATTGTCAATAGACTCTCGACTCAAAATTTGAGGTCCAAGGCCAAGCTGATAAAACATGGATAAAAAATAAAGCATCTTAATCTATAAAATTTAATTGTATGCATAGCTTAATTGGATATAATAGTAATAGATTCAATACAACAGATATGAATAATGAAACAAAAAATCGCTTAACATGGGTCCACCATTTAATTAAATACTAGTACATGATAAAACCGAATATCCAGTTTAAGCTTTTAAAAATAATAAATTAGAATGGATTAGTCCCACTAATGCAATACAGCAAACCTAACCTACGGTGATTAATCAAACAACATTAACTCTGATAATCACACCCTAGACCTAGAGTCACATATAACATGGTTACAAACGCACACAAATAAGATAGTTCTTGTATAGTTAATTTCTTGTCACATATCAAGCTACAAAATTAAATTAAACGAAGGCAATTGAACATTTAAAACTCAAAATTGAGTAAACTGGTTTACAAATCCATGGGATAGAGTAATATGGAGCAACAAATATAGGATTGAACAGCAATACGAAAACGGAAGTGTTTAAGAGCAACAAGCAAAGCAAAATCAAAAGATCTGTCTCTGGAATTCTCACTACCAATCGACTAAAGGAATGCGTTCAATGACTTCCACCAAGTCTACAGATCTTGGACGCTCAAACCTACAACAGCATCATAAAAATGACATGTTAAACCATTGAATTTAACACGAAGCAAAATGAAGGCAAATTGATAGAGAGCAATCAGAGTGTAAATCCCAGGCATATTATCTAATTTTCTGCACAAGATTGAAAGGTGTAGGCGTGTAGCTAATATACTACTCCACAAAAGGTACTATAGATTCCATTAGCATATCTTGACAATAATGCACAGTAATAAGGAGAGGAAGTTGAAAACAGTAGACAGAACAAGGGAAGATACTCCACAAAAGGTACTATAGATTCCATTAGCATATCTTGACAATAATGCACAGTAATAAGGAGAGGAAGTTGAAAACAGTAGACAGAACAAGGGAAGATACCTGGTGGGAGAGATTGCTTGAGTTTCTCGGCCTTCTCAGAGTCGAACACACAAAGTGTGTAAAGGTACTTGGAGCACCTAACCTTGAACTTCACCACATCCTTACTCCTTTTGATTTTCACAGAGCGTGCATCCTTCCTTCGCGCGGTGAGAAGGAAGTCCTTGATCTCGTGGATTTGTTTAGGCTAAAAATGACAAAATGATATCTTAGTTGGAAACACTAGATACAAAATCTGGACACTTCAAGATAGATTAGTGCAGTAAAAAATAATTTAAAGGGTTCATAACTTCGTTCCACATAAGAGGAATCTAATGTCAATGGATAGAAACAAATCCCATCTTGAAACGTATTCGAGAACCAACATACCAGAGACTCAGTCTATATCTTCTATCCATATCAATTTTCTAGGCTAATTGATTTCGACCATATTAGCTAACAAAACATAGTTCTTACCAGCAATTTCCCAACACACACGAGCAAAAAAAGTAAAAGTGAAAAGAAAAATCCCTAGGTCATAGCCAGTAACAGCTTGCATTCTAGATTTAAAAACGCATATGGTTAAAAAAAAAAAACTAAAGCTCGCAAACTTAATGAATGCACTGATAATAACCTGTCAATTCAAATTTCACGAGCACCGTAATCATTTATTATGTCACCCCATTCTACTTGTTCACTATCAAACGAATTTATAATCCAAGGAAGTTGAAGTTGTAAGCTTAATAGATATATCAAACAAAACTCCACCAGCATAAGAACAATTAAACCCATCACTCCTCAAAAAAGGGAAAATCATAAAACAGATCCGCAGACAAAAAAAAAAAAGTATAATTCTGAATCCATATATCATTTCACATCCTCCTTGCATGTATTATGAACAAAGATGCTCAGAAGAATTGAAAGTAATTACCATGTTTTCCGGTGGTGCTTGAACTGGGTAATTCGTCTCCGGGAGGGAAGTTGCAGAAAATCGTAGGTTGCCCCCTTTAAATATCACATATCGACCTTGGTTAGCCCAATATATAATTGGACCGGCCCAGTATTGATAAGTTTATGATTATCATTTAAGGACGCGGTTATTTGCCCCCTTTTTTATTGAGTTCACCCCCCATATTTTTTTTAAAAAAATTACTCCGTACAATTTTGATTTTAATACTTTTATAGATTTTCTTCGAAAAATATAGATATTTCACTCTCCAAAATATTTCTAATAACCCGAGATTTCAACTTATTTAAAGGTTAGGAGAAAAAAACCTTTGTTGTTCTTCTAACAAAGGTACTACACAAATTTTTTTGTTGCTTGCTTTTGTTTTGGATTTTGAGTATGAATCCATCACAATTATACTTCGGCCTCATTTTTCACATGGTATTGACAATACTCGTATTTGCGCCCTCCTAGCTCGATTATATGTGTTCAAAGGTACTGCACAAATCTTTTGCTTACTCTTTGTTTTTAATTTTGAGTATGGATCCATCACGGTTATACCTCTGCCTCATTTTTCACATATCATTAACAATACTCGTATTCGCAATATTTTAGAGAATGGAAATCAAAAGAATCTTCATCATTTATTGAGAGATTGCATAGTATAAATTGGATAAGTGATTAAATGAAAATTTATTATCATTCATTGGGAGATTGCCTAGTATAAATTGTATAAGTGATTAAATGAAAATTTATTATTAAAATTTAAAAGTGATAAGCATGTGAATAATGAATAATAATTATTTTATTTTTTTTGGAACTAATGTATTTTTTATATTTTTTCTGAACAATTTGGAAAACTCTTTTTACATACGTGTTTCATATACATTTGTATCCGTAGTTGTAGTTACAGCGCCCGTCAGTAAAAATCCATGTAAAATCAATAAAAAAAAGTAAACTTTTTAAACTCTAAAAAAAATCCAATAAAATTTCAATTGAATATACCTCTCTACAAAACTTATATTACCCTTCAGTTTTCACAAAATATAACAAAAAAAAAAAAAAAAAAAAAAAAAAACCAAAAAATGAATTTCTCGACCAAGTTTCTCAAAAAAAATGCTGAAAAAAAAAACAAAAAAACAAAAGCTAACTAGTAGTATTAAAAATGAGTATTTTTTGGATATTTTTACATACTTCATCCTTTTCTAGGATGGTTGAGTAATTTTAATTTGTAGGTTTGGATAATACAACTAAAATCGAAAACATAAAACCTAATTTATGTCATCTCATATCCAAAAATTCACAAAAAAAAAAACAGACACAAACTTAGTGGCACGATGCATGGTGGCAAACTGGCAGGTCGCACTTCATCACCTAGGCGCGATGCATGGTGGCAGGTCGCACTTCGTCACCTCGGCGCGATGCAAGATGGCAGGTCGCACTTCGTTACCATCATATAAACTTAAAACCAAAAAAAATATTTTAATAATGGTAACTCTATAAGTTCATTAATGTGATTTTAAATAACAATATTTGAACTATATATCACTATTGCATAACATCAATGAATATTTAAAAAATGTTTGATCAATTAGACTTTAACAAAAATTTATATACAATATTACACGGAACATAGGAACATAGATCAATGTTAAAGAGCAGAAGGGCTTGATGGCTAAGTACTTGATTAACCAAGACAGGAACACCAAATATTTTTATGCCAAATAGATTCGTGCAATTTGACCAATCATACTCGATTCATGCGCTGAGCTCTTTTGTAAAAAAAATAAAATAAAAAATTATTCAGAGAATACGATCGTGTTACGGTCGATCAATTATGTTCGGATTTTCAATCTGGAAGTCACGAATCAAGGCAAATAAATCATTATTGTTTTGTGGATGAATTACTGGATGAGAAAAGAAAAATAACAACAATAGTATCACACGTAGGGATCGATGAAATATTCAATATGCGTATCTAATTCCATTTTTTATTTTGGGATGACGGGAACAATGTAGCTTTGGATATGAACCATATGATTTTTTTTTTTATGTGTTTTCAATTATTGTTCTTCGTCATTTTAATTTGGAAATGGTAAAGTCTAGTATGCACTCGAGTGCATGCTGTGCACCCTAGTCCATGTTGCACTTTTCAGTTTACTGACTTACACTTTTTGATAAATGGTGTTGCACTTTTCAAGTAATAATTGAAAAGTGCAACACCATTTACCAAAAAGTGTAAGTCAGTAAACTGAAAAGTGCAACATGGACTAGGGTGCATGCACTCGAGTCCATAGCAGACCAACCCTTTGGATATATTCAATATGTCTATCTAATTCCATTTTTTTATTTTGGGATGAACTACGGAACAATGTAGCTTTGGATATGAACAATATGACTTTTTTTTTGTGTTTTTATAGACGGACCCAGTAAGTGCCCAGGATGGTCACTGGGCCCCCCACCAATTGTTTATATATATATATATATATATTTTTAGTAATTATTTATATTATTTTTTATGTTTTAAGATTATGATAAGAACCACGATACGAAATACACGAATAAATCAGTAATTCCTAACTCGCAAGAAATGGGGATGTAAAATAAATTATATTCTTTTTTTTCTCATACGATAGTTTTCACACCAATATATAGAGATTTAATTAATATCCTAACAAACTAACCAATTATATATAATGCATATCTATATTCCTAAAAATAAGGCAACAAAATAAAAGATTAATCAATTGGACCGTCCTTCAATCCGGCTCTCGACTATACGTAATTTTGAGTCCCCAACCCTCATTCTCATCAATTACTTGCACACTTCAAATATAAAAATAATTCACAAAATAGATACATTTACTATATCATTTTATTTTTAAAATTATTATTAATTTTATATCTACATTTTCTCTTATTAATACACCTCACTAATTTATTTTTAGACCTCACAAAATCTAATTTATACTTTATTAAATTACCCAAACTGATTTTTACTTATTTGATCTCACACTCCACTAAATTTACATTTTTTAAAAAGTGAGTCAATCAAAATATAAAAATCACTATGGACGGGGAGTATAGTTTAAGTTCTACATTTGACTAATAGTGACTAAAGTCTCAACAACGATCGAAGTTGTATACTTTTTCACAATCTAGAACAATCAAAATTACTTTCTTTCAAAACACAACAAAAATTGTTAAATTTAAATTAATGAAATGAGATATATTGAAAAATTTATAATAATTTTTTTTGTATATATAAATATTTTGTCTTTGTATTAATGTAAATTAGGCCCCCCAATCGGTAATTTCTGGGTCCGTCACTGTTTTCAATCATTGTTCTTCGTCTTTTTAATTTGGATATACTCATCTGCCTTCAATAATTAAATTTTATTCCTGCAGTAACATATATTTATCTATAAAGTAATACATACAATTTTCAATATCTTTCAAATATGTATTATTCAAAAGAATAAAGTGTTGTGTACTCAAGTACACGGTGTACTTGAGTCCATCTATATAGAAAATATCAAAAGTATATATAGAATAAATAACACAATATTTAACAAAAGCCTAGAGGTTATCATTGTAGCCTTTATTAAAAATATTATCGCTTTTTACTTAAATATTATCATTTTTTTATAAATCAAAACCTGGAAAAAAAAAAATGGGCCCAAAATTTTGAAATATGGGTTAAAAGATCACAGAAAAAGATACGTGAGACGATCTAACACAAGTTTTTGTCTTTTTTTTATTACTCGTGGAATTACATTCAAACAATGCCACATGTAGAAATCATTATATTAGCTTTTTTTTTTTTTTTGTTACAAGTTAAATACCCATCCCTTTTCCCCTCCCCATGACTCGAACCCAGGATCTAAGGCCTAGGTAGTGGTGCTCTAACCACTTGAGCTATCCCACTTTGTCAAAATCATTATATTAGCTGCTACTAGTTAAGAATATATACGATTGTATGGATTAATACCATAACATCTGTTATCACTTACACTAAATATTTGGAAATTTAAATGGCCAAGTTTTATTTCGTCTATATTCAGAATTACCACATGTGATTTCAGATTGAATCAGGGAAATGAGTTAGGACAGTATGAGCATAAGACCATGTTTATTCATCCCAGAATGACCGGGTCATCAAATATAAAATTTATTTTTCACTCCTTCACCTATCCATTTTACACCACAACCCAAATTCATCTTTTTTACACTTTATTCCTAACCACCACAACCACAACCACAACTAACATTTAATAAATTATTTTTTTTATAATATAATAATTATATCTATTATTAATTTTTTTATAATATTTACATAATATTTAGAAAATATATACAATTATTTAATAGAGAAAAAATTAAAATATAAAAAGGATAATTAACATAATTTAGTTGAGAAAAAAATTAGAAAAAAAAAGAAAAAAGAGTGTATAAACTGTGATCCAAAACATATCAAGATGGGTCTCTATTTATAGAGAATTTAATTTTATGAATTTTAGTATTTTTATTATTTTTTTAAGTAAGTAAGTGAAAATTGAAAATTATCTAAATAAAATATAATTGACTAGTAAAAAATTGACACGTGGCATGCTTTATTATTTTGGGGATACAAATATCCTTGGTTGTTTGAAGACCAGGGTCATCAAATATATTTAGGAGGGTGTATTCAATTGAGATTCTGTTGGATTTTTTTGGACTTTAAATAGTCAGTGGATTTAGAAAATCCATAGACTCTATGCAGAGTTTGTCTGAGTTTTTTATTGATTTATATGGATTTTTATAGATTTGACAGGATTTTGAAATACACATTTTTTATTGATTTACATAAACTACGCCCCTAAAACCTAGTTCAAAAAAAAAATTATTATTTATCATTATTATTCTCATCTTCATTTTCATCACAGTTATACCTCGACCTCATTTTCACATAGTAGATGCATTAGCTTAAGTTCTTGGTTGTAGTTGTCTTTGAGAGAAAGCGATTCCAAATTTTCCTTTTTCATGTCGAGATGTGGCCGAGATGTGGTGAATCTTGATCTTCTTTATATTCGACTGGAAATTCATCAGAGCGACCTTCTTTCCGAAGAAAGATATGCAATCTTTCATGTGGAGATGTGGTCGAGATGTGGTGAATCTTGATCTTCTTTATATTCGACTGGAAATTCATCAGAACGACCTTCTTTCCGAAGAAAGATATGCAATCCAGCGAACTTGTGAATTGCAATTTAAAAATACAAAAAATTCGATTGAATACTTGTATTTCTGGGGTGACGACCTTGACCACCAAAGTCTTTTAGATGATATCGAACACCACGTAATGGGGAATTGACGTCGATTAGATATTATTGACGTGTCCGATATACTATAATTTTTAAAGAAAGAACATAATTTTAAAATACAGAGATGTAATTTTTTTCACGATAATAATGGTGGTGAAGAATCTGTGATGCTTATCAAAGAACATAGTTAACACAATTTTTTTTTTCTTCTCTTTCAGAGTTTCTAAGAGAATCCGTTGAAATCTCTACTTTTTAGAAGAGATTTTGATTAGTGAAATTTATTTATATTTTTGAAAGAGAATCCAACGAAATCCATAGAGTATTAAAATTCATAGATTGTTGAATACCTAAAGATTTCTAAAGACTTTTTAAAATTCGTATTGAATACCTCAAAATTTTGAAAGACTTTTAAAAATCCGGATTGAATACCCCCAGATTTTAAAAGTCCAAAAAAATCCAACAGAATCTGAATTGAATACACCCTCCTTAGTTTTTCTTTTTTTTTTTTCGTTCTTTTTTGGATGACCTGGCCATCATAAGCAATGACGGAGCCACATAGGGCCCAGCGGGGGCAGTGGGCCCCCCACCATTTTTTTTTTTTTTTATGTATATTTCTTCTATTTTATAATTATTTGTATACTTTTTTTTTATTTGAGATGTTTCAAAATTATTTGTACACTCATAATATGTAAATAATCTACAAAATTAATATTCTCACTATATCATTTTATTTTTAAAATTGTCACTCATTTTAATCTACATTCTTCCCTACATTTCACTAATTTTTTTTTAACACCTCATTAAATTTCTTTTATACCTCACTAAATCACCAAAAATACACCTCACTAAATTCACATTTCTTAAAAAGTGAACTTATCAACGTATTCAAGTCATTACGGGATGGAGGGAATATATTTTAAGTTATACATTTGTCTAATAATTTTAACACCGTTTCACCTATTATGAGTTGGAACAATCAAAATTTATAATGAATTAAATATAATATTATTTTGTCTTTATAGTAATGTAAATCGGGCCCCCCAATCTAAAATTCCTGGCTCCGTCACTGATCATAAGGACCGATAAATATAGCCTAACAGCCATAGTTACAAAACTTGAGTACCAATCACTAGTAATACTAACATATAATCCAGTACTAATTAACACATAATGAGGAATTAATGAAAAAAAAAACTTACAGAATCATGGGTCAAGTAAGTGTCGCAATAATCACAATAGTAGCTGCAACGAAAATGAAAACAAAAATTATATCAGCAATTGGAACCTAAATTGGAAAACGTAAAAAATAAATAAAATTCACACTAAACCACAGACAGAACAAGATGGAGATATAAGTACCGCAGCATTTGTAGAAAATTGTCGTTAGATTGTTTACTGGGCTTGTTTGATGTTGTTGTTTTGAGTTGTTCAGAGTTATTTAATGTGATTGTTTATGATTGTTTAATGTAATTGTTTAAAGTTGTTTAATGTGATTGTTTATAATTGTTTAAGATTGTTTAGTGTGTTTGTTCTTTTTCTTTTTTTTAATCAATTAAATAAAAGAAGACCATTTTTGTATATTTTGTACAAGTAAGACCATTTTTTTATAAGTAGTAGTTTGACTAACAACCCTAAACAACCTTAGTAAACAATCTTAAACAACCTTAAACAACCTCAAACAAGCCCAGTAAACAACCCTACACAACCCTAAACAACCCCAAACAAGCCCAGTAAACAACCCTAAACAACCCTACACAACCCTAAACAACTCCAGTAAACAACCTTAAACAACCCTAAACAACTCTAAACAACCTGAACGAAAATTTTGGGTGTAAATCTAAAAAAAAAAAATCCACTTGAATTCACTATGATAAAACATCAAATACCAACCAAATCAAACAAAAGAATATAATAGAAATATGTTTCTTACCTTCAATTCAACTTTCAATTACATTATAAGAAAAAAATGAGAGAATTTAAGTGTAGAGATTGAAAAGAAAAATAAGTGAAGAATGAGAGAATATGAGATTTGAAGAAGAGATTTGAAGAAGAGATTGAAAAGAAGAATGAGAGAAGAATGAAAAAAATATGAGATTTGAATTATTATTTTTTTGCTTTATTTTTATTACATTTAAAAGTGGTCAATAGGAATGGAGGCAAAAAATAAACATGGGTAGGATTAAAAGGTCATTATTAATATATTCCACTAATTTCGGGTCAGGCGCATCCGGCCCCGCTCATCTCGGGCCATCCCAGCGCACCAGTAGTTTGGGACTGATTGGCCCAATAATATATGCTACTTGTCCATTTTCGTTTTTATTTTAAGTGGAGAAAAAATGTGACATTTGGTACCTATGAAACATTTGTAACAAACTTAATAAAACTGATCCGAAAAAGTGAAAAAAAAAAGCTCATTAATTAAATATTATTATTCAAATTAATATAATAATTAATATTAATAAATATATAAAATTTAAATAGACTTTATAATTCTAAAATTTATATGATAATTCTACTTTTAAAATAAAATAAAATTAGTATTTATTAGGAAATAACTTAATTTTTTTTTAAAAGTCCATTTATGATCTAACTTTTATAAAAACATTTTAAACTCAACAGAACACGCCTCATTATATAGGAGTATATAGTAATGATATAGAACGAGGAGAAATACAAAAATGATCTAGTCAAAGTAGGTTTTATAAAAAAAGGTTAATTGCAAAAAAAATCACGACCTTTAGTAGATTTATCAATTACAACATATACTTTTTTTCTTTGCAATTCGATACACCAACTTTTTTAATTTTACAATTTAATGCACCTACAAAATTTTTGATTAATTTTAAAATGATGTGACGCCGGAAAGATCAAAATCGTCATATTGGCACCAAATAAGACGTTCAACTAATTAATTATTACTATTTTTAATGAAAAAAACAATTTAAAAAAATAAGCTGCACATAAATTTTAATCACATTCTTCAATTCGTCAATCCTTCAATCGTTTTGTTTGTTTATGATGGGCTTAGATTCACGGTGCTCTTATTTTCCATGGAATTTGGGAAGAGAGCATGAGAAACCAATTTTATTAACTAATCACACAATTTTATTGTTTCTATTGACTTAATTTTTCCTAATAACACACCAATAGCATAAACCACATTGAGTCGTTAAATGACACTATGAATAGAAAATACTCCTAAGAAAAAAAAATATATATATATACTCCATGTAATTGTAGGGGTTGCGAATTCTGAGTGAATATAATTATGTCTTTTGTGTGCGTGTGTGTTTAGGATGATTATTAATATTTAATTTTGTATTTTTTAGAGTTTTAAAATTATTTTTTTCTATTAAAAAATAGTAATAATTAATTAGTTGGCAGTTTTACTTGGCGTTAATGTAGCGATTTTAATCTTTTTGGCGCCACATCATTTTAAAATTGATCGAAAAATTTGTCGGTGCATTAAATTGTAAAATTAAAAAAGTTGGTGTATTGAATTGCAAAGAAAAAAAGTTTATGTTGTAATTGATAAATCTACTAAAGGTCGTTATTTTTTTTGCAATTAACCCAATAAAATGGTCCAACTTATTTAAAACATACAAAAATTGGCATTTTTTTAATTAAAAAAAGAAAATAAAAAACAGAATCAAATTCCACGCTTTTTTTCATGAGAAACAAAAATAAATTCCCACATTCTTTTCTCTCATTCTTCTTCCATTTTTTTCATTCTCTACACTAAAATTCTCTCATTTCTTCTCAATAATGTAATTGAAAGTTGGATTGAAGGTAAGAAATATATTTATATTATATATATATATTTTGTTTGATGTTATTGTTTGATATTTTATCATAGTAAATTCAAGTGGAATTTTTTTTAGGTTTACACCCAAAACTCCCTTTTGGTTGTTTAGGGTTGTTTAAAGTTGTGACTTGTCTCGTTTTTAAACACTTTAAAGCACTTTACAATACGATCCCCACAAGCGTATGAGTTCGATTGTAGTACGCAAGTACGACCAAGTAGATTTTCGTTCCAAGGACCTAATTGAGTGAAAGTGAATCCCTAAAGTTATAAGTTTTCATGCTATTGTAGTAACTAAACGTGTTTGTTGGATTTTCGGGAATTAAAACACAAGTATTAAACTAAATTAACTAAGATAAACAAGAAATAGACAAAAGTAATAATAAGCTATCTAACTTTCGAGAGAAAGTGCAAGAGAAGGGTATTGCCTCGGGTGTTTCCATTTTGTGGGTAATTCAATGAGTTAACGAACCAATTGCATGAATTAAACTATGGTTTTGAATTAAGCTAAAGGTTATCACTCGTGTGTGTAGACCAATCCCTTGTGAGGCTTAGGTGAACACGTGCATCGATTAACAATTATATAGTGTAATCAATACCATAAGCTCCTAAGATAGTGTCTCATAAACACGTTCAACACGATTACTAATGTTTATGAGACGCCCTCTCACTAATCTAATAGACGACCTCTAATCGACTAGTGTCTAGTGTCGTCGATCTAAGCAATTAACCCCCGGTCGGTGTAGCTAATTACTATGTTAATTCTAATCGATCAATTCAAGCCCACACACACATTCTTAATCATGCAACCCAATACGGTCGTTGAAGTCGACAAAACTAACAATGCTAGCTAATAGGGTGAATTAATCAATTGAATCATAAAAATTACAACACTAGAAATATATACACCCAATTCCTAAGCTAATCATGCAATTAATCTATAATTACACTAAACACCCATCAAAACATTCACACCCAAGGCAATAAGAGCTTAGCCCATGGTTCTAGAATAGAATCCCATGGCTACAACAACAAATAACATCAAACTAATGGTAAAATAGCAAAAGATTGAAGAAATTAAGAAAATACTAAATTGAATTGCAAAATAGAATAATATCACCTTGATCATGATAATTTAGCTACAAATCGATGTAATAGACGATGCCCGATGATAATCGTAGCTTGATTCGAAGTAAAAACCACTATTCTATCTAATCTAATGAAGAAATTAAACTAATCTATGAAGAACACCTACTACTATGTGAATGTGTGTGAAGAAAGCTTGTAAAAGGAGTAAGACTCCTTTCTAAAACTCAAATTGGAGCTATTTATAGTTCGGGTAGAAGTCTTGGACGAAATTTGCACTTAGGTCCCTCGAAAATGGAGAAAATTGGCCAAAACCCCCGAAATATGTAGCAAATGGCTAAAGTAGGGCTTGGCCGGGTGAAAAAGACCCGGCCGGGTGGTTTTACCCGGCCAAAATACGAAATGGGTGAACTAATCCAAAATGTGGGTGTACAGCACTGTGGCCGGGTGGAAGTAACCCGGCCGGGTAGAAATGTGGTTCGGCCTCGTCATTTTTCGTTCCGTTGTATCTCGAGCTTTCGACCTCCGATTGACTTGATTCTTTTTTTCATTCCACTCCATATTTCGAGACGAATCCAATGGTGCAATCCTCTCTTCAGTACAGTGGAGTATGGTCAGTGTTTTGCTTCCAAAATACATCGTTTTTCCTACAAAATCGACAAAACACTACATTTATCTTATTTTGACCAAAACAATGATAATCAACCAATAATTCAATGAAATCAACATCAAATGAGCTTCAAATATGCATCTAAATCGTGTAAATTCCACCTGAATCAAGTTGTGTAATGTGGTTGTTTAGGGTTGTTTAATGTGGTTGTTTAGGGTCGTTTAGGGTTGTGTAATGTGGACCATGTGGTTGTTTAAGTTTGTTTAGGGTTGTGTAATGTGGTCGTTTAGGGTTGTTTAAGACCATCTCCAATGGTATGGTAAAAGTGAAGTTTAACTTCATTTATAGAGTTTTGCTCCCTTCAACCGTACTATATTTTGAAGATTTGAAATAGAGTTTTAAATAGTAAACTCTATATATGAAGTTTACTATTAAAAAAACTCTATATTTTATATCTATTATTTTATTAATATTTACAATTCTATATTAATAATTTGTTAAATATAATTACAATTCTATTGTTATACTAATTTATAATTTAATTTTAATTGTGTAATTTAAATTATTATTTTTTGTGTGTGTATGATTATTACCAACAAAAAAATAACTCAAAACACAATAAAACATACATTACGATTCTACGTCATTTTGTGTTTTGTAATTTTATATTTAAATAAAATTAATATTTAAAAACTACAAGTTTATTTATATTTTATGATTTTGATAAAATCAATAATATTTAATTTATAATTTAATTTACTAATTGAATATTTAATTGTATAAATTAATTTAAATACAAAGATAAATATATTATTTAATGATTGTAATATATTGAAAATGATTAAAATAATAAATAGAGTAAGATATAGAGTTTCATTGTTGAAAAAAGTTTTTAAAATAAAGTATGAAAAAGTGTATTTTGAAGTTTAGAGATCTTCATTTGAGAGTTTATGGTTGGAGATAGCCTAATGTGGTTGTTTAAGGTTGTTAAATGTAGTTGTTTAGAGTTGTTTATGGTGGTTGTTTAGACTTTAGATTGTTTTTTTAATAACTATTCTACTACTAACAATTATAATTTTCTTATTGAATTGTAGATATGGAGTTGCCTCAATTTTGGATCAACATAATTTATTTTGGCGAGTTTATCAATGAAAATTGTCAATGAGAATGAAAAAGAAGTGGGGGTGATCGACCATGGTAATAATGTAGAAGGACTTCCAATATCTTCGAACATGACATATAAAGAGCTTCATTCCAAAATACCAATGTTGATTCTTAGAGGCATGATGTGGAAATGCGATTTCTTCTTACTTGAAAAAAAGAATTTCAAGTTCCAATTCAAATCACTTTAGATAGACATTTGCAATGATCGGTGGGTCTCAACAAACAAGGTCACTATTGTTCCGTTTATGTTACCCTTGTGAACAAAGTTGCATCAGATGTGTAAGAAATTGAAGTCAATTGATTGATTATTTTTGTTATGAAGTTCACATGAGATTTTTTTGCTATTGTAAATTACAACAGATTTATATTAGGTAGTTTTGTCCCACTCTAAACAACCCAGTACAACTGTAAACAACTCTAAACAATCATGTACGACTGTAAACAACTCTTAGTAATTAAACAACCTTAAACCAGTCTTTTCATAATCGAACTGATGATCAAACCGGACTGGCCACCGATTCACGGTTCAACCGGTTGGACCGCCTTAAAATGATTTTTATACTTTTTTAAACAATAAATCTATGTTGTATTAAAAATATATATGCACTTCTAAGATTCATATTAAAATAAACATAATAAAGTCATAAATTAACAACACAAAAGTTAAAAGGCTCAAAACAACTCAAATCAAAGTATAAAATTGTAGAAGAACAAAAAATAATTAAAAAAAGAAAAAAGAAAAGAAAAACCGGTTTTGACCGGTTCTGATCGATTTTGACCGGTTCAATCATGAAAACGGTTTTTAGTGTTGTATCAGACTGATTCCCGGTTCAACCGGCCGGTTCGGTCCGATTCTAAAAACAGTACCTTAGGGGTTGTTTGGTTAGGGATTGTGGTGGATGGGATGGGGATTGGAAAAATGTGGATGGGGGTAATTCATGAATAGTAATTGAATAAAAATTGTGTTTGGATAGAGATTGAAAAATAGGTGTGGATGGAGAACTTTATGTCAAATCAATAGTGATGTTGTATTATTTTATTATTGTTAGTTAGTAGAGTAATTATTGTAAGGAAGAAAAGTAGGAGAGAGAATAAATGTGTGAAGAAAAGTAGGAGAGAGAATAAATGTGTGGAAGAAAAGTAGGAGAGAGAATAAATGTGTGGAAGAAAAGTATGAGAGAGAATGAGTAATTAATATAAAAATATGATGATGTAATTGTATAAAAATATGTATATAGGTGTATTATATGGATGGATGGGTATTGAGATGGGTATTTGGATGGAAAGAGATGGAGAGGGATGGGATGGGGGATGGCCCATCCAAATCCGGATGGGCCAATCCCAAACCAAACACACCCTTAAACAACTCTAAACAACCCTACACAACTAGATATAAAACAACTCTAAATAACTGTAAACAACCTTAAACAACTCTTAGTAACACTAAACAACCTTAAACAACCCTACACAACTAGATATAAAACTAACTCTAAATAACTGTAAACAAACTCGTTATTTAAATAACCATATATTAAACAACCTCATTATTTATCATTAAAAATATATTATTTGTATCATTTTAAATATTAAAGTGTCAAAATTGAAGTTTACTAATCTTATGTGTGATCAAATTGTATTGTTTAATTTTGAATGCACAATATATAATAAACTTATGTTAAACATTCTCATTGTTTATATAAGATGTTATGTGTACCATTTTGAAGATTAAAGTATCAAATTTAGAGTTTATTCACTTAAAAATAAGTAATTCACATTTTGTTTCATCGTATGTGTGATCAACAATATTGTTTAATATGAATTGCTTAATGTTGTTTCAGAGTTGTGTAGTCTTGTTTTATATCTAGTTGTGTAATATTGTTTAGAGTTGTTTAACGTTGTTTAGAGTTGTGTAGTCTTGTTTTATATCTTGTTGTGTAAGGTTGTTTATCATTGTTTAGAGTTGTTTAGTGTTGTGTAGTCTTGTTTTATATCTAGTTGTGTAAGGTTGTTTAGAGTTGTTTGGCGTTGTTCAGTGTTGTGTAGTGTTGTTTAGGGTTGCGTTTGGTTGGGTGGATTTGGACTTATGGATTTTAAATTCATAGTCCAAATCCATTCTACATGTTTGGACTATGAATGAATTTCAAATACTTAGATTTGTGACCACACACTTTTAGTTAAAATTGAGAGAGATTTCAAATTCTCACTAAAACCATGTCATTTGAAATCCATCTATTTTCAAATCCTTCCATTTGAAATACCTCCTCAAATCAAATCCTTCCATTTGAAATATCTCCTTAAATCAAATCCCACCATCCAAACACAACCTAGAGTTGTTTAAATACCTTAATTCACAAAACGTGCTGAAATAATTTATATTTCAAACGTAATTTCTCTAAACAAAACGAGCATGATAGAAAAAAAATTAAAACTTGTAGAATTCTTCAAGTTTTTTTACTATCTAAAATATTCTAAACATAATTCTTCAAGTTTTCTTACAATCTAAGGTTGCGTTTGGATGGAGGGATTTGATTTGAGGAGGTATTTCAAATTAAAGATTTTGAAAATAGATGAATTTCAAATGACATGGTTTTAGTGAGGATTTGAAATCTCTCACAATTTAAACTAAAAAGTGTGTGAACACAAATCTAAGTATTTGAAATCCATTCATAATCCAAACATATAGAATGGATTTGGGTTGTGGATTTGAAATCCATAAGTCCAAATCCACCCAACCAAATGGAGCCTAAAATATTTCAAACACAATTCTTCAATTTTTCCCATAATCTAAAATATTCTAAACATTATTCTTCAAATTTTCTCACAATTTTTCTAATCCTGCACATCCAATATATATGGGCACGACTAAATATACCCAACAAATTTTCTAACAAAATTACTAGAAAACGCAAATGTGCTCAAAGCCATCCCCTTTCTCTGTATGTATATATACACTCAAAGATTAACCACTGAATAATTTCTCTAGGCCAAAAATTCTAACAAAGATTTCACATTTACTATAGACTCAAACAAAAACAAGTTAAATCTGAAGAAATCAAAGTGATAAAATAAGATGAGAAGAGGGAGAGTTTCAGTGATTCTTGAAGAAATTAATTAGTGGGCTTTTCCTTTTAACAAGAGACAACTCAAGGTGCCTCTGTATTATTTATACAGGTTGAAGCAATGCGAGTGCCTCTAATTAGGCCACGTCACCCCTGGATAGATATACGATAATGTATCTATCATTCTATCTATAATTTTGCATTGGAGTGAACAAAGAACACGGTGTGACCGTGTGTGGGCGGTGGGGAACAAAGACTGACCAGATGAATGATATTTATGTGTTTCATAATAAACAAAAAGTTGTTTTTGTTTTTTGCGATAAAATATCATTTTCAAGAATTTGCCTTGTATTTGATCTTTTCCGTGAGATTGTGATTAAATGCATGCATTTATATTCTCATTTATGGTTCATAAGAGATTTGGTGTTTGGTATTTACATTGTAGTTTATTTCACATTTTGGTAATGGTTTTTTTTTACGTTAATTATTCAAGCTAAAAAAAAGATAGATTTATGGATAAATTAAAAATAAAAGAAAAACTGTTTATCATGTTAGACTTAGAGAAAAGGAAAAAAAAAACAGTTGCTTGTAATAAATTCCAGCAACCCATATTCAATGAAGCATTTAGTTTCAAAATAATTTAGATTTTTATATAACGGTAGTTGATTAAAATTTTCAACTTACCTGCCTACTGTACGTACGTGGGAATGGGATTGTGAAAAGGTTATAGTACTAATTATTTTCTATACATACCCAAAAAAAAAGTTTATACTAAAATATCCCTATATTAAATAACTAAACTACCCTTATTATCATCTTCTTTCCACTCGTCTTTCTTAAAAAAAAATTTGAAACATTAAGCATAATCTTTCATTTCCAACTTCTATGGAAACCTATGGTCATTTTATAAAATTAATATGACTGTTTTCTGGATTTAATTCCAACTTTGATCAAAATTTTATGATAATTTTTTCTTAATTTTAATCCTGAACAAGTGAAATAATTTCTAACTTTTTTCTTTGTGACGAACATAACATATGTGAACAGGACGGGAGAAAAACCAGATACATGGCAGTTTCTTAACAAAATCCACAAAATTGAACCCTAAAAACTAAAAAATCGAATGAAATTGCAAAAATGAAGTTGAAGATTATGACTATTTTCATATCCACTCATTACGTAGTTGAAGATTAAGAGCATTTTCATATTCACTCAATGACACCTTTTCATCTTTTATTATTTGTTTTACAGAATAGTGCGGTGGAAATGTGTACGTTTTTTTTTTGTCCTTTTTTTATTTCTATTTGTTTTTTTTAATTGTAAGGGTATAATAATGGTATATTATTGGGGTATGTTTTAGTAATTATGAAAAAAAATTATATTTACAATGGAGTGTGTATAGTAGTTGGGGGTGAGTATAAGAGAATGGGGGGTTTTGTTTAGTCGAGGCCAATATATATATATTAATAATTATCCTTAATTATTTATAAAGTGAAAAGGAAAAATAAATTACCTATGTTGAAAAAAAAGACACTGCTAATTTTTTTTCTCCATTCCTTCATGTAATCAAGGCGGATAATCAGGATAAGAACCAATATCTTTTTTAGCAAACAAAAACTCAATAAACTTCACACTTCACAGTGAACATTCCACAATCAAATCTGCATAAAAATAAGTGTTAGTATTAAGAAAAAAAAAATAACTCATACAACATACTGAATTTTCCTCAGTTTTCTTTCACATGCCACTCTTCTTAATACTCAGTTTCATTCCTTTCACATGCCATTTTTATTTCTTTCACATGCCACTCTCCTTAATACTCAATGCTCTTTCATTTCTAATAATGCTGCAAAAAATTCCTCCTATATTCCTTTCACATGCCACTCTTCTTAATACTTAGTGCTCTTTCATTTTTAATAATGCTGCAAAAAACTTTGTTTCTAACATGCTGCAAAAACTCTGTATTAGTGAAAAAACTCTGTATGGGTGATTATGATGATTCCTTGCAAAAACTCTGTATTGGTGATTATGATGATTCCCTCTGTATTGGTGATTATGATGATTCCTTTCACATGCCCACTTTTCTTAATATTCAAGTGCTCCTTCATTTCTAATCATTTCTAATAATGCTGCAATTAACACTGTATTGATGATTATGTCTGATTTCTTTCACATGCCACTTTTCTTAATACTCAGTGCTAAGCAAAAACTCCAAAAACACTGTACTGTGGTGGCTGCTTATTTTTAAATCAGACTAGTCTTTAACCGAAATAACATACTCCATTAACTGTTACACAAAAACTCTCTGTATGGGTGATTATAGATGAATTCATTTAGTTTAATGGACCAGGTCAGTGGAACACAATTATTGTAAGGATGTTACACTTACTTTTAGCCGACAACCAAAAATTACAACAATTCTTTAACCTATCTCATCTCCAGTTCAATTTTTAAAACATTGAAAAACCATAACCTATCTCATCTCCAATTCAATGTTTAAAACATTGAAAAACCATAACTGCTATTTCTATATCCAGCCTATCATAATTTTAAGACTTACAGGTAATATATACTCTCGACTATCCGAAAGAGCAGGCTATCAAGAAGAGTGAAGAGAGTACAAGGCATTGATCTAACAACCTACACAGCCATTGAAAAGTAGCACTCAGCAGAAAATGACCGCTGTATAGTTTCTCAAGTCTATTACTCTATAAGTCATATTTGATGACGTGCCAACAACATAAGAACTAACATTTGGTCTGAAAAAAGAAAAGAACAAAGAACTACTACTAAGTTAACTACTCTAATGCTGACAATTAATTTTTAAGAAGAACTAAGTTGAACAATGTTACCAAATGCTCCACAATTATATGGTCTACAACTTCTTCTTGCAGAAGAACGTTAAATATAAAATTCTGAAAATGTGAACATTATTTCTAATGCAAAATCATATCATAAATGAAATAGTTTATGGTTCAATTATCAAATCCATTCAACAGAAAATACTTGAAAACAATAATTCCCCACATATTCATAATCAAGGTCAATTATCATTAAATTCATCCACATTAAAAAATAACAAAAAGGCTTATAACTGGCCTCCGCTCCAAGAATCAAAACCTTACACAAAGTATCCCACGGCCAACCACCATACCTTGCAATTTCTGAGTCAGACATCCAGGCCTCAAGTGCTTGTTCAAAACCCCATTCATAGAATTCCTCTTCAACACATATACTTCTCATCATACGACTGAGGCGGCACAGCTTGTACGAGCAATATTGACAATGTTCAAAGTGTTGACAAGGAAATCTTTAAAATCAAATCTGATTACAATGCTAATGGAGAAGAAGAAGAAGAAGAAGATCGAGAAGGAGAAGGGTTTGCAGCTAGAAGCTTGGGAGGAAGAAAGAGAGAGTGTTTGCGCAGAAGAAGAAAGAGGAGTTCTTTTTGCAGAAAACCCTAATTAATTTTTTTTTCCACTCAAGAGTGGTCAAAGTCCAAAATTAAGTATTGGCCGGGTAAACCGACATAATTTCCACGATATAGAACCAACTATCATTTTAATTTTAATTTGGTACACCAATATTGAGCATCGAGAGATTCTATTTTGAATATTTAGAGCAATACATTCAAGTTTCTATCACAAAAACTCTAGATAAAAGTAGCACATGTTGTATGTCCGATTCTACAAATGCAAGATGACCATACAAATACAACATGATTTTACATCTACATGACAACAAATGTTGCTTTATTTATAATACAGTTTTGGACGTCTAGGGCATAACTTCCAGAGCTTCCCTAGCTTTCCCGACCATACTTAAAACGGTTGCAGCGATATGGGACGGCGTGAGCCCAGCTTCCATCACTTGATCGGCCGGAGAACCATGGTCGATGTATCGATCCGGAAGAACAAGTGGCCTCCACTGCACAAGTCAACATTCGTGATAAGTGTTTTGAAACGACTTACTCTAGCTAGTGATGTATTTGAATTGGGTGTCGTTTGCAAACTCCACCTTCATAACTTTGAGAATAAGTGATTCTAAAAACTGTTAAAAGGCTTGTTTTCAATAACTACAAACAGTTTCCAAAATAGTACGGAGTACATTTTTTTTCAAAGCTAACTCTTGCTACTTTTGAAAAAAAAAAAAATTTGAAAATGTTCGGTAAAGTTTGAAAGCACACCTATTTAATATAGTTTAATTTGCAAATACACTCTTATTCTACCTTTAGCTTTCCATCGAGTGCCATAAAGTGAGCTACGTGAGACCCAAAACCACCAATTGATCCTTCTTCGACCGTGATCAAGAAATCGTGCGATTTAGCCAAGCTCCGAATAAGTGCATGATCCAGCGGCTTGCAAAAACGAGCATCTGCAACCGTCAACTTCAAACCATGGGGTTCTACCAAGGTAGCAGCAGCCAAACAGCTCTGAACGGGTGTGCCATACCCCAAGAGAGCCACTCGCTCGCCTTCAACCATGATTCGGCCCTTGCCAACCTGAGAAAACACACAAACACGAGCCAATTCTAACTCAACAAAATCCGATTTTCTTCTTTAGGTTGTAAGAGATAGAGAAGGCAAGGTTGGGTACCTCAAGAGGAATGCCTTTGTTTCCGGGTGGGAGGCCTACGCCTATCCCGTTACCTCTAGGGTAACGGAAACAGCTAGGTCTGTCGTCTATAGCCACAGCAGTTGCAACCATGTGAAATAGTTCAGCTTCATCTGAAGGAGCCATGACCACCATGTTAGGAAGACATGCCATGAAAGTAACATCAAAAGCCCCACAATGAGTCGGCCCGTCTGCCCCCACTAATCCGGCCCGATCCATTGCAAATCTCACAGGCAGCTTCTGCAAATCAACATCATGGACTACCTGCACGTATACCGAACAAACAACATTATTGTGAATTTATGTTAACAACTCAAACACTATAAAGGAAAGGACACAAAGGCATGCATGCCTTCACTTGCCTGATCATAAGCCCTTTGAATGAAAGACGAGTAGATTGCGCAAAATGGTTTGATGCCTTCACACGCTAAACCTGCAGCGAAAGTAACGGCATGTTGTTCGGCTATCCCAACATCGAAACATCTTTTGGGAAAACGACGTTGAAAGAGGTTCAACCCCGTCCCACCTCCCATTGCAGCATGTATAGCAACTATGTCATTGTCTGCTTCGGCTTCTGCTATCAGAGCCTCTGCAAAGTAGGTTGTGTAAGACTGCGTTGGAGAGCTCGTTTTCATTTGCTTTCCAGTTGCTGGATCAAACTTTGTCACACCTGTAAAAATCAAGAAAATCAATTTCAAATCTTCATTACATTTCTTATCAATATAAATGATAATACTCATCTATTCGTCTTACCATGATATTTGTCCGCAGCTTTCTCTGCATACGGATATCCTCTACCTTTCTCAGTGATGACATGGATCAAAACCGGACCAGTAATATTTGTATTCTTAACTTCTTCAAGAATTGCAGTTAGATCATCCATATTGTGGCCATCAACATGGCCAATATAGTAAAGTCCAAGCTCTTCAAAGAGTGAAGATCCTGAGCCACTAATGAGTCCACGGGCATATTCGTCCATTTTTGCTGCAATATCATGCATAGACCCTCCGATTTGCTTTGTAACTCCCTGCAACAATTTGAACAAAGTGTTTGTAAAAAGTCATCAAATACACATATAAACTAGATATTTGAAATTTTGGACATTAACCTTGGCAACTTCTCTTAGCTCTCTGAGAGGGCGATTAGACTGCAACCTGCTCAAAGTACTACTCAAGGCACCAACGGGGGGAGTAGGCCCGTCTAAGTTAGCAGTCGGGAGAGAAACTTGTTTGTTGTCGTTAAGAATCACAATCATGTCAGAATCCAAATAACCGGCATTGTTCATTGCTTCGTACGCTTGCCCTGCTGTCATAGCACCATCTCCTATCACAGCCACTACATGATTTCTCCTTCCCTTTAGGTCCCTTCCGACAGCCATCCCTATTCAGAGAACAAATCGAAGAATCAAGAAACTTAGAACCTTTAATCTTATAAGTATCAACAACCATTTCACATAAAAAGTAGCTCAAATTGCATAATTGTAACTTCAGATTGTACCTAATCCAGCAGAGATGGTTGTAGAGCTGTGACCTGCACCAAAGCAATCATACTCACTCTCGGACCGTTTAGTAAAGCCGGAGAGACCATCCGTCTGTCTCAAAGTTGGCATTTTGTCTCGTCTTCCAGTTAAGATCTTATGAGGATATGACTGCAACATAAAAAACCACACAATCACAACAAATTCAAAACAACACTAATTCCTAACAAAACACCAATTCATAACATAACATAACATTACAAAACAACACCTGATGGCCAACATCCCAAAGTATCTTATCTTGAGGAGCATTGAACACATGATGAAGAGCCACAGTGAGCTCAATCACGCCAAGGCTCGAACCAAGATGGCCCCCCGTTTTAGAGACATTGAAAATGACATCGGATCGCAGTTCATCTGCAAGTTGCTTCAGTTCCTGCATAAAAACAAAATGCACCCGCCCTTAACACACATATTTAAAAATAAAGATTCTTGATTTAGTATAAAAGAATGTTAATTATACCTTTACTGAGAGATTCTTCATGTGATCGGGATAGTTGATAGTGTCTAAAAGAGGAGTTGGAGGCTTCTGTGAGAAATACTCAGCCCCTTCAGACAACTTTGCACAAATCCCATATGATCTTTTCCTTGCCTTTAACAAAAAAAAAATAGTCATTTCAATCAACTAATACAATATTAAACACCATCTTAATTAAAACAAAAGTACATCTCAGAATCCACACAAGGTACAACCTATAAATAAATAAAAGGTGCAGAACACGTGTTAATCCAAAATTCAAGATTACCCAACATTGCACATCCCCAAAGGCATTGAAACACAGTTATATTTTGAATTGCACATCCCCAAAGGCATTGAAACACAGTTAGATTTTGAATTCTCAAATCATGAGAACAAAAAATGGAACAGATTTCAAACCTTATTATTCTTGTAGAAAATATGGCACGATAGATCCGTCCCATGTAACCATTGAGGACATAAAGTGAGTTGCATTTGAGCATCTGCACCTACCCTTTGCTAAAATTACTAGAAAACGCAAATGTGCTTAAAGCCATCCCCTTTCTCTGTATGTATATATACACTCAAAGATTAACCACTGAATAATTTCTCTAGGCCAAAAATTCTAACAAAGATTTCACATTTACTATAGACTCAAACAAAAACAAGTTAAATCTAATCGCAGAAGAAATCAAAGTGATAAAACAAGATGAGAAGAGAGAATTTCAGTGATTCTTGAAGAAATTAATTAGTGGACTTTTCCTTTTGACAAGAGACAACTGAAGGTGCCTCTGTATTATTTATACAGGTTGAAGCAATGCGAGTGCCTCCAATTAGGCCACGTCACCCATGAATAGATATACGATAATGTATCTATCATTCTGTCTATAATTTTGCATTGGAGTGAACAAAGGACACGGTGTGACCGTGTGGGCGGTGGGGGTATCAAAAGACTGACCAGATGAATGATATTGATGTGTTTCTGATAAACAAAAAGTTGTTTTTGTTCTTTTGCGATAAAATATCATTTTCAAGAATTTGCCTTGTATTTGGTCTTTCGTGAGATTGTGATTAAATGCATGCATTTATATTCTCATTTATGGTTCATAAGAGATTTGGTGGCAATAATAATGCTTTGATTTTTTTGGTATTTACATTGTAGTTTATTTCACATTTTGGTAATGGTTTTTTTTTTCGTTAATTATTCAATCTAAAAAAAAGATGGATTTATGGATAAATTAAAAATAAAAGAAAAACTGTTTATCATGTTAGACTTAGAAAAGGAAAAAAAAAAAACAGTTGCTTGTAATAAATTCCAGCAACCCATATTCAATGAAGCATTTAGTTTCAAAATAATTTAGATTTTTATATAACGGTAGTTGATTAAAATTTTCAACTTACCTGCCTACTGTACGTGGGAATGGGATTGTGAAAAAGTTATAGTACTAAATATTTAATAAGATTTTTTTATTGTACATTAAAATTTTATTCATTTTATTGAAGAAGAAAAGAAGATAAATGATTGATTTGAAAAAAGAGAAAATAATTAAATTAAATGAATTAAAGATTTTCCAATCCAGCTTAATTTGATTCAAACGAATTACCCATTTTGATTTTGTTTCAATAAGTATGCATAAATTTTGAAAATGATTATTTTACCTGCAATGTGTAATAATACGTCTTCATCAAATTTAAAATTAATCTAACTTATTGGACTGAAAAAACTCTAATCCCTAAATTAAAATAAAAAATATGGTCTTATATAAGAGAGATTTTAAAGATTATAGGTAAAATGATGAATCATATGCACAATAAAATACTCCATGTTTTATCACACAAAATTATACTTATCTCTCCACCAAAAGTGTGCTCACATTTTTTTTATACATGTTTTTAAAAAAATCATATTTTAATTATAAAGAATATATTTAGGATAATGAGTAAAAAATATATTTAGTAGATTAGTAAAGTAAAAAAAAAAATATTCAAAAGTGAACTATTTAAATAGAATAAGAATATTTTTGTGGACTAAAAAAAAAATAAGCACACTTTTAATTAATGGAGAATGTATAAAATATAATTAATTAAAATAAATTGAACCCAAAATTCACAATTGACCTACTAATTCTTAAAAACTACTTTAATTACACGTATTTCATATGTAAAATGTTTGGGTAAAAAATAAAAGGAATCATAATCTTAGAACATTTAATTTTTTTTTTAAACAAATGGAGGAGAGAGAAGGGAGAAGAATGAGAAAACAATTTTAAAAAATGCAAAATTTTATTATAAAATTAAAAAAATAAGGATGAAAGAAAGTTATTTTGCCTCGTAATATGGAGAGAGAGTCGTGTAAATGGGATATTGCTAATTGAAATTAATAAAAGGCAATTATTCATATACACTTATTAATTATAATCTGCTATTGAAATGTAATTTTATTAAAGTATAGTATTATTTATTTTATTAAATATATAATTGTGTACCATTATTATTATATAGCAGTGTTTAAAAGAAATGCCGAATTTTTGAAGTACTCGAGTCAAACAGAATAAGAAGATGGAAATTAATTTTTCATAGGTTCACTATATACAATTAAATTAATTTTAATAAACAATATAAGCTTCATTTTTCTTTTTCATTTATAAATTTCGATCAAATTTGTGTTCCCGTTATGAATAGTCACCATAAGCCACACCTATTAAGTAATGTACTATTTTCATGACTTGATTTAGGTAGTGCTGTTCTAATCCGTTGAAAGTATTCCACCCCGTTTACAAATCACCTCTATATACTAATAGGGAGTTTAGTTTTGACACGTGTCATCATATGGTTAAATGTGATAATGTGTCGCATGGAGATTAAATTAATTTTTTAAAATTTAATGTGTAATTAAATTATTGGTTAATACATATGTCATTGATATTAAAATGGAAAGTCTTACCTAAATTAAAATCAATTAATATCTTATTTTGATTAAGTTCTCTTTTATGTTCTTTTATCTAAAAATATATTGATACATTTTATAGAATATATCAATTTAATTAATTAATAAGATAAATTCATTTGTATATAATTTTATCAGTAATTGAATATATGTTACTCCGTATAAATTAATTGATAAAATAAATTTTATCAGTACTAATTATAACTAAAAAAAATATTCAAAATAAAAAATTATATAATAAAATTTTAAATTATGAAAAGTAAATTTATTTATGAAATTTTATAAGTGGACCTTTTATAATATGAGTTATACTATTTTGAATATTAATTTTTATCAATATACCGCGTAATAAGTGGGAGTGATCTAGTAATTAATGTTAAGTAGTACCAAAAATTCAGTAATATATTTGTGCATAAAGTCATGCAGTTATGGCTACGTCACCTGCCTATAAGCAACTCAAAAAAATAATAATATATATATTGGTGTATGAAAGTAAATTTAAGTTGTCTTAATAAAATAAAATAAAATAAAATAACTGTGAAAGCAATCGAGAATTAAAAAAAGTGTATTCGTATAATTCTGTAATAAATATACTCCCTCCGTCCCGGTATAAGTTTCCCCTTTCTTTTGGTTGTTTTGATTAAAAAATATGATTAAATAATAGATGTAGTACAAGTGATGTGATGGTGAGAGATAAAATAATAGATGAGTGTGAGATGAAGTATGATAAAATAATAGATAAAGTGTAAGTGATGTGATTGGGAGAGAGAAAATCATATGTCAAAAATGAAAAAAAATGAAATGGGGAAAGTTGGAAACTTATAGGGGGAGGGAGGGAGTATATAATAACAAAATGGGCAGCCAAGTGTTTGTTATTGCTTACAGGTTACAACACAAACATGTTGGAATTGTATTCGACAACGGTGATTTTTCCCGAAATGCTTCAAACGCCCTGAATAAAGCTAAAATAATTTGGATTTAAAAGTGTTCGTTTTTTCAAACTTTTCAGATGGTAATAGAAATTTGCATTTTCCACTAGAATTAGACATAGAATCCATTTATAATGTCTCTTTTTGCATTCGACGACAATGATTTTTCGCGAAATGTTTCAAACGCCACTGAATAAAGCTAAAACCACTTGGATTTAATGATGTTCGTTTTTTCAAACTTTTCGGATGGTAATGGAACTTTGCATTCCTTGACTAGAATCGGCCATAGAATCCATTTATAATGTCTGGATTTGCATTCGACGACGGTTAATTTTCGCGAAATGCTTCAAACGCCACTGAATAAAGCTAAAACCACTTGGATTTAATGATGTTCGTTTTTTCAAACTTTTTGGATGGTAATGGAACTTTGTATCTCTCTAATACAATCGACCATAGAATCTATTTATAATGTCTGTTTTTGCATTCGACGACAGTGAATTTTCGCGAAATGCTTCAAACGCCACTGAATAATGCTAAAACCACTTGGATTTAATGATGTTCTTTTTTTCAAACTTTTCGCATGGTAATGGAAATTTGCATTTTCCACTAGAATCGACCATAGAATTCATTTATAATGTCTCTTTTTGCATTCGACGAAAGTGATTTTTCGCGAAATATTTCAAACGCCACTTAATAAAGCTAAAACCACTTGGATTTAAAGATGTTCATTTTTTCAAACTTTTTATTATTTTCAAGGATTCTTGAAGAACTAATTGGCTTTTCCTTCTGGCAAGAGACTGCCTCTATATTATTTATACAGGTTGAAGCAATAGAAGGGAGTGCTCCCAATTAGGCCACGTCACCTCAAAATGGATAGATATACGATCTATCATTCTATCTATATAATTTTGCATTGAAGTGAACGAAGAACACGGTGTGTCCGTGTGTGGACAGTGGGGTATCAAAAGATTGACAAGATGAATGATATTTTTGTAATGTGTTTCATGTTAAACAAAAAGTTGTTTTTGTTCTTTTGCCGTAAAATATCATTTTCAAGAATTTGCGTTGAATTTGGTCTTCTCGAGATTTGTTTTTTATATTTTGGTACATTGAAGATTATTTCACATTTTGGTAAATTATTCGATCTATCATATCATATATTTATGGTTTTTTTTTTCGTTAATTATTCAATCTAAAAAAAAAGATAGATTTATGGATAAATTAAAAATAAAAGAAAAACTGTTTATCATGTTAGACTTAGAAAAGAAAAAAAACAGTTGCTAGCAATAAATTACAGCAACCCATATTCAATGAAGCATTTAGTTTCAAAATAATTTAGTTTTTTATATAACGGTAGTTGATTAAAATTTTCAACTTACCTGCCTGCTGTACGTGGGAAGTACTAATTATTTAATAAGATTTTTTTATTATACATTAAAATTTTATTCATTTTATTGAAGACGAAATGAAGATAAATGATTGGTGAGGAAAAAGAGAAAATAATTAAATTAAATTAATTTAAGATTTTCTCCAATTTAATTTGATTCAGACGGATTACACATTTTGATTTCGTTCCAATAAGTATGCATAAATTTTAAAAATGATCATTTTACCTGCAATGTGTAATAATACGTCTTGATCAAATTTAAAATTAATCTAACTTATTGGACTGAAAAATCTCTAATCTCTAAATTAAAATAAAAAATATGGTCTTATATAAGAGAGATTTGAAAGATTATAGGTAAAATGATGAATCATATGCACAATAAAATATGTTTTATCACAAAAAATTATACTCACTCTGTCATCAAAACACCAAAAGTGTGCTCATTTTTTTTTATACATGTTTTTAAAAAATTATATTTTAATTATAAAGAATATATTTAGGATAATGAGTAAATAATATATTTGGTAGCACTCAATCTTGTTAGTAAAGTAAAAAAAAATATTTAAAAGTGAACTACTTTAAATAGAATAAGCATATTTTTTGTGAACCCGGAAAAAAAAAAAATGAACACAATTTTTTTTAAATGTTCTAAGATTATGATTCCTTTTATTTTTTACCCAAACATTCTACATATGAAATATGTGTAATTAAAGTAGTTTTTAAGAATTAGTAGGTCAATTGTGAATTTTGGGTTCAATTTATTTTAATTAATTATATTTTATATTCTAGAATTTAGTCCATTAAGTTTCGATTTATTTTGATTTTGGTCCAGTCACCTGCTATAGCAGGTTTAACATGTCATTTTTTAAAACACACCCCATAAAATGTTATACACACCCCCATTGTTAAACACACCACACTAAAATTTTAAAAAAAATTGTTATTACTATACACACCCAAATTATTTCATATTTAATAAATTACGAAAAATAATTAAATTAAAATAAGTAAGAATTAAAATAAATACAAAAATATAAATAAAACCTATAAAAAATTTGCCTAAATCTTCAAAAATTAAAAAAAGCTAAAAAAAATTAATTAATTTAATTAGTTTTGAAGATTTAGTTGATTTTCAACAATTTTTAAATTTTATTTAGCCTTATTATTGACATTTTTATAGAAGTTAGAAGGCAAATAATAAAGCATCGGAGTTTTAAACTTTTTATTTTATTTTACTTTTATATATTTCTTTTATATTACATGAACATACTAACCCCCGTAAATATTATATACACTCCAAATGTTAAACACAAAAACTCAAAAATCAATTAGAGTTAAATAAAATCATAAAAAATGTTTAATAAATTATTAATAATAATTTAATTAAAAAAAAAGAATTCAAATTAATATGAAAAATATAAATAAAACCTATAAAAAAATACATAAATCTTCAAATTTTTAATAAAGCTAAAAAAAATTAATTTAATTATTTTTTAAGATTTAGTTGATTTTTAATATTTTTGAAATTTTTTATTTAATTTAATAATTTTTTTCAAATTGAGTTTTTTTTTTTATTATTAAAAATCTTCAAAAACAGTAAAGAAATCAACTAAATCTTCATAACTAATTAAATTAATTCAATTTTTTTTAGCTTTGTTTAATTTTTGGAGATTTGGGCTATTTTTTTTAGTTAGATTTTATTTATATTTTTTATATTAATTTGAATTATTACCTTTTTTTAATTTAATTATTTTTGGTAATTTATTAAATAGGAAAGAATTGGGGTGTGTATAGTAATAACAATTTTTTTTTTTTTTAATTTTAGTGGTGTGTTTAACATTGGGGCTTTTTTTAATTTAATTATTTTTGGTAATTTATTAAATAGGAAAGAATTGGGGTGTGTATAGTAATAACAAAAGTTTTTTAAATTTTAGTGTGGTGTGTTTAATATTGGGGGTGTGTATAGCATTTTATGGGGTGTGTTTTAAAAAATAACCTGTTAAACCTGTTATAGCAGGTAACTAGACCAAAATCAAAATAAATCGAAACTTAATGGACTAAATTCAAAAAGTGGTAATCTGGTGGACTAAATTAAAAAACGTGGCAACTTAATGGACTAAAAAAAATATAATCCCTAATATTAACATACAATATGAAAAATTATATGGTGCATAAACATTAAGGGTTGGATAATAAATTCTACAATACCTTAAATCAGCGGAAGGATTAATATGGAAGGATTAATATATCAGTCTGATTTTCTCGTATACGAACACTAGAATTTGATTCCCTAACTATGATTTCGTAATCAAAATACAATAGTGATTGTATTTTAGTATCCACGATGTTAAGTTTCAGCAATGAAAATAAGTATTTTCAGAACCTCTTTTTGTATTTCTCTCGTGATAGAAAAAAGTGAATAGCGAGTTAGAAATATAAGTGTCAACGGATGAAAACTGTAAAACTAATTTCCTATATCAATTTCTGCAAGCGATTGTCAATAGACAGTTTCGTAACTCTCACTAGACTTTATCTTAATATAACATTAAGATACAGTAACAATTGAGAAATCAAATGTGATACTGAACTAAAATAAGGAGAAAAAAATGAACAACGTACATATTGAATTAATAACAACAAAAAAAAGTTGAAAGCTTTCCGAAAATCATAACATCATAGTTCTTTTATTAATTCACAAATTCATGTGTTATTGCACCAACAAAATAATGTTACCACATTTATTAGTAACCCACGTTTGTTCATACAATAATATTATTTTATTCACACAGTATCACAACTTTTAACAGTCACTACAAAAAAAATTACTTTTAAGGACACGTAAAAATGTTATAATAAAATATCTATAATTACATTTTACTTATTATCACATTTATTTTATATATAATCTAAAGTCGTGTCATTTATTTTATATATAATCTAAAGTCGTGTGGGGATAGACTAATGAAATATTGAATTTAAAGATAAGACTTTGTCATTCTACTAAACTTATTTAGTATTAAAAAATACACAAATATAAATATATTATAAATATTTAAAAAAATTGTACATTGTGTGTCTATTAATTTAATTTAACATTTATTTTAGAAAAAGTGTGTGTATACCAGATTTTAGAATACAGTATAAAATTTTCATCTAAGTAAAAAATAAATTTCATTAAATAAAATCGTTATTTATATTTTTGAAAATATTATTTACCAGCCAATATAAATTAAAATAAAAAATTAATATAATTTGAATTTTTTTTATAATTCTAACATAATAATGTGGTATTAGAGTTAATATTAACGCAACTTTTTTTTTTTTAGTGCGGTAAATAAATACTTATTAACAATTTAAAATATAATGTATTTAAAAGGTAATTATAAACACATCTATTTTTAGTGTGTTAATAGAGGTGTGACAATAGACAATGTTTATTATTGTGTGTGGTAATTGAGTATATATCCACACACTTATTATTCAATGTCTTTAAAAACACACATATTAACATACTAAATTTTTTAATGGGTTACATAATACTTTTTACAATATTTATTTTATAATGTGATAAAAGATATGTGGCAAAAAACTTTTTTTCTTGTAGTGAGTATAAAAATAGACTAGTATATATGATTAAAAAGAAATTGGTTTTCAGTAATAAAAAAATTAATATTTCACAAACAGAGATGGAAATGAAAGAACTTGAACACTGAAAAAACGTAACCTGAAAATGTGTAGAAGAAAGCAGGGAAAAAAAAAAAAAGTGAGAAGAGAGTGTAAAAAGAAGAGAAAAAGTGACAAGAGAGTGTAAAAAGAAGAGTGCAATTGGAGAAGTGGGCATGAATGAGGACAATATTACACAAATCTCAGATTTGTGCATACACATCCATCCTAGTTCCTACCACTTAAATCTATATTTATATATTTGCAAATCTCTTCCATGCCACATGTCACAACTACACCCCTTCTACTTCAACCTCTCTCCTCAAAATCCTTTCATTTCAAAAATTCTACACCCTCCTTCATTTCATTTATTTTCTTTAATCTTCACCATTCATTTTAACATATTAATCTTGACCATTAGATTTTAACACAATTTACTATATAATATCAGTTTATCTCTTTCATTTTTCTCAATTCACTTGCATTTCTTCTCAAACATTCCTCAAGTTTGTTGTTTTCTTTTTAAGACTGATTTTCTTAAATTTGATCTTCTCAGTAGAGGCCGTGAGATCGAAATTGATGATATATGAAAACAACGATTTTGTCCAACAATTATGGACCAAATTTCTCCACTTTTTTTTTTAGAAGTATGTATGTAGTGAATGACACAAACTTTGTTAAGAGATTTGTGGAGATCTATTTTTGTCCATTTCTTCTTTTTAATAAAAGTGTTAATTGGAAGTTGACCTTAGTTTCTTCGAGAATGCTCCACCAGTTTCAATGGTAGAGGAGGTTGAAGCTTTGACAATTCTAGGGGGTCTCTCTTGCAGTTTAGAATGGGCAGACTTTTCTGGACAGGACGAGAAGGAAATTGGACCACCGACAAACTGATTGGGCATAGTTTTTCTCTTAAGTTTCTCTTCATTTTCTATTGTTTTACCTTCAAGATGTGTTGATGATTTATATTCCTTTATCAAACAGAAAAAAATTATGCTTATGATTTATGATAATATTTTTTTTCATATATATTTTCTGAAAAAATATACCCAATCAAATGTGTGTATAGATGATTTTTCTGGCAATATTAATTTAAAAAAGATAAAACAACCACTCCCAATTCATGGCACAATAATATTACAATAATCACATACGAATCAATGCATATTTTTCAGAGATGGGAGTACTAGACAGTGTAATTCTATTTATATTATAAACAATAATATATGTCTACATAATTAATAAAAGGTATAATTATTAGATTATATGTCTACAAAAAATTGAATAATGTTCCTTAAATTAAGGAAACTGTAGTGTTCCATAAAATTAGCAGATTTTTAGTTTTTTCTAATAGTTGATTTCTTAATTTTACAAGTTTCTTAAATTAAAAAAAAAAATCCTTAAAACAATATACAATCTACTTAATTACATGATTTATATATTGATTAAAACTCTCAAAGAATATAGTTTACTATAAATATTACTTAAATTATAAAATTCTATAAATCTCGAAATTCCTTAAAATAAATTCCAAAATTATTTAATATATAGAAAAATATACACTTGATATAAAGATTATATTAAAATGTCTTAAATTTAATCATTATTTGAATTTATTTATACTATAAACAATAATATATGTATATATAATTAATGAAGAATCAAATTTTTAGTTCATTAGATATATATTTGGGTCAACTAACAAAAATTGAATAAATTTCCTTAATTAAGGATATTTTCAATTTATTATAAGTGCTGATTTAGAAAACGTGAAATAAATGTGTTATAATCTAATGTTCAATTTAGAGATTTTCATATAAATTTGTATTTATTTATTTTAATGTTATAGATAACTAAATTTGTAATCAGTAATTAATTGTACAATCCAGAATGTCTCCCTTGCAAATAGTACTCCACATAATTTCTTATAATTAATTGTAATCAGTAACTAAAGCGTACAAATATGTTTTTTTATAATAAAAATATTTATTAATTTCCATATATATTCAAAAAAATATTAATGTTATGATTGACTTAAGTTTTAATATATCAGTGATTAATTCTACACCACATAATTTCTCGATTGCAAATATTTAATTCAACCATAACTTAACAATTAAATGTTTTTTTTACTTCATATTATCAAAGCACATATATTATTACAGTATAGTTTAAGAAAAATAAATATACGCAATTTTGTAATGTTTATCGAATACCTTTCACAAATTATGAAATTTTATAACTAGATTATAAAATCATATTACTATTTCATCTAAAGGGTTAATTCTTTATTGCTATTTAATGGTAGGGTTAATCTCTCTCAATCTAAATAACAATACACCCATATAATTAATACACTTATACACCTATTTTTATACAATTAAATCACTATTTTCCTTTTCAATCACTCATTCTTTCTCCTATTTTCTTCTTTCTTGCTCTTCTTTCACACATTCATTCTCTCTTCTATTATTTTTTTAACTACTTATTTTCACTCTTATTTTTATACAATCATATAAAAATTATAAAATTAATAATTATATACTATAAAAAATAACAACTACTTATATTAAATTTTATTATACCAAACATATAAAAATAATAATTATTTAATATTTGTATGACTTTTATATATATATATATATATATAATAACCATCGTTTTACATTTTTTTAATAGTGAAATATATTATATGCATAATATATTATATGTAGTTATGGACGTATATAATATATATGTATATATATTACTTATAATGTGCATACATAAATTTAATATTAATATTAAATAGATAACTAATAATTAGTACATTAAATACATCACATAATAACAAATTAATATAAATGTCAAAAACATATATTTACACTATAAACAAAATACTAATAATTAAACATTATTCAATCATTACCTCACTGATTAACAATAATAAAATAATATATATATCATTCACTATCATCCAATCATTATTTCACTAACTAACAATAACAAAATATTATAACATCACTCTTAATGCTACTTATCAATTCTTAACCAACACACAACTTACACATACTATAATTATTATTTATGAATTACCCCAATCCACATTTTTCCAATCTCAATCTCAATCCAATCTACCACAATCCCAAACAAAATGCAACCTTACATTCTCATAATTCTAGACTATTAATGACTTTTTTTTAAATAAAATAAATGTTATATAAATTTCTCATTATATATAAGCTACTATGTTAATAATAAAAAAAATAAGATCTTAACTTCAATTCATTGTTGATCCATAATTCATAATTTCTCAAAATAAGTCCATTCATGGGTGAATCAACTTCTAAAAAGTTTTATTTGTAAAACATATCACGTTTTGTAGTCAATTTATCAAAAAAATAAAAATAATAATAGTATATTTTTTGCAGAAAATTTTATCTATGCCAATTTCAGACATCAATACATCGAAGGATTAAAGACCACAAAAGATTTTGTATGAGCGTATTCTAATGGACGAGAAGGTATTTTTTTATGTCTATATAAGAAAAGAAATTATGTTTTTGTTCTCATCATTTTTCCAATAAATTTTTTGTTTTACCGTATTCTAATACTGTTTATATGGATTTATTATATTTAAAAAAAAAAAATATATATATTTTTTTTACGTGATTTCAAAATGCATGCTAATACTATTTGAAAATTCAATTCAAGAAGGAGCAAGTTACCTTATAAATTTATTTCAAAACTCCGCATAAAACGCGGGTTTTACACTAGTTACAACATAATTTGAAACATGATCATTTAAATAAGAAGAAGAAAAAAAAAAAGGAATGTACATGGATTTTTTTTTTAAACATATATGACCAATACAACGCAACAATTACAATTAAGCAATCAATGTCCATAGATAACAAGTACATGAATAAATTCAAATATTAGAAAAAGGAGAGTATATATATGTAGAGTAATATGGAGATTGTTTTAATTGGATGATGGTGAGATAAATATTTTATTAAAAATGATTGGTACAATGCAGTAAAATATGTACTCTTATTTTAATGAGTTGTTCTCCTGTGCATAGGGTGCACGTGCACCCTATGCGACCAGTGACCAACTATAAGATACAAAAACGCGAATTTTCAACAACAAAGTAACTGCTGGCCTGACGGTTACGATATTTGGAAACGGGTATAAGGTCATGGGTTCAAGAGTTGTGTCCTGAATCTTAAATATCGGAGAAGTAGATGGGGATGAACAAACATGATCAAAACAATATTTCTATTTCATTTTATCTTTTTCATGGTGAACCAAACGTGACGTCTAACACGAGGATCGTACTTTATAACCCTAAATTCGGAATTATTCAAATGAAATTTACTAGCCATGTTCTTGGTTTGCATCGTCACATAGAAGAATCCTGTATTTTCAGTCGACACAAGCTTCATCACCTTATGACCGCTCTTCTCATTTCTCTATTTCTTATCCTTTGCTTTCTCCGTCTTCGTTTTCGCCTTCTTTTTCTTAATACACCAAGAGGAAATATATAGATGGTTAATGGTTTATTTGGACTTATTGAATACCCCTGTACTGGTGATTAATACCATTTTACCTTTAAAAAAAATAATCAACTAATGTCATTAAATATAACAAAGGCAATTATTAACAAGCTAGGCAATGTTTCCTTTAAGTTTTAAAACTCAAATTTTGGATTTAAAATTCTACACTGATTTACTTTAAAATTTAAACATCGATTCTCAAAAACAACTCAGACTACAAAAAAAATTCAAAGTAAATATCATCATAGAGTAATGCATTGGCAAGTTACCTTTTTTCTTTTCTTTTTCAAAATCCACTATGTTTCTCTACTTTTTTTTCTATGATCACTACCTTAAGAGGAGGAGGAGGGTTGTTGCGTACTCAAGTATACGGTGTATCCATCTATATAGAAAATATCAAGTATATATAGGATAAATAACAAAATAATTAACAAAAGTCATTGTAGTCTATTGGTTGTGCTTGGATTGTTTTACCATAATTACACAAGTTTAAAATCCACTTCAACAATTTTCGAAATTTTATTTTAATAATAGTTTTTTTTCAACATTTGAATAGTCAAAGTCTAGTACAAAGACTCCTAAAATACTTCAACACTGTATTCTCTCTCGTTTTCCCTATCTCCACATTTTGCTTAAGTGCCTATCTCCATTTCACACTTAACTTTGCTAAACAGCAGAAAATTCACTTTCCAGCATCCAAGTTTACCCATTTATTTGATCATCCACATTATTTAGTTACTATCAAAATTAATCTCTCGCTTATTATTTTCTATTAAGATTGATGTGGTTGTTAGTCAATCTGTCATTGACTAACAGACAAAAGGTTTGAGGGGCAAATTTTGACATTATTTCTCACTTCTAATTCATGAACCCTAAATTTCAATTTTTTTAATTTTTTTTTTTATTAAATTTATTTTCAATTAATATTATTGTTGTTGTGGTGTGTGGTTTGAGAAATAAAAAAATCACGTTTTTATAACTGATTTTATATAATAATTGTAGATAGAAACTTATTTTAAATAGTTAATTATTAGAATTCATTTTCCTATTTATAATTATTCAAGTATGATCATCAATTCATATTAAGAATATTTTAAAAACTTTTTTTTTCTTTCTTTTTTATTCTAGATTTTTTATTAAGATCATTATTGTAGATTTCTTGATACGTTTAATTTTTTATTTTTCAATTAAATGTGAATAACCAATTTCAAAAACAAAAATAAATACTACATTCCTGTATTGCATAATACGGAGTATTTTAATTTATCTTTTAACGTAGCAAGATAATACTTCCCGTTTAAAATACTTCACCACTCTATTCTCTCTCGTTTTCTCCTATCCTATTACCTGTGTATCTCCATTTCGCACTGCACTATTATTTTTCTACTCGCCGGTGACACACAAGTAGGTCCCTCTCTCTCCTTTAAATGTGTTTAAATGTCTGGCTTTGATTTAGATTTTTACCATTTTGTGTGCCCTAGATGTCATAGTTTGTGTGATTTCTCTCTCCCCCTCTATCTGTTCTGTCCGTCCTTGATTTTTGGTTGTTTTATATAATTGTTGTTAGTCTTAGGTATTGTAGTTGTTGTTATAATTCTTGATTTGACCAGTGTTCTCGCAGATCTGGGCTATTAGGCCCCCTGTGATGGTTAATTTAACGCGCGGGTAGAGTTTCAGATTTGTAGTGATTTTCGGTATTTTTATGTTTGGCTCAGTTTTCTGATTAAGGATATGGCCCTGGTTTTAATTAGGGCTCACTCAGTCTCAGATCTGATAGGCTGTGGTTGCTGAGTTTGTGATTACAACCAATTGCATTATTTCTACGGCTCACATGTAATTATCTCTCTTTTCTTAGTAATTTAAGGTCATGAGTTTGAGGGACAGTTTAATCTTAATAGAGTTATATGGGGGATATCCATATTTCGACTGAAAGGTTTCAAATGTGACATGAAACACTAAACTTAATTTTCTGCAGCAAATTTGTTATGTGAACTTAACTGGTCATGATTGATGTATCTACTCTTGACCGCTTATTAATTATTATACATGCATTTTTTTTTTTTTTTGCTTGTCATTCTGGATTTGATTATTGTATTGCAGTCACTCTTTCTGTTACTGCATTGAAAGGTTATTACACGTTTGCTGTATATCTCCATTAATATATTGTCAAGTGTGTGTTTGGGTTGTATCCATGCTATTGTTACTATTTACAATCTGTGCTGATCCTTTTTGAAACAACTGCTGTTCTAAAGTTCTTCCTTAATGTTAGAGGCTAGTAGTACTATTTGTGTTAATAGAGGCTGGTCCATTAAGCAAAAGAACCTGTAATGGTTATTTTCTAGTTTGGGTTGGGAGGATTGAGATTACTGCTGTATGTGATGGGAGAATGGAAGGAAATAGAAGGGGAGAAAGGAAACATTATATATTGAAAGAATACGGAGAAAGGAATGTGGTACTTCCTCTATCAAACACAGTGCTTTTCAATGGCATGGTTCCTTATCCTTCTTCACCATTTCCTCATAAGTAATCTTGGTTCTTTTGTTCCCTTCTTGTTTATGTTCTTCTCCTTCATTAAAACGGGATTGAAATGGAGAAGGATAGAAGTCTTATTCTGTATCTTCCTCATGAAGCATTTGAAATTGATGGCTGGTACGAAGATAGTTAAATTGTTTATCATGTTAGTTTTTCTGGATATTTTATGTTTATGATAAAGGTGTTTTTGAGGTAGTGGTTGGCCCAGTGTATATTTAAATTGGAGTTTTTAATGGGTGTTGGTTTCCAGCGTGAGTGGATGCACGGTGGTATTATTTGTTGAAATAAGTAATAGTAGTGTTGGATTATGGTGTTCGATTAATGAAGGATAAAGTAAGATTTCCTCGGACTTATTGATCTGGTCTTGGATGTGTGGTGGTGGACAGGGAGGAGGCAGCAGCTGTGGTGGTGGTGATATTTTGCATATAAGTGTTGGTGTGTTGATTGGGATAGTTTTGAAAATGAGCTTAGACAGCAGGAGGCGAAGCAGAAGCAGGAGCAGGAGCAGGAGCCCAATGGACCGTAAGATGCGTACTCAGCGCTATTCCTATCGTGATGCACCATATAGTCGGGATTCAAGACGGGGCTTCAGGTTATTTGGTCATCATTCATTCATTTGTTTGGTATTTTGTTAACAATTTGGATTGGGAAGGAGACAGCAGTTGATGTACGGAATCAATCTAAAGTGGAAACCTGATCTGTTTCTTTTCTTGATTGGACCACCATGATTCTCTAGTTTAGGTCATAAAATGTTTGTTTGGGGTCATAAAATGTTGGTTACCTGTAGTTACCTTTTCTTTATATGTCAGTCCTCCATTGGAAAAAAAAGGACAAGAAATGTAGGAAAATTATCTTTTCTAGTTGCTGCTTTGGCAACTGCCTTTCTCCATGTATTGATATGGTTCTTTTCTTTTTCAGTCAAAACAGTTTGTGCAAGAACTGCAAAAGGCCTGGCCATTTTGCTAGAGAATGCCCCAATGTGGCCATTTGTCACAATTGTGGTCTTCCTGGGTAAGTATATTTGATATAGATGCTAAACTATGTCCTTATGCTCTATTCAGTTAATTAATGTGACTTTTGATATTCAAAATCTATTAAATGAAGCCAACGCTTAACCAGCACTGATGATGGGCTATCCTATTTTCTTCTTTTATTAAACATTACACAATCTGTATTTCATTTAAAGTTGCGGCATGTGCAGTAGTATCTTCTGTAGCCTGTACAACATCGTTGGAAGTTTGGTCTTGTGTGGTTTTCTGCTCAAACGTTTTCCTGATAATATAGTTTGAATTATTGATAAACTACCCTGTTAGGTTTATGGATTAAGAGATAGGCAAGCTGGGCACGTGATTGATTGCCTTGTCAATGACCTTTTAACTTATGATTTTGTGCACATCTTATCTTTTTGAATGCATAATTACGTACTACTCCTATTTAGGATTCCTTCTTATGAACTGCCACTTTGAGTATATTTAGTTGCTCTCTTTTTTTGATAAGAAACAGAGAATTTTATTGCAAAACAGGGACGAGAGATCCCTAACGATATTACAAAGTCAGATTACACAGCATAGGACCCAACTCCTAGTTACATCAGAGAGAAGCAAACCCCCAAAAAGCTAAAAGCATTTTTACTAATAGACCAAAGAGCCACTTTATATTTAATTCTATCCCTAGTATCATCTAGAGATTCACGATTATCATCGAAAATCTTCCTATTCCTCTCTAACCAAATGAACCAGCACAAAATTGAGATATCAATCCTTCCTAGTATTTCTCCTTTTTGCTAATAGAGCCTCCCAAATTGCTTTGAAGCATAGTCATTACAGAATCTGGAATAACCCGATGAACACCCAATTCTGTGAACACCCACAATTCTTGAGAAAAAGGACAGTATAAGAGTAAGTGGTTTAGATCCTCCGAGAAATTCCTGCACAAAACACACCAGATTGGGAGAAGAGAGAAGTTAGGGTAACATTTTTGAATAAACTCACAGGTAGGCAACTTCCACAAAACAATCAACCAAAGAAAAAATTGAATTTTCTGCGGCACTATTGTGAAAATTCTGAATTTTAGTTGCTCATTGATTGTCCCCTTCCATCAGATACTAAAAACACTAATATGGGAAATTTTCAATGTCAAAGTGTTTCCAATGCCAAATTTTGTTTGTTTTACACCCTCAATACAAGTAATTGTGAACCACCCTTTAACTCTTATGTATTGTGATTGAAATTGAATTAAGGGAATGAGACTTGATAAGCAGCCGCTCGAAGAGAAATATACATGTGCAAATGTGGCATTCACTTAGTTGTGTTTGATATCATTGGACTAAGAAGTTAAGAAGTAGTGGGTGCTCAACTATAGAATGTCTAGTTTGAATTATTTGCCAATTGCGGAGCTTTCTACCATGCTTTGGTTCATTTTGCTGTCTAGCTATATGAGACCCCCCCGGTAATGTTGTTATATGCTTTTACATCTCTATCCGTGACGGCGTGACCACTTTTATATATTCTTTGTTAGTTTGATGTAGCAAACTTTTCTTTTTAATTTTTACGCTCTAGTTACTGTAGTGAAGAAGGTCCATTCTTGCATTTTAATTGTTGCTTGTTTTTCCCCTTTTAAAAAAAAATGAATAGGCACATTGCGTCCGAATGTACCACAAAATCCCTCTGTTGGAATTGTCGAGAACCTGGCCACATGGCTGGAAGTTGTCCGAATGAGGGCATCTGCCACACCTGTGGGAAGGCAGGACACCGTGCTAGGGACTGCACCACTCCTCCACAGGTTCCTGGAGATATGAGGCTGTGCAACAACTGCTTCAAGCAAGGCCACATGGCTGCTGACTGTACCAATGACAAGGCTTGTAAGAACTGCAGAAAAACGGGCCATCTGGCCCGTGATTGTCAGAACGATCCTGTCTGCAATTCATGCAATGTATCTGGACATGTGGCAAGAGACTGCCCCAAGGGTCATATGCTCGATGAGCGAGGTGGTGGATTTCGTGGTGGCGGAGGTGGTGGCGGCTTTAGGGACATGGTTTGTCGGAATTGCCAGCAGGTAGGGCATATGAGTAGGGATTGCATTTCAATGACCATTTGCCATAACTGTGGGGGTAGGGGCCACCTTGCGTTTGAATGCCCCTCTGGGAGGTTCATGGACCGTTTTCCCAGAAGGTACTAGTGTATGTTGATTGTGTTATTTCATTTATACATTTCCTGTTATATGTACAACTGAGATTGATTGATGTTGCACTTTTTAGTACCTCGCCATTGAACTTTGACATTTTCTTCTCAACGTGTTTACACACCTTGTGGAGATATAGTGTACCGATTGTGTTTACACCTGTGATTTTCCTGCATCTGCAAATGTGAGATTGGTGTTGGCACTTTTTAGAACTTTAGCTGGTGGTTGAATTAATTAAATTTACACATTTTTCATTGTTATGGCAGTTTGCAGCATAGTTTGTGTGTGTATGAAGTCGTATAACCCTATTTAGACATGGGCGAAACTGAAACCAGTCAAAACTGGCCTGTAACTGTTAAAATAAGGTTTTGTTTCGGTTCCAGAAAACTTAAAACTGTCGGTTTTTCCTGATTTTTTTATAAATGTTTTTAAATAAAAAACATGTTACTCCCTTCTTCGTCCCTTACTTAATGACAAATTTTGTCATTTTTTATGTTCCTTGCTTAATGACCCTTCAAAACATCTTATTATTATATTAAATGTCATTATTTTATTTACACTAAAAAATAGTCCGTATTACTTGCTTTTAAAACTGTTTTTTTTTTTTTAACTATTTTTGCTTTTATATCTCATAATATTAATAAAAATATTATATATTAAAATTCGTGTTAATTTAGGTTGTGTTTGCATATAAGAGGATTTGATTTGAAAGACATTTCAAATGAAATGAGTTAAAAATACATGAATTTCAAATGATATAATTTTAGTGAGAATTAAAACCTATTCATTTATTTTTTAATTCAAACAATTGGAATGAATTTTGATTTTAATTTAAAATTATACCCTAAATCCCTTTATAAACACCTCAGGGTTAGGGAGAGAGTATATGTCAAATTTCCAATGTTTGGTGGACTTGCCCAAAAGGCACTGTGCAGCTTGCTTTACTTTGTTTGCAGGCGGCTTGCAATTGCAGCTTTTAAACTAAATTACGAAGCTGACATTGTCCTTCACTTTCTGCTCCTTATTTAAAGCCCTCCCATATTTTTTCCTCTGTCCATTGTGTAAATCTGCACTCGTTTTTATTTTTTCCCTTCATATGTAAGAGTAGAATTTGAAAACAAAATGCCTACTAAATCATTGCATATTTAAAGCCCTCCCAGTCGTCTCTGACAATCTGGAGATGCGTTTGGTGAAACAACAGAGAGTTTAAGATCATCTTACAATTATCCCCTCTTTTTTTCATATTACTAGGAGTATTACTTATGAAATTCACCATACACTCAATGTATCCACTTTATTTACTTTATATATAAAAGTTTACAAAATTACCCATCAACACTCTCATTACTCTTTTTCTTATATCATATACCCAAAATTCTTCACAAACTTTTCGAAAACGAAGATAATCTATCTATTCATTCTCTGAATACATCTATACTAATATAATACACCTACGTGTTACCTTTTATAATTTGGGCGGGAAACCTTGTGGTCCGTTGATCACTTTTCTTGATCATCATCATAACCGTTCATTTAGTCTTCTTTCTAATTATGGTAAGACTCATTTACAATTTGTAATTAATATATTTATTTTCTCTTCCTTCTTTTAGGCCGTTGATATTCTTTGATGAAATATGAGCCTTAGGATGAAATGCTTAAAATTAGGAACCGTTACATTTTTTTCTCTATATATTCCTGTTTTCTCTTTGTCATCTCATCTCACATCTCCATTTTATGTTTGATGTTTTAGGAGTTTGAATTAGAGTTTGTAAATTTGAGATGTATTATTTTACAAGTAGGTAGATACTCTATTCTTAATAGTTGAATCTGTATTTTTATGATTTTTGTATAGATTTGAAGATTCATTGTATATTTTCGTTTGTATTCATCAAGATTTGAAGATTTGTTGAAGATTCTCCAAATGCATTGATCAATGATTTGAAGATTTGTTCAAAGTTTTGAAAATATTCGTCAGAGGTTTGAAGATTTGTTGAAAATTTCGAATGTATTCATCATAAATTTGAAGATTTGTTGGATTTTTTCGAATGTGTTCATTTTAGATATTAAAATTTGATGTCAATAGGACACGTTTTCATCTTCTCATTTCTAATTTACTGAATCATCTCCATATAGATGAAGCAAACATGTTTTTAGTTTGATAGAGTTTGTGTATTTACTTTTTTTTATTGATTATAAATGTTGATTCAATTATTCAATCTTAATTATTAGTTTATACAATTAATATATTAGAAAATAAGTTGACCATTTATAACAAAAACAAACAATTTTTTATTTAAAAAATATTTTTTTGACAGGATTAAATAAAAAATATTGAAGATGAGATAATATGAAAATTTTTGTTCAAAAAAATTATTTCAATCATTATTATGTAAACATTAATATTTGAAATACTACTGTTATAATTTAAAATATATATTCACAAATAATTTATTGTATTATTTTTTTCTGATAATTGTATATTCTTATTACTTATATTGTGAAAAAAAACATAAATATTCATTTTTTGTAAATTCTAAACCATGCTATTATTTTAATTATTTTTATTGCAAAATATATTAATTTCAATCCAATATTTAAATTATTGATCTTAATTGTATTATGGAACCGTTACGTTTTTATAATGAAGGTATTATTATGGAACCGTTATGCTTTTATAATAAATGATTCAATAGAAAAATTAAATTGAAGGCTTATTGTATGGATTTAGCTTCTTTAATTTTTTTTAGATTTTTTTTAATGTATTTTAAATTGTAACTTTGACCATAAATTTAATAGTGATTGATAATTTTTATGTAAAGTTTATTAATTTCATTAATTACACCCTCAAAATTATGACAATTAATTTTTTGTTACTGACCGTTTATTATTGACTCTAAGTATTTATTTGACACTCAAATATTGATGATTTAATATATATATATATAAAATTATTTCATGTTCATATTGACCGTTTTATCTTAACCCTAAACAAGTCATTTTGCGTAGTTCTCTAATATTAATAGTTAAAAAATAATATGACAATTAATTGTTATATTAGTTAGACTAAGAAATTTTAATTATATCATTATTGGTAATTGATACTACAAAATGGATGTGATTGATATTTTATTTAATGTTTTTTTTTCAAAACAATACTAATATTTATTATTTAATAATATACATCGACTCTCACTTAGTGTCCATAGTTTTTATATAACTACTTTGCATTTAACTAATTTGTCATAACCATTGTAATTTATAATTTCATGAAAAATTTATAAATATATAAAACACCATCGCATTTTTTTCTGGATAGTTGATAATTTTCCATGAAGGAATATTTGACCTATTTAATTAAAAATCACATGTTACACTCATCTTGACCCTTAATCTAACAATATCACATTGTGACCATTTATTTTGTTCCGCTAATTATGAAAACGTTACATTTTCTCCATTATCTCATTCAATCTTGAATTCTCCACTTCTCTCAATTTCTTGACTATATATACTTCGTTTGAGATTATCTTGAGTTGTCATCTAAAATTTCCTAATTTCACATTTTTTTTATTTAGATTAGTTAGATTTAATATGTATTAGACTATTTGTATATATCGATGTCACATTCAATTAGCTCGATAATATTGCAGTGGTTTCTATTGTTGATTTTTTTTAGTGTGCAAATGCATATTTTAATTAAATTAACACTTTTTGTTAATTTTATGTTTTGAATGATGTTCAAGTCGCGCGGTAAAATGTTGGACTAAGCTTTCAATTGAATTTATAGTTTAATTATGTTGAGTTAATTCTTCAACGTGAATGAATCTCCTCAAATTTCATGGCACAAATGAGATAAATGGTTTGATAGTTCGACATTATATCAACGACATGAAGTTTCATGAGAAACACCTACGTAAACGCTTTTGCTTCTCAACGTACGATAACACATTTGTTTCTAATGGTGACAACAACTTTTAGATTTTGCCGAAAACTACTTTTATAAGTATATATATCTTTATAATTTCTACATTCTAAAATTAATGAATATATAATACTCAATCACCCATTTTCTAAAATAATTTTCCCACCTTTTTTTTACCCATGGGTATGTTGATGAATTATGGTCGTTGATCTTACATATTGCATGATATATTTTACTTTTATTTTTATTACATTTTCTTAACATCTATTTTCTTATACATTTATTTCTTCTAATATTCAAATTATATGCATATTTCAAGAATACATTTTGGACCATTGATCAACTTTTCTCTATTTCATCATAATCGTTCATTTTTTATTTTATTTTTTGCTATTAATGGTAGGTTTTTGACAACCTTCTCATTAAATTCATCATTTTATCCTACTTCATATTGACTGTTTATTTTTTGTTGATGCTATATGGACATTTAGATTAATTGCTTAAATATAGAACCAATTATTTTTTGTAGACTATTTATATAAATCATTTCATTGTTCATTTTCATCATCTCACTTCTCCATTTTCTTTTAGATTTTTATTGAGTTTGAATTATATTTGTAAATTTAATTTCTAGATCTGTTATTTTGAAAAGATAAAGAAGTCAAAACAAATGTGTATTGTATTTGAAAATTTTAGTAAACCATCTTTTGTGTGTAGTCAAGAAGATTTGTTCAAGGTTGTGCAATTTATTCATCAGATATAATTTGAAGAACTGTTCAAATATTTTTAATTCATATATTCATCATAAATTTAAAGATTTGTTGATTTTTTTTAGTTATTTATCGGAGGTTTGAAGATTTGTAGATTTTTTTATATTATTTTATTTTTAATTTAAGATTGTATGTTTTTAATTATTTTCTATTTATCTGTAAAATGAAATGATTTTTCATTTATAGAAAAATATTATTTTTTAATTGCGTTAATCTTTCTTTCTCCTTTTTATTGTCTTCTAGGTTATTTACTTCCTTAATATGAATCTAATGAAATTAAAATTAATTGATGTTGATGTATTAATGAATCTTTTATATGATTTTTTTTTATAATTGATTTACTTTAACTAATAATAGCAAAATAATATGAGATAATCACATAATTGAAATTGATCGACTATAAAATCTTATATGGAATGTAGGCTATAATTGAAATGTGTATTCATATGAATATAGTTCAAATTATATTAACTATAAAAATCTAATTTGGAATATAAATTCACCACTTTTATTTATTTTACATTTTGACGACGTAATGATTCTATATTTTTTATTACTTGAATTTAGTTTAATTACTATTAAATGTTCTTCTACGTAAAAAAATAAATAAAAAAATACTCCCTTCGTCCACAATAAGTGATTCATTGTGAATAAAGTGATTGTTTGTGAATAAAGTTGATGACAATTTGAGTAATTAAGTGATGGTTCAAGGGTGATGATAAAGTGATGGTTGAAATAAAGTGTATGAGACTATATTTTATGAACGAATAATAATATATGGCAAATGAGACTACATTTCGTGGACGGAGGGAGAAGTATTTAATTTTATCGTGAATTGATAATTTATGTGTGTTTATCAATTTATGAATTACATTTTATGAGAAGTGAGAATTTTAATATAAAAATAATATTTTTTATATATTTTATTCACAAATTATTGTCAATAATAAAATTAATTGTCTTTAACTAAAAATTTTGTGTTTACCGATATTTCGTGTGTCCATAAATTAGTTTAATTTTTTTTTATATATATGATATGATATGAAATGTAATATATAATATCTTATTTGTTATATATTATACTAAAAAATATGATGGCAATATCATATATATCTAAAAATCACAAATACATAAATATTTAGATATATAATATTCTATTATTGTAGAGAAATTAATCGTCATCCGATCTTTTAATATTTGGAGGCATAATTTTATTTATATTAATATGTCACAATTTATTATACTCCATTCACCCGCCTATAAGCTTTTCATTTTGTCGTTTTGGTCCGTCCGCCTATAAACTTTCTATACCATTTTTTATAAATATCTTTAAATTTTTTATACTTACACTCCACTTTATATCTTACATTTTCTCTCTATCACTCTCTCTAAATCACATCACTTGTAATATATTTATTATTTAATCATGTTTCTTAATTCATTTGCCCAAAAGTAACGAGAAACTTATGTACAGACGGGAGACGGGGGAGTAGTTAATAATGGTATAATGAAACCATCCACAGTGGAATCAAATTAACTCATATAATGTAATGCCTATTATTGATTGTACATATATAAAAAATAAAAATCAACACAATTTAATGACACCTATTATTAATTGCACATATAACTTTAGCTAAAAAATATTGATTCAAATAGATAATCTATCAATTTATCTTAAAAGTCATTCTAATACACTATTAATTTTTCAAAATTATTGATTATAATAGATAATATCTACTTAATTTGTCTTCGAAATAAAATTTCTAATCAATCATCACGATATATAATTTAAGACAGTGAACAATGTTAGATGACACTTTGTAGTTTGTGGTTGAATTGACCGGTGATAATACATGTTGAATTACATGCAAGAGATCCACTATTCAGAAAATTGATGAGTTTAAATGAAAACAGTGCTGAGATTATTGAACTAGACCTCAATGATTCGTGGGATTACGTATAATAATCACATAGAATGTAAGTGATAACTTTTTAAAATTGATTAAAATATATTTACTAATAATACTCCCTCCGTCTCACTGTAAGTTTTCCCTTTCTTCTGGGTGTTTTGATTAAGGAATATGATAAAATATAAATGATGTGATAATGAGAGAGAAAATAATAGATTAGTACATGAGATGAAGTATGATAAAATAATAGATAAAGTATAAGTCATCATATTATTTGAATTAATTACTCTTTCTTATAATTATCTTATATTAGAGAATGAAACACCAGAAGTACTAGCTGTAGCTACTATAGAAAAAAAAAATGTTATGTTTTTTGTCAGAATTTGCCGTCATCAAGTTTAGGTAGTGTTTTAGTTTCCCCCGGGATTAGTCGGTCCAAGACTGGATACCCGAGACTTCAAAAAAAAAAGTAGTGTTTTAGTTTAACCTCTCACGAACACTTCTAATGGTATTTTTTTAAATTTAATTAGTTCAATACAATAGAATAAATTTAGTTTATTATATTAGTTCAATATGTCACATTAATATTTTTTTTAATTATTTACAATATTTAGTTTGAGGTTTTTAATATCAAGTAATTTATCTTTTGATAAAAGTTTTAATTTTCACGATAATTTAAGACAACGATCAATGTTAGATGAATTTTCATCGTTTGTGGTTGATTTGACCGGTGGTGATACATATATTGTTGAATTACAGGCAAGAGATCCATTATTCAGAAAATTAATGAATTTGAATGAGAAAAGTTCCGAGATTGTTGAACTAGGACCTGAATACATGATGATACATTTGATCATGATAGTCACATAGAATGTAAGTTATAACAGTTTCATATATTAAAATATTAAGAGATATATATATATATATTAATCTTTTTATTTTTTTTAATATTATGTATATAGATGTATTTATATTTTAATATTAAGTATCCTTCTATTGAACATGTTTTAACGTTTGCCTTTTTTTTTTTTAATTGCAAAGCTGTTGACTATTAGGATATTGGAGATCCTATTCATGGTTGTCAATATTGTGGTGCAATGTTCTGGTATGATGAAATGTTAAAGTCCGGTTGAATTTCAGAACGACCAAAATTCTCATTGTGTTGCACTCAAGGAAAAATACAGTTACCATACATGCCTCAACCTCCTCCAATTCTTCAAGAACTAATTTGGGGTAATACTGCAAAGAGCAAACATTATTTGGATAATGTTCGTACTTTTAACAATATATTCTCCTGTACTTATTTGGGTGGAAAGATTGATAGAAGTGTTAATACCGGAGACAAAATTATCATACAATGGATGGTTTATTGCCATCAAACTGATCTCAAACAAAGTTCGCACAATTGTACATTTACGACACTAGGAATGAAATTTCCAACAGGATAAAGGTGGTTAGGTATTTTTATTTTAATATTCCATTGCATAATTTTTTTCCATATTTTTTTATATTAATCTTATTTTTTTGTTAATAACAGGCCAGATCTAAACATCAATACATTACATGCTGAAATAGTAACATGTCTTAAAAATATGTTGGACGGTTATAATGTACTTGCAAAAAAGTTTCGAGAGGCTAGGCCTTTCTTGAAGGAAATTCTACGATTTTATCTTCAAAAAGGCTCACTCAACAATTTATTGTTGATGCTTATACTATGGTTGAAGCTGGGAGACTTAAATACATAAGGACACATCAAGCAGAGCTTCGTAGTGAAATGTATAGTGGTGTTCAGGATGCAGTTTTAGATGGTGAGACAGATGCTCGTGCATTGGGAAAGCGAGTTGTTTTGCCCCCTTCATTTACTGGAGGTGCACGCTACATGGTTCAAAATTATCAAGATGCAATGACAATTTGTAGATGGGCCGGTTATCCTCAATTATTTATAACATTCACGTGCAATAAAAAATGTCCTGAGATTGTACGTTTTTTAAAACAAAAGGCACTTAATCCTGAAGACCGCCCAGATATAATATGTCGAATTTTTAAGATCAAACTTGAAGGATTATTAAATGATATTCGAAAGAAAAAAATATTTGGGAATGTCAAAGCAAGTATTTGAATTTATTTATTTTTTCTTTTACATTTATAATTTTTTCTCATTTAATAACATATATTCACTACGGAGTACATTTTATCTTTTAATATTTTTTGCAATTTTATATGCAGTTCTTTATACTATTGAATTTCAAAAGCGAGGTCTTCCCCATGCACATATATTGGTGTTTCTTGAAAATCACAATGAGGTTTGTATATATTTAATCTTGCTACATTAGTTTTTTTATGTTAATTGATTATTCTTTATCTCATTTTTTTATTTAAATTTTTACAGTTTCCATCTGGGAATGATATTGATCGCATCATTTCTGCTGAGTTACCTGATAAAGAAAATGATCAACAATATTTTAATGATGTTTGTGATTTAATGATTCATTGTCCTTATGGTGCTGCAAATCCAAGTTCTCCTTGCATGACCGATGAAGGTTCATGTACAAAACATTTTCCTAAAAGATTTGTTTCAGAGTCTTCTATTGATGAAGATGGTTATCCTATTTATAGGCGAAGGGATGATGGAAGGACTTTGAATAAGAAGGGCTCTGTTTTGGATAACAGACACGTTGTTCCCCATAATCGTTATCTTCTTTTGAAGTACGATGCACACATCAATGTTAAATGGTGTAATCAATCACGATCCATAAAATACCTATTCAAGTATGTCAACAAAGGACATGATCGTGTTACTGTATCGTTTTTTCAAAGCAAGGAGCAGTCTGATGGTAAAGCAGATTTGGATGAAGTTAAAATGTACTATGACTGTAGGTACATTTCTCCATGTGAAGCTACTTGGAGAATTTTCGGGTTTGAGATTAATTACAGAAACCCTCCAGTTGAACGTTTGGGATTCCATCTTCCTAATCAACAGACTGTTTTATTTGGCGATGGTGCATCTTTGCAATCGATCCTGGAAAGACCACCGGTAAAGCAAAGCATGTTCTTAGCTTGGTTTGAACTCAACAGGAATTCTTCTAAAGCAAGAAATTTGACTTATGCTGAAATACCACAATTCTTTGTATGGAAGCCAAAAATTAGAGTGTGGGTTGAAAGGAAGAGAGGTTTTTCAATCGGGCGTATTTGTTATGTTCCTCCTGGTGCTGGTGAGGCACATTACCTGAGGATACTCTTGATTGTAGTTTGTGGACCTACATCTTATGATGATTTGAAGAAATTCAATGGAGTAATTCATCCAACGTTTCGGGAAGCTTGCTTTGCCAGAGGTTTGTTGGAAGATGATAGAGAGTATGTTGATGGTATGGACGAGGTTAGCTATTGGGCTTCAACATCTTCGATGAGATCTTTATTTGTTACGCTACTGACATCAGGTTCGTTGGGTCGACCTTATGATGTTTGGGAAAAGTGTTGGAGACATCTCTTTGATGATATTCTTTATAATAGACGAAGAATTATGCATTTTCCAGGTATATTTAATTATTTCCTTTCTTAATTTAATGGCATTATAATTATTCAGTTTCACTAATATGCAAGTCATTTTAAGTCAGTTAATTTTGATTGATTATATTATTTTCACATAATTTGCTTTGCACAAATTTATCAAAATTCTAAAAGATTCAACTATAAATTTCAATTAAATTTACTTTAAATTAACATGCAACCCTAAATTTCGATTACTTTGCATAAATTCATCACACTTTTACTTATAAAAAAAAATAAAATTTTATATTAATTTATTTTATCATAATTAACTAATATAATTTTAATTGTAATTTCTTGTAGAATTAAGGATGACAGATGATGAAATCAAGAGTTGTTGTTTGATAAAAATTGATAATTTGTTGCGGGCTCTTGGTAAGTCTTTGCAAGATTTTGAAGGTATGCCGGTAATAAACCATGATCCGAACTTTTCATCTAGAAATAGATTGATTTTGAATGAGTTTACATACAACATGGCTGATTTGAAGTTAGATTTTGAGGATTTAATTAGCAAACTTAGTGATGAACAGCGTGGTGTGTACGATAGAATAATTACCTTAATTCAATCTGGTAAGGGTGGTGTGTTTTTTGTTTATGGATATGATGGAACAGGTAAAACTTTTATATGGAAGACTTTGTTAACATGTTTGAGGTCTAAGGGGAAGATTGTAATTAATGTAGCCTCGAGTGGTATAGCTTCACTTCTTCTTTCAGGTGGACGTACTGCTCATTCCAGATTTTCCATTTCAATTGATATTACTGAAGATTCTACTTGCAATATTCACCAACGAAGTCCTCTTGCTGAGCTCTTGATTAAATGTGATCTTATAATATGGGATGAAGCGGCAATGGTTAAAAGATATTGTATTGAGGCTCTTGATACCACTTTGAAGGATATTATGCGGCTCACAGATCCTTTGTCATCTGAACTGCCTTTTGGCGGTAAGACTGTTGTGTTTGGAGGTGATTTTCGTCAGATATTACCCGTTATTCCAAAAGGAACTAGGCATATATCGTTCACGCTACTATCAATTCATCCAATTTATGGAATGATTGTACTCTTCTGAAACTCACTAAGAACATGAGGCTTCAACACCTATGATTCGATGAACTTCTACATGAATTAAATTCTTTTTCTGAATGGATAGCATCTATTGGAGATGGTACTATATGAAAAGAAACTGAGTACAAATCTGATATACAAATTTATGAGGATATTTTGCTAAAGTGTGGTGATGATCCGATTTCTACTATTGTTGATAGCATTTATCCCGATTTTAAGAATATGATGGATGATCATGACTATTTACAAAGTATAGCTATTCTTGCACCCACGTTAGATGTTGTGAGGTCAATAAATGAGCACATGGTTCAGTTAAATGAACAGGAATCGCGTACTTATTTTAGCTCCGATAGTCCTTGCAGATTTGATCTGAATGTTGATAATTTGGCTAATGTTCATACTCCAGAATTTTTGAATAGTTTGAAGTGTTCTGGTGTACCTGATCATGAATTGAATTTGAAAGTTGGAATTCCGGTAATGTTATTGAGAAATATAGATCACTCAAATGGCTTATGCAATGGAACCAGGTTTGTGTCTTTTCTTTTTAGCAACTTTTTCTTTATTTATTATTATTTTATTTTTTATCGTTTAAAACTTTGCATTTGTTTTATCTATAACTTTTTTTTTTCTATTGTTAGGTTGGTTATAATCAGGTTGGGTGATAAAGTTCTTGAAGCTAAGGTTCTTACTGGAAGTAGCTGTGGATGGAAACCTGGTATTGATACCTCGACTTACGTTGACACCTTTTGATCCTAGATTGCCTTTCAAGTTTCAACGTAGACAGTTTCTGTTGATTGTGTCGTATGCTATGACTATTAATAAAAGCCAGGGTCAATCATTTTCTAATGTAGGTGTTTTTTTTGAAAAAACACGTATTTAGTCATGGTCAATTATATGTAGTTGTATCTAGAATCACAAATCGTCGTGGTTTGAAGATCATGTTATGTCATGATAACAATCGTGATTGTAATATCACAAAAAATGTAGTGTTTCATGAATTTTTTAGGAATGTTTAATTCTAGAATAATTTAATTTTTAAGTTTTATAAGTTTTAAGCTACTTATTTTTTATGTTTATTTATATTGTTTATTTTAAGATTAATAATTTATGAACATCTTATCAATGTTTATTTTATTATTTTTATAAATTCGATATATAGCATAATAAATATTAATTAACAATAATTAAAATTTTATTTATGATAATATATATATTTGTATATATTTTAATACAAGTTAGTTGTATCATTATAAAATTAATTCACACTATAAATAATATTTAAAATTTAAAATGTCGTCACATTTTTAACACATCAGTCCGTGCGCCAGCACGGGTGTCCTACTAGTTCATAATAAATACGTAGAACTAAGTCATGTGTGACATTGTTTCACAGTTACTATGTGACTACTATCACTTTTTAATAACAATATCACCGTGCAAGGACGGAGCCACGTAGGGCCCAGCGGGGGCAATGGGCCCCCCACTAATTTTTATTTTTTTTGTAAATATATTTCTTCCGTTTTATAGTTATATCCACATTCTTCCCTACATCTCACTAAATTCTTTTTAACACCTCAATAAATTTCTTTTATACTTCACTAAATCAAGAAATACTCCTCATTTATTTGACTCACTGAAAAAATATATTTTAAGTTATACATTTTTCTAATAATGATTAATATCTCAGCGGGATTGCACATTAAATTGTAACATTGTTTCACCTATTATGAGTTGGAATAATCAAAATTAATTTTCTTCGAAACATAACAAAAATAGTTAAATTTAAATTAATGAAATGAGATGTTTTAAAATTTATAATGAATTAGACATAATATTATTTTGGTAAAGTCTAGTATGCACTCGAGTGCATGTTGTGCACCTTAGTCTAAAGAAAAGTGTAAGTTATTAAATATTCGGCTTCCATGGTAGAATCAGCGATGCATTTCTGCTTCACACTTCTCCATGTCATGGCTCCACCCCCAAACAAAACACATTGAAATGAAATACCATCTTATACGAGAAATCGTTAAGAGAGGAGATATAGTGGTGGCAAAGATCGCATCGGAAGACAACCTAGCTGATCCCTTCACAAAGGGTCTGCCTCAGAGTACATTCGAGAGACATGTGGAAGGAATGGAGGTCAAGTGCGTTGTCAAGCTGCTTTGAAAAGTACAACACAATATTACTAAAAAGTGTAAGTCACTATAACTAAAAATATTATTATACAGTTTAATAATTAAAAAGTGCAACACCATTTATCGAAAAGTGTAAGTCAGTAAAACTGAAAAGTGCAACATGGACTAGGGTGCACAACATGCACTCGAGTCCATAGCAGACCAACCCTATTATTTTATTTTTTTAGTAATGTAAATCGGGCCCCCAATCTAAAATTCATGGCTCCGTCACTGTCACCGTGTGATTACTATCAGTGTTTAATAGAAATATTGTTGTACCATCTTTTAAAAAAACATGAAAAGTGTATTATTTAATGAAAAAAATGCACTTAACATTAAAAAAAAATTGTAATCACTCTCCAAGAAATACATGTAAAATGTGTATTATTGTTTTTCGTAAAATTTGAAAAGTGCTAGTAGCATACTTTACATAAAAAATTAATAACTTTTCGAATGAAAATTGCCAAAATTAATCAACTTCTCACTTATCCAATGCTATCTTATAAAATTTCAAAATAAACATAGTTAGAATTTTTAAATACTAGTAGAGCATATTTCATCTTTGTCTAATCTTTTGGTTGATCACACTCAAAATTTTGTACTCCCTCCGTCCCGAAATTACTTACATAGTTTGACCGACACATTATTTAAGAAAGGTGAATTTAGTGGTTAATGATGTAAGATAAATGAGGGGTATTTTAGGTAATTTGATGATGTGTAAAGTGAATTTGATGATGTGTAAAGTGAAATGTATGGAAAAAAATAGTGGTAAATTTGAAAATAAAATAATGTTGTGAGGTTATTAATTTTGTGGGGTATTTCCATATTAAGAGTATGCAAGTAATTTTGTGACGTCCCAATAAGGAAAGTGTGCAAGTAATCATGGGACGAAGGGAGTATTAAATATATATTCCATATTAATTATTACTCTCTCCGTCCGCCTATAAGTGTTACGTTACTTTTTGGCACAGAGATTAAGAAAAGTGATTAAATAATAGATATAGTACAAGTGATGTGATTGAGAGATAGAGAGAAAAAGTAAGATATAAAGTGAAATGTAAGAAAAAGTATTTACCAAAAAAGGTATGGGAAGCTTATAGGCGGACGGACCAAAATGGTAAAATGAGAAACTTATAGGCGGACGGAGAGAGTATTTAATACTCCCTCCGTTTTTTTATGTAAGATGTTTTAGAGTAATTGACTAAAATTAAGAAAATGTATGTTTTGACAAATATACCCTCAGATAATAAAAGAAATTTCTAATTACATTAATATTTTACATACAAGGCAAGTTTATAGAGGAAAAAGATTTGCCATGAAGATTAGTTAATTAGAGTAATTTAGAAATTATGATTGTTTCCAAAGTTAAAAGGAGAGCATAATTGGAATAAACATTGTAAAAAATCTAAAACATCTTATATTTAAGATAAAAGGCCTAAAGCATCTTATATAAAAAAACGGAGGGAGTATGTATTAAATGACTATGTAAATAAATAAAAAATGTCATATTAAATATATATTTCGTATCAATTGGAGTATTATTTAGTGTAATATTTTTAATGTGAAATATCCTCGTACAACAATAAAAAAAAAAAAAACTATAATTCATGGCCCATAAAAGTCCAATCAATTTCTGCTACTATTTAACGAGACAAAATTAAAATACGGTCAAAATAATTCATATGGGTCCAAACGCAGAAAAGGAAAATCCAAAAACATACCAAACACGCTTGCCAGCTCAACCAAATCCCATATTCATAAAAACGGCAAAAGGAATCAACACACCGCGCTTTCCTCTACACAAAATCTGTCTGCAGGAGTTGAAATCAAATGACCGTTGAATCACTGCCGACGACAAATTCTTTCGTCACAAGCTTTTAAGGTACGTTTCTTTGAATCCTTCACTTCCACCTGAGATTTTCATGTGATCACTCGACCCTACTATATTTATTTCTACCCTGTTCCATTGCAAATCAACAACATTCCCGATTTTTTCGCAAAATCTGCCGATATACTGTACTGCCAAACAGCCGGTTTATATAAGGTGGTAAACGGAGTCACTCTGGGATAAAGGGATTTAAGGAAGGGTTTAGTTGAAAAAAACAGAGCAAAGTATTGTATAAACCAGTTTTGGTGGTTTGCGCAATTTATTTGTATTTTGGGTGTACTTTTAGACGGTAATTGTGTTTTATCAGTATTAGATATTTAATTGTTATACTGTGTAAAGTGATAATTTCGTTAAAATTGTTTTGCTTACATTCTTTGATTATCATAAAATAAAGAAATTATATAATTCAGTATTTATTTAAGTATTGTTTGACGTAGGCAGTGGTTGGTGATTATCATTTATCAGTGATACTACAGCTTTGTTTCTGTATACTTTTGGGATTTAAATGGGGTTTTAGTGTTCTCTTAATGTTATGTCTTGGTTCTCTGTTCAATGTACACACTCTGTTTTGTGTGTTTGCTTGCTGATTGTTGTGAACTTGGTGTTAGAGACTGACGAGAATGTTAATTTTCTGTTTCTCGGCTTTCTTTTTCCTTTATGTAATTTGAAATATTGAATAGTATCTTATTTTTACTATGTTTGTGTAGTCCCTTCATTGAAAGAATTTTGTGTTTCCAGTGCTAATTGTTAAGTTGAAAAGTATGCAAGTAGCATGTGAACAGAGACAATTTCAACCGTTCAGTGACTTTTACTTCTCAAAATTCGACCTATTTTCTTCTTAAATTCCAATATGATTTTAGCTTTGAAGGATTTTAGATAGGGTATATTTGTAGTCATTCTCTGTGATTGAATTTTTTTGGTCTTAAGAAGAAAGAAAGAAGATCCTTTTGGAGAGAAGCGATATGACTATAGATGGAGGAAACCAGCAACTTGTGGCAGATACCGTTCCATGGGCCAGAAGGTAGCTTATTTATCTTTCTGCATTCTTATATTTAAGATAAGATAAAATGTGGACGTCTTATATTTGTTTTCTTCTTATTCCGACCATGAATATTACAGTATTTCTCAATCTGTACAAAGCAAATAGTGCATGGATTTGGCTTTGACAGTTTAAATGCCTGCAAAAGAGTAGAAGATGCTCATGGATTGTTTCAAAATAGTCATTATATTTATTTACTTTGATTGTAGTTATCAATTGGAAGCACTGGAGATGGCATTGAAACAGAACACCATTGTTTTCTTCGAGACCGGAACTGGAAAGACTCTAATTGCAATCATGCTTATCCGCAGTTACACCCATCTTTTGCGAAGCCACTCACCCTACATTGCTGTTTTTTTGGTCCCTACCGTTGTTTTGGTCTCTCAGGCATGTTTATTTCATCTTCTTTTCTTTCTATTTTCTTCCTGATAGAGCCTGAATATTGCCTTGCCAATTTCAATATGTATTACTATAATTTTGCTGCGTTGATTTTGAGGTTAGTCATGTTCATGATTATTATCAGCAAGGTGACGTTGTGGCGAAGCACACTGACTTGAAAGTGGGCCGGTATTATGGTGAGATTGGAGTTGATTTTTGGGATGCAACAACATGGAAGAATGAGATCAAAGAACATGAGGTTTGTATGACCTATCATTTTGGCATTGGGTGATTTCAGTTAATTTTACGCATTACATGGTTCATTAGATTGATACCATTTCTGTTTGGTGTTTACATGTATGATTCTCACTTAGTTCTTAGGAATGTTTCTAAAACTTTGATATCAGTTATTTAAAAATTCTATATCAGGAAAATGTCTGCTTATTGCACATTTTCATTTTCCAGGTGCTTGTAATGACGCCTCAAATCTTGCTCGATGCTTTGAGGCACAAGTTTCTGAGCCTCAATCAGATAAAAGTTTTAATATTTGACGAATGCCATCATGCAAGAGGCAAACATCCATACTCGTCCATAATGACGGTAAAATATCTGCAAGTTAGAGTTCTCTTTTGGAAATTTCATAGACATCTTGAGTTTGTGCAGATTGTGCATATGATATATACTTGCTTAGATTTCTGATTTATATTTTCATCGTTTCAACTTTCAAATTTGTTCATGTTGGCCTTAGATTAAGTCCAGGCTCTTCTTTGGAAAAAAAAATAAAAAATCTTTGCTCGTATTTCAATATAATTAAGAAAATAAACTTGCAGGAGTTCTATCATCAAGAACTAAAGAATAACAGTCCGTCGCTACCTAGAATATTTGGAATGACCGCTTCTCCTCTAAAGTCTAAAGGTTAGTGTTATGAAACAACTAAACATAATGTTATTTTTATATTATGTAGCTCTTAGCTTTGTCGTCTTTTGTATAAGTGACTTTGCTTGCCCTCTTCCAAATTCTTTATAGTTTCTGCTAACGACAAAGCCTACTGGGATGGGATCAGTGCTCTTGAAAATCTGATGCATTCAAAGGTTTTATTAAAACTCTTATACTTCAATACTTGTACTAAATTATCAAATATACAAAATTAGAACCCATGTTATGGTTTGTTTACATAAATATCTCTCCCTTACCATGTTCTATTCATGCAATGGTAACTAAATCTCATTTTCTTTTGAATGAAGATCTTCACATGTGATTCGGATTCTGTTTTAACTCAATACACTCCATTTTCAACACCAAAGTTGAAGACATACAATCATAAGGATATACCTCATGAGACCTCCAATATCCTTGGAAACAATTTACTGAGATTGGTACAAGAGGTATTCATATCTCGTAGCTAGTTGGTGCCATTGATTTTATTTTCCTTTTATTTTTTATCCAAATGTCATGACAGTAACTATGTTAATACATTTTTCAGCATGAACAATCTCTCGAGAGATTAAATATTTCACAGTCTGTAAAAACATCTGCAAAGGAGAAACTAAAGAAACTTAATTCAGTCTTCATGTTTTGTTTAGATGAGCTGGGGGTTTGGTTAGCTATGAAGGTATATTAATGGTATTTACAAGCACAACTAATTCAATTTTATTCGGGACTGAAATTTTATGTTACGATATAGTCAGCAGAAATTTACTCTCAAGTAGAGGGTAACATTTTTATATGGGGCAATGTGGCTGTAACTGGTGATAAAGTTGCTAAAGCTTTCAGTAAAGATGCTGTAAAGGCCTTCTCTTCACACATTCCATCTGGTACGTCTCTATCTCAGTTAGCAGAGTCATTATTCTGTCAATGTCCTTGTTGTCAAGGCTTATTATTTTTTTCTGTGATTATTTCCTTGTAGATCCACAATGGTCAATTGGTGATGACTTGAAAGTAAACATGGAGGCTGGATATGTTTCGTCAAAAATTATATGCCTTGTTGAGACTCTCCTTGAGTACAGGTCTGTTAACTATTGTATATTCGTTCGTTGGAGCTTTCTGATTATTTGTATTGTATACATGAATACAACTGATTCAAAACTTATATCTGTTGCTATGTTAAATAACCATCATTTACATTTTTAATATTTTCTTGCACAGAGAATTGAAGGACTTGAGGTGCATTGTGTTTGTCCAGAGGGTTGCCTCTGCAATTGTGATTAGTAGACTGCTGAATGAGTTGCTTCCAGAACCCACTGGCTGGAGGACTGAATACGCAGGAGGGTTTGGTTCTGCATATCTATCTCAGAGTCGGGAGGAACAACATAAAATTGTTGAAAACTTCCGCAAGGGGACGGTGAGATTTGAACTTGTGTTTATGATTTTGAATTTTCTTGTATACAAAATCTTTTTTCTAAGCCATTGTTGTACTTGACTTTCAGGTTAACATCATCGTCGCAACCTGTATGCTTGAAGAGGGTTTGGATGTCCGAAGCTGCAACCTTGTAATTAGGTTTGACCCTGCTGCAACCATATGCAGTTTTATTCAGTCTCGTGGCCGCGCTCGTATGCAGAACTCAGATTTTGTAATAATGGTGAAAAGGTCAGCTGTGCTGCCATTATTCTTTATTTGCTGTTTTTGTTTTCTCCGTTAACAGGTCTTCTGAGTGAACATGAAAGTGCAGAAATTCTTGATGGTTATAGTTTATTAATTGTTCAGTTTTTTGTATATGTAGCGATGATCATTCAGCTATTGAGAATGTCAATAAGTATTTGGAGAGTGTGTCTATGATGCGGAAGGAATGTTTGAGCCATTCTGATCTTCCGTGTCAACCATTAAGCACTGAAATGTATGGTGAGCCCTGGTATAGAGTTGAATCCACCGGAGCAATCGTGACATTGAGTTCTAGTGTAGAATTGCTTAATTTTTATTGTTCAAGGCTGCCTTCTGACAGGTTTGCCATTGATCATTGTTCTTTCAACTCATCATTTTTTTGCATTGATGAAAGATTAAAACATTTTGCTTTATTTTTCTTGTTTTTTAGATACTTTAAGCCTTATCCTCGGTTCACCATTGATAAGGAGCTGGGGAGTTGTACGATTTGCCTCCCCAGTAGCTGCCCCATACAAACAATTACCATCTCGGACAAGACCAGCAAATCATTAAAGAAACTTGCTTGCCTTGAAGCTTGTAAAAAGCTCCATTTAGTTGGTGCATTGACAGACTACCTTGTCCCAGATATGGTGGGGGAAGAGACAGAAGATCAAGACTATGGTATTTTTTCCTCAATATTTCTTTTAATAAACTTGCAGGTTACTCTGGGGATATGTCACCTTTCTATTTCAGTTACTTACGAAATCTGAATGTGCAGGATGTGAACCATATGTAGAGGAACAAGTGAAATATATTCCAGGAGAATTGGTTGGCTCTCGTGTCAACAAGTCTGAAACACGTTACGAGTGCTATTTAATTGAGCTACAATTGGACTTTCAATATGATGAGAAGCCTCGTGATATTCTACTGGCTGTTCATGAAAGGCTAGACCGTGATCTGGAAAATTTTAATTTTCATCTGAATGTGGATAGAGGAACAGTAACTGTGAATGTAAAAGATGCTGGATATATTACACTGAATCCCGAGCAGGTATGCTAATATTTCTTTGCGCATATCACATGCGCAATTGATTGGCCAAGTTATTAATTTTTGCAATTACTATTAATTTTATCTTTTAACTTTGCTTCAGGTTCTCGTTTGTCAGCAATTCCAAGTTACTCTTTTTGGGATTCTTCTTAAACATGACTTAGATAAGATTAACAAAGATGGTTCGACCATGTATAAATATCTTCTTCTCCCATTTCTACGCTCAAATGATGAAATATCAATTGATTGGAAATGCATTTCTGCTGTTCTGTACCCAAAATATTCTTCCTTGAATGATCATATGGATGGGTGTTCAAGTAAAGATGATAAATATCGCGTGCATACAAAAAATGGGTTGGTGTGCCGTTGTGTGCTAGAAAATGCCTTAGTACGCACACCTCATAATGGTCACATATATTGCGCGAAGGGCATTTTGGATGATATTGATGGCAATTCATGTTTTAATCCCAAAGATGGAGAACCTATTACTTACAAAGACTATTTTAAAAAGAGGTTTGTATTTTGATCTTTATGTAAGAACTAGTGGCTTTATGTAGAGATGTTTAATTTAATTAATAAAAAATTTCTTGCAGCCATGGGATCAACTTACAATTTGAACAGCAAAATCTTCTTCATGGGAAACACACATTTACTGTGCAAAACTACCTTCAGAGATGTAGACCACCCAACAAAAAAGGTTAGTTGAATGTACTATCATTTTTTATTTTCTCCTCTTGATGTATCTCTGAAACTGAATTTTATTTTTACGTCTTTTTATCATCATATAAGAACCATTTCGTTTAACAAGACAATATATGCTATACTATTCCGGAAGCCTTATAGAATAACCTCTTTCAAGCTGCAAAATTCCACATCAATAAATAAACCATGTTAATTTATTCACCAATGTTTTGTTTTAATGGATGTCTGAATCACTTGTGAAAAAAGAGTTAAGGAGTCTATGCAACATCGTTGTATGGTTCTTTGCTGACTGTGCTCTTTCTTTTGTGCAGAACGTAGTAATAGCTCATGTGCATTACCACTTGAGCTTTGCTCAATAATCATGTCGCCTATTCCTATTTCTACAATTTATTCTTTTTCACTTCTTCCGTCTGTCATGCATCGGATCGAGTCCCTGATTATAGCTGCCAACTTGAAAAGTGTACCCATGCTTCACTCAAACGAAAATGTTGTTATTCCCACAGTCAAGGTATGTTCTATATCTCTTGCCTTTGGCCTCAAAAATTTCAAATTATATAATCTTGAGTTGTGTTTCTGCTTCAAACAATTTAAGCACTCATTATGTGTGAATATATTCTAATTCAATGTTCATTAGGTTTTGGAGGCAATCACGACGAATAAGTGCCAAGAGAAATTCCATTTAGAATCATTGGAGACTCTTGGTGACTCTTTTCTAAAATATGCCGCTAGTCAACAACTATTCAAGACATATCAAAATCGGCATGAGGGCCTTCTAAGTCTCAAAAGAGAGCGGATCATCTGCAATGCTGCATTGTGCAAACTCGGATGTGACCGCAAAATCCCGGTAATAAAAGATTTAATAAGCGAGAGAGAATTTCTATTTGCAATTGTTTTGTTTTTAGGTAATATATGATATGCATTATTTCCTCAATTTATTTCTTAATAAATCTGGTTGTATATTTCAGGGTTTTATCAGAAATGAAGAATTTGATGTGAACACATGGATAATACCTGGCACAAAGTGTGGTGGTGATGAATTGCAAGAAGAGCAAGAATCATGGTGTAAGAAAGTGTATATTGGAGTGAGGAGAAACATAAAAGGTAAGATCGTAGCAGATGTAGTAGAAGCATTGATTGGTGCCTACCTCATTGCTGGAGGTGAAAAGGCAGCCTTGTCCTTTATGTCATGGCTTGGCATCAATGTCGATGTTCTCAACGTACCTTATATGCGCACCTTCACTCTCAAACCAGAGGAGCATATCAATGTCATCTCCTTGGAGACTCTTCTTAACTACAAATTCCGCGATGCTTCTCTCTTGGTTGAGGCATTAACTCATGGTTCTTATATGCGCCCTGAGATTCCTGCATGCTATCAGGTATGTGTTTTAATTATGTTAATTCTCTAGTAACTTAATTAGCATATTTGGATGTTTAATGAGATGTATTTTGTTGTCCAGCGTTTGGAATTTCTTGGAGATGCAGTGCTAGATTATCTAATGACTTTGCACCTCTATAGCAAATATGACGGCCTATCTCCTGGACTTCTTACCGATCTACGGTCAGCATCAGTGAACAATGATTGCTATGCCCAATCTGCTATTAGGGCAGGGCTGTACAAACACGTTCTTCATCTTTCTCCAGACTTGCACAAACATATAACCGAGATTGTCAGCAACATTGATGAATCACCCTCGGTTGAAACTTTTGGATGGGAATCTGAGATGTCTCTTCCAAAGGTAGGTTTCATTTGGATTGAAATCATGATGTTCATCAAAACATCATTGTTTATGCTTCCTTGTGTTTTTATAGGTACTTGGGGATGTGATAGAATCAATAGCGGGGGCGATTTACGTTGATTCAGGGTGTGATAAGAAGAGAGTTTTTGAATGCATGAGGCCTATTCTTGAGCCCTTGGTTACAGTCGAGACGCTGAGGATCCACCCAATAAGAGAGCTCAATCAATTATGTCAAAAGATGCATTACGGTTTTGACAAGCCCACTGTTTCTAGGGAAAATGGGATGGCTTATGTTACAGTGCAAGTTGAAGCTCAAGGCACCGTGCACAAGGCATCACGATCTGCTAGTGATAGGAAATTGGCTGAAAAACTAGCTTGCAGAGATGTTTTGAAGTCTCTGAAAGAGGAAAAGTCGGAACAGCTGAATTGAAGCCTCGTTTTGTAAAGTTACAAGTTATATGGCATATCTTTTGTTTTACAGTAACTTATGTATAGATGATTGCTCAAAGATATGGCTTACATTAACATATGTGTGAACATGTTCACACGAATTCCATCTCATTTTTGTTTTATTTGTGAGATGGGTCTAACAAAAACTTGTATACATGATCCATTTTGGATTTATAGGGTAGGATTATTAGAAGTTTTTATCTGCCTGTATATCGTACCATTTTGAATTGTGATGCTGTGAATGTGTTCATCAAATGAAAATGAGAGAATTTTATTTTCTTTTAACTGGTCATGACTGTAGAATGAAATGAACGCAGAACCAAAGATGACTGTACACAAGAGTATATCATCAGAATTGGCACATGTCTATGAAAAATTACATAAAATAAATTGAAGGTAAAAAAAAAAAATCAGCAAAATCTTCCTGTTTATCCTATCACTTATCATTCATATCTTGTTACAGATGAACAATGATACTTGTAGCAGAGCCAAAACTTGCTCATTCACGATCAGGACAAGTTTGTTATAAATCAGGTTTCCGACTGACGAAACATGAAGATGGTGAATTCTTTTAATAGCTAATTTCCACATTCTGCGCGATTCCTAATCTACAGCTCTCACAAATTTGTATCAATGGAGAAAAACGTCGATAATTTACTCCCTCAATGCCATTTGCAAATCTTTGGCATTGGATACTATTTCATTCAAGTCCTTGAGACTACAACAAGGACCTCTTCTAATTCCTTTCTCCTTCATAATTTCCTTTGCCCGACCAACTTCTTCCCATTTACCAGCTGCTGTGTAAATGTTGACCAGCAAATTGTAATGCCAAAAGTTCAGAGGATCTTCTTCAATCAATTCTTTGGCAATTTGCTCCCCTAACATCACATCCCCTTCAAAACGACACGACCCAAAAACCCCGGCCCATAGTGAATATTCTGGAGGCTTATCCTCATCACTTGGAATGTTCTTCAAAATATCCACAGCCTCTTGCTTTAGACCAACACTAGCCATGAGATTAGCCAAGCACCAATAATGCGCGAAATTAGGTTTTATATTAAACACATCTGTCATTTGAGCGAAGTAGTTTTTCCCCTTCTCCAACATTCCAACTCGGGCACAAGCACATAAAACTCCAATGAAGGTCAGTTCATCAGGGATAATCCAGTTCCCATGGTCCTTTTGACTTATTTTATCCACCATTTTCGAATAGAGACTAAGTCCACCTACTGGATCCCCATGAATGCAGTGTCCCAAAATCATTGCATTCCAAGTAACAGAGTTCTTGCTTGGCATTCTATCAAAGATTAACATAGCAATATCCACTCTCCCACATTTGCAATACATATCAATCACAGTAGTATCTATAATCAATCTAAAACTTGAAGATGATTTAACAATAACCCCATGAACTGATCTTCCTTCCTTCAATCTATTAGACCTCCCACAAGCTGCAATCACTTGCACCATTGTAGTATCATTACTCTCAAATCCAAGGGCCATCATTTCTCTGAACAACTTCAATGCGTTCCCTGGGTTCCGGAAATTCAAATACCCAGTGATCATAACATTCCAAGAAACGACATTCTTCACAGGCATTGCATCAAACAGCTTATGAGCTATTCCCATTTCACCAAACTTGGCAAAACCATCAACCATAGTATTCCAGGAAACCAAGTCTTTCTCCGGCATTTTATCAAACACTTTGCGCGCAACATCCATTAACTCACAACAAGCGTAAAAATGAATGAGAGAGTTCTGCACCGGCAACACATTATCCACCCCGAATTTCACAGCGTGCCCATGACACATTTCCCCCAACCTCAAACAACCCAATTTAGCGCAAGCACTAATCAATGGTGGGAAAGTAAATCCATTAGGATAAAAATTACCTCCTCTTAGATTCTCAACATAAAAAACCACGGATTTTGTATAATAGTTGCTGCAAGAGTAGGTCTTTAACACAGTGTTAACACAGAAGGCATCAGGAAAACCGACACACCTGAAAATCAACAACGTATAGCGTGAATCGTGGATTATATTGGAGGAGAGCTTCAAAAGGCGGCCGGCAAAAGATGAGATTTGGAGAAGACCAGATGTAATTAAGTGGGCTTGGATTTGAAACAGATGGAATGAACTTTTACAGCATCCAAGGAAGTAAAGAGCTCTGTTAGTAATGTTGTTGGCGTTCGAATAGGATGATGAAAGAGATGAAAAGGATGGGTGTGAAGAGGAGGAGAGAAGGCTTTTGAAACGAAGCACCTTTGCCATTCATCGACTGTTGTTCATTCATACAGCGGCTTTGTTACATTCTATGATTCTGCCACAAGGCTAGGGGATTGAAATTGTGTTTGTGTATACATATTTGGGTAAATAGTGGTTTTACTTTGACCCCTTTTAATTATTTCCCCTATTTACCCAAAAGTTGAAAAGTGGAAATAATTTTTTTACGTCCTATAACTTTTCAACTTTTTCAAAAACGTCCAAAAAAAGTTAATTTTCCAATTACGTCCCAAATTTTAGCTAACTTTTCCAATTACGTCCCAAGTTGCCGGAAACATCAAAACGACGTCGTATTACATCATGGTTACGACGTCGTTTTGATGTTTCCGGCGATTTGGGACGTAAATGGAAAAGTTAGCTAAAATTTGGGACGTAATTGGAAAACTTAACTTTTTTGAATTTTTTTTTAAAAAATATGGAACTAATAAATTTTTTAACACTAATAAACATGACAATATTATATATATACTCCTTATAATATTACATTGAATTATTATATACTCATATAATATATTAAAAATAATGAGTAATAATAAATAAATAGATAATAAAATTTCATATACTCCATATTAATTAAAAATTATGAATCCATTTAACATTAAAATTGTGAATGGATTTAACTTTATAAAATAAAAAAATTATATATAATAATTATCATAAGAAATTATATGCTAATATTAATGACCATAAATATAATATTTAACAAAATATCATGTAATTCTATTAAGTATAATTTTATGTTCTAAAATTGAATGAAATAAAGGTTAAATTTTTTGAATTGTATAAGATAAATTAATATTAAAATTATAATCATTTTCTTTAAAATAATGAGTATAATAAATAAATAAATAATAAAATTTCATATACTCCGTATTAATTAAAAAATTATGAATCGATTTAACTTAAAAAATTTAAAAACAATAAATATAAAAATTAATAATTATTATAAGAAATTATGCTAATATTAATGACCATAAATATAATATGTTAACAAAATATCATGTAATTCTATTCAGTATAATTTTATGTTCTAAAATTGAAAAAAATAAAGGCTAAAATTATTATAAAATAAATAAATGTGATAACTTACTACTTAATACTATCCAAAAACTATATTTACTAATTTATTCATATAAATAATATACTGATAATAAAATATATAAGTAAATTTATTTGTTTAGATTTACATTACAAAGAAAATTTTAAAAAAATATATAAATTTTTTTAAAAAAAGTATATAAACATATACAAACAATTAATCAAACAATTTCAAGTATTTTTTTAGATCCCATAACTATTCTATTTTTTTAAAAAAATTCCAAAAAAGTTAAGTTTTCCAATTACGTACCAAATTTTAGCTAATTTTTCCATTTACGTCCCAAATCGCCAAAACCATCAAAACGACGTCGTAACCATGATGTAATACGACGTCGTTTTGTTGTTTCCGGCGACTTGGGACGTAATTGAAAAAGTTAGTTAAAATTTGGGACGTAATTGAAAAAATTAACTTTTTTGGGACATTTTTAAAAAAGTTGAAAAGTTATGGGACGTAAAAAAATTATTTCCCGGTAAATAGTGGTTTTACTTTGACCCCTATTGAAAACCACTATATATAATATTATGTATACATATTTGGGTAAATAGTGGTTTTACTTTGACCCCTTTTAATTTTTCTACTCTTAAATTTTCGAATTTTAAAATTAATTCTCTATATTTAGAAAATTTAGTGTTTTAGTCATTTAAATGACTAACATATCCTCTATGTTTAGAAAAAGTTTCGTGTTTTACTCGCAGGTAAGGTAAAAATTTGTGTGAGACCGTCTCACGGATCTTTTTCTGTGAGACGGATCCTTTTAACTCATATTTCAAAATTTTGGGTAGGATAACTCATATTTTTTTTTCAGATTTTGATTTGTAAAAAAAATAATAATGTTTAAGTGAAAAGTGATAATATTTTTAACAAAAGTGATTATCAATTTTTGCTCAAACATCTCACGGTCTCACCCAAGACTAGCCCAGAGGTAATTCATTCAATAATATGTGACTTGACAATTATTTTCGATTATACTAATTTTTTCCTGTTGTAGTCTTTTTCCCCGTTAACAAAGTAATCCATAAGGTAATATGTGGCCTGACAAATTTTTATCCCCAAATTTTTTTGGACTTTTGAAATTAATCTTCTATGTTTTGAAAGTTCGTGTTGAAGTCTTTTTCCCAGCTAAAAGAGTAATCCATCCGGTAATATGTGGTGTGAAATTATTTAGGGGGTGTTTGTTTTGAAACTCACCCGTCCAGACGTGGGACGTAACATCCCACATCTTGTTCTACTTCGGGATTTCACATCCGAATTTCCACATCCAACTACATCTATCCCTAAAAATACTTATACATCCTACTATTACATCTCATCCAACTACTCTTACCCAATTTGATTTGACATAAAGTCACATCTCATTCTACTCAAAATCCCAAAACAAACACACACAATTACTATTCATCAGGATTTCCCCCATCCTACATAATCCCAAAACAAACATCCCCATTTTACAACAATGATTTGGTGCGATAAAAGAACTAAAACGTGTCACCACTTAATAGATATGTTAGAGTAGAGATGTCTGACATCAAAAGTTTGTTAGCCACTTCATTCTACTCTTGCATACGTTTATTTAAAAGCACAAACAATATTTAGGATTTGGGATTTTTTTCATGCACAAACTCCCACTGAGGAGGCACAGGCTCAGGAGATGAAGAAGTTTCATTTCCACTATGCAAAACCTTCTTCAGCCATTTAACCTTGTTTATGTATTCCTCCATGTCCATGATTGCTGCTTCCACTGTGTCTGAATTTTGAGTGAATCCTTTGTACTTTGTCACCCTTGTACTGCTACTTTCTTCAAGGGACCGTTTCTTCGTCTCTGTGCTCTTTGACTCATCTGAAACAGCTTCAACACCTGCGCAAACCACCACCAATCTGCTCTTTGACTCGTCTGAAACAGCTTCAACACCTGCACAAATCACCACCAATCTAAAACATACTTGCACACTTCATAAATACTAGGATGAGTCAAAGTTTACCTTGATTCACAGGTGGCTTCATAAGCCCAGCACAAGGGCAACCACTCTCCATGTCGTCTGCTCTTGTTCTTCCCTTAACACGTGGGGCCAAGGAACTGTGCTCAGGAAAAAAAATTCTTTTTGGAGCAATTGCAACTGGAGTCCCATTGATTTCAGGATCCGCAATTTCAAAAATTCCCATCTTAGTTTGTTCGGATTGAATTGCTAAATCCTTGACCAGCTTCTCATTCTCATTTTTTAACTTAAGAATCATATCGTCCTTTTCTTTCAATTCACTTTGAAAACGTATCCTATCCTCTTCCATCACCTTTTGCAGCCTACTTATTACTTCAATAAGCAGATCTTCTATTTTTTTGCCCTCCAGATTCTCAACACCAGATGTTGTTTTCAAATTTATCCCTTCAACATTGCTTTTTTCTTTATTCCGACTAACCTGAACAAATGTGGCTTTTCCATCATTCACACCATTCGTAGAATCTCTATTAATCTCATGAATATTTCCACCAACAGTAGAATCGGTATCAAATCCGATATCAAATGAAGGACAATCAATTATCAAGCTCTGATTTGCGTTGGAACTAGATCCAACCTCAAAACGTTTTGAAGATGATTGCTGGAATACCACATTCTGTTTCTCAGTGGCATTGGAACGTGTACGCGGCATATCAGCTTCATTTGATTTATCATTTGCTTCCTTTCCATCCTTGGAATTAATAACATTTGTGTCAATGTTTTTTGCACATGCAGAGTGTTCTGAACATCTGATCTTACGGAGAGAAATCAGTTGCTCTTTTTCATCAGTTGTGGGCTTCAATTCCTCGGTAGAAACCTTAAAAGATATATATCAGTATAGGTAATATTTTATACTAGTATACAATTTCATTCATTTTTATGAATATGCACATTTACCTTTGTGAATTGATGCAGTTTTCCACGTGAAATTACTTTATTGAGCGCTTCAGTATTCCATTTCAGAAATCTTGGGAACGCTGTTGCCTTTATTGGTTCAACCAACCTCGTGTGCTCACATAACCAGTACTGCACAAAGAAATACATAACCATATATTGATGATCAAGTGTATTGCTGAAATAAAATAAAATATATACGGAGTATTATATATAAAGTTTAAATATATATAGAATACCGGTAACATCATAGCACAACCACCAGCCTTCATTTGTTTGCTTCTCTTAAGCTGACTCTTTAAATGATCTACGACATACGTGCTCCAGTCGTACTTGCAGATATCTGAGAATTCTTCCAAATAGTATGTTAGGTGCCATGGGACTGCTCCACTACGAACTGGACACATTACAGCTGCCATTAGGTAACAACATGTCAGCCTTGCAACATCCTTAATCGATTCAGTGTTTGGTTGCTGACTAAGCTCCCTTATCTTAGCCAAAAGCTGTGGTTTATACAAAGACTGCATTAATTGAGGCCTTGTACGAAATTCCTCCAGAAAACAACGCCTCACCCAAACCGGATGCTCATACTCATCTAGTCTCAGACTTATCTTTTCAGTCCCGCTACTTATACCGAATATCAGTTCTGCATCTTGCTTTGATAATGTCACCCTCTTACCTCCGATAACGAAGCTTTCAGTTTCAAAATCAAACCTTTTCACAATCTCCATTATGTCCTTCTCAAATTTTTTGCAGTGCTTACTCAATAAAGCATCGACATTTCTGTAAATTGAGTTAAAGAGGAACCAGAAAGGAGTTTTCCTTATCTCTGAAAGCTGTTGTTCTGAGAATTCCAGACCTTTCAAATCTTTAATCACAGAACGCAAATTGGATCGATAATATGTTTGGGAAGTGTCAACATGTACTCCCCCTGTAATACATACATATATATTCAATAAGTTTATGATTTTTATCTATTCATCTATACAGATATAGAATGTTATATATATTAAATTAGAAAACAGAACGTACCAAAGCAATTAGTTGGTTTAATAACTTCTTTTCCCTTGTGTGAACGCTTTTGTCTCACTATGAATGACTCCGAATCACTCTCTGCATATAAGGTTCAGTTTCTAATTACATATCTCAATAAACGTACATTCTGGGAGTGTACATTCAGGGAGTATTTATTTAACATCTAGATCATATTCTGCAAAATTGTCATGCACTGATCACTCTTGAAAAAATAATGTACATATTTTAAAAAGTTACCTTCCGATTCAGATGTATTGTACTTACTTCTTCTTCTCCTCCTATACTCGACATCACTTTCAGAATCTAATAATATTACAATAAAAAGTAAAATCATTGAATATAATCAAACATATAAATGTTATCATTGTATGAAGATAAACACACAGAACAACGCACCTGAATCAGATTCTATATACACATATCGTATAACTCGTTTCCCTGAAATTGATGAAATAAAAATAAAAAAGTGCAAAATATATGAACTAAATTAATAACGTCGTGACATAAACTGTAGCTAAAGCATATAAACACACACCTTTACGCTTGTCTTGATTCTTATCTAACCGCCTCTTCTTCTCAGAGGATGCTTCAAATAAAACAGAATTATAGTAAGTCATACAGAACAGATTTGTATCAACTTCATAACTCAAATCACTATATGCAACATATATTATAAATGAATGCAGCATAAACACATAATTATGCTGTACAATATTGGGGTTACATTAATAAACTATAACAACGATTGAGTTTCGTATACATAATAGGGTACAAGACATAACATCTACTTGCATAACTAGAATTTAAAAAATTCTATATAATTGATAACTACATACGGAGTATTACAATTACCTCTTGTTTGAACTCTGCGAACACTTTCATCTACACCTTTCATTCTTTTCCTCCTTTCTCCTTCACCAATGTGAATGCCGGATCTCTTTTCCTTCACCATCTGCATATAATGAAATAATACACGAATACAACTTAATTTTTTAGTCCGTAAATACACATAACCAATTAAAGCATGAAATTGAATATGAAGAAACATTATCAGAAATAATGAACATAGATCTGATTTAAAGAACAATGATATATCAATAAAATGAAATTAATATGCAGATTCTAGACTATGAACATATTTCACATGCAGACTTCAAGAAAATAATTCTATACAAAACTACTTATAGCTTGCGCCTATTCATCCTAAATTTTCTCATATTACTTACTTAAACTACATGAAAGCAAATCTTAACCGTGCATAGCAATAGAAAACATTTATTATTAAAAATTACAATTATTGATGCAGAAAACTTAACTTTAGAATGGATTTACATTATAGAAAAAGAACACGAATTTTTAGGGTTTCTCTAGTCAATAATCTAAGATATGCATATTTCACTTTGAATTGAACAATAAGAGCACAAGATCAGGAAAATAAGCTTTATTTTCACACATGCAAACTATACAGTCGAATCTGTACAGTATTTGGGTCGTGAAAAGTATTTAATCGAATCCTCTAAGTGAAGTTACAGAACAAATGACGATTTCAGAGTAAAATACTAGTCAAGAACTTGCATGTCAAAAAATTGCATTTACCTGGAATAGATTTCTCTGTTGTTTTACTTCTTCTTTCAGAGAGATGAAATGCAGTCGAAGCAATGATATTGAGAAGTGATTATGCAGCTTATTACTCGGATTATTTGTTTTCAGAAAACTTCTTGAATTTTGGAGAGGTGATTGATTTGCGCGATTCTCGAAATTTGACAATATAAAATCTCACAGGACAATATTTGATTAATTAATACTCTTCGTCCCCAAATTATTTTTATAGTTTAACTAATATAAAAAAAAAAAAAAAAAAAAAAAAGAGATTTAGGTGGTGTATTAGTTGTGTAGTCTATAAAAAATTTTAAAACTTTCAAAATGTGAGTTATTCAATTTGAATTTTTAAGAGTCTTTTTAAAAGTTACTTTCTCCGTTTCGAAATTATTTGCACGGTTTGACTGGTACAATTTTTAAGAAAATAGGATTTAGTGGTTGTACAATTTTTAAGAAAAGAGGATTTAGTGGTTGTAAGATGTAAGATAAATAAGAGTATTTTAAGTGATTTGATGAGGTGGAAAGTAAAATGTATATAAAAAAAGGAGTGATAATTTTGAAAATAAAATGATGTCGGGAGGGTATTAATCTTGTTGGTATTTCCATATTAAGAGTGTACAAATAATTTTGGGACGTTTCAATAAGAAAAGTGTGCAAATAATGGGACGGATGGAGTATGAGATATTCAGTGCGGATTTTAAAAACTATTAAAAAAAATTATTACGTATTCAAGATTTTAATACTTTATAGACTTTCTTTGATTATTTTTAAAAATATATAAATAGATTTCACTCTCCAAAATCTTTTATAAATCCAGAGATTTCAACCTATTCTCTAAAAAAAAAAGGTTAAGAGAAAAAAAAATTCTTCTAACAATAACAAAGGTAGTACACAAATCTTTTGTTGCGAAAATATTGAGTTGGTTTAGGTCATTTAACATTATTTTCTGTTAATAAATATTTTTTTATTTATAAATTATTTTGAGTGATTTTTTCTATAGATTTTTGTTTGTTTTGTGATGGAGACTCGACTGCTAACCTGCTGCATTTTTCGCTGTCATCAAATTTGATTTATTTTGCTTCTTGTACAAAGATTATTAGTGTAAACCAATAAACAAAATATATTTCACAATCCTGTCAAGTTTATAAAAATTCATATAAATCAATAAAAAAAGTCACTCAAACTCTGCATGAAGTGTATTAATTTTCTAAATACACATACTTTCTAAAGTCCAAAAAATCTAATATAATCTCAATTGAATACACTCTCTTAGTGGATGATGATGTAAGATAAAAGAAGACTATTTTAAGTGATTTGGTGAGGTGGGGTGTAAAGTGAATTTAGTGGATGTTTTCAAACACTATAAGGTGCTTAAAAGCATTTTTTTTTTTCAAATAGAATCACTTTTGAAGTGTTTTCAAACACAACTAAGTGATTATGTTAATTTGTTAAAAGTGATTTTGGTGAAACACCCCTCCACCTACTTCTAATAGCTTCTATGTGCTTCTCATCATTATAATAATCAACTTTACCCTCACAATTTAAATAATATTTTATCTTTACACATTACCTATCCAAATGTAATAAGGGTGTTTTTTTATAAATTTATAAAAAAAAAAAAATGGTTTGTTTTGTAAACAGTACAACATATACACAATTGATTTAAAGTGTTTAATTTTAAAACACTAACAACTTTCAATTTTATTGCAAAAATTAATTTTAATCACTTTGAATCAATCACTGTGATTTGCAAACACACCCTTAGTGAGGTGTAAAGTAAAATGTATATAAAAAATGAGTGACAATTTTGAAAATAAAATGATTTTGAAAGGGTAATAATTTTGTAGAGTAATTTCATATTAAAAGTGTGTAAATAATTTTGGGATGTCCCAATAAAAAAAATGTGTAAATAATAATGGAATGGAGAGAGTAAAATATTTGTGCATTTGTTAATTAAAGGGTACAGTGGTAATTAAAAAAGATATTGAAAGGGTACATTTATGTACCATTTTGAACACATTAGTAAATAAATAAATAAAAACCCTATGTTTAGAAAGTTTTGTGTTTAACTCATTTTATCAACTAACTGAGACAAAAGGTTTGTACTTTAAAAAGTGGGAGTTTTGTGTTTAACTCATTTTAATTTTCGATTACAATTTTTGTCTTTAGAAAAATTTCAATTTTGAAATTAATCTTTTATATTTTAAAATTCGTGTTGTAGTTTTTTTTCCAGCAAATAAATTATTTCGATTTTATAACAATGATTCGGTGCAGTAAAAGAACTAAAACACGTCACACTTGATAGATATGTTAAATTATTTATGTTAAAATTTCAACTGATTCACATTGATTATTTAGTATACATACAATCAAATGCATTTTCATGTATTAAATATAAATTTTATTTTAGACTTGATTATACATCTATCTTAACCACATATATTAAACTAATCTACCCTATCAAACTGAAAATATTAATGAACAAAAATCAAAATATTTATATATATTTTTATAGATTACATTTGTTATTGGTTTATGTATGTTTCCTTCCAAAAGAAAAAAGCAATTAACCAATAATTTAAATTAGTATCAACCAACATTGGAAGAATTTCAATAATTGATTTTTAATGACCATCTTATACTTCTGAAAAAGTGATTATAAATTTCAATAATTAGAGTAGAGATGTCTGAAATCAAAAGTTTGATAGCCACTTCATTCTAATCTTGCATACGTTTATTTAAAAGCACAAACAATATTTAGGATTTGGGATTTTTTTCATGCACAATCTCCCACTGAGGAGGCACAGGCTCAGGAGATGAAGAAGTTTCATTTCCACTATGCAAAACCTTCTTCAGCCATTTAACCTTGTTTATGTATTCCTCCATGTCCATGATTGCTGCTTCCACCGTGTCTGAATTTTGAGTGAATCCTTTGTACTTTGTTACCCCTGTACTGCTACTTTCTTCAAGGGACCGTTTCTTCGTCTCTGTGCTCTTTGACTCATCTGAAGCAGCTTCAACACCTGTGCAAATCACCACCAATCTGCTCTTTGACTCATCTGAAACAGCTTCAACACCTGCACAAATCACCACCAATCTAAAACATACTTGCACATTTCATAAATACTAGGATGAGTCAAAGTTTACCTTGATTTACAGGTGGTTTCATAAGCCGAGCACAAGGGCAACCACTCTCCCCTTCCTGCAATGTAATTTAAGACAGAAATGTACATTAGTATCCTATCCTACACAAATACAAGTTGAGGAACTAGAAGGAAAGAGAAGAGAAAACAAACCTGACAAAGTATTGTCCAACCTTGTTCTGGAGACCAATCTAAAGATGGACGTACATCCTTGAGAAATACTTCATAACCCGAACCTTCACCAACAGGTGGTAGTTTCAGCTCAATCTGAACAAATAGGTTAATATAAGCTACTCAATTAATGTTACCGTAGTTGACTACTCTATCAACCAATTTACAACAATTTCATATCTAACCACATTTATCAACCAGAAGATAGTGGGGCTAACTGATTGGAGAGGAATTATTACCTGGGCCTTATCATCACCCATTAACTGTGTTATTGTTCCAGACCAATAACAACCATCAGACCACCAGTCCACCAAATCCCCCACCTTCCAGGAATTATCAACAATTACTGTAACTTCACTGGCATGAGTAGGTGTTTGCTTTTCATTATACATCGGTGGGTACTTTGGCCTCAGCATCAATTCTCTCTGTCTCTCTTTTGCCTTCACCAAAGGATGAGGGGGAACCTGATATAACCTCAGGGTTTTCAATTCTGCACAAATCCAAATTGATATAAGTGGTTTTCAATTCTCAATAACAGGAACATAAATATCTGCTCTCAGTAGTCTTCCACTGGTGTATTCCTAGTCATAAAAACAACTTTTATTAAGTCTGGACTTGCAAGGCCAGTAAAGGAATTCTTAAGATCTCAGGAAGGCATCACCAAAAGATACAAATGAATGAATCAGGAGTAGGTTCCAATGTACACACACACACAATAACTACAACTTGGGTGCAAGAAACTCACAATCTCTCTCTAGTTTGTTTCAAATTGGAAAAGTGAGATAAAATCAACACTGCAACATATAAACTAGAGAGAGATTGATTAATTTGTATCAAACACCTAAAGATAGAAAAGTAAATGTTTATAAATACTAAACACTCTGTCTTCTTCCAAGACAAATATATGACGGAAGATGGTCTTTCCTTCTTCCAAAAGAGAAGATGGAATGTTTATAAATACTTTCATCGCATGGATTAAACAAAAAAAAAAAAAACTCAAGACAAGGGTAAGACTGCAAAAGAGGTTATGTTTATGTTTGGTAGAACGTTAAGTTTTATATATTTGCTTTGATATTATCAGGCACTACATTACAGGATTTGTTGTCTGAAGTGTGCCTCCAGGCACTCCAACAGTCAACTTCCATATAACCTGTTCAGGTACTATGCTTACAAAATCAAAATAAAGCAGGTTTTCCCTATTATCTTATAATGTTAAATGCCGGCGAGTTAGTAATTCATCTTGGAGTAATTTAGTTGATAACAACAGATAAAAATCTATATATGCTTTCATGAGCATAATCTAGATATGCTTTCTCCTCTTCTGATTAAATGGAGTCAACTAAATTTATACTGTGATTACCATTGAGAAACCGTGAACTATGTAAAAGGTAGAATAACCAAACACACAGCAAAATACTTCTCGACTTTTGAGAAAGTATGCACACTCACCCTTCAGGACTTGAGTCATGAATATGACAGGTCAAAAGATTGTAATTTTAAAAAAAAAGATATATCTAAATTACTTTAAGGGGAATGCCAAAATCCCTTAAAGCCAAAATCTTATTAACATATAAACCTGGTGATAATGAAGCAGAGTTTTCAGCCCATAGACTTATCTACTAACAAACTGATGTCAGAAAGTAAGGACCAATAATATACAAAGCTTATAACAAATCTAAACCACAGAAAAAAAATATCAACCAAGGCACAGTGCAGAGACTTACTTTCATCTGGGAAGTCATAATATTCTAAAAGATGCACATCTCGTCCTTTTTTCTTGGTAATTTCTCTTATCTGATGAAGAAAATAGACATCCATGTAATTACCATATGCAGCTTTAATTCAACACTGCTAGGAGAACATGTGAAGTACTTATAACCAACACCACTACAAGAATAGAGGCATACATACTAATCATTACCTAAACACTTCTCTATAACAATGACAACCTGAATACTGCACAAACTTTTCCACTCATGAGTATTTTTTACATAGAGTTCACGGCCAAAGTAGCCCAATTTAACACAAGAATTATAGATGACATTCTCCACGCACACAAAAGAAAACGTTACGATTTTGTTTTTGGAATTAATCAATGGTAGAAAGGAATGGCCTATCAAACAAATAAAAGTGGAGAATTCACATCCTATATTACCTTGCAGCGGAACCATGCACCACGATAACCAATCTGGAAAGACCTTGCTTCAACCAGGTCACCAACTTTGAAAGGTAGACCACTCTTTCCCATCATAAATTAAGGCAGAAATTTGTATTCCCTCAACCTACACAAAGCCATTACGAACCACACATCAACATCTCAAACACATGCACACACATATATAATCAAGGGATGAAAAATCCCTTTCACAGTACAATCAAGCCAAATAAAAGTTCATAAGGCGAAAGTACCGTTCCTGTATATATATATTCTCCAAAGAAAACCTAAATTGCTCGTATTAAAAAGAAAACAAACTGTGAAAAACTCTGGTCAACCGGACGTAAACCTATTATATTCATCCGCCTATTTTATTTCGAACGACAATCAAACGAACGTAAATCAATTTTACAACGCTCGATAACTTCCAGTTTTCGCCCTTTAAATAAATCGGAGGGAAGTAGAAATTGAGATCACAAACCTGGATTCGCTTTCAGCTTTAAAGGAAGTAATACCGAGGGTTAACTCTGGCAATTTCTACTCCAACATAACTGAAAACACAAACCTCTACGCTTTGATTCAACAGAAAGTAAGTAAATTTGGTAGTTAATAAGAGAAACCGACGAACAATAGATATATTTTGAAGACACAGGAACAATATTGAAAGGTCACAAAAAGGGTGGGTTCAAATATCAAACGAAGTTGGTAGAAATTATAATATTAATTAAATTACTCTTCCGTCCCAAAATTACTTTTATACGTAGATAGATAGACGAAAAGGTGTTGCCTAAAATTAAAAAAAAATATATATTTAAACAAATAAACATTTTAAGAAATTCAATTCTACATCACAGAAGTTCAGTCACAGAATCTGCAATATCAGAAGAATTTTACGGTGGCACACTTAATAACTTAAATAAAAGGGCATTCAAGCAAAGCAGAACATACAGCTGTAATAGTCAAAGACGACGAAGAGAGGAAGACTTCGAAGATGTGCTAGTGGCACTGGTGGGCCGACCGTCGGTGGTGGAAGTAGGGGGAATCGACAGAAATGGAGAAGAAACAACAGAACAGATTAGATCTAGGGTTTCATTTATATAAATATATTTATTTATTAATTAATTAATTATATTTATTTTATTTATAATTCAGTTGGTTCAGTTTATTCGATTTTTTGAAAATATAAATCGGACCAAAAAATTGAAATTTAAAAAAAAAATCAACTGAACCGAACAATCGAGTAAATCGAACCAAATAAACCGAAAATCGTCGGTTCGATTTTGACATTTGTGTATATTTGAAAATATTGTGAGGGTGAAGTTTATAAAGGAAAATGGATATGAAAGTTATTGTGGGATGAAAAGAGTAAATTACATTCTCAATAATGAAAAAAAAAAATATTAATTAATTAATTCAAAATCGCAAGTAAAGAGTAGCAACTTCAGTTGAAACATTAAAGATTAAAAAAAACAGCTTATCTTGTTTCTCTCTCTCCCCCTCTCATGCTTCGCTTCAACAATGGAGGGCGTCGCTAGTTCAGTGAGATGCACAATTTCATTTTGCATTCCAAAACCTTCAATTTCAATACCCAGCCTACGCGCAGCACTTAGACTTTCGCAGGCGTCTCCGCTCTCGTTATCAATCTATCGTTCTTCACAATTTTCACCCTTTCAATTTTCTTCAAATGGTATGCTATTGCTCAGTGTGTATTCGAGAATTTGCATTCCAAAATTTTGTTTCCTTTTTATGGTTTTTCTATTTCTAGATGTATTGAGGTATGCTGCTAAACTTGGTTAACAAAGAAAAAGAAATTAAAATTCACACACATGGTATTCCAATTACGCTCTGGTGGTGAATTGTTGGGAGCTGTACTTTTCATATTCTGTAGACTTTGATTATGCCATTTGAAATAGTATTTTATTTTCTTGTGTATGCGTTGTAATTATGATTTTTGTCAACTGAAGTGAGCAATGTTTGTTTGGCAACGCCTGAGGCTGGAGTAAGTACAGAGACAGGTGAATGGGCAATGCAAGGTAATGCAATCCATCCGTTTATCATCTACACACTCTCAAGAATCTACTTTTATTACATGAACTTGGGGGAATTAGTGTGCATAACTAAATGAATTATATGATATGGGCAGATTTCTATACTTTAAGGAAAGAGGTGGAGACTCTTTCAGAGCGAGTTGAAGAGATTAGGAATGGTGCTGGTCTGAAACAGCTAGAAAAGAGTCTTGCAGAATTGGAGGAAGCCTCAGGTGATAGCTCTCTATGGGATGATCGTGTCAAAGCTCAGCAGACACTTCAGGCTTTGACAGATGTCAAAGAAAAAATAAAACTTCTCAATGACTTCAAATCACAGGTCTTGATTGATATGATAATTCCATCATCTCAAAGTTAAACACTAACAACTTAACTAAATATCCCATATGCTGTTTACAGGTTGAAGATGCAGAAACAATAGTGAATCTTACACAAGAGATGGACTCCGTTGATGCAGGTCTCCTTGAAGAAGCTGTTGGAATCATCAAAGAATTGAGCAAGGCATTGGAACGATTTGAATTGACTCAACTTCTTTCCGGCCCTTATGATAAAGAAGGGGCTGTAATTACCATCACAGCTGGTGCAGGGGGTACTGATGCCCAGGTAACTCAAGTAAAAAATAAGTAACTCGTGTTTTTAAGATTGAGTTGTGAATATCACGCTAGGCTTTCTGTGTAAAATTTAAGATTGAGTTGCGAATATTGCATCATAAATCATGTTTTTTGATACAAAGCAGTGCAGGATTGGGCTGACATGCTTCTGAGGATGTACGTAAGGTGGGGGGAGAAGCAGAGGTTCAAAACAAAAGTGGTTGAGAAGTCGATGGGAGAAGAGGCTGGTATCAAGTCGGCTACTATTGAAGTGGAGGGGCGGTATGCATACGGATACTTGTCTGGTGAGAAAGGGACCCACCGGATCGTGCGACAGTCTCCCTTCAATTCAAAAGGTCTTCGTCAGGTAACCTTGATCTGGATATGGATTTCGTAACAATCAATTTGTTTGTTTGGTTATAATATAAACCTGCTGAATGATCTCGTGCAGACTAGTTTCACTGGCGTTGAAGTCATGCCTCTTCTTCCTGAAGAATCAATGTTTGTAGACATACCTGAAGAAGACTTGGAGTACAGCTATTCTAGAGCAGGAGGAAAAGGCGGTCAAAATGTTAATAAAATCGAATCTGCAGTACGGATTACTCACATACCTACTGGAGTCACAATTCGTTGCACAGGTTAACCTCGTTTGATCTTACAAGTTTTGTAATATTGTCGCTGTTGCTTAGCGGTTATTAGCTTGTACATTACATAAGTAGTAAACATTCTTCTTGCATCCACTCTCAATAAGAAGTGTATTTTGTTGGTTATTTCAGAAGAACGGTCCCAACTGGCGAACAAGATCAAGGGTCTGAACAGATTGAAAGCAAAGTTGTTAGTGATAGCTGAGGAGCAAAGGGCGTCTGAGATCAAGCAAATAAAGGGAGATATTGTCAAGGCAGAGTGGGGGCAACAAATACGTAATTACGTCTTCCATCCGTATAAGTTGGTGAAAGATGTACGTACGGGACAGGAGACATCAGATATCGCTTCTGTAATGGATGGTGAGTTAGACCCCTTCATCAAAGGTTACCTCAAGTACAAGTACAGCACGGCCATGTCAAATGCAGAAGAGCAATCATAGTGCAGTTGTGGTTGTGGATTTTTTTTATTATTATTATTATTGTTCGTCCTAGTGCAGCAATATATGGGAATTCACTTGTCAATGTCATGGCCAAAAAGATGAAAAAAGAATTTTAGCATTTCAAGTCTTTCTGAGGTTTTACAATTACATATCCAAGACTTTAAGATAGAATGCTAGTGATTACATCTCCCTGCAATGAATTATCTGTCACTTTGATGGTGCCTTATTTTTTCCAAAAAGCAAGCCCAATGAATATGTATTCCCCTTCTGAGCAGCAACTGCAACCCGCTTTTCCCCAATCTGAAGCCATGAGTAACAGAGTTTTTTATTTTCAGAGCGAGCAAGCAAATATATCTCATCGAAAAGTGAAAAGAACGTAGTAAGTTTTTTCTATTTGCAATGTAGACAGTTAGGCAATACATTGACTACTTAAATGTTCTGAAAGCTCAAACTGGAATTTATCATCAATATAACTGCAGGTACAATTTCGAGCAATGGTAGCTAAACATGTTTAAAAGAAGATTGCAAGTATATAAAATAAGCAAGTAAAAGATACCTTATCCATGAGCCAATATCCAACTGTTGGCATATATTGGACCAGGTACATGACGGCCAGAACAGGCTGCACCACAAAAAAGAACAGGGATGAAAAAGAGGAATACATATAGTAGTTAGGACTCCCAATTGTCATTTAAAATATGGAACATTAGAAAGTCTTTTAGTTGGTAATCAAGAGAAGAAATATGCTACAAAGTGAACAGGAAAAAAGATCTTTTAACCTAATTATTTTGCCTTTTCATCACTAGTAGTACTGGTCCTTAGGACACAAGGAATTCTTCAATTGATTACAAAGAGTATTGATGTCTCAATGAACAAACCTGATACGATATCCATGCTTCCTTCAAACCATGACTTGCGGCAATTATCGTGAGCTCTGCACACCTCTCCGACGACACACGCTTCTGAAAATTTATACATGAAAATAACAGGTATTTCAGTAATTCACTACTTTCCAGTAAACAGTAGGAGTTGATAGTTCCATTGCATATAATAAAAAAGGTTGCATCTCCAATATAGATTTTTTCATAGAAAATAATGATTGGATTTACAAGCATTGTCTATAAAGGTTGTAGATGCATAGAAACACAGACAGTGTGGTGACAAAAAAGACATTGTACTACCGCATGGATCTATGCAAAGAAGAAGATTTCATTATTAGAAATTAGTTTCTTTCTTTTTTCCTTTCCTTTCAGCAAGAATATACAAACCATACATGATTCCAGATGAAATGTTTTCGAAAAGACAAGGACCTAGCAATATTTATTAATATACATATGTATGTTTTACCTCAGAAGAACCTTTCTGTTCTGAGGAACCTGCTTCAGAGCTAGTAGAGGTCTTCACAGGTCCTGGACAAACAATAGTTACCTTGATTCCCCTTCTATTTAGCTGTTATCAGAAGAAACCAAATAAGCAATACAGAAAAAGATAAAAGAACATCCTGCATGTATTTTAATTGAATCTAGTTCTAGTGATCTCGAATTTGGTACCTATTTTTCTTATAATTCATTTGAAGAGTGTTAATTATGACAAATTGCTGTGACGCAATGTTCTCGTCTTCATTTTTTTTTTTTTTCATTAATTTTTTTTTTTTTTTGAACAAAGTTAACTTACTCATATTGCAAATACATGTTTTAGCTTATATAACTGTGTTCTGATCTTCATTTGTTATATTTGGAAGATTGTGAAATACATGCTTTAGTTGACATACTTGAGAAATATTGGAAATAGTTGTGCGCCCAAACATCACTAAACTGGATTGATACTAGAGAGAAAATTTAAAGTGAGATAAGATCAAAGCCACACCTCAGATCGCAGGGAGTGAAAATAGCCATTTACAGCAAATTTTGAGGCAGAGTACACGGCCTGACCAGGTGCAGGAGTTTTTCCTGCAGCGCTGCTCATCTACATAGAGAAAACAACCAAATGAAAGAATTTTTTAATGAAGGCTAAAGATCATCTATCACTGAATATAATATGCTGGTTTGGGCAAAACATAAATCACATACACAGAGGTCTTGAATTAAGAGACATAATGAGATGCTTGGTTAAGAGACACAGAGGTCTTGAATCAAGTGAAGTATTGGTGCTTCAAAGATTAAGAAACATACCACAACAAAATGTCCTTTGCCTCGCTTCAGCATGTACGGTGTCAGCAGTCGCGTCAGAGATAATGGTCCCAAAACATTGACATCAAATGTGGCCTACAAAGGAAGCAAAATATTAAAATGATTATTCTCTTTAAGCTCTTCTGCGAACCAGTAAGTAAGATACAAATCTCAAAGTCAACTAATTTAACAGTATTTCACCAAATCTTCCACCACATCAATTATAACACTATCAATTGACCTCTTTTAGCACTCCTAAAATAACTGGGAGGTTCCTTTTTGAAATTCAGACCGAATGATTCCCATGTACGACATAAAATTAAACTTTAAAGCTTCATCAGGCACCAAGCTAAAATCACTTTTCAACAAATGAATTGAAAAAAACAGACAAGAAGCACCAGGTCTAACAACTATCAATGACTCTTTACCAGCATATGATACCTTGAGACTTTCTTCAGTCACATCTAATGCCATTGATTTCTGCAAGATGGAAAAAGTTAAACAGCCAACTTAAATAAATATTTGCTAATATAAAATTTAATTGATCTGACCAAACAAGAGAACAAAACTGCAGAATTTGATTAACATTAAACTAAAAAACAAATAAAGGAAGCAAGAAAATATTTGGTTCAAGCCACATTCAACTTTTGTTTAGTCTAGAATATATATTGGTTATTTTCTTTAAGTTGCATATCGTCTACCATAATTTGAATTTGTATAAAGGTCCATTCTCATTTATTGAGGTTTATTTAACTGTTGCCCACAGTAATGTGCATTTACTCACAGGGCGCTCATATGCTGCATTGTGGAACATGTAATCCACACCGGCACCCCCAAAAAAAGATTCAGCCTTCCGTACTGCCTCTTCCAGATAGCCTTCCCCTCCAGTCAAATCCAAAGGCAAAATGACCACCTCATCTGGAGCATGTTTCCCTGTCTTAGCATCAAATAACCATTTGAGAAACAAGTATTGGAAATCACATATATTCATATGATTGAAAGGTAATGAATGAGATTTAACAAACCAGTCAACTGCGTCTTAACGCGTTGCAGTTCCACCTCATTGCGAGCAGAGATAATGAGCTTTGCTCCTAAGCTTGCAAGTTGTTTAGCAAGCACTTCACCTTATATTAGACCACCCATTAAGATGAAATAAGTCTATGCTTTTCAAATACTTAACATCAGTAGAAAGCCAAATAAGAACGATGCTTCAAGAAGATTGTAAAAATTAGTATTTGAAATAAGTGATACGGAGTATGATACTAATTTTTACAATCAAAGAAAGGAATAACTAACAATTCAAACAAATTATTGGATAACACTTACCAATGCCGCGGCTAGCTCCAGTTATCCAAATAACCTAAACAATCATCCTAATTAGTCACGTTAGCTGAATCGAACAGTAGAAAAGCACCACGATATAATATCAGCACAACAAATATGGAACGAACAACAAACCTTATCCTCGATTTCTTCCCGCTTCACATGTTTTTTGGACATCAAGGTGAAATCCCCTGCATAAATTCCAACAATAAGGAACCTGTAGCTGAAAATCTAGGAAAAATCTCAAAACGAAAAATAAAATAAAAATTGAAGCACCCATCGATCACTCAACAACAACCCATCGATCACTCAACAACAACCCATCGATCACTCAACAACAAAAGAAAGAAAATGAACAAATGATTAACGAAATGCACCATCAGCTTGGAGGAAACTGAAGAAAAACGCGACGATGAGAGCTAGAAACAATGAAAAAATTACTAGAGTCAGCATTTATCTTTCCTCTATTATGCCACGATTTCAGTTTTTCGAGTAAAATGCAGATTTGATGCTGGGTTTTATATTTAGAATTAGGCGTTATAAACAAGCCCACAAAACGGTAATGCGACTTTGCTTGTGTGGTGAGTTCGTAAGAAGTCGCATTAGATATTGAATCAAACGAAAACGAAAATTATTTTTTTAAGGTTAAGGGAGTGTATTTGTGTAGTTTGGAGAATTTTTTTGGACTTTCATGGTTATTTAATCCAAATTTTTAAAAGTCTTTTTAATTATGAGATATTTAATATGAATTTTAAATTTTTTTATAAAATCTTTATGTATTCAATAATATATGATACTTTATGAAAAAAAATTTAAATATTCTTTCAGAGAACTCTGAAAATTAAAAAAAATTGTTATTCTTCTAACAAAAGGTATTAGGCAAATTTTTTATTGCTCTTTGTTTTGGACTTTGAATATGGATTGTTTGAAGTTGTTTGTTATTATTTGTCACTTTGTTTTGGGTGATTTTGGGGTTGGGGTGTGTGGGGAGGATTGGGTGAAAAATATTTGATGCGGAGAAATATATGAAAATTTTACTCTTTATTTATAAATTATTTTGAGTGATTTTCTTACCAGAAAATAACAAATATCATCAATTTTAATTTATTTTGCTTCTTGTACAAAGATTTTAAGGAATATAATATTAACAGATTTATATATATCTTTTAATATTATTTTAATATTATGTTCATTCTTATTTTTACGGTAAATATTTTATAAGTTCATAACAATAATAAATTGAATAGAAAAAAAAAAAAAAAACTTATAAGAAGAAGAATTGTGAATAGAAAACGCGAGATTTCTAATCACACTCCCACACACGTTGAGAGAGAGAGAGATGGCGGCGAGAAATGCCCTGCTAAAGTACCTGAGGGTAAACGTAAAGCCCGTGCTGCCGCTTCAAAACCCTAGAGCAGCTGGCGGCGGCTTGTCGAACCTCATTAGGCGCCACTTTTCCGATGAAGTTAAGGGTTCGTTCCTCGACAAATCTGAGGTCACCGATCGTGTAATCAATGTCGTGAAGTGCTTCCAGAAAATTGAACCCGCTAAGGTAATTCTATCGTTTCTGTCTCTTTATTAATACGTGTCTTATAGGTGTTGTAGCGCTTTTATGTGGTGCAAGGAACAGCACAACATATTTCTTTCAAGTGTTTCTGTTTTATTATATTATTATTTCGTCGTATCATTGGTGAATTCATGGACTCTGTTGACACTGATATTAAATTGAAACCTTATGAACATCTTGCTTTTTTTTCTTGAGGTAATGTGTGTTCGGCAATCGCACGGTGGTTCAATGTTGTACCCTGCGTTGCTGAAATAGAATATTTGAACAGAACATAAATGGATTTTGGATATTGGCAAAGATTTTGGTTCAATGTTTTCTAGGTTACTAAAATTGTTCTTGGCTATTGCAACGTCCTTGGGAAAGATGAGTTGCTTGGTTAATAGTCAAATAATTAAACTGTTGGGGATTTGCAGATAGATTTCTTATCAACTTTGACAATGTGCAGATAGGTTTCGTAAATAGCAGCATTTAAAGGCGAACAATTGAACACATAGTGTGAGATTTCGTTTATCCACTACACTGTTGTACAAGTTAGATAAAAAGATGAGTTTGTGTCCACCAGTTGTCCTCTTTATATCATGCTATTGTCTCCTGATGTCATTATAATAGTCTATCCAGATTTTTGGGACTCTTGATAGTACGCAAATGAGCTTTAACATAGGAACTCAATAGATTCATGTCGAGTAGAAAGAGCTAGAATCAGCAGCAGTTACTTGCTTTTCATTATTTAAGAGGATCTACATTATGGAGGAAAAACTTACACGAAAATGTATAAAAGCTTATTTTACATGTATTTTGTCATGTTCCTTGAATTTTTCATTTTTTCTTAACCTCTTTTCAAAGATCCTATGTAATTTAGGTTGCATGTGTTAGACTACTAACTTTGCTTAATGTTCTAATATGCTTTGTAGGTTACTCCAGATGCTCATTTTCAGAAAGATCTTGGGCTAGATAGCTTAGACACTGTGGAAGTTGTGATGGCTCTTGAAGAAGAGTTTGGGTTTGAAATTCCAGACAATGAAGCAGACAAAATCCACTCCATCAAACTTGCCGTTGACTTTATAGCATCTCACCCTCAGGCAAAATAGAGTTGCTGTGGAGCCTGCTTCTTTCTTTCATCCCCTCCTTCCACCTACTTATGCTGAGACTGGTTATTTATTGTTCGACTATCTCTTTATTGCGATGAAAAGAAATTATTTCTTTTTGCTGAATATTTATCAAGGATTTTTGTCATAGTGTACCTTGCATTTCTGCAAGTTGTGCTGCTTTTCTGCATAAACCTGATGATGATTACCAGATTTTATGGAATTTCATCTTTGGTATTCTCTTATCAATCAATTGATTGCAACAGTCTTGGAATAATAATATAATTGTGAGACAAACAATCAGTAGTTGATCCCCATGCATCAAATTGAATTATAATTTCTGAACCTGGTTGGTTACTCACGAGATGAATAATGTCAAGTTCGAGTTTGGTTTATTTTTGTTAGTTTGGTATAAATTGTGCAACAATGTCGGCCTTTATGCTGTAAACATTCTATCACAAAGACAAAAGCTCATCCTTCTTCAAATCATGACTTAGTATGCAAGAAAAAATGGAACCAACCAAACGAAGGCTTCTTCCAGAATATGATTTATGTACAAATACAAACGTGTTCACGTGTTCATATATATATAATGTAATATGCAGCAGAAATTCATGAAGAAGAGTCTGAAGCTTTGCTGATGATGACGGAAGCGTAGTTAGCTATGGTGGGCTCTGGTGATTGCCGGAGATGTGCTATTAGAGGAAGTTGCTCCGATAGGCGAATGAATTGCCTGCATTGTGGATAAGCGCACATCTTCACCAGTGAAAACAGGGCAATCTTTAGAGGCGACTCATTTATCGCATCCCTCCGAGGGTTCAACGCCACTGTTGAACAATCTGCGACCACCTTTAGCAACGCCTGATAAAATACACACACAGGCTACCGTTTTAGAATATGAATATGATGACGATATTCTTAAGCAGCAGCATAGTTTTCTCTGCCAACTAACCCTCCTAAAAAAGACTAAAAATATCCTCCTAATATGTGATCAGCCATAATTGATCATTTTAAACATTCTAAATCGGTTTCCAAAATCATGATGTTATTAGAAAAAGTATTAATGAGAATTGCCCTCTATTATTGATCCCTCAGTCCCAGCAAAAGCTTCGTAGCTTTTCTTTTTCATTGTTCCAAGAAAAGTTTCTCATTCTTTTTTTTTTTTAGTAAACTATCCCTCCCACATTTCATTATATTCTTCTCACTTGATCACATTCTCTCTACATTTACTTATTCTATAATATTTAAGAAGCTTAGTATTAACGATTGAGAGAACAAAATATCAACCTAAAATTATTCCATCTTTCTTTTATTTTCCAAGCCATATCCATATGAAGCAACAGCATACGTACCTGCATGGCTCCACTGGAAACTATGTCTTCACAAAGCCGGTTGGAGTTGCGAACTAGGTTACTAAGAGCACCAGCAGCATTTGCCTTTGTTTTGTCTTCCTCTTCGGCAATCAGCACATTTTTCAGCTGAGGGATGACTCTTCTGAGTTCATCGTATAGAGAGTCATTATGATAGGCTGCATTCCCCACCTTCACAATCACACATATCTATCAACTTATCTTCACAAGGAATAGATGACCGACTGTTTTAATAGTAAATGTGTAACTTACTGCAAAGCAGGCAAATTTCCTTGTCCGTTTGTCGGGATCAGCACATCGATCAACAAGATTACTGATGATATGATGCTTTGCCTTTACAGAAGAAAAAAAAAATCAAACTATCTGTAAGTCAAAATGACAATTTCACCACAACAGCAGTTTTAGCAGTAATTTTGTCACAAGAAAATCATAATTGAGAAAGAAAAAAGACAAAGGATTATATTGGTATACCAGCGAATTATAGAAATAGGAGCTGTGACGGCACATGTTTCCAATAGCACTGCAGGTCTTGGAACGTACATTCGGATCTTCATGGGTGAGAAAATGCCTCAGATCCTCCAAGATGTTTGCTGCATCTATATATTTGTAAAAGAGCTGCAAACAAATTTTTGCTTAGATATAAGCAATAAATCGACTTAAGCAATTTGAAACTGGAGATTCCCGAAGTGTCGTCATAAATTAAGCATTGCTCTTTTTATGGGGACCATGAAACACAGAGCTTTTTCTTCCCACAAGGTTGCAACCGAATTAATGACTTCAGCAAACGAAGATAATTTATTTTAGGCTCAAATTCAAGTAGAGACAAGAAACAATGATAAAGAGAAACCAGGATGCATATGGTTCAGATGAAAGCCTTTGTATCAGAACTAACCTTCTTTCGCCCCTAAATTAAACATGTATGATAAAGTTGAGAAGAATATAGATAGAAAAATCTAATAAAACAAAAAGCAAGGTAATGTCTTGGATTCCGTAAGGGCAAATCCCAACCGACCATGCACATAATTTGTTGTATATTGACCATTCTGATCACTTTTACCCTCTCTTAACGAAATATTCCTACACTATTGGGAATTATCAGTTGTCATAGCGCATGAATATTCTCTTGTGTTATTTCTATTATCTGTTTCAGACAAAAAAGTTGAACAGACATTCATAAACCTCAGTTGTTTGGTTAATTATAATAAAAGAACTCAGCATAAAAATTCAATGCCAAGGCATTTATTTTTATTTTTATTCAATCCCTTCAGCAAATTATGATAATCAGGATGGGGAGAGATTGTACCATAGACCTCCACTATAGTAAAGCAAATCAGGTATTAATATTGTTTAGACCAAACATAAGTAGAACGCAAATATGCATGTAGAAGTTCATCATGTTACCTTGTCCATTCGAGCTAAGTCTGAAACAATCATAAGAAAATCCATGGTGACTTCCCTAGGGCAGGGGCTATTAAGCAACCTTTTTGCTCTGGTTGGATCCAATAAGCCTTTGCTTACAAGTTGAACTGCAAGTGGCTGTTGGGTAGATAGTTTAGCAATAAGTGCAACTGGCCTTGCAATATCCTTCACTTCCACATGGTTCAGGCAATGGAGAATGACCATTGGTACTTCAACCTGTAAATGCAGAAGCGACTAAATCTCATGAATAATAAGCTGACGGAGTGAAGGTGTATCCTCAAAACTCTTTGTTGTCCTATAATGCATCATACGTTTCAAATCATGTTGTATATGAAAGCAAGTGATGATGTGTATCAAGTGTTGCTTTACTTGCTTGCTCAAGATAATAAGAGCACAAACATTCTATTTCAAATGGGAACAGAAATATATTGGGAAACCCCCATATGTCACTTCTTCAATAACTTAAATTGTCTAGCAACTCGAGAATCTGAATGTCAAACTGGGCATAGCCGCATAAGTCGAGATATAAAAATGTCCAAAATATTCAAACTAACTCAAGCATGGTTAAAAGTTGTAAACAATTAAAAAAAAGAACACAGTCTTATTACTTGAGAACAAGAAAGACATCAGCAACTGACCTCCTCGAGAATCTGAATGTACTTTTTCATGCTTGTCTGTATTGTTCTCATCATGTCTATGTCTTCAACACAAACCTTCCCACCTGGAGAGCCCATATTCAGAAGGAAGCCACTATTTACTGAAGCATTAGTGGACAGCAGACCGGGTGCACTTTGTGCAGCAACGAAAGGAAATGCTAAGAAGTCAATCACTGCATTCACCATGTCCCTTACACCACATGCCCCTCCCCCAGGTCCACTCCAGGACCGAACCAGCTTAAGATGAGCTTCAGATATCAAATCAATAACGCACTTGATGTGTTCAGTCCTAAGTAAAATCTGGCGAAATGTTGAAACTCCACCAGAAAGGCACTGACATATTGAAGAAACGGTCCACACTACTCCAACAGGCGACAATCCAATTTGATCTTGTGAGCAGACAGATCTTTTTTGAGAGGCATTTGAGGGATTGTTAGCCAATAAATCAATAAGAAGCTGTGGAGCACCACTTGCACATAACTGTTGCACAGCCAAAGGTCCTCCCCAGTTCAATCTGGACTCCAACAACCCAATAGAGCCATCCCTGATTCCATGTCTGCAGGGAAGCATCCCCTTCAGCATTGTAAGGTTCATAGAGTTTTCATCACCTGCTGGACCTCTGAGATGGTCACACAGAGTTGCAGTGCGTGGAATTAATGGAAGAGCCATCTCAGAGATGGCATTTTCAACCAATGGTCCCTTCTCAAGAGACAGAATGGATGCAAAAGCTAGCATAGCAGCCGCACAAGAGGGTTGCAATGAGGACTGCATCCTTTCATCCGTAGAGAAATGGTGTGCAAGGATAGAGAGACGAGCAAACTGCTTTTTTGAATTTGTTGTCAACATGAACAATGCCGAATTTCTTCCAGATGATTTCAAGCATTGAGCAACTGTGGCAAGAACAAGACACGAGTGCATAACCAAGGCACGTGTATCCATGACTTTGAGTCTCGAATGATCTGCTTCTGTGTTGTTTGTCTCTTTATTTGAGGTAGCACAAAATGATAGTACGGAGAAGATCTCTGAGACAATTGTGCCATCTCCACCACCACTCACAACCGTAGTCATAGGTAGTTTGCTTGGTAATCCACAGAGAATGTTTGTCATAACATCACTATGAATGCAGCATCTCAAGATAAGCTGTGAAACAGAGTGTGAGTCATTTATTTCCGTAGATAAGAGGAAAGTGCCTAATTCATTGCGTGGTAGCATAAATTGGACAAGTTGTAAAAGAATTGACAACATAACTACAAAACTGTGGTATATGAATGTTATCAGTTGAAATAACTGGATAAACCTCCTACTCCTAAGAAACATAGGTATATCATACAAGAAGAATGTAAAAGTAGAATTGATACCTGCATCCCAGCAGACAGACCTATCTCATGACGTTGGTGAAGACAAAAGTAGATGGCAACTTGTATGGCTTTTGACTTGAGAAAAGCTTTAGTAATCGAATCAATGGTTTCTCCTAAATCTGACAATGGTACCTCATCACAATCCTTAATGTCAAGTCGAATTAGAGAATGGCTCCGGAAAGAATTTAGGGGAAATGATCCGTTCCCTTTGGCAGAAAGAAGCTCAAACGCATCAACAAGTGACCAAATGCCTCTGCAGGATTCACAAGCAGATCGCAACAAATTTGTAGAGCCTGATATGAGACTCAGACCAGAGGATTCCAAGCACAAGCACAAACAATTTAGTACACCTGAAGACTTAGCATGGTCCAAAATCTGTTGAATATTTCTGTTTACTGCAACTGGAGTAGAAGCTGTCTCAAGGTTTGAAGACACTGCAGATGCTCTAAGAGACTGTGCCACTTGAGATAACATGACTGCAACACATGAAGTGCATTCATAAAGAACTCTTCCAGACATTTCATCACCGCAACCTGCAACCTGAAGATTTAAAAATATGAGATATTAAAAATAAAATAAAAAAAGGCTTGCAAAACCTTCCTGCTTAACAAATAACAGCAATTATGGAGCAATGAAACTAACCTTTGCATACAATCCAACTACGGTAACCCAATGACTGAAATAAAGATCACCAAAACTACCTCCAGAATTGTCTAGCAATCTTTTGACCACTGAAAAGCTCTGCAAAGAAGTGCAAATATAAGCAACAAGCAGAAGGACTATCTGGCTTGTTTTTAACTTCTCCAAGGCTATGAGAGATGTCAAACCAATAATTTAAAAAATAATAAATTTGTGAGCCTCCTTCTACATTCAGTAGTTGCAACTAATATGCCATCATAGAACGAGGGACAGAGGGGTAGCTCTCACTCAGGCAATAAAATTTACTCATAATAGCCTTCAACTATTGAAGTCCAAAAAACTATTGTTATATTCCAGCCTGAGATTATAAAAAACACAAATTCACAGTCATATGCATTCATGATTAGTTAAGGGCAATAATAATATACCTTTGCCATCAAGTCATTTCTATCCGATATTCTCAATTGAGTAATAGCAGAAGTGAAACCAAGAAGTGCACTAATTATTTCATCCAAAATTCCCCTTGAATTGACAGCTCCAGCGCCAATTAAGTTTGCAAGAATTCTCAGAGATTGGTTAAAAATAACAATATCCTGATCCCTAAAGAAGAAATGTGGAGTGAAAATATAAGGCTATAGTAGCATGTTGAATTATTTTACAAGTTAATCATAAAAAGGGGGATTTACTATAATGAGAAATTAATTTAATTACCCGCACGAGGGTTGGGATTCATCAGATAATTTTTTGAATGGCAGCAGAATAGCAGCCAATGCTTCATTGTCTTGACCAATCAATTTTGCACCCTTAACCATCCGGGAATTATTCTCTAATCGGTCAAGCACTTGGCAACCTGTACATAGAAAAAGTCATTCAGCACTTGTAATTCCACCTGAACAAAATTAAGTAAAGCATCCCCCCCCCCCCAAACACACGAGCATACACACACAAGAAAACAAAAGAAAGAAACGAAATATCATCTTTCCCATACAGATTAAAATATTAAATAAAATTTTCTACAATCAATGTGAAGAAGACTGATAAGTGATAACATACAGAGAAAAAGACTCACCGTAAACAGACATGTGAATTGCTACCCAAATTCTTGAGCAAATGTGTATAGTGATTAGTGAAGATACTTCTACAGGGAATGTAAAAACATAATGCAAAAAACAGAACATGCTTCATTTAATTCACCTGACTGCACAATACCGCCGTGACCCGGAACACCTGGAATCTCCTCTCTTTGCAAGGTATTGTGTCCTGTAGAGTTAGCACCATTAGGATGAGGATCAGTTGGAGAGCGCTGAACCTTCTCATTCTCACTGGTAGCAGGAGAACAGTTCCTACCTACAACAACATGCTGTGGCAGTTAGATACTTAAAGCACCTTGTGGAGAATAATAGAGAAGTTACTCATTGGATTTGTAACACTCTTCATAGCTTTAGAGAACAAACAAAGAGCCTACTCTCTTGACTTGCAACAGTAAATCCACTTGGCTTTTGAGCATTTATATCTTGCCTCGCAGCTCCAAAACCACTTGGAGATGTTGTTCTCACACTACACAACTCCTGGTAATTATCGTAGATCAAACAAAAAGTTGCATGAATTCAGCCACAAAAAATCTCAAAATCAAAATGGTAAAACCTGAACTTTTCGAAAAGATATCTTGTCTTACTTCTGTTTCTGCAGAAGTATCTTTAACAAATGGATGTTCCAAAAGAGCAGGCCATGTCAGTCTGTTCTGAGGAACCTATTACCATAAAAATCAAGTATATATATTAGATTTATCATTTATGGATAGAAGGAGAAAGTCTTTTACATATATCAACTATTGCAAACTTCACCTTATTCAGCAAACCTTGTAAGAAGCTTTTGAAATTTGAGCTCATGTTATCAGGGAATTTGACTGGATCCTTCAATGAGTAAATATAACTAATTAATAATTGTATTATGTCCTATGCAATTTGAGAGGTGAAAAACACCATTACCTTAATAATGTGCCGGATAAGTGCATAAACTGAATTTGTGTAAAATGGAGGTTGGCCAACAAAGAGTTCGTACCTGTATAGTTTGTTAAGTCTATTAACGTCAGCAGGAAAGGTGGCTATAGAGCCAGGAAGAGAGAGAGAGAGAGAGAGAGAGATGAATAATATTAAGTAGGATATAAAAGCGGCATGCATCTATCCACAAACAGCAGATGAATCGTCTTATTTCTATTGTTAGCATAGGCAAGAAGAAAATTTTCAATTGTAGGATAGGCAATTATTCAAGAGTTGGCATTTTCATTAAATTCCATGTGAATGCTAGTACTGGAGAGAAGATGCATTGGACCATTTATTTTCTGCAATGGGAATCTTATCCAATTAGATAGTCGTGCTCACCAACATTACAAACCACCAAGGTTGAAACCTTTCCATTTTCTAGGAAATAATAATTCCTTATCAAGGCAAAAAGCAGAGGATGTATTACTTACAAAATGACACCAAGAGACCATAAATCAGCAGTGTGGTTGTACGGCTGCTCTCGAACTAATTCCGGGGCCATGTACAAAGGGGTTCCTTGAATGAATTTGAAGTCAATAGTTCAGAAGTCATTAAACAAGAAGTCTCATTGAATTGCAACCACAGAAGCAATGCAACCATTGTGAGGTTCATTTAGATTGCTCTCACCTTTTATGGATCTCAAGACTACAGTGTTTGCAGACATTGCACGAGCAAAACCAAAATCGCATAGCTATTTCACAAATAAAGAGAAACATCAGAAAAATAAACTGAGATGCAAGCTGGTTGGCCTGCTTTTTTATGTAAAAAACATCATTCCTGATGCGAACAGTGTGAAAAAGAAATATAAGTGTTGTTCAGAAAGTAGACCTTAACAATAGATCCAGAACCAATGAGGATGTTTTGTGGTTTCATATCACGATGAATTATACGGTTTGAATGTAGATAGTGCAACGCTCTCACCTAAAAAAAGAAACAGTGAATTATTAGAACTATGCATTGAAGCATCAACATGTAGCTTCTGAGTTAGAACCTTATAGCTGTCGCAGGCAATCAGACAGAATGGAAGTTTAAGAAATAGGTTACCAGTTGCTTTGCAATTGCTTGAACTTGTTCTTCCGGAAGACACTTGTCATCTTCTAAAATTTCGAATAGCTCACCCTGAGAAAATATGAACCTATTAAACTACTCATGCTTTCACTTTCAGACACATTCGGGGAATGACATGCAGATTAAACATATCATATCAACAATACACTTTACAGTATTGGATGGGTTACAGTCAGAGAGAGAAGTACTAATTACTTGTGCAAATTCAGTAACCACACAAAACTCTTGTGGGCTCTCAAAGGAGTCCAGCATAGCTATAATGTTTTCGTGCTTCAATTTTCTTAGGATCTGAAAAATCAAAGTAATCAAAGTTAACATTAAAAAATAAGATAAGTGCACCCATCAACTATAAAATGTAAAACCTTGAAAAAAAAAAAAAACTAATGGAGTTGCATTCTATAACAGTACACAGATGGCAGCCAGTTACAATTATCATTCCAAGTGGTTATAAAGAGTGTATAAGATGGAGATACCAAGAAGGGAGGCATAGAATAATGCAGAGAGGAGGGAAGAAGGCAAGTGTATGCTCAATCTATTGAGGAATAAGAACAGAAAAGTGATGATCACCCCTTCAGTGAAGGAAAATAGAAGCACTGCATATAAGCCTACTTAACTGCAACAACACATGATGCACTACTGAAAAGAGAGGACTAATCAGTTTCAAGAATAGAAATCATAAGCATCCACTATAGCCTTGAAAAACTCATAAACACCAAGGCTGGTTAGATTGCTTTAACAGAAATTATGACCCCTAAGAAAAATCCAAAGGCTGACTAGTTTCATAACAAACATTCCAGCAAAAAAAATTGATAATTGATATAAAGATAACTTATCTGAAGGAAATTTATGCACAAATTATGCAAGGGAAGGACTAAAGAAAGTCTAGCTAGAACGATTGAAGACTTTATTCCACCTTCTAATGATGGAAACTCTAAGAGCATATTGTTCAGGAACTACAGAATAAAAGTTCTCGTACAAAGTTCATGCTAGGTTAAAGAGTAAAAATCTTCCGGGTGTTACTAACGGGTTAAAATCATGGTGTTATGAGTTCCCAAGAGACTGAAACAATATATCCATTGCTAACCATACTACCTTCAATGTTTAAGTACAACACACTAAGGTAAATGTCAAATGAAGTATGAAACACAATGTATGGAAAATGAGGGATACTCTAATGATTTAATTTTCCTATACTCTATGTCTGTTATCCGTAAATTCAGATTGTGAGAAATTTACAGCTTCCAAAGCCAAAAATTAACTAATTACAACCACAATGGCACAAATAAATAAGACAATCATTACCTCTATTTCCTGTCTCAGGTTCAAAATATCCTTCTCACTTTTCCCATGTTTAGGGATGAATTTCATAGCCACCGTCTGTAGATCTCAACAGCAAGAAAGATTAAATACTAAGAACACTTAACACGATTATTCATCCACAGAAAACAATAAAAACGCGTACCTGGCCACTGAACTTGCGCCGTCCTTTATAAACTTTGCCGAACGATCCCTCACCTACAAGCTCTATGACGTGATAATTTTCGACACCCATAGTTTCTGAAGAGGAATTCAAATGCAAAATAGTAAATATCAATATGAAGGACTAAGAGGCATAACCACTAAACTGAGATCTAATTCAGTGTAAAAGATCAGAAATAAATGAGCGACAGTTTCATCATCGTCATATCACGGCTCAGTGTAAATGATTCACGGAAAAGTAAAAACGAGGATTCAATGAAGAGAAATTCAGAGTTTAAATATTTCACCTGGATAGCGCCTCTGTGAGAGAACCTTGAATTATCGGCGTCTGAACTGGAACTGTTGGCTGCTTGCTTAGAGTGAAGAGGGAGAAATGCAAATTTGAAAAAGTAGATATTTCGAATTGAAAAAATTCAAAAGTCCTCGTCTACTACTAGTACTACTCCCTTAAAACTTTGTACCGTTTCATAGTACTTTCTAAAAAAAAATATTTTATAAATTTCACCTACTTAATATTCATATATTTATACAAAATACAAAGTATAATTTAATTAATTTTTTTAATTTATATATAAAATTTTATAAAATTATTTTTTGAACATTCTACTCATCACAGATTATGTGTTCATAAAGTGGTGCAAAGTTTTAAAGGACGGATAGACCTCAACATTCAAAGTATCATTTATATCACTCCCTCAGTACAGTTTGTGTTCTAAAAAAAACATATATATTTACTTACATATGAAGTATACTCTAAGATTGCATTGGTTGAGGTCTCTTTTATGTATTTCAAATTTTACACTCTTATTTATATATACTGTATATTCCAACATGTGATTTATATCCTTCTTTGTTAATCCAATCTAATACGTGGATCTTTCACTATTATTTAGCACATACTTTTAAAAAATGATTATTCATGAATAAAACATAAATATGGAACGAAATTGTGGTTGTTATTGAATACATTTATAAATAAAATAATTGTTTATAAATAAATTTCAGTAACAATTTAAATAATTAAAGAAATAGTTAAAATGTCTTTAATTATTTACATTTAAAAAATAGTTAAATGTCCCAAAAGCAAAAACATTAAATATGGTTGGAGGGAATAGTTAATATTCTCAATACTAGAGCAGAATACAATCAAAATTGTGAATAATTTCTGAAGAAATGTTCTGATAATACTTTCGGTGATATAAAAGCATCATGAAACACAAGCCGTTAATATTTGTTTGTGATGTTTAAATTCAAAGTTCATTTGCTACCAAATTGCCATTTTATATTTTTATATTATTACAAAAAATAAAATCGTACAAAGTATTTTGTAGCATGGATCACACACTAGAGTCTAGGGATATGATTGTAAAACATGACTCACTTTTTTTGTAAAAACTTGTGCCAAAAATGTGAGCACGTTTTTAATGAAAAATTGTAAAATTATGCCTTTCACACTAAAGTTCATCCATGTCCAACCAAAATACGCATCGAAAATTCAAGCACAAGCAATCAGGGAAAATATAATTACTGGAGTCTCAGATCATCCTCTAAAAAACATGTATCACATTCTATTACAGCAGTTTGGGTGGATGTGGTATTAACTTCAGATGATTCCGCAAAAAAAGCTCATGATATAATTTAACATGATAATGACAACTCGTTTCACAGACGAAACTCCCCCTTTTGTCCTTTGAAATCTACATGTGGCCCCTGCCTGAGAATTCCGGTGAAAAATGTCAACATTGGCATCAAATATCGGATGCCTGCCACACCCTGCATTTATAGCACTATCACAAACAAATAGTTGAACAAGAAGGCAAAGGGATTTGCATAACAGAAATGAGAAGGCTCTCTTAGTTCAGAGTAGTTCACCTTCAACAGAACTAATTTGAAGTTTGCAGTCGCATTGTCTTACCTTACCTTGTTGTGAAACATATGAAGAGTCGCAATTAATATCTGTCTATTAGACACATCACATCTGGGAAAGAAGCCTATATTTATGTTTCTAATATTAAATCGTAATCATTAAACGTTGTAGCTTCAACTTCAAGCATATCTTACCCAAAAGATAAGAATTTAGAATAATTCAAAAGCTAAATTCCCTAAAATTCTCAACTTGAGAAGTACATGACAGAAGTTTTAAGGTTTCAAAACGTGTTAGTGGAGTACAGTTTCATACATCCAGGTTAAGGCCATTTGTGAATAGGATCCTATAACAAGAGATTTTTGTTTATATGCTAGAGATGCTTATTAACCTCAATTGGAAATTTCAAATTAGACACTCCATCTAAATTCTGGAATAAAAATACGTAATTCAAATATACGTAATAACAACTCAAGGGAAGAAAACAACAAAACTAATGAAAACTAAAGGCTGTCTAAATTTCTAAGGGATAGATACCAAAAGAATTGCTGTCTTAATCATCTGCAAGAATTGGTCATCTTCTTCGCACAGCAGCAGCCTGACCACGTCCTGCAACTGCTGGTTGTGCTTGTGATTGTGATCCCGGTTGCCCATTAGGTTGTTCCTCAGCATTCATGGCTTGAGTCATGGCATTCATGACAATGAGCCCAAGAGGAATCATGTACATCCACTGCAAATAAAGGGAAACGCAAATAGAATATTAGTGTCCACACTCTTGAACTGTGGCCCATGGGAAAGTAAGACGAAATCAACTAACACCAACATAAAAGTTTCTCAGTTGATACTTACATATTTAGCCCAGAATGACTTCTCTGGAGGCGGCATTTCTTCACCTTCTCCATTTTCACCGACAATTGCTTCAGTAAATACTGGAGTTCTGCTTCACATGATAATTCCAATTATAAGGTAGCCAGATGCAAAGTGAGAAACTGAGAATTTTCTCATTCCGTTAAATCTCTACGAATGGTTAATCATACATTGAAAAGTATCTTATAAGAAGACAGAATATCAAACAATTTCCTCCAATGTTATACTAGTGCACTCAAAAAAAAAAGGACCGCTTAGAATGAAGACCAATTGACCAATCAATTTCAGTATTTAGATATAGTGTCTATCTAAGATTATTAGATAAATCATTTTCCATACGCTAATTGGAGCTTATAAGTACTTGAAAAAAGGATCTTACCTAGGAGCCTGATCACTGCTCTTCAAGACTGTATGGGACTTGAAAGACCACTTTGTAGGCTGAGAAATAATCAGTACAGTAGTATAATATTTGGGAGGTGTCACTATTACTCACAGTAAAAAATTGCAGTTATGCTCCATGACAAATGAGTATGGTAAAAGTGGGTAGTTGGGAAAAACTTACAAGTTTCATTTGACGTGGATACTGACATGAACCTGGGGAACCATAATTAACTGCCAATATATTTACGCCCTCCTACAATTAATAGGATAGCAGGCAATACACAAATTAAAAGGAATGAAACCCCTCAGAGAAACGAGAGACAAATGATTAGTAATTTACAATAAAGAAGTGCATACTTAAAGGGATCAGTAGTAACAAGTTTTTGCTTCCAAAATTTTCAAATAAAGAATTCAGGATCAGTCAGCTTTTTGGGTCTTATTCAGCAAAATAATAATACAAAGCATTATTGTTTCTTGTACTTCTTTTGGTTTCTAAAACCTATCAGTTAAAACATTAAGGAAAACATGTGCACAATATTCAGAAAACTGCATTAAGAATTTAAGATGTAATGAGGAACCCATCCCATTTACTTTATGACAAGTTTAGGTTCACAGACTGCCTAGAAACCTAAAATGTATTGTTAAAAACCCAGTGTACAAGAGGGCAGGTAAAAGATGGGCTTAACAAATTGTAGGCGTCATAACATGGGCCCACAATTGGCTATCTACATCTATATGATAGTAAAAATAGAGAGTGCTGCTGTAACTAAAACAATTTCTTCAGGCCAAAAACACCCAAATAAACAAACAAACAACATTCTGCCTATTCAAATATCCAATTTAACGGTCCAGATTTCACCGAGAGACATTTATATCTATAGCCAACTTTAGTGTAGCCAAGAAAGTTTGTTTCAGTTAATAATTTATCTTCACCATTGTTGTACACATTGAATTTCTATTGTTTAACTATTTTCTGGTTAAAGACAATGTGCTAATTCAAATAAAAGTCTATGTGAAACTATTTTACGCGTTCAATACTTTGGATGAAGGCTGAAGCTTTCGTAACTGTTGATTTAATTCCATACGGAGCCTGTATTTGTGAGGCCAGTTAAACATAGACTACCTAAGAACCAGACGGTTTTGCTGAAAGTAACATCAGCTTCAACCTTTTGAGCAGTTAGCGGTAACTGTAGTGAGCCCTGGGGGCAGGGAGGTGGAGTAACTTCAGGACTCAGGGACCATTTAAGTTTAAAAAGAAAGTATTTTGAGGAGGTCAATGATGCGAAGTGCTGTCCTGGTAACGGGTAATGGCAGAATGTTTATGTGGTGTTATAGGTTTATAGCCTTTGTATTCTACTCTCTTTAATCACTTGCTCTTTTAATAGCCTGGTGAGAATTTAAAAAAAAAAATGTGTATTCATTCAGATTAATGAAGGCAGTTTCAGCCAAGAAAGGTGTCGTACACTTCCAATTGACAAGAGCCAACATGGATATTCAATTCAGAACCATATGCCAGATCACAATTTAGTACAGAGGATGTGCCCGGTCTTAACTCAAATCAAAAAAAATCTGCAAGAACATAATTGTTCAGGTAAATCATTACCATGTGTATGACAAAATGCTCGTCCAATGCATCCCGTGGTGAGAGACATCTCTGCAAATAAATTAGATATGTAATTAAAATTTTATTATGCACTTTCACAGAATCACTACACACAGAGATAAGCAAGGAGATTAAACAATTATAGCATGTAGAAAATTAGGAACTATGATAGAGGACAACTCTGAACAGTAACACTACATGGAAGTCAGAACATCCCAAACAGGATGAATCCTAAATGAACATTTCCAAAATGAGTTCAGAATAACAAAATTCAAGGAACTCTGGTACAAGAACCCAACATTGGAGTCTGTTCGCCAAAGATATCATACAGACACCACCAGGTACCAACTTAACCATAGTACTCAAAAATATAAACCTGAACATACAAGTCAAGAAAAGCATTCATGCACGTCTTGGTTCATTGATGGACAGACACTCTTCTAAAGCTGCACATGCACACCAAAACATTCTAGAATGTATGTACTAGCAGCTTTATGCACGTTGAAAACAATCATTATAAACTCACCGCTTTTACAGCTGAGATGACATGCTCTCTTCCCGGTGGGCTTAGCACATTAGATGGTAATCTTATTCTATAAAAGTCATCTCCTTCCAAAAGTCTCTGTATGTTATTCAGAAGCTCTGTCAAATTTGGCAGGAAAAAATCTCAAAAACTTTAAGGGACAGAAATTGTAACCAATATTTACTTTGAAATTCTCCTTCTCTGTCTCACTGAAGGCGTCCCTCGAGAATCGAAGCTTGGTAAGAGTCTGTCATGAATCATTTAATGTTATTATTCCGCCCAGAAACAATCAGAAAACAAGTGTTAAAAGCTCATATCATAATTACTTATCAATTTATTCAACCCCTTACATTTGCATTTAATTGCTAATGGATAGTATTATAGTATAGCATTCCAAAAATATCCTCAATCTTTAATGGATAGTATAGCATTCCAAAATATCCTCAATCTTCTAAGGAGCAAAAAATACTCGTGTTTTTAACCAAGGAAGAATATACTGTATCAATTTTCTGATTTAAATCTCATGCAAAATGGATAAGTTGCTCTACCTTCCATCTTAAGAACACGTGAATCATTACTGAAAAAAATATTACACGACATGCTTTCCTAAAGTTTGTCTTCTTCATGTCAGGATGAATTAAACAAAGCCCACAACAGATTAAAGCAACTAAAACACTACCAAAATACTTGTTCTGGGTTGAAGAATGGTATAACCCCCACACTGAATACACCGTTTCATCTATAGCAATAGTATATCCAATTCATAAATTACAGCTCGCGGCAAACACAATACTAAAGTCAACTGTATCAATATGTACGAATATTGATGCACGGAGTACTGCAGTACCTGACCGCCATGCGACGACGTCTTGAGTCGAGCGGAGAAAGTCCCTGCGGGGGAGAAATCCGAGTCCCCGAAGGCGTGTTCGAGGGGGAACTGGATCTTTGAGTCCGGATCCGAACCGGACTCCACCGAACGCTTGCGGGTTGAGGGAAAAGGTGAAACGGGACGGGTTACGATTGGGGGATCGGGGGATCGGCCACCTTCAAGGCCAAATTCTTCATCATCGACGAGGAGCTCGTCGGATTTGAAAGCGAATGATGTCGTTGCAAGCAAGACGGATAAATTTAGTAGGAAGAATAGAGATAGCAAGTACGAGTTCCGGGTTCCCATGGCGGATGATCACACGCAAACCACTGGTGGTGATTCGATCGAGGCTTCGTATGTTTCTGTTTGTGGAGACTGGAGTGAAGGGAGCTTGATCTGTAGCCGAAACGGCGTCGTGGCCTCGTAGGGTTTTAACTTTTAACAATAATTTTGAATTTATTAAAATTGTTTTAATGAGTTATTGGAATTAATTTCAACTTTCATTAGAGATGTTTATCGGGGTTGGGCTAACCGGATCGGCCCGTTTAACCCTGACAAATGTAGAATTAGGGTTCATGAATTATAGGCCCGTTTAAATTTGGGCTTTTTTGACCCGGACCGGTTAGCCCGCGGGCTAAACCGGGCTAGCCCGAATTGTTACCATATACGGAGTATATATTTTTTAATATATAACATGCAAATAAATTTTAGGTTATTTGGACCATAACCATAATTATATTCATTAAGCAACCAATTACCATTCATTAATCATTATTACTATTTTTTTATTAGATTATAATATTTTTTAGTTTTATTTGACTATTATATTAAGGATCAATGAGTTTTAGAATTGTGTTTAAATTATACTTTTATTTTCTCATTTAAAGATCATCAACTAATTATATATTTTTCTATTTCATTTTCTTGTTGGACGTGTCAATTGAGACCTTTAATTTTAAAAGTAAAAAAATTATTATAGTCCTTTAGTGGTCCGTTTAACCCGTGGCCCGCTAGGGTTAGGGTTAGGTCCCAACAATTGTAGGACCGTTAAGTATGAATCGGATAAGACCCTAACCCGTTTAGCCCGTAGCCCTGTAGGGCCAGCCCTATAGGGCTAGGGCCAGCCCGATAGACATCTCTAACTTTCATACTATATTCATTTTTTATCTATAATTAAAATAACTAAGATATTTTAAATGGCTCACATTTGAATTGTAAAACGTTTTTTTTTCTTTTTCTTTTTCTTTTTTTTGTTGGCATTTGTTATGTAAGTGATTTTTTTCGGGAAAATATCACTCAAAAAAAATTCAAATTCTACCTAGAAAAATCCCTAAATTCTAAATTCCAATTTTTTTTTCAATTTCTAATAAATTTATCTTCAATTAATACTTTAATTTCTAAGCCCAGTTTTTTTTCAATTTCTACGGATAAAAATTCATAAACTCTAAACCTCAATTTCTTTTTCAATTTTTACTGAATTTATCTTAAATTAATCTTTTAATTTATAAATCCCAATTTTTTTTCAATTTCTACTAATAAAATTTCTAAAACCTATACCAAAAAAAATCAATTTATACTGGATTTACTTCCATTAATCTTTTAATTCCTAAACTCTAAACCCCAAAAATTTTTCAATAAGAAAGGTAAATTTAGTGAAGGCAAAAACTTGTGTGAGACCTAATGACGAATGGAGGTTGAGGATAGACTGATCTACTCCCACTCTTCACCTCTTGGCTCACCCGGGATACGTACACCCTCGCCCTTGTCTCCTTCGCCGGAGACTGGAAATGATGGGAATCCTATCGAGGCATAAGCATCGCCTCTCGATCCAATCCGTCTTCCCTGGCCTTCCCAACACACTCTTGATACGAAAGAAACCTCCCGCCATAGAGAAGAGATCTAAAGTCTGGGTCCCCTCGCCTCCCTTGAACCTGAACTGGTCGAGAGTTGGGTAGGATAACCCATATTTTTTTTCCAAATTTTAGTTTGTAAAAAAAGTGATAATGTTTAAATAAAAAATAATAATAATTTTAACAAAAGTGACTATCACTTTTTACTTAAACACTATCACTTTTTGCTCAAACACTATCACTTTTTATATATAAAAGCCGTCTCACGGATCTCATTCTGTGAGACGGTCTCACCCAAGACTAACCCTTTAGGGGGTGTTTCTTTTGGGATTTGGGTGGTTTTAAAAACCAGATTTTTGAAATCCTGGTTTTTGAAATCCCGATAAATAGTAATATGGGTGTTTCTTTTGGGTTTTGGAATAGTGAAGGTTTTAACTTTATGTCAAATCAAGTTGTAAGATTGAATGAGTTTGTATTATTATATTATTGTTTGATGAGATTATAATGATTGATTAAGTGTGTAATGATTAAATGTATTATATTATTGTATTATTATATTATTATAGTATTATTATATTATTGTTGAGAAAGAATATAATGATTGAAGTAATATTATATAGATATAACTTTATGTCAAATCAATATGTTTGATAGGGGTGGTTTTGAGTGGATTTTGAAAACCGATTTTTAAATCCCGAAGTAACACGGGTTTTGGATCTTGAAATCCAAAACCTGGCTTTTAAAACCAAAAAGAAACATACCCTTAGTGAAAGTGGTATTTTCCCTTTCTTTTTCTCATTTATCTCCATCTCGATCTAATTAAATTTATTTTAAATTAAAATACCCTACCAAATACCAAATTGAATCTTAATATATGACTTATCCCCATATTACATAGATTATTAGATGAGCGGAATATCAATAAAAATAAATATTTATAATATATCTATATTTGAATAATTTTTAAAAAATTATTCCGCGTCCCTCTTCTCAATTCATTTTATTTTAAAAACTTTTTTTGTTATTAATTTTGATGTAGATAAATATGTCGCTCCTGGAAAAGTCGACACGTGGAAACGGGATGAATTATAGTAATCTCAATTAGGTCAACGGGCTTAAAGATTGGATTTGTACACTCCTAGGCCCAAAGAGGGGAATGAGGATAGTTGGGCTTTCAGCCCATGTTCGAAGCCTAATAACCTTTGAGCCCAGAGGTCAGGCCCAAAGGGAATACGTAGTATAGACCAGTTTCTCCTAGTTGAGTCAAAGGAAAAGGTCAGCCCGTGAAGATAGGGCCAGTATATTGAAGGGCCAAGTCGTGAGGGGTATAAACCAGGTCTTCAGGGGGTTGGGCCGGATTTACAGGAATGGATGAGCAAATCTAGGAAGAAAGAGTATTTCTCTCTCCTGAGAGGGGGACCAGGTATATAAGCAGGTTCTTTCCATATTCTTAATTACGTTCTTTGACATATACATACATTTTTACTAAACATACACTGAATTGAGAAGAAACACCACTGTATTCGCCGGAATTTCCCTAGATATACAGGGGAATTCCTCTCTGATTTCGCCTACGATCGAATCTGACTTGAGCGTCGGAGCTTCCACGCCGGAGCCCCCCTCCGGTGTGCTTTTACAGGTCATTTTTGGACTCTCAAGGAGATTTACGTGAAGATTGCCAAAGACAAACGAGTGATTTGATTCGTGATTAGCAGTGCTCGTAGAGGAACGACTGATATCTGAAGGCGTTCTTTTTCGACGCATCAACTGGCGCCGTCTGTGGGAAACTAGATCTAAGACGTGAGATTTATTTCCTAACTATTGGAGGTGAACATGAGCTTGTTAGACGAACTACTAAAGAGGGAAAGAATATATTTTCCTCCCCTATACGACCTGAATTTGGAATTCCAGTGGGAGGAAGAACTCCACTACCTATTTTCCTTCCTCCCCCTCCGAAGAATTTGGTTGAAAGTTCGGGAAAATGACTCGCATTCGTTCCTTCAGGGGAAAATCCGCCCCTTACACCAATAGAAGTCCAGAATCTGAGGGAAGAGACTCTAGACACTCCTATCCCTACTGAGGGTGACATGTCTGGAGCCCTCGAGAGTGGACCTAGCAGGGAGATACCTCCAGCAGCTACAGGTTCAGAATTGCTGGTATTGACTACTGAACAACTGAATGTTATAATAACACGATCCAGGGAGAAGGTGATGGTTGTCCAGGGCGCTCCAGTCCCTATTGCCTTCCCGAGGGCGACTGAGGCTGTAGGTCAGAAATGACCTGAACATATACTTGGAATCTCACAAGTCTTTTCGAGGGTTTGGTGAACATATACCTGGAATCTCACAAGTCTTTTCGAGTATTTGATAACTTAAGGGAGGTATCTCTGCACTCTTTATGTAAATTGAAATTGAAATATCACTTGAAAGTCGTTTTTGTTGATGATCTAGTGTTAAGTACTTCTGAAAAATTAGTTTGTATAAGAAATATAAGTCTATAATGAGAACATGTGTGTAGTCTGATAAAAAGTGATTGTGATAATATTTGCATCAACAGTCATTTTCTGACTATTATGTTGAAAAATGTGATATATGAGGTAGCATGCATTGTCTTGGCTAATTGATTGATACTAATCTGATACTTGAATGAGACTCGTCGATGCGATGAATTTGAGTGAGAAGAATAATTTACCTATGATAGATAGAACCATGATAAACTATCATATGTTGTGATTTGCATAAATGACTACTCCTTAACTAAGATGTTGTGGAGAATGATTTAAATCTATTTAGTTTAGCGTGGATGTTAATCGTTTCAATCAATATGTTGCGAAAATATGAGACGTATTGTATATGTGGAAAGATTCGCCCGAGAATACACCTTTTATTGAATGAGCATTAGAATATTGACAAAACACGTACTAAATCTTGGTACAAATTGTTATTTAACCTTTTTGTTTCGAGAAATTTTGAGGAGGTCCAGCCCAGAAATCCTTAAGAACTCTGGGAGTGCTGAAAACGCAAGAGGTTCTGGAGGGATATTCAGGTCCCCGAGTGCTGGCAGAGATATAGAGTATTCAGGTCCCCGAGGGCTGGCAGCGATATGGAGTATTCCAGTCCCCCAGGGCTGGCAGAGATATGAAGTATTCCAGTCCATGAGGGTTACCAGAGATATGAACATGAATTGGCCAGGACCTAAGAGCCCAGGTCCGTGAGGGCTAGCAGAGATATGCTGAGTACATTAGTACCACTGGTTAGTACAAGTGTTAATTCTTGTAGATATTATTATGAACATGTCTTTAAGAGATTGACATATATGATACGAGGCTACTCTTTTCCGTTGAATTAAGAAGGGTCCCCTTAAGCTTACACGATTGATTTATGTAGACGTTTTATAAATGATATTGGAATTGAGAATTACTTGAAATCTTAGAAGCATGAGTAGGTGATTCATATGTTGAGTTCTATGACTACTTTATGTGGGAGAATTGATGATGAATATGGTTCTGGAAACGAAAGCTAGCATAACTATTTTCAAATTGTGTATGATTGACATGTTTCTATATTTTAGATATGATTTCAAATTATAGATTGAGCTTATTCAGGTCCTTGAGATAAAAAAATGAAAAGTGCTACTTCTTACCTTTTTATCTTTAAACAAGGATATGTCTTGAGTTATGTCCTCGTTTAGGACCTTGAAGCTTGCATGTACTGGAAATACTCATTTATGATGAAACATGGAGAATTTAATATTCATTGTAATTTTCATTTGAAGAGATTATTTGAGTGAGCATGATCCACTTTATTTATGATTTTTAGAGCGGAAGTTGATTTGATTTGTTTGTTCGATGCTATGAAGTTTTATTTTTGAAAAGATAATGAATTTTTAATATTGCATGAGATGATCCTTTTAAAGTGATGAAACATGATTTGAGCATTTTGAAGTACTTAAGGGCCAATAGCCCTAAGTAACCGAAATAATAAGTCCGAAAACTAGAGTTGATGGAAGGATGGAGATGATTGGAGGAGACTGGAGAGAAATCCTCACAGAGCTGAACAAAGAACCAGGGACTCCACTGTCCCGAGAGGCCCGAGCCTTAAGGCTGAAATACTGCACCCTGGAAGGTCAGTTATACAAGGATCACCTAGAGTTCCACAAATAAGAGGTTAACAAGTTGATCCCCTTCTGAGATTGGAGATTAGAGAAATTAATCGTCTTGCCATGATAGGAGGTCCTAGAGGGGGTCCAGGTCTCAGGTTTGAGATCAAAGGAGACTTTATTTACATTATTTGGTTATTTCATGTTTGAACTATATAATTGATGCTTATGACGCTTATCCGAGCACTGGAGAGCCTATGTAGGAAGCCCTTTTTGGTGTATTTTTACAGGATTGATTTGAGACTGATATACGAGTAAGCCGGGAGATTTACATGTCACTCTTAAGCTGAACCAGAACATAATGAAGGAGTTTTCCTTTAGGAGCTCCCTAAACTTGAGTTGAGTATCCAAGACCTTGAGGTATATCAGAGATAAGAGTACACGTGTGAACAGTTGAGGGACGCCGAGTCCCTGAGAAATTCGATGGGTAATTTTACCCTCTCGGTAGAGGGGGTAGGGCAGTTGGCATGAGTCAGGTATGACTTGCATTTATTGTTTGTGAATTTAATAAGATATGATATTTTGAAATATTCCTGAGATTCTTTGCATGAGATAACTGTTAGGGGTCCGCATAATGAGTGTTGAAATAACGAATGTGTTTTGGAAACTAAAACATAACATGATAGAGATATTGCAAGATAAAGAGACTTACACCAGCTCATAAAGATTCGAATAGAAAATGCCTAGGAACAATTCCTAAAGTTTCTATCCACGACAGCCTCTAAAGCTAGGGGGAGTAGGGGGTATAGAAGCAGAAGATACAATTAACTTGCCTGTAAACCCTATCCCTGAGAACTCTCACGAGTATAAACAACTCTCACGAGTATAAACAACTCTCACGAGTATAAACAACTCTTACGAGTATAAACTAACTCTTACGAGTATAAACAACTCTTACGAGTATAAACTAACTCTTACGAGTATAAACTAACTCTTACGAGTATAAACAACTTTTGGGAGAGTATAATCCCTAAACATCCTAACTTCAGGGAGAGTATAATCCCTAAGAACTCTTACGAGTATAAACTAACTCTTACGAGTATAAACAAACTCTTACGAGTATAAACTAACTCTTACGAGTAACTCTTACGAGTATAAACTAACTCTTACGAGTATAAACAAACTCTTACGAGTATAAACAACTTTTGGGAGAGTATAATCCCTAAATATCCTAACTTCAGGGAGAGTATAATACCTAAGAACTCTTACGAGTATAAACAACTCTTACGAGTATAAACAAACTCTCACGAGTATAAACAACTCTTACGAGTATAAACAACTCTTACGAGTATAAACAACCTAAGGGAGAGTATGATCCCTAACATTCTAACCTTTGGAGAATATAATCCCTAATGCTAAGGGAGAGACTAGAAGCATTATCAAATCACCAAGTAAGTGTAGGGATATAAACCCTATCTCCTCATTAAGGTCCTTTTAGGAGCTTTAGAGCCTTTACGTGCTAAGAAAATGTGGAAAACATGCTAAATTCATAAAGAAAGAGCAGGGCAGGAACCACATTATATGTTTAGACAACAGAGATATAGACAGATATATATATATATACGCATGCCATGGAATAATATGCAGGTACGATGCTGAGCATAAATAAAGCAGGAATATTCAAGACTTAAGGCACCATGCCTAAGCCCTCCACAGAAAAACCCCGGAGTGTGGAGTCTCCGGAAAATACCAAAAAAGGGCCTTAGAGGCCTTAACAAAATAAAAAGTGTTTTAAAAGTACCAAAGTGTTATCAGGGAAATAAAGTTATGAAGAGAGGGGAACATCATTCTTCCCCTCGGAACCTTCTCCTGTCTCCTCAGCTCGCCCACTGGAATCGTCTCCCTCTGCCTTCTCCATCAGAGCACCTGCTGCCACGGTAGCCACTGGAGTTGGGTTCTCCACATGAATGGGGAAAGCTATATCCTTTGCCGGTGCAAGATCATCCAAGTTCAAGGCAGCATCTTTCAGTTCCAAAACTGCTTTCCTCATCCCAGGTAACCACCAAGGGGTATTGATGTCTTCCTTGGCATCTCCAGGGAACTTAGGGGGAGTGTCCAGTTCGTCCAGCCGGAGGGCACGAGTATACTGACCATTAAATCCGGGAGCAGAATGTTCAGCTACGGCGTTAGAAAACCCATGGTCAATAAAATGGGGGATATATGCACCCATTGCCCCTAAAAAGCTGCTACTCTGAAGAAAGGCCTCCAGCCACTCCCGATGTAAGGTACCTAGAAATTTTTGACCTATGGCAGAGGTAAACAGGGACTCTATGCATAATTTCATACCAGCCCGAGGAAGAGTAACCTCCAGCTGTTCAACCCGTTTACCAAACTCTTTCTTCAGCGAAGAAATCTCCCCCGAAAGCGTTGTTTGGAGTACTTTACACCTCTGATTAGCGTCCTGGAGTTCTGCATCGAGTATCTCCTTCTTCACCTTCTCCAGCTCTACTTGGCTTTGGAGGTCATCCACTAGCTGAAGGGACTGGAGAGCTCGTTCAGATATGTTGGAAAACAGGAGACCAAACTACACAATGAACAATCTAAAAAAGTAAGACAGGTATACTTTTGACAATATTAAAATTATCTAGAAGTACATCTGTAGAGAGAGTTTACTTGTGTAAAGCTATGGGCGGCATGCACAACTCGCTCTTCGGGAGACAGAGCATTAAGAGCCTCGGTGGCAGGGGTCGGAGTGTGACGCTCTATGAAAGCCATGAGATGATCAACATTAATCTCACCAGGTGCATTGGGAGCGACATTGGGCAGAGAGGACTTAACTTTGGACTTCTTCTTTTTAGAGGCATCAAAGGTGAGAGGCAACGAGGAAATCATAGCCTTCTCAGTAGAGGACCTGGTATGCTTAGTAACTGACTCAGTGGAAGGTTTCACTGGGGAAAGAGGGATAGGGGCCTTTGAGGAGCTTTCAGGGGCCGGAGATAAAACACGGAAAGTCGAAAAACGTTCAAGACGAGGGATATTTGCGTGGGTTCTTGATATGAACCCAACTCCTGATATATTTGCGAGAGTCCTTGATATGAAACAGGAAATGGTGTTTGTAATTCTATGACCCAACAGGTGTCCAGTTCCCAAAATGATTAAAGAAGAAGCTCTACCCATTATATCCCTCGAGGCTTGAGGGAAATAGATGACATCCAGAGTTATAAGAGGTTTTCAAAACTAGGGATATAGGACCCTAGCCGTCCAAAGAAAAACTCAGAGGTATAAAAGCAGGATTAAAGTTTCTTACGATCGGAGAGTGAGGCCGAGGGGAATTAGAGAGCCCCTCACAATTCTGAGATTCAAAGAGATGAACTGTTTCGATTTAAGATCGCGCGACTAGACTCATGAGATTGTAAATGAGAAACACTTATGAGATTTTGAGGTTCAGTGTATGAACCACCTTGATTGAACTAGCCAAGGTATAGCTGGAGATTTTGAGAAGTGTAAATCATTTAAAGAGTTCGAGAGGTTTGAGATCTAAACCATATTGAGCCAGGATATGGCTGAGAGTTTCTGAGTGATAAGTGTTAGCCACTTAAGAGTCCTTAAGGTTCAGAGTACGAGCCATAACACCTAATATCCCTGAAGTGGGGAAATTTTAGAGAGTTTTGAGCTCCCTAGGGCTCGAGGGTTTCAGAGAGGGATATAATTTCCCAGGGCGACATGATACACTCTCTGAAACTTGAACTTGGGTGTATCCAGGAATGGAAGAGAGTATTGAAGGAAAGGTGGCGAGGATCTGTACGAAGAGGTGTTCAGGTTAATTCATCTTGTTATTTCCTACTCTCATAAATTTGAGGTATTTTACGAGAGTAGGGGGGAGTGGTTGATGTAGATAAATATGTCGCTCCTGGAAAAGTCGACACGTGGAAACGGGATGAATTATAGTAATCTCAATTAGGTCAACGGGCTTAAAGATTGGATTTGTACACTCCTAGGCCCAAAGAGGGGAATGAGGATAGTTGGGCTTTCAGCCCATGTTCGAAGCCTAATAACCTTTGAGCCCAGAGGTCAGGCCCAAAGGGAATACGTAGTATAGACCAGTTTCTCCTAGTTGAGTCAAAGGAAAAGGTCAGCCCGTGAAGATAGGGCCAGTATATTGAAGGGCCAAGTCGTGAGGGGTATAAACCAGGTCTTCAGGGGGTTGGGCCGGATTTACAGGAATGGATGAGCAAATCTAGGAAGAAAGAGTATTTCTCTCTCCTGAGAGGGGGACCAGGTATATAAGCAGGTTCTTTCCATATTCTTAATTACGTTCTTTGACATATACATACATTTTTACTAAACATACACTGAATTGAGAAGAAACACCACTGTATTCGCCGGAATTTCCCTAGATATACAGGGGAATTTCTCTCTGATTTCGCCTACGATCGAATCTGACTTGAGCGTCGGAGCTTCCACGCCGGAGCCCCCCTCCGGTGTGCTTTTGCAGGTCATTTTTGGACTCTCAAGGAGATTTACGTGAAGATTGCCAAAGACAAACGAGTGATTCGATTCGTGATTAGCAGTGCTCTCGTAGAGGAACGGCTGATATCTGAAGGCGTTCTTTTTCGACGCATCAAATTTCTACCTTAATTATAATTATATTACATTCAAATTATAATTTCAAATATAAAATATATGAATAAATCATTTTTTAAATTCTCATCGGGTTCATTCCGGTAGTAACCTTGTTTGTTATGACTGATGCCCAATATGTTTTGTACAAATGTCAAGAGTATGACCTATTAATTGTACCATTTATTAAATTCACATCAGGGTTCATTCTATATATAGTAACCCTGTTATGACTTATGCCCAATATTTGTACAAATGTCAAGAGTATGACATATTATTGGATAGCTTATATATTACTCCCTCCACTTTTAAATAAGTGTCATTTTAACAATTTTCAACATTTAAGATATATAATTATGGACCATTTTACCCTTCATTAATGATAACTAATTTTAATATTAAATTTATATTTAGTAATGAATGTGGTCAATATTGGAGATGATATTCATGTATACAATAATTAAGGTTTATGTGAATGTACAAGGGTAAAATTGTCAAACTTGAAGAAAAAAAAGTGTAGAATGACACTTATTTAAAAAATATTGAAAATGACAAAGTGACATTTAATAAAAAACGGAGGGAGTATATATTTTGTCGGGATCTTTTTAAACTTTATTTAAAATTAAGTTGTTTATCTTCTTTCCACTTTTAATAATAGATTTTCATTTAATCACTTCTCCAATTTATACTATGTAGTCTCTTAATGAATGGTGGGGATTATTTTGATTTCCATTTTCTAGAACTTAATAATTCTCTATATATTTGTAAATATTTTTAAAATTATTCTAAAATATTTTACTTTCTTATTATTCCCAAAGGTGTTTTCATGATGATACAAACTAAGGCCGTGGAATGAAGAACTAATATAATCGAGTTAGAAGGGCGCTAATACGACTATTGCTAATGTTGTGTGGGAAATGAGAGCCGAGGTATAACGGTAATGGAAATGAAGATGATGGAAATGAAGATAAGAATGATAATGATGAATAATAATGTTTTTTTTTTTTGAAATAATATATTTTTTGTATTTTTTATATACAAGCGTATTCCATATTTTGCATTGAAAGTTCCCGCGTCATAATCTTTAGAAATCCATGTAAATTAATAAAAAATGTGGGGAAAAAATGAATTGTGAATTGTACATGAAAAAAAAAACTGAGTTAATGTGAAAAGAAGAAAAAATTGAAAAGGAAAATTTTCTTGTGTACAAACATTTGGTCGAGCTTCGAGTTTAAAAGAGTTCAAAAGGTTTTGGTGGTGAAGTAAATTGTGGGAGATGGAGAGATTTGAATTGCAGCTTGATCAATTGCAACTTTCTTCTTGCTCCACTAGTTTAATTTTATCCAAAATTTTCCTACCGTAACAAAAGAGTTTACATTACAACCAAATGTGAAGTCCTTAATTGATTCATTGATTGAACACATTACATGGGATCGAGAACATTGACTTTTGGTAAGCATATGGTAGTGCACTTGTGAGGAAATTGTGAATTGAACACTTATATAACACTTTGACTTTGAGTGATGAGTGATACACTTACTTGTGAGAAAATTGTGAATTAAACACTTAATCTTGCATGGATTTGAGCATATCTTGTGAACTTGCTTGTTGGTTTTTCTACCTTAAAGTTTGATTGAATTGATGGATCTTGACAATCACTCACTCATTCTATTTTGTCTTGAATGAATTTCTTCGCAATCTTCTCACTTGTTCTTTTTTTTTTTTTTGCTCTGGGACGAGCAACACTTTAAGTTTGGGGGGTTGATTAGTATGAAAATTATTCGAAATTCATGTGTTTAATTGACATAATTTTCTAGAGTTTAATTGCATTGTTACACTAAATTAATTAATTGCACTTGATTTGGAAAAAGGGCGTGATTTGCTTTTTTCTTTTTTTCTTTTTATAGGGAATATGAGAATTTTTGGAGTAAAACACATTTGTCTATTTTGTATGAAGTCAATTAAAGGAGTGAAACTAGAATGGAGTTGAAACGAGAAAATATAGAATATGGAAATTATTTGGGCCAACAATTTAATTGATATGTATGTATTATTAAATGCTTTTGTAATTAATTTATTATTATATATTATCAAATTTTTTTAATTATTAATATACTATATTTTTTATTTTTAAAATTTATTATTTTTATTATTGATTTTAAATTTTTTATTATTGATGATATATTATTTTTTATTTAATAATTAATATTAAATCTTGCATTTATTCATTTTTTATTTTGTTAACATTATTGTTGCTGTAATTTGAAAGTAAAAATAATATTGTAAAAATAAAAATAAGTAATGACATTTTGTATAGTAATAGTAATAATAAACAAAATCATTCCTCATAGTAAAATCATGTGATGATCCCAACTTGTGGGGTATCACGCGAGTGATTAGAGTACTTGGTGTGCTCTTAGTGTAAGAAAAATAATCAACCCTTCAAGACAAGTAGTCAATTGATTCACTAGGGGTCTAGGACTAGGTAATCGACCGATTGTTATCTAATCAGAGTTAAGTGCGAAAAATGTAATGTGCCCATAATTACACTCATCTATTTGTTAAAAACTTTTGTAAATCATTTTATGCACAATCAACTAACTTGGTGTCAGTTGATATAGATGATTTGATAAAACAAACCGAACTCTTGACTTTGGTGTCAGATTTTTCTCCATAATAGTTTTTTTTACTCAGAACGACGAGCTGGTCAAAATTAATTGCTTTGCGATGACTAATGTGTGAATATAAGCGTATCAGCCGATTTTGTATTAGTTGATACAAAATGTTCTTTAAAACTATGTTATGCAATATGTAAACGTGCATGCTAAAGCAGTTAGTGGTTCGGATCCCAGTCCTACTCCACTCTCACAGCCCAGCTGTAATATTAATCTCTTTCAAAGGGCTTGTAATCTTTTACGTGCCAAGAGTAACATGTCTTGCTACTTTATAGTCTCAATAGAAGACTTTGAGTTCAGTGCACTTTCAAAATACAACTATCTCCACTGGTCATTGTGAGGGGTTAACACTCTTCTAGTGAATTACACAAACTTGACTTCTAAGCGTTTAAGATAGAAGATTGATTTAGTATACATGAACTAGGTAATATTTTCCCTTACAATATGATTTAGCCTCATGCTAGGATTGAAAAAAAACTCTTTTAAGTTTTGGATATATATATGACAATACAGACTTAGGAATTATGAGTTCACTCACTGTCTAGAAGACGATGCTTGCTGAATCTCCATGAACGATCTCTTAAGTTGTTCTTCATATATGAATACTTAAGCACCTTGCTCGACCTTTGCATCCCTTCACTCATGTGTGAGATATGAATATGAATTCATATATATAGTGTAGGTTTGAATGTTACCGTTGGGGAGTAACTTCAAATCTCCACTAATTCAGGATTCACAATCTTTTTATTGATATGATGAATATTACTGTTGCCATGTAATATACATCATAACTTTTACTTTTCATTCTTGTGAGTGTTATCTCATAATCTCATAGTCAGATACGAGTCATGTAAGATGACTTAGTCCAAATCAGATGAGTTAAACGTGTTCAGTCAGCTGAGGAGGAGTTGCTTAGAGTTCAACAGAGTTGGTCATATTAGCAGAGTATGAAGTCTATCAGTAGAGTCATCTTTTGATCAGTATCAGAAGAGTTGTGTATCAGATAAGTAGAAGTCCTCTGATCTTTACGGACAAGTCTTTTTATATGGAAGTTAGTTAGTTTACTAACTGAATTAACATTTCAACTACTTGAAGCCATAACTACCATTTCGGTTGGGCATTAACAAAGCACATGGGTTGTTACAAACAGTTGCAAACAGATGCTAACTACTCAACGGTTCCTAAGTGCAGCAACTACCTTAGTCTTTATATACTATTGTAATTGTTCATTGTAAAGGTTGACGAGAGGATTCAAGTACGATTGTAATCTTTGAGTTGTGTGAGTTCACGGGTGAAGTGAGGAAATATCATATTCCGAGTTAATGAGTGTGTAAACATTCTTTATCAATCAAATAAGTACTCGTCTAGTCTAGTGAATGTAAATCACATTGATCGAACCACTTAAATCCTTGTATGTTGTTTGTCTCGTTGATTACTTTTCGAATTACTATGTTGGGCAATTCTTACGGTAGTCACATTTTACAAAGTGACTACGCAGTCACTTTGTCGAATCACGCCATGTGGCGTCGTAACCGTAAAAACGACCTGCTACCTGTCATTAAGGTTTCAATTATTTTTAACATTATTTAAATTATATTTTGTTATTTACTATATTACCCTTCTTTTTAAATTTTATTTATATTTTACCTGCACCCACTAATTTAATGAGTGCACCCCCTAATCATATTTTTACTACAATTATATGCACCCGCTAATTTAATGAATTAACCCCCTAATCATATTTTTACAACAATTATCTGCACCCGCTCATTTAATGAGTTCACCCCCAAATCATTTCTTTTTTACAACAGTTATCTACACCCGCTCATTCTATGAGTTCACCCCCAAATTATTTTTTACCACAATTATCTGCACTCGCTCATTTTATGAGTTCACCCCCAAATTATTTTTTACCACGGTTATCTGCACTCGCACATTTTATGAGTGCACCCCAAAATATTTTTTAAAAAATAATCACATTTAAAAGACTATATTATCCTTTTATTATTTTACACAAAATATAATAAAATAAACTCTAAAAAATCAATTCACCACCAAATCACCCATATTTAAAAAAAAAGCGTAAAAATATAACTAACAAAAACTATCGAAATTAGCCACAAATCTCAATTTTTTTCTTTTTAATTTTTCTTTCCCCTCCTCTTTTTCTTTTTTCTTCCCATTTTTATTTCCTTGTTTTTTTTCTTTTCCTTTTTAAATGTTCATGTCTTTCTTTTCCATTTTTTGCATGTGTATTTTTTAAATTTTAATACAAAATAATATTATAGGTATAATTTTATTAAAGTCGATCGACAGTGCACCTAAATTTTAAGTTTAATTTGATGAGTAAAGGACATGCCGGAAATTCATGCATGTCGGCGGGTGACCCAGCCACCACCATGCCCGACCACCCCCTCGACGGCGACGACGGCGCTTCGGTCTCGGCCGCTGAAGCCCGAGACCCCTCCTCGAATCGCAATCGCGATTCTTCACTTCCATAACAATAGACATAATCTTCCATCTCGGCCACGATCCATGCGGCCGAAATCCTCTCCTCATTTCGACCACCGACGCGACTGCTTCGATCAATCTCCCTTGCGTTCGCGATCCAGGAGCTTCTCCTACATCAACGGCGCTCGCCTGCAACACTCGGATCGACGCTGCCTCTCTCTCGTCGTTCATCTCTGTCCAAATCGAAGCTACATTGCTTCATCCGTCTTCTTCACCCTGCTCATGCGCAACCTCTTCCTCCGACTGATGACGGCCCGACGGAGGACTGTGAGTATGTTGCTGATGGATCTCTGACCGGACGACACTCAGAGCCGGTGACCTTGCTGATGAAATCCCAAGCGACGACTACTGACCTAGGGTGCCCTCCCATTGGGCTAGGGTTTCCTTCAATTGGGTTTGGTAATGTGCACCCTCTATTTTCTTTAGTACACCCCGATCTGCACTCTCTCCACTTTTTTTATGTTATTATTGTTATTGGTATTATTGATACTGGTATTACTAGTTATTGATTGCGGTATTACTATTAATACACTATTGAATTAATATTAATGATTATTGATTATTAATTGTGGTATTACTGATTATGTGAAATTATTTATTACTAATTATTATTATTTTTATGGTATTGCATATTATTGTTTATGGTATTACTGATAATTGTTTTTGGTATTATTGAATATAATTAGATCTGTGAAATTATTTGTTATTGTATGAGATATTAGTATTCAATGTTCATGGTATTGCTACTTACTGTTCATGGTATTACTGATAATTATTTTTTGTATTATTGAATATAATTAGATGTGTGAAATTATTTGTTATTGTATAAAATTTTACTGATTAATATTAATGGTATTACTGAATAATGTTCGTGGTATTACTAATTATTGTTAATGGTATTACTGATTACTGTTTATGGTATTACTGGTTATTACTTGTTGTATTACTGACTACTCCCTCCTTCCTATTGAAAGCTACCCAACTTTCCTTATTCGTTTGTCCCAATAAAAGTTACTCATTCCTTTTTTGCCAAACCATTCCCTCTCACATTTCATTATATTCTTCTCTATCTCAATCACATCACCTCTCATACATCCACTTATTATATCATATTTTTTAACATCTGTGTCCGAAGCTCATGAGGAGCTTTCACTGGGACGGAGGGATTATAATAAAATCATACATATAATATTATTTTGTATTAAAACTAAAAAATATACTAATGAAAAAAAAGAAGGAAACTAAAAATACGAAGAAATAAAAAGTTTGGATTAAAAATTGAAAATGGGAAGAAAAATTAAAAAGAAAAAAAAAATTGAAATTTGTGCCTAATCTCGATAGTTTTTTTAATTATGTTTTTACGATTTTTTTTCTAAAAATATGAGTGATTTGGTGGTGAATCGACGGTAACTCGGCAATGACTCGGTTGTAGATTGTAAATGTATAAATGAGGGTTGATTTTATTATATTGTGTGTTAATTAATAAAAAAATAATATAGTCTTTTAAATGTAATTATTTAAAAAAATATATTTTGGGGAGAACTCATAAAATGAGCGGGTGCAGATAATTGTGGTATAAAAATAATTTGGGGGTGAACTCATAAAATGAGCGGGTGCAGATAACTTTGGTAAAAATATAATTTGGGGGTGAACTCATACAATGAGCGGGTGTAGATAACTGTTGTAAAAAAGAAGGGTCACACTTGCGTACCCCCTAGTGCACCGTACCCCCTAGTGCACCGTACCCCCTAGTTTTAATTTTAATTTTTTATTTATATTTTATGTGCACCCATTAATTTAATGAGTTCACCCCTAAATTATATTTTTACTACAGTTATCTGCACCCACTCATTTTATGAGTTCACCCCCAACTCATTTTTTTTTTACAACAATTATCTACACCCGCTCATTTTATGAGTTCGCCCCTAAATTATTTTTTTACCACAGTTATCTGCACCCCGCTCATTTTATGAGTTCACCCCCAAATAATTTTTTACTACAGTTATATGCACCTGCTCATTTTATGAGTTCACCCCCAAATCATATTTATACTACAGTTATCTGCACCCGCTCATTTTATGAGTTCACCCCAAATCATTTCTTTTTTACAACGGTTCTCTACACCCTCTAATTTTATAAGTTCACCCCTAATTTTTTTTACCACAATTCTCTGCACCCACTCATTTTATGAGTTCACCCCCAATTTTTTTTTTAAATAATTACATTTAAAATACTATATTATCTTTTTATTAATTTACACAAAATATAATAATAAAATCAACCATAATTTATACATTTACAATATGTAGTCGAGTCATTGTCGAGTTACCGTCGATTCACCACTAAATCACCCATATTTTAGAAAAAGAAAATCGTAAAAACATAATTTAAAAAATCTATCAAAATAAGGCACAAATCTCAATTTTTTTTTTCTTTTTAATTTTTCTTCCCATTTTCAGTTTTTATTCAAAAAATTTTATTTCTTCATTTTTTTCATTAGTATTTTTTAAAATTTTAATACAAAATAATATTATATGTATGATTTTATTATACTCAATAATACAATAAGTAATAATCAGTAATACACTAATACCATTAAAAATAATTAGTACTCCAATATCTTATACAATAACAAATAATTACACATATCTAATTATATTAAATAATAATAAAATCAATTATTAGTAATACCACGAACAGTAATCGGTAATACCATTAATATTAATCAATAAAATTTTATACAATAACAAATAATTCCACACATCCAATTATATTCAATAATACCAAAAACAATTATTAGTAATACAATGAACAGTAATTAGTAATATCATGAACATTTATCAGTAATATCTTATACAATAATAAATAATTCCACAAATCTAATTATATTAAGTAATACCATAATCAATAATATGTAATACCATAAAAAATAATAATAATAATCAGTAATGTCTTAAACAATAATAAATAATTTCACACAATCAGTAATACCACAAACAATAACCAGTAATACCACAATTAATAATTAATAATACCGTAATCAGTAATCATTAATTTTAATTCATTTGTATATTAATAGTAATACTACAATCAATAAATAATAGAGATTTTTTACTAATAGGGTCATTATCACCCTACATTAATCTAATTGCATCGCCTAATTAATAGTTTGTCTATTTGCTTCATTTTCGAGATAAAAACCCCTAATTACCCTTAAATCCTAATTACCATTAAATTATTCAAATTCAGATTTAAATTTTCGATTTTTATTCTGCCTTAATTATCGGGTTCAATTAATTATCAGATTTGAGGGGAAAAAAACCAAATTCTCTCCAAGATTTGAGGGGAAGAAGAACAAAAGCAGAAAACTCGAGGAGGAGGGAGAGCCATACCCTACGAAACAACAAGGCAGAAAACTGAATTGAGACAGGAGGTTTTGACCCTGGAAGCGGGAAACGCGATCAAGAATAAAGGAAAAAAAAAACAGAAATCCCCAAGAACGATGATGGGGGAGATTGTGGCTTCAATCTGTGGAGAACCGACACAAGAAGAGGAGGAGATGGCTTGGATCGCTGCTAATTCTGGGGATATTGACAGCGATGAGGATTGTGAGGAGTGTGACTCCGAAGAAGAACGCAGAATGGATAGAGCCATAACTGATTTAATGAAGGACGTTGATTCTGAAGAACTCGGTGATTCTGAAGACGACGATTCCGAAGGAGAATGCCTGAAATCTGGCGCGAGGAAGGAAATTCATGTTAAAGAAGGTACGCAAGTCATTTCTGCCATTAATGGTGCTGCTGGAATTAATTCGGACAGCAATGGTGATGTTGATAAGAACAAGGGGGAATGGGATGCTAAATTCCTTAATTGTGGGTTCCTTAAACAGTCCGGAAATTCTGGGAAGGTAGGCCATAATTCTGGGATGAATGTGAGCGAAAATTCCAGCAATGAAGATGATAGAATGCAAATTGTGGAAGAAGCTGGAAAAACAGGGGATGAAGGGAAAAAACAGGGGCAGTCCAAGGCGTGGGCAAAAAACAGTATTCCAGAAAGTGTGATGGGAAACAGGGTGCTCAAGGAGGAATATAAGTTGAATTATATCCAGCCTACAGCAAATACAGCACACATTCCACTCGATTTGATATCGAATGAGTGGAATAATGTGCTAATCGGGTATTTTCTTGGAAGGTTTCCGGGATTTCAGGCCTTGAAGAATCTGTGTAATAGCTGGAATGTCCCACACGAGACATTGCCGTGGTTGAAGTGGATCGAGATCGTTTTAGAATCTCGTTCGATGACGTCATCGAGATCGCGAAGGTGATGAGCTCCAGATCCATTGCGAAGAACCTGGCAGGAGATTAGGAGTTTAAGGTAATTTAATTTTCTGTTTAGGCTTTGATCTCTAATTTTTTTTAGTTTTGTTTAAGCTTTGGTTGTACTGATTCTTTTGTGATGGAATATGCATTGAAATGACGTTACTTTTTATGTCATTCATATGTACTTCAATATGCATATTATTAAAATGCACTTTAATTTGCATACTCCTGAACGTAATTCACATGAACTTCAATATACATATGTTTAGACTGCACTTTAGTTTGCATGTTTTTATGCAAAATTGTCGAAATGCACTTTAGTTTGCATAATACTGAACGTAATTCACATGAACTTCAATATGCATATGTCTAGATAATACATACGCTTCTATTTTTCTGTTCTTCTACACTTCGCCGTTTTTGCAGAAGCTTTTTCCTAAACCTGTAGTTTGAATTGCAGATTTCTCAAAACCCTCGGTTTAACAAGATTATCTTTTAGGAAATTTTTTATATTTTAGATGGAGATAGCTATCTTTTATGAAAGTGAAACCAATTAATGCGTATACCTACTTTTTAGGAAAATTTTAAATCTTTGGAAGGTGCTAAAATTTCTCTGTTTTCGAAATTCTCCCTTAATCGGATAATTATGGTATATAATTGACTTTTGAATTCCTATAAAATATCCTATTTATTTGAAATTAATTGAAGGGTATAAATGTCTCAAAGTTTTCAATTTGATGCTATTAGACAATAAATTATATTGTAGACTTTATTAGACTAATCTTATAGTGAAATGACCTTATTAATAAATAACCCTAAATAGTAATACCAGTACCAATAACTAATAGTACCATAAAAAAAAAGTGGAGAGAGTGCAAATCGGGGTATACTGAAGAAAATAGGGGGTGCACATTACTGATTCGGGTGGAATTTGCACGTTTTATAAGCACATGTGAAGCATATTTTGATGTGGGTTTCATTGATTTATGCATTGATTATGATTGTTTGAGCCAAAATGAGAGAAAGGTTGCGTTTTGTCGATTTTGTAGAAAATACGATGGAATTTGGAGCAAAACACCAACCATACTTTACTGGATCAGGAAGAGGAGTGCACCGTTGGATTCGTCTCGAAAAATGGAGTGGAATGAAAAAAAGAATCGAGTCAATCGGAGGTCGGAAGCTCGAGATACGAAGAGACGAAAAAAACATGCCTGGGTAGAATCAACCCGGGCGGGTCAAAAACGATTCGGGCGGGTCAAAACGACCCGGGCAAGGCTGAACTTGGTGGACATTCGTATTTAGCCCGGGTGAAACCCACCCGACCGGGTGGTTTCGACCCGGGCAAGGCCCAACAATGTGTAGCTTCGTATTTTGGCCGGGTGGCATGCCCGGGTGGGAGCCACCCGGCCGGGTGACCTCATTCTCGGGGGTTTTTTGCCATTTTCTCCATTTTTGAGGGACCAACTTGCAATTTTGGCACCCAAACCCTTCCCCAACACTATATAAGGCCTCATTCTTGAAGCCCAAGACACTTTTCCCCAATTCTTCAATTCCCACACATAGTTACACATACTTGGAGGTGTTTGGCCATAACTTCTTCATCTCTCCACCAAATCATGCAAGGAAGGAGGCAATAGCTAGGGAATTCCATTCCCTACCACATTCTAGACTAAGCTTTCTATTTCTTTTCCTTTTTATTTAGTTATTTCATTTAAATTTTGTAATTTGATTATGTTTGTAGTTAGCTAAACACTTTGTGGTTCTAAGGCATTGTAAGACTTGGATTGATGTTTATGAGTAATTTCTTGCTTTAATTGGTGTTTATTTCCTATTTGCATGTTTAATTATCTATTGTCAAGCATGTTGTTATTGGCCATGATGATTTGCTTATCTATTGTTAATTGGAGTAAGATTGAGAGATTTATTTCATTTAATCGTATGCAAGCATGCAACCCGATATTATTATGAGCTCGAGAGAGGATTAATTATCGGAGAGGGAATCGAATGGTCTTAGGAGCTCTTTTAGGCGGTGTAATGTTTGTGAGGTAGAAATACGAGCCTATGTTGCATTGCGCCTTTGGTTAATTAGATCGAGAGATTAATTAATTCTTCTTGTGTGATCACCCTATATGAGATAAACTTAATGGCCATCTAAACGAGATAACATTCATAAACGGACATCTAAGTGTTACAATCGCCTTGGAACCCACCTTTTCTCTTTGAGTTACATCCATTTTACTTTTATTTTGCGATTTGTATGCCATTTGATCGATTTTATATTTACTCTTTCGTTGTTTATTTGTGACACATTGTTAGACAATCTTAGGAGTAAATCAACTTTCAAATTATCGATCACGTCTATTTAGAATTCGACTAGCAAACTACCCTTTTACGCTTAACCTCCCTGTGGGATCGACCTCGTGCTTATCACGCTACAATAGACGCCGTACACTTGCGGTTGTTTATTTAGTGTTGCATAACGCGTGTATCAAGTTTATGGCGCCGCTGCCGGGGAGGTTTTTATAAGCTCTAGAGTGTAGGCTAGGAGAGTTTTAGTTTAGACAATTTACTTGCTTTCTTTATTTGCAAAAATCCAAAAATATTTGTTTGTTTTACCTTGAGTTCACTTGTGATTCTTACTTTCTTTTGAACTTTTGTCTAGACATGGCATATGATCACCCGAGCTAGGAGAGATCAACAAGTTTTGCTACCTCTAGACCCGGAAATCGAAGCTCATTGTCGAAGACAAAACGCCGAAAGAAGAAGGATTGAATTGGAAGCCATGAATCGAAGGGAAAATCCAATAGTGGAAGAAGAAAGGAACCAAGAGGATATTGGAGGCATAGTGGAGCCAAATGGGAATGGTGGTAATCGACCACAAGGAGGTATAAGAGATAACCTCAACCGGAGGAATGAAGGGAATGTCAATGTGGAAGGAGATGGAGAGCAACGGGAGGAAAACGGGAATCAAAGAGTCTTGAGAGACCACTTCCGTCCCATCCCTAGACCATATGGAGGAGCGGGTAGGGAACCCATTGACGCTCATAACTTTGAGCTCAAACCGGCGTTGATCATGATGGTCCAAAACAACCAATTCGGAGGGTTGCCGAAGGAGGATCCCAACCTCCATTTATCTCAATTCTTAGAGATAAGTGGAACGGTTAAGATCAATCGTGTCCCTCAAGATTACATCCGCCTCCAATTGTTCCCATTCTCCCTCCGAGATCGTGCAAAGCAATGGTACATGTCTCTTGATTTAAGGACAATCGAAAATTGGGCCGATCTTGTAGATGCTTTTCTCATGAAGTATTTTCCTCCAAGCAAGACCATCAAGATAAGAGGAGAAATTTCTTCCTTCATGCAAGACGATGATGAGTCTTTAGCCGAGGCTTGGGAGTGCTTCAAGGATCTCATAAGGAGTTGTCCTCAACATGGGTTCTCAAGAGACCAATTGATTTGTTATTTCTACAACGGGATGGACCACCGTACGAGAGGGATGGTGGATGCCTCGGCCGGTGGAGGTTCTTTATTGGGAAAGACGACGGAAGAAGGTTATATACTCTTAGAAGAGATGGCTAAGAATGGCAACCAATGGCCATCCGAGAGAAGACAAAACCGGAAAGTTGCTTCAACCCAAGATTTGGATGAGAGTGCTAAACTCTCCAACAAGGTGGATAAATTGATATCCCTTATGACGGCTAAAGGTTTAGTGGGGCCACGTGATGAACAATATGAAGAAGCCCACTACATGAACAATCAAAGGGATAGGCAATTTAGAGAGAGAGGTTGGAACGATAGGCAAGCCTATGAAAGTCCCTCCAATCCCAATCAATATCATCCGAATTTGAGGCACCATGAGAACTTTTCTTATGCCAACACAAGGAATGCCATCATCCCACCTCCAAATTTCAATGCTAGAGATGGAGTTATTGTGGAGTCTTCATCAAAGCCATCAATGGAGGATATGTTTAGTACTTTTATGGGGGAAACCACGAAATTCATGAGAGAAACTAGGGAGAATGCAAACAAGACTTGGCAAAGAATTGATGAGCATGGTGAGATGATAAAAAATGTGGCAAATAATGTGAAAGCCATAGAGAAGCAAGTGAGCCAACTCGCTAATGCCATTGGAAAGCAACACATTCCGGGACAATTCCCCTCTAACACGGAGCTAAACCCCAAGGAGCAATGCAACTCAATTAAGTTGAGAAGTGGCACAAGCTATGAAGGCCCTATGATGCCAAAGGAAGATGGTGAAGAGGAACAACAAGGAAGGAAGGTTGAAGAGAAAGATGTTGAGAAGGAGAAAACAAGTGAGAAAGAGAATGATGCACATAAGCCTCCATCTCCACACAAACCTCCACTCCCATACCCTCAACGACTCAAGAAGACGAGTTTGGATGCAAAGTTCATCAAATTTTTTGAGATGTTCAAAAAGATACACATCAACATCCCATTTGCGGAGGCCCTTGAGCAAATGCCTCATTATGCTAAGTTTTTGAAGGAGATTATGTCCAACAAGAGAAGGATGGTAGAATTTGAAACCGTGAACCTCACCGAAGAGTGTAGTGCCATCATCCAAGCTAAGCTACCTCCAAAGCTTAGAGATCCCGGTTCATTTACATTGCCTTGTGTGATTGGCAAAGAGGGAACCTATCGTGCTTTGTGTGATCTTGGAGAGAGCATAAACCTCATGCCATTATCACTTTTCAAATCACTTGGCTTGGGAAAATTGACGCCTACTACCATGAATCTTCAATTGGCGGATCGCTTCATAGTTTATCCCTTGGGAACAGTTGAGGATGTGCTTGTCAAAGTTGGGAAATTCATATTTTCGGTTGATTTTGTGGTACTTGATATGGAGGAAGATAGGGCAATCCCCTTGATCTTAGGAAGACCGTTTCTAGCAACGGGTGGAGCCGTCATCAACGTACGAAACGGAGAGCTTGAACTACATGTTGGTGAGGATAAAGTCTCATTCAACATCTACAAGGCCGTTAGATTTCGTGATGATGAAGATGAGGAGGAAGAGTATGTGTATTCCAAGATTGATCCTTATTCAAAGCTCATGGAAGATAAGGTGGAAGAAGGGCCCAAAATCAATGTTATGGAGGAGAACCCCAAAGAGAAAGATAAGGAATTAGAGATGGGCAAGAAGGCCAAGTTTGGGGGAGTTTTTTCCAAAAACTCCCCCAAATCAAGAAAAGCTACTTGTGCAAGCTTGGGGATGGATGAGGCATCAACCTCATATGACATGATTGAAGAGCCGGATGGAGTGGCTTTTGGATGCTTTAAAGGTTTTAAGAAGGTTGCATGGACTAAGAAAGTCAAGAACAAGGAGGATGATGGGGTGACTTAATATTCCCCTCAAGGAGAACCGTCCGGCATAGGACGTTAAAAATAGCGCTTCTTGGGAGGCAACCCAAGGTTTTATTGCTTTCTTGATTTTATTGCTTTGATAGTGTTGATAGCTTGGTTTATTTTGTAGGTATGGATGAAGAGTACTATGGATAGCAAGTCTTGGAGAATGAAGAAGAAGCAAAGCCAACTTTGGAGTGGAGGAAGCAAGTGTTGCAATGGTGATCTTTGAGAAAGCATTGGACGTGCAAGGAGGGAGGTAACAACTTGTAGCCCCAAACTTAGAATTTTTACATAGTAAAATTCTAAGTTTGGGGGAGTTATTTTTCTTTTATTTTTCTACTAGTTGTTACCCTTGCACCGGTTCGTCATTCTACGTGTGTCACATTTTGCACCGGCGCACACTTGACTTTCGCATGCTTAGATTGTTTAAGTTGGTCTTGATTATATGTTGGGTAGTGGACATTTGGTGAAATGTGAGCATGAATAGTCATTGAAATCCATTGTTGAGTAGTTGTGGTGATGTTTATTTGCTTTGAATGTAAGCATGATTGATGTTGGATATAGTTTCATGATTGTGCTCATATTTGTGATCTTGGATAGCATGGATATATGATGTGTTGTTGTTTGGGAACATTTGATGATTGTGAGAGCCCTATTGAATAAGCCGGTGAGAATTGAGCCTTAAATCGAGCATGTAATCCGGTTTAGTTCATTTGAGAGTGGACTAGGTTATTGCTAGTGATCCTAGAACTTGCCTAAGTTCTTGTTTGAAAGCATGATTGTGTGAAACTTTGTGATGTGATATAGGCCATCTTGTTCTAAAAAGAGTCACTTAGCCAAAATTTCCCAAAACCGAAGTAATTTTCCGTAGTTAACCCCTTGAGCTTAATTCCTCATTTTCTTGGCAAACTACAATGTTAACCACTTAGCCTTTGTGAGCCTTTGATTCCTATATCTAGTGGGGGATAAAAGACAAAGTGGAAAACATGTGCTTGAATGAATATCTTTGGTGAAAAGAAAAGTTGGAGAAGTTGAAAGAAGAAAAAGAGAAAGATGAAAAGAAAATCAAGGAAAAGAAAAGAGGGACAAAGAGCCCCAAAAGCTTGAAAAGAAAAAAAAATGGTTCAAAAGATGAGGTGATGAATGCTTGAAAAAGAATGGAAAAAGAAAAAAAAGTGAGGATGAAGTTTGTAAACTTTGAAAGTGGAAGCACACAATGTAAAACAACAAACTTTGTCCTCCACTAGAAGAGTCATAATTCCCAAATTCATCCTACCTTGTCCAAAGAGCCAATGTTACATCCTTGATTAAGTCCTATTGATCACTTTGTTGAACATTTGAGTGTGTGTAGAAAGTAGAAGTTGGGCAAGCATATGGTGATTGCATAGCATGACTTGGTTGATGAGTGCATTAATGTCCTTAATTTGTTTGTGTGTTTGAGAGAAACACTCCATCATGTGAGTAGAGGACTTGAGCATTTGGATTATGTTTCCCATCACAATGTGTTGTGTACTTATGCATTCTTTGATCTATGAATGTGGATTGCAATAGTGAGCCTATAACTTTCATTGAGAAATGCACTTTGAGAAAGAGATATCATTACATCTTACTTTACATGTGTGAATTACATTGAATATTCCATTGTGATCATTCCACCCTCATTGCTTTGAGTGCTTAGTTGTTTGAGGACAAACAACATTTTAAGTTTGGGGGGGTTTGATTCGGGTGGAATTTGCACGTTTTATAAGCACATGTGAAGCATATTTTGATGTGGATTTCATTGATTTATGCATTGATTATGATTGTTTGAGCCAAAATGAGAGAAAGGTTGCGTTTTGTCGATTTTGTAGAAAATACGATGGAATTTGGAGCAAAACACCAACCATACTTTACTGGATCAGGAAGAGGAGTGCACCGTTGGATTCGTCTCGAAAAATGGAGTGGAATGAAAAAAAGAATCGAGTCAATCGGAGGTCGGAAGCTCGAGATACGAAGAGACGAAAAAAACATGCCCGGGTAGAATCAACCCGGGCGGGTCAAAAACGATTCGGGCGGGTCAAAACGACCCGGGCAAGGCTGAACTTGGTGGACATTCGTATTTAGCCCGGGTGAAACCCACCCGGCCGGGTGGTTTCGACCCGGGCAAGGCCCAACAATGTGTAGCTTCGTATTTTGGCCGGGTGGCATGCCCGGGTGGGAGCCACCCGGCCGGGTGACCTCATTCTCGGGGGTTTTTGGCCATTTTCTCCATTTTTGAGGGACCAACTTGCAATTTTGGCACCCAAACCCTTCCCCAACACTATATAAGGCCTCATTCTTGAAGCCCAAGACACTTTTCCCCAATTCTTCAATTCCCACACATAGTTACACATACTTGGAGGTGTTTGGCCATAACTTCTTCATCTCTCCACCAAATCATGCAAGGAAGGAGGCAATAGCTAGGGAATTCCATTCCCTACCACATTCTAGACTAAGCTTTCTATTTCTTTTCCTTTTTATTTAGTTATTTCATTTAAATTTTGTAATTTGATTATGTTTGTAGTTAGCTAAACACTTTGTGGTTCTAAGGCATTGTAAGACTTGGATTGATGTTTATGAGTAATTTCTTGCTTTAATTGGTGTTTATTTCCTATTTGCATGTTTAATTATCTATTGTCAAGCATGTTGTTATTGGCCATGATGATTTGCTTATCTATTGTTAATTGGAGTAAGATTGAGAGATTTATTTCATTTAATCGTATGCAAGCATGCAACCCGATATTATTATGAGCTCGAGAGAGGATTAATTATCGGAGAGGGAATCGAATGGTCTTAGGAGCTCTTTTAGGCGGTGTAATGTTTGTGAGGTAGAAATACGAGCCTATGTTGCATTGCGCCTTTGGTTAATTAGATCGAGAGATTAATTAATTCTTCTTGTGTGATCACCCTATATGAGATAAACTTAATGGCCATCTAAACGAGATAACATTCATAAACGGACATCTAAGTGTTACAATCGCCTTGGAACCCACCTTTTCTCTTTGAGTTACATCCATTTTACTTTTATTTTGCGATTTGTATGCCATTTGATCGATTTTATATTTACTCTTTCGTTGTTTATTTGTGACACATTGTTAGACAATCTTAGGAGTAAATCAACTTTCAAATTATCGATCACGTCTATTTAGAATTCGACTAGCAAACTACCCTTTTACGCTTAACCTCCCTGTGGGATCGACCTCGTGCTTATCACGCTACAATAGACGCCGTACACTTGCGGTTGTTTATTTAGTGTTGCATAACGCGTGTATCAATTACCAAACCCAATTGAAGGGAACCCTAGCCCAATGGGAGGGCACCCTAGGTCAGCAGTCGTCGTTTGAGATTTCATCAGCAAGGTCACCGGCTTTGAGTGTCGGCCGGTTAGAGATCCATCGACAACATACTCACATTCCTCCGTCGAGCTACCGTCAGCCGGAGGAAGAGGATGCACAGTAGCATGATGAAGAAGACGGACAAAGCAATATAGCTTCGATTTAGGCAGAGATGAACGACGAGAGAGAGGCGGCGTCGATCCGAGTGTTGCAGGCGAGAGCCATTGATGCCGAAGAAGCTCCTGGATCGCGAACACAAGGGAGATTGATCGAAGCAGTCGCGTCGGTGGTCGAAATGAGAAGAGAATTTCGGTCGCCATGGATCGTTGCCGAGATGGAAGATGATGTCGATTGTCATAGAAGTGAAGAATCGCGATTGCGATTCGAATACGGGTCTTGGGCTTCAGCGGCCGGGACGGAATCGCCGCCGTCGCCGTCAAGGGGGTGGTCAGGCATGGTGGTGGTTGGGTCACCCGCCGATCGGCATGAATTTTCGGCAGGTCCTTTACTCATCAAATTAAAATTGAAATTCAAGTGCACTGCTGATCGACTATAATAAAATCATGCCTATAATATTATATTGTATTAAAATTTAAAAAATACACATGCAAAAAATGTAAAAGAAATGTAGAAAAATTTTAAAAAAAAAAAGGAAAAGGAAAAAAAAAAATGAAGAAATAAAAAATTTGGAAAAAAAAAATTAAAAATGGAAAAAGAGTAGGGGAAAGGAAAATTAAAAAGTAAAAAATCGAGATTTATGGCTAATTTCGATTTTTTTTATTAATTATATTTTTACGATTTTTTTTAAAAATATGGGTGACTTGGTGGTGAATCGATTTTTTAGAGTTTATTTTATTATATTTTGTGTACATTAATAAAAGGATAATATATTCTTTTTAATGTGATTATTTTTCTAAAAATATTTTGGGGTGAACTCATAAAATGTGCGAGTGCAGATAATCGTGGTAAAACAATAATATGTGGGTGAACTCATAAAATGAGCGGGTATAGATAACTGTGGTAAAAAATAATTTGGGGGTGAACTCATAAAATGAGCGGGTGTAGATAACTGTTGTAAAAATATGATTAGGAGGTGAACTCATTAAATTAGTGGGTGCAGATAAAATATAAATAAAAAATCGAAATTGAAATTAGGGGGATGCAAATCATTATTGGGTGAACTAAAAAAATTTGTGGGTGCGAGTTTATTGAGGGTGAACTGAGTAAACAGATGGGTGTGTGACTGGAATATGAGGCCCAGTAGGTAGGGGGCATGGTGCATCCAAGTGTATACAAGTATTTGCCAAAAAAGAAATGATTTGGGGGTGAACTCATAAAATGAATGGGTGCAGATAACTATGGTAAAAAATGATTTGGGTAAACTCATAAAATGAATGGGTGCAGATAACTATGGTAAAAAATGATTTGGGGTGAACTCATAAAATTAGCGGGTGTAGATAATTGTTGTAATAAATTATTTTATTGTATAAGGATAAAAATGTAAATTTACAATAATATATTTTAATTAATTTAATTTAATAGAAAATACAAATTTATGACACATTACGACAATACATGTCGTAAAATTTACAAAAGGTAACAGGTCATCAAATCTAAACTTTAGATTAAATTTTTAATGGCTTAGATTAACTGACTACGGTAGTCATTACGACACGTTACGACACCCTGACTACATATAGAAGGTCCATAGCTTGGTAATTTCTTATATCTTCAAGTCTTCTACTTGGTTGGAGACGTCTAATCGACTAGATTACTTGACAATTCTTGTACACTGTATTTTGTCAGATTCGTGGTGTCCGCTGTCGCTTTCCTATTGGTCCACGTTAGCTCTGATTTGACATTTACTATACGGATTCAGAAGACCTTTGCCTCAGCTGATTCTGTATTCAGCTCGTTTAGATTTGCTACTTGTGCACTAGATTGCATACCTCAGTTGTATGAACCTTGGTTGCCTAGTAATATAATTTTGGTCCTCAGTTGTGTTTAGGGGTGAGCACTATTCCGTTTTTAACCGAAAATCGAACCTAACCGAACTGAAATATGAATACGGTTCGGTTACCAAAAAAATCGATTTGGTTTTGGTTTCGTCTTTTGAAAATCCCGATTTTCGATTTCGATTAATTCCGTAATAATTTCGGTTAACCGAAACCGATCGAATTGGGGACCCTATATAAACATAAAACCACAGTTTCCAAAACCTAATTAATTTCTTCCCCAATTATAACCACCCAACCCGTCCCCCCTCCTCCCCGGCCATCGCACTCCTCTATGCTCGTCGGCGTCCACACACGAGCCACGACACGGCGCATGCGACCCCACGGTAAGTTGACAACAATTTTCTTACTATGTTTCTGTTATAGTGTTACTCGCGGCCCAACAACGGCAAGTCGACAATGATTCTCTTACTCTGAGTTTCTCACTTCTCGCATAGACTGAATTAATTTGAGACATTATTTAAGATATTTGCATAGACTTGAATATGATTTAGGAATATTTGAGATATTAATTGAGAATATGTATAATTTGAATACCTAAAAGTTATATTTAGGGATTTACCATATTAAGAACTCTGAGTTTATGCTTGAATTTACCATATTAAGAAGTTGTATTGAATTTGGATATTTTTTTTTTCTTCAAAATTTCGCTTTTGAATTCGACTTTTCGATTTTAGCTTCGGTTAGGATAAATTCGGTTTTGGGTATGCTCGGTTCGATTTTGATTATTAATATTGAAATTTCGATTTTTTTTTGGTTCGATGACCGAACCGACCGATGCACACCCCTAGTTGTGTTTGGCCCTCAACTGTTAAGTACTGAGCTGATCATATTCAATTGATCAATCGAGTTCCTTCTCGACTGATTCCTTCTCTTCTGGTCTTCATATTCTCTTATATTCTTGAGCATTAACACATCTCTCCACTACAAGGTATATAATGAAGTTGTCTATACAATACAATTTATCCTATTACAAAGTGGTTTGACTTATAAAAACTAAACATAAGAAATATCACTTGACTTGAATATCCGGACACGGGTTTTAATGAATATTGATTAGTTTATTCACAAAGTAGATAAATTGAGGGTATGATAGGGTATTGTGGAGTCCATTTGTAAATAAATGATTGTTTATGAATAAAGTGAATGAAAAAGTATAAGTGATGGTAGAAGGGGGAAGATAAAGTAGTATGAATAGTATTGTTTTAAAAAAAGATATAAATATAATGGACAATAAAAAAAAAAGGGAAAGTGCATGAAATTGGAGGAAGGGCAACTACAGCGTGGTTACCAGTACACAGAATACAGCCCAGCGGGTCAGTAGAGACAAGGTAACCAGAAGTTTCTAGGGGCTAAATAGTGATTTCCATTTTCGAAAAAAATTAAAAACAATTCCCAGTTTCACATAAACCGTATCTCTCTCCGTCACCGGAAACCAAACCCTATAGGCGGAGCCGGAGAAGCGATGGATGCGTTAAGGAAGCAGCTGGATGTCCTGATGGGAGCCAATCGAAATGGCGACTCTCAAGAGGTGACGCGCAAGTACTTCGACCGCGACGTCTGCCGCCTCTTCCTCGCCGGTCTCTGCCCTCACGACCTTTTCCAACTTACCGTACGTAAATTCCTTCTTCATCACATGTTTCGTTGCATGCATCTATTTATTTCGTCTTACTATTTTGCCGCGAAATGCTATTTCTGGTTTTTAAATTATTAGTTTATACTCGAGCAATTCGGAGGTTCGTATGAAGATTAGTGAAATTAGATATGGTTTATTTGAAATTTACGGTAATGCATTTCTTGATCCCTCGTGTTTACTTATTTTCGATGCAGAAAATGGATACAGGACCGTGTCCGAATATCCATTCGCCACAGCTGAGGAAAGAGTATCCACTTTTGCTTCCCTATTTTGGATGATTAGAGCGGCCGAGCGGGTTTATTCCATAGAACTAGTCACATAAATGTCAAGACCTATTTTACATGCTCCAAGAATTTGATTTCATATACTTTTATCATATCGGTGAAACAGTGTCTGGGGGAGTTTGTCAGACGTAGTTACTGATGGAACTCTGAATATTACTCCATATTGTTCGTTCAGGCACATGTACACATTTATTTGCATACATCAGTCTGAACTCATACTGTCATTACACCTCTTGGCCGTGCAGCTCGAATTGTTATCTTAACTCTTATACAGATACGAGGAAGCAAAAGCAAACGGTCTTGATAATTATGACAGTGATTTAGAGGATAACATAGACAGACTTATTGTTGAGTGTGATCGTAAAATTGCTAGGGCATTAAGGAGACTTGATGAAGAGGATGCTAAAGCGGTTATTGCAATCTCAGTTTCAGAAGTCACCCTGGTAAATTTTCAAAGTGTTTGGATTTCACATTCTACTGTTTCCCTTAACAAGCAATATGATCGGTAAATCTTGTGGACTAGCAGACACCAGAGATTAATGAGTTGTCAAAGCAAATCAAAGAAAAACTGAAAGAAGCTAATCAATGTGGTATGTTAATCTGGCTCTTGTTCATGGCTTATAGTTGATGATACTCTGTATGCTGTGGAAAATGTACTTGCGATAATTTGTATTGTTGAGATTAATATTGTTATTACAATGCAAGGTCTTGATTGGTTGATGGAAGTAATATGAAGCATCTCCAGTGTATGTTACTTTTGAAATATCTGTCTCATCAAGAAATCTTTCTTAACTTGTACTCTGGTGAAAGTGACTCAAGAGTAGTCAATGATACCCTTGCACATCTATCTGACGAGGTGACGCAACATTACCTTATTTTATAGATCTTGAAGGCAAGACAGACATGAAGATTCAAGTATTAGAAGAGGTTGAAGAACTAAGAACTACAAGAGCAGACAAGCAGGTATTAAATGCTTTAAGACATTAACCTTATGTTGAATATGTTATTAACCCATTGGAAATTTACCTGAACGAAAATTGTTTCCATATTCAAATTATATCATTTGTGGAAGGAAACAGTAGATGGCAGAAGGATAATCTTTTGACTTTTCTCTGATGTCAGTCAATGCTTCTTTTGGATGCTTTCAACAAGGATCGTGCATGTCTTCCTCAGTCCCTGACTAATGCTCCAGAATTGGCACCATCAGCTATTTCAGATCCTCGCATACAAGAAATGATAAATGAGAAACTAAAGAAAGCGGAGGATCTCGGTAATATGTGCTTCCTGTAGTTTGACAAAGTTTGTAACTTGTGAAATTATGCATATATGTGTATCTTGTCTGTTGGAAATGTTACATCTTTGATCTGATCTGGTTAGTAACCTGAGAAGTGTAAAAAATGATACATGTTTGATCTGATTGCAATGTTTTTTTTTTCTTCGATTTTGCCTCTATAGAGTTTAACTGTCTTGATAACGTTTTCATGGTGCATTGTTTAGGTGAACAGGGAATGGTTGATGAAGCACAAAAAGCATTGGATGAGGCTGAAGCACTCAAGAAGGTTCTTATCTACTTCAATAAGTTTCTTTTAGCAAGTTGCTGATGTGTTTTCCAACTTGTTCTTGACACTACTCTACTTTGCTGTTCTTGGATTGCATTATTTCCATGTCCTACTAAAATTCAACACACAATTTTCTTTTGATTTGAATCCCTTTTATTTTCATATGATCCAGCTTCCTGCTCGGCGGGAACCTGTGATGGATTCATCTAATAAGTACACAGCTGCTGATGTGCACATTGTAAGTATATTGTCTTTCTTATTTTGATAATTGTTATTTACTGACTAAATGTATCATTCCGTTTTCTCCTTTGTTTCATTGTTTATTTTGTAAACACAATTTTGATATATACTACTCCCTCCGTCCCACGATTATGTGCACACTTTCTTTTTCAGTCTGTCCCAACTCCCAAGATTATGTGCACACTTTCCTTTCCGGTCTGTCCCAATATTATTTGCCACTCCCAAATTCCCAATACAGAAATAACACAGAAAATTAATACCCTAACAAATTTTCAAAATTGCCACTCATTTTGGGCCCACATTTTACCTCACACCTCACCAAATCACCCAGAATACCCTCCTTTATTTGACCCCACACCTCACTAAATTCACTTTTCTCATTTTGTGTGCCATTGCACACGTGCAAATAATCTTGGGACGGAGGGAGTAATATTTTTTTTAGCAAAGTTAGCTGAATAATGAGATAAACTAATATATGATGTAAAGTAATATTTTCTTATATGGATGGTTGTTTTGCTTGCTCAGACTGATCAAAAGCTTCGCGTCTGTGACATTTGTGGTGCATTCTTGAGTGTTTATGACAGGTAAATTGTTACACATCTAATAATAAGTGTACTTCTTACGGATAGGTTTAGAACTAGTAAGATTTTCGGTACCCCATTGTTTGACACGGCAACTAAACCTCCTTGTCACCAGCAGGCTTTTGGGCCCACTTTTACAAGGATAACTTATGCAGCTAAATAATGTGCATTATTTTCTAATTAACGTTTGTGTAGCTAGATAATTTGCGAGGATCTTGTCTACAATTTCTTCCATGCTATAGACCTTAAGAAGCTATTGATGACAAGTGTCATGGTGCATGTGGTTTTCAGTGACCGGCGATTAGCTGATCATTTTGGTGGAAAGCTCCATTTAGGCTATATGCAAATTCGTGAAAAGTTGGCTGAACTTCAGGTATTGCCACATAATCTGCTTTTCCTGTATCTTAGTTAGCTCTTATTTTTTTATTATTATTATAGATTTAACAATTTTACAATAAAGATGGTAGCACTTCAACTTCTAAGGTGGAATTATTTCTTCCGTATAATTCAGGCAGTGCACCATTTAGCTTCTTTACTTCTCCTTTATCAAGCTTAATTGATTGTACTATTTTTATGTACTCAGAAGTTAGGAATTTGTTTTTTTATTTTGTGTAAAAGATCATGCTTGTCTTTATCAAAAAAATAAAATAAACCATGCTCGTCTTTAATACTCCACCATTTTTGCACTGAATATATTGATTCAAGAGCTGTTATGATCTAAAAATTTCCTATCGAGATTCTCATTTTGGCAGTTTTCTTCACCTCCTTTCCTCATATTGTGGTAACAGAGTGTTCAAGTTATTACTTAAACTCCCCCGGATTTTTTTTTTTTTTATATATATATTACTCCCTCCGTCCCATATTAATTTTCATAGATAGATGGGCACGAATATTAAGAAAGTGTAATGATGAATATTAATTTTCATAGATAGATGGGCACGAATATTAAGAAAGTGTAATGATGAGTGGAGTTTTGAGGGGTAATTTTGTAAAACTTTATGTATAAAGTAAATAAATGAGTTGACTTTTGTGTATGCGTAGAGAAAAAGTAATGACATTTATGTAAAATTGAGGATATTGTGAGGGTGAAGTTTATAAAGGTTTTCCATTTAAAGGGTGTGAAAGTTATTGTGGGACATCCTAAAAAGGAAAGTGTGAAAGTTATTGTGGGACGGAGGGAGTACTTAATTCTTGGATTATCAGTAGAGAATCCTCTGCAGCTTTTTGATACGAAAGAAATGAAAATTTTGTACTGCTATCTTATCTCATTATGTTATTACTGAACTGATTGGGATTCTAGAAAATTTATCATGCACTTCCTTTTATCAGTGGTGGATTCTTGGCTGAATTGAGCGTATCTTTTGGCATGAATATAGAGAAGCATATACATCTTAATTTTTTTTTTTTTTTACTGTTCTTGTCTTCTTGAGTTGGCAACGGAGGTTAATGAAGTGGCCGTGCAGTGAAACTTTTATACTCCGTACTAACTTGCGTCTTCTTTAGAGTAATGATATGTTTTGGGTGCACTCGGTGTCTCAATACTATCCCGATTCACATGAAGCAATTTTAATTATGCTAACGTCAAATGCCTTTTCTTTTCCTTCAATCAGGAAGAAAAAGTCGAGAAGCGTAAAGCCTGTGAAGAAGTGAGGAGGTCTGGAAATTTTCTAAGAAGCTGTGATGTTCTTTTTGTCCTTAGTGGTAGTGGTGCAAAGTGTAACTTTCTAGATTGATTCAGGTCAAGAGATCGAAAAAGCCGTGACAGAGAATCTAGCAGGGATCGGGATAGAAGCAATAGCCATGAATGTGGAAGGGATAACGGTCAACGAGTCAGAGATCGTGATAGGTATTATGGCCGAGAACGTGAGAGCGATAGAGAGCGTTCTCGCAGCTATGACTCAAGGAGTCACCGGAGATCTCGATCCCGGTCAAGAGGACGATCAAGAGATTATGATTGTTACAGGTTTCATATCTTACGTCTTTCATTCCCTTGTTTGCAACCCGATGTGTATGCGGAAAAATGAGTATTTCATCAAATTTTGACTTTGATAATCACAAGATTTCAAAGTTCAATACTCCCTCCGTCTACACTTAATATGCACTTTCTCCTTTTTTGGCTGTCCACACTTAATATGTTACACACCTACGTTTTACATAAAGTATCAATATCCCTTAAAACCTGTGCACAAAGAAAAGTGCTTATTAAGTGTGGACAGTGTAATATATTTGTTAGATAAGCTGATTGCAGATCTGTAGTTGTCTATTTTTTTGTTAATGTGTATTTTAAATGCAAAGAATCTTTTTGTATTTGCAATAACATTTCTGGGCTGTGCGAAGCTTATCAGGATTCTCGAAATGATAGCTTATATTCCCCCCCATCCAACCCCACACCCTCTCCTGGAAGTGGAGAAGGATTTAAAGTTCAAACCACTGACATCCTCTCCTGTAGAGCCTAGAGGAGGTTGGCACCAGCTTGTTTAAAACAAGCTGGTCATATAGAGGCAACCATGTGTGTGATGACTAATACAGCTTTTTATATGTAGTTAGAAAATTCCAATATCAATGGTTGGAGTTCTTTCAGAATTCTGGACGTGAGCTATTTCTGTTTTTGTATATTTATAGCTGCATTTCCTTTTGAATTTATATCCTTTTGTGGTTAAGAGTACTAATCCTTAGAGTCTATGTTCTCTGCTTTTGATTAAAAAAAAAAAAAACTAATTTTTTTTTCCGTTTTTTCTTTGAGCAGGAATTATGATGGCTATTAGGTGAAGAAAGAATGCTTCAGCATCCATGATTTTAACTTGTGCTGCTTAAGAAAAGGCTGTGGTATTCTCTAGGAAGATAATGCATTTTGTACTTGAAAAGAATTCCAAATTCCAGTTGTTTCCTCCATTAGGTTGCGAATGGATGCTTTATGTAGGATAGTTTGTGGTATATTGCAGTTGGTTCATGTCGTGAGGTTAGTTGGCGTAGTAGTGCCATTGAAGTTTTCTCATGCTAAAGTTTCGTAAAGCAGCTATTAGGATATATTTTTTTTGGTCTTGGCAATATTGTTTTACTGCAATTGAGCCGAGTATATGCTACCTGCTAATGAAATCAAGCTCGACTGAGCAGCTTTTTTAGGAGCACGAGTTCGACTTGATTGCAAACTTGTTAAATTCGAGTTTAACTCAGATATATTTAACTAAAGGATATAGTTTTGTAAAGCCACCTATACAATTGAAATTGGATTTCAATGAATTTGATCAAATATTAGATTAAATATTAAATTTAATAAATTGAACATTAAAATTCAAATGTATCGATACTCATTTGCATGACATATGAGAATTTGTCTTTCTTTCTCTATTTCATCTAATTTTAATTTCTTTTTTCTCCTCCCTCATTCTATCCCTTTATCAATTATCGAATTTACCATAAATTTGTTATATATGTACATTTTAAAAAGAAATATAAAAATTATGTTGAATATTTACGGGAAAATATCACTTTTGGTCACTCAACTTTACCACTTTTCACATTTGATCACCCACATTTCATCACTATCAAAATTGGTCACTCACTTATTCGTTACTTTCAAAATTGGTCACTCACTTATTCTTTCTCTATCAATTTTGATGCTGCTGTTAGAGAATCCGTCATTTACTAACGGAGAAAAGGTTTTGAGCGCACAAATTTAATAGGGATTGCCTGTAAACATGTTATTTCAGCTGTAGAAGATGAGATTTAACAGGATTCCCTGTAAACATGTTATTTGAGCTGAAATAGCACGTTTATAGGGATCCCTGTTAAATTCTATCTTCTCGAATGGTCCCATGATTTGAAAATGCCAATCATCTGATTTCATAGGAATGCATTCAGCTGTTTTTTTTGTAGTGTCAACTTGATTCTAGGGCATATTGCATCATCCCATTTTTCTCCAGCATCTCTATTCACTTGCAGTCTCACCATGATAATGGAAGAATGAGTGAGTTGGAGCTCTCACACATGTTATTGGTTAAAATATCACACTTTGAAAAAGCATTGAAGTATCCTCTGGACACTGGGAAGGATTTCTCTTTACAAAAGTCAGTCATATGCTTTTTCATCTAAGTCATTGCTTGAAGCTTTGAATTCTATATGCTCTAGCAGCGGCCCACAATGCCTTTCTTAACCACACATCCAGTAATATTAATTGAAGATAAATTCAGTAAAATAAAAAAAAAAAAATTGAGAGTTAGGAATTAAAAGAGGGAAAATAAAATTTGTGCGCTCAAAACCTTTTCTCCGTTAGTAAATGAAGGATTCTCTAACAGCAGCATCAAAATTGATAGAGAAAGAATAAGTGAGTGACCAATTTTGACAGTGACGAATAAGTGAGTGACCAATTTTGATAGTGATGAAATGTGGGTGATCAAATGTGAAAAGTGGTAAAGTTGAGTGACCAAAAGTGATATTTTCCCAATATTTACTTTAAAAGTACAAAATTGTAGTATACAAATTTTCGAAATTGATTTAATTCACAATAAATTAATGAAATTAGAGCTACGCCAACAAAATTCATTTATAGCGCTGCGCCTCTCCTCAGGCCAGCCAAGAAATTGGCATTCCCATTTTATTTTGTTTTTGTTTTTCCCCTCTCTTCCATGATTTCTCTCATCTCATCATCATCGCACAAAGAGTAGGAAGAGGTTGATATTATTTCCTTTTCCAGAATCTTCACAACAAACGGTATAATAATTTCTGAAAATGGCGTCGCACGAGCATCTAGTAATGGCGGTGCTCCTAATCTCCGCATTAACCCTAGATGTTGCAGCAGAAGAAAATTCGCGCCAAAACGTTAACCAAACCATGCAAGCGACGACGTTTTACGACGTCCTCCGCTTAAACGGTCTCCCAATCGGTCTCTTCCCTAGAGGCATCTCCGATTTCTCAATCGACGTAGCAACTGGCGCCTTCCGCCTCCGTTTACAATCTCCGTCTCCCTGCGACGCCGTATTTGAGACGCGTCTCAGGTACGATCGCGTCGTTACCGGCAGGATTAGTTATGGGAAGATTTCTGATGTGAAGGGAGTTGCTGCTCAGGAACTATTCTTGTGGTTGGCGGTGAAGGGTGTTCAGGTAGATATTCCTAGCTCCGGATTGATTTACTTTGACGTGGAGGTTGTTTCCAAGCAGTTCTCCTTGTCGTTATTCGAGACGCCCAAGGATTGTCATTCCGTGGCGTTGGGGGATGTCGATGTTGGACATGGAACCAAAGATGACGACGTCGTTTTGTCCGGTGATGATGATCCTGCGCCAATTTCAATTTCTGAGGTTGGTTTTTGTAATTTGCCAATTTCAATTTCTTGTTGATTTGGGTTGGATTTCAAATTAATCCATAACTCATCCTTGAACGCTTTATTTGGAATATTTTGGTGGTAAATTTGGATGATTTGAAATCGTTTCCCAGTAAAATCCTAATATACAAGTGCAAACCTCATATAGTACCTAATTTCCACCTCCGTTAAAAGCAAGACATTTGGATGATTTGAAATCATGATTCCTGAAGGTGTAGTTTGAATGCTCTGATGATAATGACCCATGCCATGAATTCAGGTGCACATAATGCATAAACATCATAGACTAGGTGCAAAATTGGTATATTTAGGAATGAGTAGTTATAGGATGCCTAACATAATATTCTTGGTCTTAATTTTGGTTCATGTGGAGTTGGGTAACAGAGAATTTGAGACTGTTTCTTGTGTCTTTTTGTGTGGGAACTAATCTACACCAGAATATGTGCGAGAACGAGAACCCGAAGGCATCAATGCTGCTATTCTTGTATTCAATAGTGAATAGAGGAGAGCATTTTTGTGGTATACATTCTTCTGCTGCTAACTTTTCCTTGTCATTTATCTGCAGAGTCTATCTGAGAAATTCTTGAGGAAGCGTATTATGGACCACGAAAAGAGAGCTGTTTCGTAATTGTCTACCTTATGAAAATGTCCTTTAGATTGAGGATTGCCTATGATTGTTGGTGCATTACACTCGTTATCTTCCTCAAATGTTTCGGACGAGGATGCAGTTTCCAAAAAGGACAGTGGGAGTAGAGGGTAATGAAGCATCTTATACTTAACTTTAGGGCAGAGGTGCATGTAATTTTATTGTGTAATAGTTACATGATGATTTTTAGTTGTTGCAGTGTTGTAAGGTTTAATGTTGTGTGGAGGTGTTGATGAAATGTGATTCTACTTCAAATTAGAGAAATTTTGTGATTTCAGCTAACAATTTCCACGTAAATCTTGCCATTTATCACATACAAGTATAATATATGGTGAAAAGAGGGAATTGCCATTAAGAAAATTGGAATGTTAATTAAATAAAAAATGAATTTCATATGATATTTATTATTTTGAAACGCACCCTGAGCTGAGTATAAGATTATATTTACTGTAATAGAATATTTTCTTGCCTTTTGCCAAAACAATGGTAACTACTAACTAGAATTTTAAAAAAAGTTTGAAATAAAGTGGAGATACTAGTATAATTTATAATTATGGTAACATACTAGTACAATACAATTGAATTGATGAATATGTAAGCAATTTATGTGGATGGTGTTTTCTGTTGTCTTCTTGTTGCACAGATCCATGTTCTTGGAGTTGGAATCTCAACATCGTCTTCTGTTGTTACACTTACACTTGGTATGTGCCACCGGCCTTCTTTTGACTCCTGCAGGCACCACCAATTACAATTAATTAGTCGGTTCTTGGACCGGATACTGAGACTTAAAAAAAAGTATATGCTTTCGGATTCTACTAAAACCCACCTGGATTACAATTGAATAAGGTGGTGGCATCTGCAACTGCAAGCTCATCCCATCATCCCCCGACGCTCTTGGTCTTAACCGGACCTGCCATGAATGTTCTAATTTCATTAATACTCTTATTCCTATATAACCGCAGCAGCTGTTGAGTATTTGCCACTATTACCTGATGCTTTTCTTTCCATCTTGGGAAGAAACTATTGCCCAAAAGATTGAACAAGTGGTCTCTCATCTCATCATTTGTCACCAACAAACACTTGGAACTCACCGCAGCATATAACCAGTACCTACCATTACCAAACAAACACAGCTTCAGTAGTCGCACTCGCACCACATTACAAACACATTGTTAACCACTAAATACCAATCATCATTTGAGCCAACCGGCGTAGCATACAGTGCACCAGCATTTTTCCAACCTTCCAACAGCTTTCTGTTGTTAGGATGCAGAGCAGGACCACCAGTGACTCGGTTTTTGTGTAGCACAACAAGAGGCAATTTCTTGGATGGGCTGATACGACGCAGTTGATTCACTACTCTCGCCATCTACCAAAAAAAACAGAGGCAAATATGCATGTATCCATATTCTTGAAGATTATATGAGGCATATCATATCTTGTTTTTTACCTGAGAAAAACTGAAACTGCGTTGATAAGCAAGGCCTACGTTCGCACCATCGACTACAGCATCAAATGGACCGTGCCTTAGGAGCCAGTCCTGGACCAACATGACATCTTTATTCTTAATTGCTATTTTTACAAAATACATACATACATAGATCAAATCTTATCCTACACATTGTAATAAATGAATTACAAAAATTGATTAGAAAGAGAGTTACACCCCAGGGGACTTTCAAGGACTAGAGAGCTGGAGGCATCCTTCATTTGGAGGGCAATATCTTCTTTTGATCAATCCACTTACGATACTCTAAAATGAAATTAAAAAACATCAAGTGCAAAACGCATAGCTCAACTACTCTACTTTTCTTTTACAAGCATTGCAGCCAGTTTATATGATGTCACACCAAAAAGACCAATCAGATAAGATACTGTCCTAAATTTCCATGATTTAGCAAGAACGCATGCACTACATATGGAGTGAAAAACTACCAACTCAATACCTGAAATTGCAGGAAGCCAGTTTTAGCTTCTTTCTTGCTAGCCAATTCAGCCAAAGACCTAGCGAAATTCTCCGTCTCCTTTGGATCAATATCAATGCACACGAGCTTCTCCCCACATGACTGGCACACGCCCATCTCATTCATCGTGGTCCTCACGACTCTCCAATTTCCTTTCCCCAACCACCCTTGGCCATGCCAACCACCGCCTCCCTTCACAATCCCTTTCACCACCTTACCTACATCCCAATTCTCAACGCCAACTTCCCCAGCCCTTTTCGACTTAAACCAGTCCTCCACTGTGGCTGCAGTCTCCTCCGACACCTGCCTCACAGTCACCCTCAACCTGTGCAAGATTTCATACACTTTCTCCTCCCTATTGACCTGCGAACTAACTTTCAGCAGCGACAAAAGCTCAGGCTCCTCAGCCAGTACCTCGTTCTCCACCATATGGGAATCCACCTCATAAGCCTTGTCTGCCATTCCCTTGTTACAAAATCCAAACAATGCTGGTCCATATGACCTCAACTTGGGGCCAATACCATTATCCTTCATCTTCTTAATTAAATCGAAAGCCAAATCCGGATCCTCTTTTGCAGCAGCCAACCTCGAAACATTAGTAAATGTTGCCTCATTCGGCTCCACCTTGTCAATACTCATTTGCTTAAAAATCTCAAACCCTTTCTCCTCATTACAATCACTTCCAGCAGAACACAAGTAAAGCAATACATTGTAATGATGCACATTAAGCTTCACATCAAGCATCTTAGCCTCATTGTAAAGACGAAGGGCTTCGGCTAAGTCGCCATTCTTCGAACACTGATCGAGTTTCACACGGAGAATCATTTCTGGGGTCTCCCGGAGCTCCTTTTTCTTGGACCTTCGAGTTCTTGAATCGTTGGTGGAAAATTGGGCTGTTTTGGCCATGGAAATTGACCTTTTGAGCTTAATAGGCATCAGGGGATAGTGGTGAGAAGTATAATGAAGGCGTTTGGTATGCAGAAGCGACAAATTGGAGTTTATGGAGATAATAGAAAAAAGTGGTGGGGTTTTATTCAAGAGCCTGAGCTTCCCTGCCTTAAATGATGGATTCTGCAGAGCGCCACTCGTTTGAACATACAATCGAGTAATGCACACCATTTTTTTTCCCTCTATCTAAAATGATACGTTCGATTCAAGAAAATGAAATATTCTTGGCAGGCAACTGTTGAAATAAAAACCCAAAAGATTAAACGTTCGAATTTCGAAACAGGAAACACATACGCACACGAATTGTAATGTAATGCCTATCAATTGTTTGCTAAATTGACTCACTGAATTTCAGGCAAAAGAGCTAGACGCCTCATCTGTTGTCTTCAGTGTTTTATCTACAGGCAAGGCGAGGCGATGGGAGATAAATACTTTCGAAGATAAAATCCATGAAAATTGAACTACGCCACCAGTTGCGACATCACAGTGAAAAGGTAGGTGGACCACTGAATTGCATGGGTTTTGTGTGTTTCCAACTTCTAAAAAGCCTCATCATTGGGCTTGGCCCAAGGCTCGGCCCAGTTATTTGCGACAATGATATTGTTCTAGGCCCAGTTTAGTAGAGATGTGAATTTAACTTAAGTTAATTAAACCACCCTGGTTAAGATCAAGTTAATAGCACTTGAGATGATTTTGTGCTATATGTTTGGTGCATTTTAAAGTGACGGCTACTGTTGTGTTTGGAAAATGTGTAATTTTGAATCAAATTACCATACTATCTTAAATTCCAATTTACCATTGCCCAAAATTATATTTATCAGAATAACTCCATTTCTTTCTTTGTTGTTGCATACCTTCCATTTCTTTGATGTCGATGTCGGGGAATGAAGTCGCACTGTCGCAGGACTTGTTTCTTTAGTAGTTTTTCATTTAGGAGATTTATTTGAAGTGACATGACAATGAGATCATAGATTTAGTTTCAACAATGCTTACACAATCTAAGAGAAGACACTTAAGTCTGAAGTCTAGATTTAGTTTCAACAATGCTTACACAATCTAAGAGAAGACACTGACCTCTGCATGGCTTGCATATTTACCGGGCATCTACTTAGGACGTTTGTTTGAAGTGCCTTCAAAGAAGGAGTGATATTCTCTTAGGGGAGGTTCCTTTAAGATTGACCTTATTGCTTAAACTTTTTGAAATCATTCTAAAATATTTCATTTCTTTTTAGTAGCTTAAATCTCCAAATTTCCCCAAAAAAACCACTAAATTAATAATGGAACACAAAATGAGGAACAAGGTTTAGGTTAAAAATACGTACAACTGTGTGTATATAGAGAGAGAGTGAGAGAGAATTCTTCTAATTTTATAGAGAGATGAAGATTACTGTTGCATATTATGTGATTATGCAAATCTCAAAAATTTCCCAAAAAACACTATACTACTAATGAAATTGCTGATAATGAAAAATCACAGCAACAAAGTTTAGGTTAAAAACACGTACAACTGTGTGTATAGAGAGAGAGAGGGAGAGAGAGAAAGAACAAGGTTTAGGTTAAAACACGTACAACTGTGTAAAGAGAGATAATTCTTCTAATTTGTATTATGTGATTCTGCAAATTTTTTTTTTGTATAATTGAATTTCATTTTTCCATAACGGGAGTATCAGCGAAACTAGGTTATTGAGCAAATATCCCTTAATTTTTTTTTTCTTTAAACGGTATTTTATCCCAAATGAAACACGTACAAATGTGTGTAATGTGTAGGGAGAGAGAGATAATTCTTCTAATTTGTATTATGTAATTCTGCAATTTTTTTAATTTTTTTTTGTATAATTGAATTTCATTTTTCCATAACAGGAGTATCAGCGAAACTAGGTTATGCATTGAATGTACTATTTTGTATAATAAGGATTAGACATATTGTTGAATCGGTTTAATTTAATATTTTTGTACTGCATAATGTTTAATATTTTTTGTTCGTATTTAATGTCAAGGTTCTAAATATTTTTGTACTGCATAATTTCATTTTTCCATAACAGGAGTATCAGCTAAAATTAAGTTGAATTTAAATATTAAACTCTAAACCTTAAATTGAATTTAAATAGTATTACATTAAGGTTCTAAACTATTTAATTGATTATTAAATTTAAATATTACATATTTCATTCAAAAAAAATGCTATTAACAATTGATGAAACATAAACAAAAAAATTAGCAGAGAAGTTGCATTGTCCAATATGAACAACGAACTTGAACACAATCCACTGACACATTCTAATCGAACTAAAATAACCAACCAAAAAATAAAATCACAACAAAGCTACACGATTACATTGATTTTCATTTTTCATACCTTTTTCCCAGAATTATTTTTAAAAAAAAATAGCAAGATAATAAACGGTTTCTGGCTGCTGGCCTTGTTCCTTGATTTGAAGTTGGGGATTGTACAAATCCTGCTGAAGTTGCTCCGAAACTCATGGCCCCAAAATCGCATTCGGCGTCGGCAAATCTACGGCACTATCAGAATGAGAAATGGAAAGTACCTATTTAAATTGAAGGGGTATTTCGGTCTTTTAAATATTAAAACGGATCTACTGTGCAGTTGAGTTTATGAAACTCTCCATTTTGGTCAGATGCATAAACTGGAATTTTTTGTGAAATTCACACAGGCTTCTATGTTAGCCAATTTACAATAATTCCGTATTGGGTTGCACTCTTGTGTATCAGTTACATGTATGTAACTTACATTTAACTGAACACATTATTCATTTACTATATCCAATCCAATAACCCATTACAAATAACACATGACTCATTTACTATATTCAATCCAATAATCCATTACAAATAACACATGACCCATTTACTATATCAATTTAATACATAAAATGATCCATTTACTATATCAATTTAACATATAAATTTTTTCATGGCCTTTATTTTACTTCAATTAATTTTTTTTTTATCCTTAAAAAATAATGCTCCATTAATTTTTTAAAATTTTATATTTTTATGGGTAAATTCTTAATAAGGTCATTTCACTAAGACTTTTATCTAATAATAGGGAATATGTTTTTAATTTTTATCCAATAGAGTCAAATTGGCACTTAAGAAGACAAAATTGCCCTTTTCCCATTTAAATAATTTCAAATTAATTAATATTAGACAAATTAACATCAAATCAATTTTATAAATAAATGCATAGTCTTGAAAAACGCGAAAATCTCTCACCTTCCTTAATTCAAATATTCCAAAAAATAAGGCAATTCGAATTAATTAGCTGACTTTTATGATCTTAATAATTCTGCATTTTATGATCCAGAATTAAATTACACAAGACTCATAACACAATTAAATCACAAAAAGACTAAATAAGTGTGCCATAGTGGATGCAGTTCCCGGTTATTTGAATATGCATACATATATGAAAATAGATTATGAAGTTTAATATGAACAGTGAAATGAATTTTGGTATGTAGAAATGGATTATAATAAAATTATGAGTTTATAGGCTTAGAAAAAGGTTCATACATGGATATACATATTAATATGCACGGAAAACGGGGTACATACATTTTACATATGTGCATATGTGAAATGCACTATACGATATGCATGTATACATGCATAAGGTAATGTGCATATCTAATGTTCAGCTCCATGTCAAGCTGCTGTATCCATGAAACTTCTCATTTTTTTCGTCTAATCCTCTAGTACTAAGTTGCACCCTAAAGACGTAATAATTAGGGCGATTCTTGCTCAGAAAAATACTAACCGGTAATTCCAGCAGATCTGAATTCTTCCAAGCGAAGATTAACAATTCCAGCAGTGAACGTTCACCAATGGACTCTAGAAACTCCAGTTTTAATGGCGTGAATAGTGGCCGATTTCGCACCAATCGCATCAACAATGGCAGATTTCGAACAAAGCTCATCAACAATGACAGATTTCGAAAAAGCTCATCAACAATGGCAGAAATTAGGACTAACCGTTTGTGATTTTTTCCAAATCGCATCAATGGCAGCATAGATTGAATCGTTTTTGTAGCCCAGCAACACAATGGTGAATTCTCTTTCGTTCCTCCCAAAATGTATCGATGTGTTCTTCTCAATTGAAGCAATTTTGGGAAAGTCAAGTTTTTTTTGAATATGCGCTATAATTGGGGAATTGATGTGCTGCAATTATGATTTGAATTTAAAATTTCGAATTAATGGGTAAAATATATTAATTAAGGAGTTATATAAATATTAAGGGCATTTAAGGTTTTTTGACATTAATTTAACCCTATTAGAGAATTTTAAAAGTGGTAGGTTTTACTTGCTTAAGACTTTATAGAAATGACTCTATTAGGGAATAATCTCAATTTTTATTTGAGAATTTTTTTCAATTGATATTTATATTTCTCTTTTTAATATTATTTTTTAAATTTATTTTTCTTCCTATTTGTGTTTCAAATGATAATTTTTTTCAAGTACCTTCTTTTTATGCCACAAGTAATTATTCTAAAATTTTAAAGTCCAATAAGAAAATTTTAAAAATAATATTAATTGTTTTTTTAAGTATTAAATAGTATAATAATAATTTGTTTTAAAAAATAAAACTATTATCTCTCTTAGGTGCAAGTGTTCAATTCTATTGGTACTATTTTACTTTAATTAATTGTTTAATTATTTTTTTCATTCGAACTTTAATTTTTTAATCACTTTATTTTAGTTTTTTATGAATATAATTTTTAGTTTATAAGTGTTATGATAACAATTGATAAATATTATGGTATATTATTAGTTAATATGCAGTACTGTACGTATTAGTTCATATACAGTATAATATTAGTTTATATTGGTTATAATATTAGTTTATATTGGTACAAGTTCTAATGTTTTCGAGTTCACATACTTTATGGTACTAGTCCAAATATAGTGTAGTATTAGTTCACATATTGTATAGTATTAGTTCACATACTCTATGTTACTAGTTCAAATATAGTATAGTATTAATTCACATATTGTATAGTATTAGTTCATATATTAAATAATATTTTTATACCCACATTAATCTCTAGTACTATACAATATATTAACTAGTACTATACCATAGGTTTACTAATACTATATCGTATTTAAACTAATATTATATTTAACAAAAAATAAATAACTTAACAAATTCATAATTTCAGGCATACCATGCAAATTAATACATCAATATTAAAAGATTGATATTAACTAACTAGTAAGAAGAACAAAAGTGAGAATGAATCACACTGAACACACAATTCAAGAAGTAATAGATACGATCACACTCAATAAACATATGAATGCATCAACACGGCGATGACCACAAAAATAATAATAAAGCTGATGCAATATTATGCTGGTTTCTTCCCCAATTCTCCACTCATTTAAGTTTCTAAATATAAATTTTATTTTTCAATTAGATTATGTTATTAATTAGTCTTAAAAAATAATCTACAACTTTAAAAAACTTATAACAAATCAGATATCATTGTAGAAATAAGGAAGACATAACAAAATAATCTTAGTTATTATAAATCAGAGTAAAGCTAGAAAGTGAGCATGTCATATTGATACATTTATACCCAAATTAGAAAAAAAATTGAATTTTTTTAGTTTAGTTTTTTTTTTCGATTTTTTTTGTAATTTTTTTACTAAATTTGGTCATTTTAAAAAAAAAAATTAAATTTTTATTTCATAATTTTATTTTTTCAATTTTTTTTTATATTCGTTATGTTTTTATATTTATTTTTTGAAATTTAAAAAAATAGAATAATATTTGACTTTATGGTGATTCATTGGTAACTCGATAGTGTGTATAACTACAATTTTAATGAGTTGATTCCTTTTTTCCCTCCCCATGACTCGAACCCAGGATCTAAAGCCTAGGTAGTGGTGCTCTAACCACTTGAGCTATTCAACTTCGTCACATGTATGTAACTGGTACACACAAGTATTTGCCTTCCGTATTACTTCTTACTTTTAAGTTCTGAGTGGTAAGATGGAAAGATATTATGATTGAATGGTTTGAATTCAAGAATGAAATAATAATTATTTGGAATGAATGGAAAATATATATTCCTTATGTAATTTTAATTGGTATGCTACAATGAAATGTAAGAATTTTTTTTAATTTATAAATGACTAAATTACCCTTGAACAATTATTATTTTTAAAACATAGTATAAATTAATTAAAAGCTATGTAAAATTTTAATAATTTAGCAAAACTTAAAATTCTTATGGAGCATTATTTTTTACATATTTTTCTATGTAAATTATTTCATATTTTATTATAAAGTTACTCCGTATTTTTTAGCTTCAAATTATAATTAGTTGTTAAATAATTTTAATTAATAAATAAATCAACTACAATTTTTTTATAACAAGTAAAGTAAATCATTAAAATAATTAGGATGGAGGATAATTATGTAAACTTAAAAACTTAATAAATATAAATTAGTCAAAATAATTAAAAATATCCTTAAATAACCTTTTATCAAGGAATGGAATACATAAAACTAGGGAGAGAAGGAATCACTATTCTTAAATTTTTTGGAACAATCATTCCATATAGAATGAGTATTCAATACAATAAAACTTACCAAAATTAGAAATATATGGGAAATTATTTCCAGTAACCCTTTCCACTTAAAATTTTGTTTAAATGACCTTTGACTAATATTAATGAGAAGCCCTCACACTTCATTCATTCGTACCAATGATGCCGTTAAAGTTCGATGGCAAAAATTTATATGCAATATTGACTAATTAAGGTAAATTAAGTCAAAATTTGTGGGTCAACGCGGGTCAACCTTAATTAAAATATTTATTTTCACTCTAAAATATTATTTTACTACATGACCAAAACTATGTTACTACAAGACCTAAATTTTGTCACTACAAGGCCAAAAGTGTATTAGTGTAAGTCCAAAAATATTCTGGACACTTTTTTTTTTGCCAAAATTACTAAAATAATTTTGACTTATTCGGCTACTAACATGACTATTACTACAAGACCAAAATTTTATCACTATAAGGTCAAAAGTGTATTACTATGTGTTCAAAATGATTCTGAAGACTTAATTTTTTTGGTGAATTTGTCAGAATGTTTTAACATGTAGTATTTAATTTTTTGCCTTGTAGTGGTAATATTTTGGCCTGTTAGTAACAATATTATGGTCATGTAGTAAACCACCTGTTTGCAACCCGCGAATTTTTTAAAATTGACTTAATTTGACTTTTGAACTTAGGGTTTTGACTTGCCTAATTGAGATGGAATGCATGTATCAATATTTTACATAAGGCTAGCCCAAGTTCGATTTGGTCGAACTTAAAATTTTAAAGATCGAGCTCGACTCGATAAGAAGCTCGAATTCAACTCGATTATGTATATAATTTTCAAAATTAATTATAAAACATATTTTTTCTAAAATAAACTCGAGCTCGACTCGCTTACTTGTATATAAATATAATTATATATTAATGATAAAATAGTAAATATTATTCAAGCTCGATTACGCTCTTGAGCTTTTCGAGTCGAATATTTATGAGCTTGAACTCGGTAGCTCGAAACTCGACTTGATTCGATTAATTTCGAGTCGATTTCAAACTTTCTCCGACTCGAGCACGAATAGTTCGTGAGTGGGCTCGACTCACTTACACCCCTAGTTCCGAGTGTATCCATACGGTTATACTAGAAAATATATAAGTGTTCTTCAAAATGTAACAATAATGGTACGACCCTCCAAATTTTGTGGTGGACATATTGAATGATGTTTGCAGTTGCTAATAAATTTTTTGAAACTTTCCTTTAAAATAAATATTTTATAAGTTTAATGTTCAAATGAAAAAAAATTCAAATTGTTCACAATTATATTAAATTAAAATTAAAATTTGAAGCCAGAGAATACAAATAATAATTTAACTATGATTTATTTGACAAATATGAAATCTTATTTTTTTTAATCGACGATAAAAAGAGAATGGAGCAATTTTTGTATAAACAAATCGATATAAAGAAGATACTATATTTATAAAATATATTGAGGTATTTGGAATTGAGAAGGCATGGTGTTTTTGTTTGTGGCAATAATATTTGAATGAAACAGAAACAGAATATGTTTGATTCGTGATTTTGATGGTTCGATGAAAGGGAAAGACAATATTTGGAAGAAGAATCCTAAATTTAGGCAAATCCATTTTCACCGTTTATCTCTCTCTGCCTCATTCCTATACAACAAGCTTGCTTTCTCCTCAATCACCCCCCTCCCTTGGCCACCCCTTCTACAAATTTCCCTATCGCCCACTAAATCATTTTTCGATTATATTGTCTCCTTCCAAGCTTATTTTGCGGATTTTATTACATTGATTGGTGGGGCTGGCGATGGATTCCGGGAGGAGGCGTTTCCTTTTCATTTTTCTTTTTCTTTTCGTACAAGTTGCAGCAGTTCAGGGAAATGTAGTTTTTAAAGTTCAGCACAAGTATGGTAGCCGTGCCGAGGGAATGGCGCCGCTCGGTGTCCTCAGGGCCCATGATTCTCACCGCCATGGCAGAGTGCTTGCCGGCCTTGATTTTCACTTAGGCGGCGATGGCTCTCCTACCAACACAGCGTACATTTCTTTTCTTCCTACTTTTTAAACAATGTGTGTTTTTTAATCACAAATTTCCTCGAGTTATGTTAGACACTATTTGAAAGAATTCCATCGAGATCGGGAATTAATTCTTGTATATTAATACGCCCATCGAGTGGACAATTTAAATGGGTGGAGTTGCTTTCAGCTGGAATCGAACTCAGGAGGTGGAGAATTAATTTTTGTATATTAATTCCTAATACTATTACTGTAATCATTTTTGGTAAATGTGTGCCTCTCTCCTTTTGTAAGAGATGGAAAATCAGGTCGAAATGGAAATGGAAATGGATTTTTTGTAAGAGATGGAAAATGAGGTCGAAATGGAAATGGATTTTTTTGTAAGAGATGCATATGATTTTCCTTTTGGCCTTTGATTGTTCAAGTGATCACAGCATTTGGGATCCTAGATTTTTTTTAAATGATTAGCTGGGGGGTGTTAAATATGGCTGGTTTTGATTGGTTGAAATTTTTTGAATACATTGATGCATTGCAGGCTCTACTACACCAAAATTACAATTGGAACACCTCCAGTTGACTATCATGTGCAGGTCGATACAGGAAGCGATATATTGTGGGTGAATTGTAAAGCATGTGACGGGTGTCCCACGAAGAGTGATCTTGATGTGTGTTTCTCAACTTGTTCTTATAGAATGGCTTTTTGCCTTTTTGCTTATTCTCTTGTTTTGTTGTTTAAATTCACCAGATACCCTTGAACCGGTATGATTTAAAGGCCTCCTCCACTGGACAAACCGTCACTTGCGATAATGAATTTTGCGGAACTGTATTTAGTAATCCAAGTCCAAATTGCAAGGCTGGAATGAGCTGCCAATATAATGTTACCTATGGAGACGGGAGCATAACTGCGGGATACTTTGTCAGAGATAACTTCAGACTTGATCAAGTGACCGGAAACCTTCAAACCTCAGCAATGAATGGATCCATAGCGTTTGGGTGAGTATCACAGGATATGCACACTATTACTTGATGCATGGGATTTGTCTTCTTGTTTAGTTTCTGATTTTTAGTTGCTTATACCCGTTTACTGTTATGTATTGCAAATTTATGTGCCTTTTCTGTATCTTACACGTTCCTTTCCCCTTCCCCTCTAATCCAAGATAGGTGCTCAGATAAACAATTAGGAGACTTAGGTTCATCTTCTCAAGCCGTTGATGGGATAATTGGTTTTGGACAAGCAAATACGTCCATTCTTTCGCAGCTTGCTTTGTCGGGGAAGGTGAAAAGGATATTTTCACATTGCTTGGATGGTGAGAATGGAGGTGGCATATTTGCTATTGGCGACGTAGTTCATCCAAAAATAAACAGAACGCCATTAGTACCAAATCAGTACGTGACATTAGTTATAACATGTTACTAATATTTATGCATATACTCGATATTCATCTTATTGAACTTTCATTCTCATCATCGTAGGGTTCATTATAATGTTGATATGAAGGCAGTTGAAGTGGGTGATAAACGGATCGACCTTACCGGGTTTTTTGGCATTGGACCCCGTAGAAGGGCCATCATTGATAGTGGTACAACCTTGGCCTATGTTGCGTCTGACATTTATGATCATATTGTGTTTAAGGTATGCCTGTGAAAATCCCTCAAGATAAAAATATTAATAGTAATGCTTTGTTTGTTAATTTATTCAAGTGCAGATTTGTATATGTTTCTTCCAACCTCTGTATCTTTATCCTCACTTTGATATATGTTGGTTTATCAGATGATGGCAATGAACCCAAAACTGGAATTTCATGTGCTCGAGAGTCAGTTCCAATGTTTTTGGTACAATGGGAAGTGAGTATTCATTTGAATAAGTCACACTTTTGTTATTGAGCATGCATACGGATGAAACACTCGTATGTTGGATTCCATAAAAAATGATTGTTGGTTATGCTTATGTTTGCAGTGTTGATGATGGATTCCCAGTCGTAAATTTTGTGTTCAAGGACTCGCTTTCCTTGCCAGTTTATCCCCATAACTATCTGTTTGAAGTTCGTGTAAGTAATGCAATATGCCAATATAGAACTCATCATGTACACTACTGAAGATATTTGATATAATTACTTGTTAATATCCATCTTGCATGGTATTCATGTTGGCAGGATACAGAATTCTGCATAGGTTGGCAGAACAGCACAATGCAGACGACCTACGGTCAACAATTGACTATATTAGGAGGTAATCATTTTGTGGACTTATGAATATCCCCAATTTAATAAGTGTTGCTAAATTAACATAAAATGCAGATATTGCCTTGTCGGACAAGGTTGTTTTATACGACATGGAAGATCAGACAATCGGATGGGCAGAATATAATTGTGAGTATTACTATTCAAGGTTATTGCATCTGAAATTGTAACAGTGCCACTAAATCATTTGCTATTGTGTGCAGGTTCATCGAACATTAAACTTAAAGACGAAGAGAGTGGACACGCCTATGACGTAGCCGCCCATGACATATCTTCGGATCCAACCCCGTTGAGGGCTAAGCTTATCATATCCATCATTCTATCCGTAGCTGTTTTCCTCTCAATCTGATGATCAGATCACCAACACATCCTGGAAATGCTGCTCCTTTTTCGCCTCGTGGCTAGTATATATGAATATGATCTTGATGAAAAAAAATACGATAATCATTCTTTTAATTCTTTGATCAACAACCAACACCATTTTATGCCTTTCTTCTAGCTATCTGGTGTAAGGTTGTGTGCTCCTTCCAAACATAATAAATACTGTGTAATTAGATTGATTTTGCCTCTGTTTTCCCCCACCCACCTTTTTTTTTTTTTGAACATTCTTCTTTTATAATGACATGTACACATTAGTCTATTTTTTTAACTGGGTCACAATCTTGACTTGATTCTAATGTGATGAATTAAAAATTCAATTGAACAATTAAAAATATATCAATATCACTTTAAATTCAATTGTTACATATACCAATAAATATTGGTATGTTTTCAAATTGACAGGTTGGGGAGAACATCTTATAAGTCTCGTAATAGTTCATTATAATACCAATATGACAGTATAATGGAGTATTTGACTAGATTACATCTTGACATTAAATCTTTATAAAAATTAGTTAATTGTTGATATAATTAATGGTTTGAAATTTGACAGTAATATTAAACTACAAACAAACTCTCTGAATCCATACTAATAACATAGTATTCGTTCACTAATAACATTATTATTATAAACTAATATTAATATTTTAATTTTTACACACAAACAATCCGAACAGATATTAATTTACATGTGTAATGACATTGCTTGACAAGTGTTAAATTAATTTATAATTGTAATTGTAACAATTTTATATGCTGAACAAGTTTTAACTTAATTAAATTTGACTCTTTGCCACATGATACAACTATACAAGATATTTACTCTAATAGAGAAATAACACGTGAAAAACACTAATTTTTTTTTTTAATGTAATCATATGAATCATGTTTTTTTTTTAATATAAAACAAAAGACTATTATTATCCTTTTAGGTGCAACCATCCATCTTCGTTACTTTTCCACCATTCTCCACCAAGTTGCTAATATAATACTAATACCACAAGTTTATTTTTTTATTTTTCGAATGAGGAGGGCTGAATATTTTTATTCAATTAATTATGTGTTTAGTTCATGTGATATCCATCCGCGATAAATTGTCGATTTACTAAAAATATTATATTTATTCAATTAATAAAAATTAATTGATACATAGAGAATGATTAAACTAATTTTCCCTAAATGACAGATAATTATTTATTCCTTAAAACAAACAAACATACTCAAATGTAGAAAAAAATGAGTTTTTAATTACAAATGACGCCACATTCATCATGTTCAAATTGAATTTTTCACGTGTAGAATTGTGACGGAGCTATTATTTTAGAGGCGTATGTAAAACAAGTTAAAAATAAGTGCATAATTTTTTTTGTGTAAGACGACCTTATTTACACATTAAATAAAGTTCTATTTTTTTTTATTTAAGTCGTACTTTAAAAAAAATCATTGAATTTATACTTAGTAAACACACAAATTGTAAGAGTTTTAGTGTTATTGGAAATAGTTTGAATCTGTTTATGTTTTTGCACCATACACCAAAATCTATTGAGAAAAATAGTTTAAAATTAGAGCAGTGAATTTCAAGTTCAATCAGCTTATAATCTTAAATTAATTCAGAATTCTGTTACTACCATTTTTTAAATGAAGTTGAGTTTAAAACATTAAATACAATTAAATATTGGAAAATTGTGGATCCCACTTGTCATCCTCTTCCCTCTTTAATTAAATATTTTCCAAACGCAATTTTATTCTGATTATATTACAATTACAATACTCACGTCAGACAAAACACAAAATCTCTCTTATCGTACGTATGTACCGGCGGCAACCGTTATACTGCATATATAATAATTTCACATTGAAACACAAAAAAGGCCTGGCCAAAGCCAAGCGATCACGGTTTCACTACACTGTTATTGAATGAATCATACTATTATTTATTTATATATAGGCAGTTATTTTTGTGATCCTAAATTTTCTCTAGTTTGTTATTGATGATCCTTATCATTGCCTTTGTGCCTCAATTGCCATATTCGCATCTCCTTTTCCCTTTCTTTCAAGGATTCGAAGGATTTTGTTTAATATATTGGTCTTCGATCCCAAATGCTATTTGAAAAATGATCAATTTTGGAGTGATCGAGTAAGGGTTTGATCTGTTAGGGTTCATGCAAGATTCTGGCTATAAATATTAATGTTTCTTTTGGCCATTAAAGAAAGTGTGTTCACAAATAGAAAGTAGGAATACTTTTATTCTCACCCCACAGATCTCATTATTAGCCTTTACCGTATTATTATTATTATTATATACTGTGCTACTTTTTTTGTGTGGAAAGGGGATAAGGCTTATTTAGCTCAACCAAGGCTAACTCTGCTCGTTGCTTTAATTTATAACAAGGTTAGTGGATTTGCACTCATCTTGTAACTAAATACAACCGTGGATACTGTTTTGTATAATTGATTGCTGATTTTCTCAATTTGAAAGCTGTCTGTTTGTCTGTCTTTAATGTGCTTATCTGTCATGGAGTGGTTGATTGTTGATTGCTCAAATTTCTAAAAGCTGGCTATATTATATTGTGGGAATTTGATCTTTCTTCTTTTACTGGGATTTATCTAGTGTTATCAATTGTTTTGTGACGGATTCATTGAAATACTACTGTGTGGGTGGTCTGGAGTGCATTTTGAATATAATCTGGGCCCTAAGAATGGGGTCCTGCTTTTCATGTGAAAGCAGGCCCAGTTCTCCCTGGAGGAGGAAGGCTAAGGCAAAGGCTAGGGCTGAAGCTGAAGCTGAGGCTGAGGCTGAGGCTGAGGCTGGGGCTTCGTCACTTGAGTTGTATAGGAGGCAGGAACGGCTGCACAGGGATCCTAATCGCAGGTTCGTCAACGGTTCCAATGACATTGCTTCACTCTTTACACAGAAAGGCAAGAAAGGGGTCAATCAAGATGCCATGATTGTTTGGGAGGTTAGTTTCTCTATCTCCATCTACATCAATCATTGGATATGACCATGAAAAGTGTTTGGATTTTTTTAAGTATTAATAATCTTAGCTTTTGGCCTTTTTGAAATGTCATTTGCTGCCACTGAACTATAACTTATTTTGGTAACGCCTTGATCAAACTGTTGATATTGTAACTTAATTTGCTGACTTTTGATGACTAGAGTATTCATGATGCTCAACTTTGTTTCTTCCTATTGCAGATTTGATGATTAATTAATAGTAAAAAGAAAAGCTTTTTACATATTGTACTTGTGCAATTTTGGATCTTCAAAACACAATATTTGCTATTTCTTTGTTTTTTTTGGCCATTTTGTGTTTATCAGTAGGAACACATATTTTTACTATGCAGTACAAACAACGTACTTGCATATAAATGAGAAATAATTCCCCTAAATCTAAATGTAAAAGGTAATCTTTCTATCTCCTAGTTCAAAGCTATCAATAGGATTCAATATTGGTATTGTCGTATCTGCCTGAAGTTGCTTATTGAGACTTTACTATAAAATCCAGAACTTTGGTTCGAGACCAGACACGGTCTTTTGTGGTGTTTTTGATGGCCATGGACCTGCTGGTCATATGGTGGCAAAGCAAGTTAGAGATTCTCTTCCTCTAAAGTTGAGCACATACTTGGAAGTTGATATAAGAAATGATGAGATTTCTAGGGAGTCGAGTGTAAATTCTATTGGAGGTTGCACAAAAGATTGTTCTTTCTTATCTGCTAATGAGGAAGCTAGAGCTTTCATTAGTGTTGAAGAAACTGGCGAGAATTCAGAGGTCTGTCGGACATTGGAAAAAAAAATTATTAAGGCTTTTAAGATCATGGACAAAGAATTGAGTTTGTTCTCAAATTTCGATTGCGTTAACAGTGGAACTACCGCAGTGGCCCTAGTGAAACAGGTATGTAATAATTTATTAGTGGGTGCTTGGTGATATCGTCAGTCTACTCAACGTTAGGTTGATCATCTTTTTTTGTAGGGTCAGAATCTTGTGATTGGACACGTTGGGGACTCGAGAGCTGTATTAGGTACAAGAGACGTAAGTAATTCACTTGTTGCGGTCCAGTTGACAGTGGATCTCAAGCCTAACCTTCCAGGTACCACTCCTTCCCTTCCCAACACCAACAACACATATTTTGTTTAATACTGATATGCGGAAAATAGCCTCTTTCAATTAGAGACTTCTGTATAGGGATCAAGCGCTATATCTTGTTTAATCTGTTGTCATCTTACAGCGGAAGAAGCAAGGATTCGAAAATGTAAAGGACGTGTTTTTGCCCTACATGATGAACCTGAGGTGGCAAGAGTATGGCTACCAAAAAAGGACTCTCCCGGTCTAGCTATGGCACGTGCATTTGGAGATTTCTGTCTCAGGAAGTATGGCGTTATATCTGTGCCTGAGATATTACATAGGCGCATCACGGATGAAGATGAGTTTGTAGTTTTAGCAACAGATGGGGTATGAGAAACAGAGTTTTGTTTATTATTTCGTTGCACATCAACTTGATTGATGTATTATTTTGGTTGCAGATTTGGGATGTGCTCTCAAATGAGCAAGTGGTGGAAATTGTAAGTGGTTGCCCCACGCGCTCGTGTACAGCTCGAACACTAGTGGAGTCAGCAGTGAAGGCATGGAAGTCCAAGTTATCTACTTCAAGGGTTGATGACTGTGCAGCGGTTTGTCTCTTCCTCAAGTCGAATGACTCCACTGCTTTTTCCGAAGTGGATGACTCCACCACTTCCGAGGTGGACGAGGACCCCGTGGAAGACAACTATCGTGGATTGGACCGTTTGGATACACTTAGAAGAGGCAGCAATGTATTAGGAAAGTAAAGAATGAAGGTTCTGAGATTAGTGTAAAGAATGAAAGAAGAAGCCAAATATGTGCTTTAGACATCACAAGTTTGTGTTTGGTAAATCGTGTTTTCCTCCTTTCTCTATAGAGTATAGGAACGGAGAGATGTACCTGACCAATATTAGTGTGTCTGGGGTCATCTATTCTTGGAATTTTGTAGTATCCCCCGCTCTCTATTTTCGTTTTAATTTTAGTTTTGCTGCGTTGATTGATATCTATGATTATGGAAGGAGTTAGTTAAATAATGATTTTTTTTTGTAAAATTAATAATTTAAAAAATTAATAAATAAATCTAAGATTTAGTAGTATAATTATTCAATAAATAATAATGTATCAATAATAATAATTTGACAATCAATAATAAAAATAATAAACTTTACAAAATTTAAAAAGCAATAATAATAAAATATATATTAATAATATAAACAATAAACAATAATAATTTATACAGTATTTATCAATGATAATGGTAATCAACAGTCAAATGGTATTCATCCCACCTATCATACCAATTAAAGTGAAAAGGGCAGTTAAAGTGAAAAGGGTTACTGAAAATAATTTTCCTAAATATTTATAATATATTATATATTTAAATAATTAAAAAAAATTAAAAAAAATTAATTTTTTTTATATAAATGCTAATCAATTTATTTATTTACTTTATAAAATAAAATTTTACAAAATTACCACAATAGTAAATTAATTGTGATTTAAATAAAAAAAATCAATTGTTATACTCCACTTTTTATTAATAATCTATAATAATATTCACGGTTTATATTCTTAATCTTTTAAAATCAAGAATTAAATTTAATAACGTATTTATTAACTTATTAGTACGATTTGATAATTAAGTAATTTCTTAAAAAAGATTTTTTTTTTACCTCTAAAACTATTTAAAAATAGTAAATACTCACAATATATTTGATATATCATCATAATTATTTAAAATCAATTCAACATTAATTATAATGACATACGGATAAAATCATACATCATTGCATTTAAATAGACACTTTATATAAAAAAAAATATGACACATTATACAAAATACTCTCTCCGTCCCAATTAAAACTATCCAACTTTCATTTTTCGTTCGTCTGAAAGATACCCACTTTTTTTTTTTTTTTTTTTAGTATTCTTTCTTGCATTTCATTATATTATTCTCTCTCAATCTCTTTTTCTTTTTGTAAATTATATAAATATATTATTCTGTATTAATTAAAATGACTTACAGGGGAGTATGTAATACTCCGTAAGAGTTTATAAAAATATACACCTACAAAAAAGAATTCAAGAATATATAATGGAATTAGCAAGTTAAATTAAGGAAATTGTTCAGCATAGAGAGGGAGAAAACCGAGAGGGAGGTGCAGCAGATCTCACAAGTCACAACTGATGAGTGAGCCTCATTCCGCCGTTTAATCTCAGCGCCAAAACTAAACGACGAATAACTGTCCGTGCACTCATCTCCGATCTCTTCGCCACCAGTTGGTAACCTTTTTCTTCTGTTAATCGCCTCCTTCTACTTCAGTAAAATATATATTTGGATCCGAATTGCCAAACTTCTCTTCTTTTTTTGTTTTGTTACGAACGCACGGATCTTAGAATTGCCGGATTCATGTATCGAATTTAATTGTTCATTTTTGTTTCCAATCTTCTATTGTGGATTGTGGAGCATGCAGTTCTGTTTAGATTTGTGTATCAACTTTTATGGATCTGCGTAATGTGGGTGATGGTTTTTTCTTTCGCTTTTCTTGTTCAGATTATTATATTACTACAAAGGTGTGTATATTGGCAATCTGTTCTATTTGTTTTGAATTTGCATAATTGACGATTCTGTTAATTTCTTATGAATAATTTTAATTGAAATTTCGATTGTAAATGATGTTTCACATGTGAAATTTTTATATAGATTTTTCAGCAGAGAACTTAGAATACTTAAAATATCTTTTTGTAAGAACTGAGTCCCGTTGCTAGATAGATTGTTGAATATCATTATTGTTTCCAAAGTTTTCCCAGCACAATATCTTTCTTTTATTATATTTCTCTGTGCATTAATTAATTGTAATGATCAGATTGCCAGTAAAAAATGGAGAAGTCTTGCTCTCTGCTGGTACATTTTGACAAGGGCACACCAGCCCTCGCTAATGAGATCAAGGAGGCACTTGAAGGGAATGATGTTTCTGCTAAGATTGATGCGATGAAGAATGCTATCATGCTTTTGCTGAATGGCGAAACACTGCCTCAGCTGTTCATTACTATAGTAAGATATGTGTTGCCCTCTGAGGACCACACTGTTCAGAAACTGCTATTGCTTTATTTGGAATTGATTGATAAGACTGATGGAAAGGGGCGTGTATTACCAGAGATGATTTTAATCTGCCAGAATCTCCGGAATAATCTTCAACACCCTAACGAATATATCCGTGGTGTCACACTAAGGTTCCTTTGCCGTCTTAGTGAAGTGGAAATTATTGAACCTTTGATCCCCTCCATTATGTCCAACTTGGAGCATCGAAACCCTTATGTTAGGAGAAATGCAATTCTTGCAGTCATGTCGATTTACAAGCTCCAGCACGGAGAGCAGCTCTTGGTTGACGCTCCAGAGACAATCGAAAGGTTTCTTTTAACGGAGCAGGATGCATCAGCTAAGAGGAATGCCTTTCTAATGCTTTTCAATTGTGCACAGGATCGTGCCATTAATTACCTTTTGACCAACGTTGACCGAGTATCAGACTGGGGTGAATTGCTGCAGATGGTTGTGTTGGAGCTGGTCCGAAAAGTTTGTAGGACAAACAAATCAGAAAAGGGGAAATATATCAAAATTATCATATCTTTACTGAACGTCCCTTCTGCTGCTGTGGTTTATGAATGTGCTGGAACCCTTGTTTCTCTGTCATCTGCTCCAACAGCTATTAGAGCTGCAGCAAATACATACTGCCAGCTTCTTATCTCTCAGAGTGACCATAATGTTAAGCTCATTTTGCTTGATCGCCTGAATGAGCTCAAATCTTCCCACAGAGATATTATGATTGACATGATAATGGATGTTTTGAGGGCACTGTCAAGCCCCAACCTTGACATTCGCAGGAAAACTCTTGATATCGTTCTGGAACTGATCACACCTCGCAATGTCAACGAGGTGGTTCTTACTTTGAAGAAGGAAGTTGTTAAAACTCAAAATGGGGAGCTTGAGAAAAATGGGGAGTATCGCCAAATGCTCATCCAAGCTATCCATTCTTGTGCCATAAAGTTCCCTGAAGTAGCAAGCACAGTTGTTCATTTGTTGATGGATTTCTTGGGGGACAACAATATAGCATCTGCAATGGATGTTGCTGTATTTGTTCGAGAGATAATTGAAACCAACCCAAAATTGAGGGTCTCTATCATCACCAGGCTGCTGGATACTTTTTATCAGATCCGAGCAGCAAGAGTTTGTTCTTGTGCTCTCTGGATTATTGGAGAGTATTGCCTATCACTTTCTGAAGTTGAGAGCGGCATTGCAACCATAAAGCAGTGCCTTGGAGATTTGCCATTCTTTTCCATTACTGAAAATGAGGAAGGTGCTGATTCTTCTAAGAAAGCCCAGCAGGCAACCTCAATTACTGTTTCATCTAGAAGACCTGCTATCCTTGCTGATGGAACTTATGCAACTCAGAGTGCTGCCTCTGAAACTGCTTTTTCCTCTCCAGCTGTTGTTCAAGGATCTTTGTCAGCAGGGAATTTGAGATCTCTTCTTCTCACTGGTGATTTTTTCCTTGGAGCAGTTGTTGCATGCACCCTGGCAAAGCTCATTTTAAGATTGGAAGAGGTTCAACAATCAAAAGTCGAAGTGAACAAAGCTTCAACAGATGCATTATTGATTATGATTGCAATGCTACAGCTAGGGCAATCCTCAGTTCTCCCTCATCCAATTGATAATGACTCTTATGACCGGATTGTTCTCTGCATAAGATTGCTGTGTAACGCAGAAGATGCTGTGAGAAAGATTTGGTTGAAGTCATGCCGTGAGAGTTTTGTTAAGATGCTTTCAGATAAACAACTGCGTGAAATTGAAGAAATTCAAGCAAAGGCTCAGATTCCCCAATCACAGCCGGATGACCTTATTGACTTCTACCATTTGAAAAGTCGAAAGGTAATGAACTGCTTTCCATCAGTTTCATATCTTCAATGAACATCAATGGTCCATGGTTGTTATTTTTAGAATCAAAGTCTTGCTCTCTCTTTGTCGCAATCACAAATTTACCAAGATCCTGTGTTTGTATGTGTTAAGTATCATAAAAATCATCTTTATTGCCCCCTCTTTATTTTTTTGGTCAATCTTATCTCTGGGTTGAAACTGTCTTAACCTTGTTCCCATCACCATTGTGTTTCATCTAGTCTTTTTTCTCAATTAGTAGATTCTCGTGATTATGAATTTTCTCTTCTGCAAATACATATATGCAAGAACCTTCTCTTAATGTGCCAAAACTGTGCCAATAAGTTTTATATTAGCTGATGACATTAGTTTGAAGTACGCTTGTGTTGAAACAACACATATATTGTTTTTTGAATGAGTGTTGAAAAACATATTAATTGACAATCTTATTTGTCATTGTTATCTTTGCTTTAGGGAATGAGCCAACTGGAGCTGGAAGATGAGGTACAAGATGATCTTAAACGTGCTACTGGGCAGTTTGTTAAGGATGCAGATGACGCAAATAAGTTGAATCGCATAATTCAGCTCACGGGGTTTAGTGATCCTGTATATGCTGAAGCTTATGTGACAGTTCACCATTATGACATTGTCCTGGATGTCACAGTTATCAATAGAACAAAGGAGACTCTTCAAAATCTGTGTTTGGAGTTGGCTACGATGGGTGATCTAAAACTCGTTGAGCGCCCACAGAATTATACCCTAGCTCCTGAATCAAGCAAGCAAATTAAAGCAAATATTAAGGTGTCCTCTACTGAAACTGGAGTCATATTTGGTAACATTGTTTACGAGACCTCAAATGTGCTTGAGCGCTCTGTTGTTGTCCTCAATGACATCCATATTGATATCATGGACTACATATCTCCGGCTGTGTGTAGTGATGCTGCTTTTAGAACCATGTGGGCTGAATTTGAGTGGGAGAACAAGGTAATATAATTACTTATATTGCTTTTTCTAGGCTGACATTTTAAAGCACTTGATATCTTCTGGTACATCATTGTTTTGGGAAGTGATATACATAATGGAGATAATCATTTGCTTACACCAGTAATCATTAGCCTGACTATTGTGGCACTCTTTTTTTTCTTTAACTACATTAAAGTTCAAACTTAACTGAATTATGAGCTAATCCAGTCTTGTCTAGTTTTATTCATCCATGATAGATATACATTTTTGGAAGATATTCCAAGTTTAAAATTGAGCATTTCAAGAAACCTTCTTGAGTATGATTTTATTGATAACGTTTCACAATTTTCATTTGGCCTCTTTTACTCCCTGCAATTGCATCAAGATTATGACACATTAAATAAATTGAATCTTGTCATACATTAATCTGAGAGACTTTATGAACTTGCTACTCTTAATTATCTGATAGAGATAATCACTACATCTATTAGCAAATGCATTCAGATTTAAGCATGACTAGCCCATCTGATCTGTTGGACCTACCCCTCTAAAGTCGTTTTCTCTCTGTTTTATAAACTTGTGAACTTGGTAGTCAGCATTTCCCCTTTTTCTTCTAAGTTATTATCTACTTTCTTTTGCCAGGTTGCTGTCAACACGTCAATTACAAACGAGAAAGAATTTCTTGACCACATAATTAAATCTACCAACATGAGATGCCTAACGCCTCCGTAAGTCGATTTAAATTCCTAATTGACTGCTGTTAGGGGCCAAAGAGGTTTATGTTATCTTCACATTTACGGAACCACTCTCTCTCTCGCTAACAAAAGTTTAGACAGCTGTCAGCGTTGAATCTACTTTGTGTTGTTTTTCACTTATTGCTAGTCACAAGTTGGTATTGTTGCTTGTTAATGCAGACGAAGTTGTAGGAAAGAAGTCGAAACTAAATTGTTGATAAGTAGCTAAAAAATAAGTATATTTATTGAACTGACAGTGTGAGGAGCTATTTGATCGAATCGTTTACAAGAGTAAACTTGGTGCCTACCCCTTTTGAATAGGATTCCCAAATTTAGAGATAACAACTAAAGTTGCCAACCTAATTCAGATTCGTTTATTAGCTTTAAACTGTATAGTGATGGTGGATTTCTTATCAAGCTGAACAGATAGCGGTGTGTATGCTCTGAAAATGTATAGAATATTTGCTTGGGTGTAAAAGTTCTCTCATTCATATGGCAAATGTGGTCCTTATTTTATCATGCAAAGCCGAAGATTGACTTTTAGCTGGTTTTATCAAATGATCAAGCAAGCTACGAGGATTTAGTTGATTCAATGGCCGTAACGATTAAAGAATTTAGTGATCTTAGTTTAGAAAATACAGGACTTCCATAATTATTGAATTTTCTGCATAAAACTTCAGTTAACTGATTATCAATAACCTTCCTGGTAACTATGTATAAGCTTTTCAGTCTCACCTCTTGGTCGTATGGTTAATTTCCAGGTCTGCTCTCGAAGGTGAATGTGGGTTCTTGGCTGTTAACTTATATGCAAAGAGTGTGTTCGGGGAGGATGCTTTGGTAAATATTAGTGTTGAGAAACAGGAAGATGGCAAACTTAACGGATACATCAGGATAAGGAGCAAGACTCAGGGGATTGCCCTCAGCTTGGGTGACAAAATCACGCTGAAGCAGAAAGGAGGAAACTGATCTTCTACTGGTAAATAAATGTCTTGTCCCGTTCTGATTGGCTTGTGAAATTGATTGTATTGCTTGTTTTCTTTCATAATATAGTTATCTTTCCAAGTCAGACAATTTCTTCCTGCAACTGCAGTTTAGGGCTGTACTTGAGCCAACAACTTGAGTCTTTACACAAATGCTAGGCTTGAGCTTGAGTCACGTTCGATCGAGCTCAAAATTGAGCTTGTTCTCAACTTGATAGCAAACTCGATATTATTGAGCTCAATTTGGTTTTATATAGTCGACTCATTTTAACCATTGATTATATTAACCAACAAAGATTAGTGAGATGGTAGGTCACTACTCACTAGCCAACTCAACTACACCTCATATAGTTATAATAGCTTATAGTTGCGAAAGATTGTGCCTCTTCATTAATGACTTTGTGTAGCATCTTCAGGCATTGGTTTTGTTGGTTTGTTTAATTTTGTTTGTTACAAACTGCAGGATGTGCATGTTTCAGGCTCCGTTCACATATCAGCTGAAAACTTGCCTCGTAGTAGACTCAGGTTTATTGATTTTGGCACTTTCCTATTTTCTTGTTTGTATTCGGAATACCAAAAAATAATAATTGATTTTATCTTAGAAAATATTTTTGTAGGGGAGACTGAATTTCATATAGGCTGTTGTCATTCGAATTTTTGAAATATTTGTATTTTTCGTTGCGAAAATGGTACTACTATATAAATTGCTTCAATTGTGCAAAATTGCAAAGCACTGTTGTGCTCTGTCTCGCTCCATTTTCTTATGTTAACCGAACCAAATTACTTTAATAACTGGTTGGTTTCAGGATTTATTACAAGTATTGTAATTATTCAGAAGCTTTGAAAGTAATTTATTAAGGAAATTGTATTTGAGATTTTAGTGTACCTATTGATTTGGATTGTATTAATTTATGAGTGATTTAATAGGTAATATCACTTTACCTGATTTTTGAAGGACCCTATGCATCACAACGTTCGTGGTTGGAAAATATTGGGACCCCCCTAAGCCCTAGAATAAAGCATAATTCATAATGTATGTTCAATTATAAAAAGTCTCTAATACGGAGTACTTTATTTTCTTTTCATTTGTAGAAGATACATTTTTTTTTTTTAAATTCTATACCATTATTATGTCTCATATCTAAAATTTCAAAATACAAATTGTAAAATTTGCTCGTCGTGTTAGGGGTAACGAAAATTCTGTGTCTTGTTAGGGGTAGCAACTTGTCTCCTTTGGTTATATCAATTTTTTACAATTTATGCTTAAAATTACTGGAAAATGTAAATTTTACTGTTTTTCGACGAGTCAAAGGAGGACTTATATATTAAATTGTTCATCTCTCCAAGTCCGTCAATTTGATACCCCAATTGCTCGTTCTGTGTACTATGATTCCACAAATTTAAGTTTGAATGATTTATTTCCTTAGAATTTTCGGCAACAAAAAATCGATCATTTTTCGTTGAATCAAAGTTCAAGTCACATATCAAATTGTTCGTCTCTTCAAATCCGTTATTTTGATATATGTCTCGTCTTTAATTCGTCTAGAACAGCGTGAATTCGCAAAGAATTTGAGCGGCAATTTTTTTGATGTTTTTCAATGAATTGAAGGATGAGCTATATATTACATTCCATCCTACTCAAAATCTCAAAACAAACAAACACAATTACTATTTATCAAAATTTCCCTCATCCTAAATAATCCCAAAACAAACCTGCCCCAAAAAATGAACATCTTGATATATAACTAGTCCTTTAATTGTTTGAAAAATGGTAGCGGCAGTGAAATTTACTTTTTCGATAACTTTGAACAAAAATTGTTATCCCTAACGTGACGGTCTTTCGCTACCATAACTTTGAAACACATCGGACGAAAATCTCATTATTTAAAATTCGAACTTTTGGAAACAGAAGTAAAAAAAAAAAAAAAGAGAGAGAGAGAGAGAACAAATAAAGAAGATAACTAGGAATGAAAACAATCAATTCATCATTCATCAAGATAACCTAATACAAATACACACCAAAAACCCTTTTCACTGAGTTATTACAGTAACCTTATTGGAAAACCCAAAACAAATAACCAAAAAAAAAAACACACACCTCCAGTGTGATTGTTACCTAACAACATCATGAGAAAAATCCATTTGTAGTTCTTACCAAATTGCAAGGATAATTTGCATTCCATACAACTGAAAGAAGTCGAAATAACATGGGACCTCCCTCGTTTCTAAATTAACTTGTGAATTGTCTTCATATCAGCTGCTCCTTCGAGTGTCCCTTTCTCGACATGATCCCACCACTTGAACAAGAAGTTATCGACGACTAACCTGAACCAAGGGGAGAGCTTGAGACCCTCCTCACCAGCATCTGCTTTTCGCAATATTTCTTTCAGCTCATCTCGGTTCACATATTTTACAGCTGCTACTTCATCTGGATTTGGGTGCACATTAACATCACGCACGATGAAGAGAAGATAATCCACTGTTTACAGCAAGCAAGATTATCAGATTCAATCATACAGAAAAATATAATCACAATATAGGGAACGGCAGAGTCGCCCAGTTATTGTTCAACACCAAACCAGACCACCATTACTCACATTCATGTTCTCCCCATTTTCCATCTGATGGTGCTTTGTATAGCATACGCCCCAGCGGGGTAAACTGATCAACTGGCACGTCTTCAGCAGGGATACCTAGTTCATCCAACAGCTTCCTTTGAGCAGCATTCCTCGCTCCTTTAATTTAAAGTTGGGTCAGAAAAATACTCTGTTTAATTGAAACATGAACAAATAATAGAATGAATACCAAGAGCATTCTCCTCAATAAGCTCAGATTCTCGGTACAGGGGATGACTGCAGCAGGTGTTTGTCCACACCAGAGGGAAGGTCACCTTAGTAGCAGATCGTTGCTGCAGAGACAAACAAACATGTCTAGTAATAAGAACAAGGTAGGCTAGTTTCTCAAGGAGAAAATTATAATGGATGGAGCACAACTCCAGCATAAATCTGGGACTTCTCTTGGTTAGTAATCAAGCACACAGTTACTGTGGAGATCGAATGGCACATCCTGGTGCTATAATTTACTTTTAACTACTTCAGCATTATTTCAGGGGTTTTCTACAAGAGACTAATTTTACCAGATTTGATAGTTGAGAAACTCCACATAGATAGCAATGTAACTCGGTCTTTTATACTCCTAATATATATCTATAGCAGAACTTGCTTCCATACTGAAAACTTTTTTTTCTCTCCCAAAAATATATGTATCAAGTGATAGAGAAGGTTCAGCGCCTCAGCAAAATACTAATCGAGCAAAGCCTTCTCACTTGTTTCTATTATTAAGTTTCAGTGGCTTAATATCCTTACCGAAACCCACTAAAATCAAGGACCATATACAATTTTACCAGGATAGAACATGCCTTCAGTAACATTTGGTGCAACATGTCAATGCTGGCAAGGTCAAAATACATAACTACAAGGCATCAATACGATGCAATAGCTTCCATAGAATTTATGTATTAAACACTAATAAAAAAGGCTCAGTTTTTTGGCTACTTAAAAGTCTCCACAACAACATAGAGGGAATTAAACTTGCTTGAACAAAGTAAAGTCTATCACATGATAAAATGCCCAGAAGTTAATAGTGGTTCTTCAAAATCACTTTTGTGACCCCTATGATAACTCCAAATTTGATGGTTACCAATACTAAAACAAATGAATATGTTGAAACTATAGTCTTTTTCCAGCAATCCTGATACCCCAAATCAAAAAGTGCAGAATCCCCATCTTTCCCAGCAACAAAGCAGTATTTATACTTGGAGATGGAGGAAATTACTAAGTATGGGGACAGCCAAGTTTTGTAAGAGAGAGTGGAAGAGGATAAGGACATAAAGCAGAGCTAGGGTAAGGAAAGTAGTTGGTATTCTATATATTTCTTCAAGAGTGCAAAGTAAGAATTCCTATCGTCTAATTTAGAATATCATCAAGATACCATTCTGAGATTTCTTTCATGTTCTGCAACAACCCCATAGATCTATAAGATCACAAATTTAAATTGATACAATAGGAATTTATCTAATATCCAAGAAAAAAGGAATAATAAACAAAAGTAACCCATTGGCACCAATAAACAGAAGGAAACAGAATCAAGCGAGATATACCTGAAGCAACAACTCATATTTAGAGTTAAACAAGAAGACGCTGAAAGCTCTATGTAGCAAATTTTCAGACTCAATCTTTTCCATCAGGTGGCCTGCACATTAGAAATATACTTTGGGTCAATAATGCAAAATACTGAATACATTCCAGCACTAAACAATAACGAAGCAAGTTGATAAAGAACAGGAAGGATATGATGAAACAAGTAGAGATTGCGATTTCTCAGTTTCATAGTAAACTACAGAACAGTAATTGTGTAGTCTGATAAGTTTTATTATATCGAGCTGTCTTTATGGAGAAAAAAAATTAAGAAATCAGATCTATTATTTCATGATAATCAGCTCAAGCATTTTCAAATGAAGATTTTATAGATTAAGAGTGAGTGAACTAAGAAGAGAGTCCAACTTACAATTGTATTTGGTATCATGGCCAACAACGCGATCATTCTCATCAACCAATATGCATCTGCAGAGATTGAAGAAGCAAAAAGTAAGTAGAGTTATACGAATACGAGTAACAGCACGCCCTAAAATGACATTTGATTTTGACTAAAAGGGATAAATCTTCTTCAACCGACGTGCACAAACAAACAAGGAAATCAATTACTGAAATGAAAAAGTGCATTATCGAAAGCAAATCAAAGTTTGAAGAGAATGAGTGGGAGAGTAAAGGCACTAACTCGTCGTCAAACATGAGACGCCTCTGAACAGCGTCCATGCCGGAATCTGCGGTGACATCAGCCATGGTTGAGGAGGAGCGGAGGCGGAGAGAGGTTGAAGAGAATAGGGATCGAGATCTAATAACAGGGACAGATTTAAAGGGGGAAGAAGAAGAAGATACGACGGAAGTAGCCAACAATTTTTGAATGCGGATGGTGGTGGTGGTCAAACAAGACATTATTATTATATATTTAATCTCACATTTTCCATTTTCCTAATGCGTGTGTGTGTGAAATGAATGCATTGGATTTGGATATTGGATTCTCGGCCAGCTATGGCGGCCACCTCTCTCTCTCCTCTCTCTATATCTATATGTGTATGTATATATCGTACAGCGAGGCCAGGGCCCAAATACCTTACCCAAACGTCAAATCTCCAAACCCAGGTGCAAGATATGTGATTTTGTTTGCCAAACTGAATTTGACTCTAACCCGACCCACACGTAACTGGATCCGATCGATATAACTTACTCTCTCCGTTTCAGGATTACTTGCACGGCGGTTTGACAGACACGTTTTTTTTAAAAAGTAAATTTAGTGGTTGGTAATATAAGATAAAGAAAGGGTGTTTTAGGTGATTGGGTGAGGTGTGAAGTGGATATAATGTGATGTAAAGTAAAATGTATGTAAAAAGATGGTGACAATTTTAAAAATAAAATGATGTTGAAAGGTTATTAATTTAGTGAAGTATTTTCATATTGAGAGTGTACAAGTAATTTTAGATCGTACAAATAAGAAAATTGTGCAAGTAAGAGTATTACTCTATTTGAAAAGTTTTCATATTTTTTCTTTATAATTCGTCTTTCAAAAGTTTATCCGTAAATGAAAATAATTATTTCAATTTCCACCCATCACAATAAACACATACTCCTTCCGTTTCGAAAGTGTTTGCACCACAAAATGGACGCATTTATTAACTTATATGAATAAAGTATGATAAAGTATAAGTGTAAAAATAATGACATTTTGTGTAAATATGTGAATTTTGTGAGGGTATAATTTATGAAAAAATTTCATTTTTAGGAAATGCAAACAATTGTGGAACGGGACAAATAAGAAAAGAGTACAAACAATTGTGGAACAAATGAAGTATTTATTTTTAGGTCCATTCAATCAATTCAACTACTTTATATATTTATAAAATTATTCATCAATACTCTAATTATTACAAAAAAATTTTAATTCCATACCTAACACTGCAAACTTTTCACTAATGATATAATTTATTTCCATATGCTTAATATCTAATTTTTAACGTTTTTCACTATACAGTATTTGTCTCATATCAAATCTCTAAATAAATATTTTACCTCACTTTATCCATTTTGATATAAATTTATTGTTGCTTTTGGTGTATAAAATAATAAAAGGTGTTTATGAAAAGTAGAATACTCTAAAAAATTTAGTAAGTAAAAAATAAATTATACGAGGATATTTCATGTAGAAATATTTTTGTATCGAAATCGAGTCAGAAAGGCCGGCTGTGAATCATGTGGTTTTTCAGATTAATCCATATGCTTAGTCACACTCCATTATGGTAGGAAGATGATAATTTTTCTCTAATAATTTAGCTCAGATTACACAAATTAGTATAATAATTGGTAGAGTCTAGTATGCACTCGAGTGCATGTTGTGCACCCTAGTCTAAAGAAAAGTGTAAGTTATTAAACTGAAAAGTCCAACACAATATTACTAAAAAAGTGTAAGTCACTATAACTAAAAATATTATTATACAGTTTAATAATTAAAAAGTGCAACACCATTTACAAAAAAATGTAAGTCAGTAAAACTGAAAAGTGCAACATGGACTAGGGTGCGCAACATGCACTCGAATCCATAGCAGACCAACCCGTAATAATTTGATACGCTTTCTTACCATTTTGTTGTTTAGGAAGTAGCTCAGATGAATATGTGTGGTATGTATATGAATAAATAACTTATGGTTGTTTTTTAACAAATAAATTAAAGTAGTGTGATTGTGCAAATTAATTTGATTTGGTTTTACCATTTGTTTTGGGATTGATCCCAATTCAATCTAATTTATGTCAATCTAAGTACAAATTCAAATATCAATTCATTTCTATAATACACATATACACCTATTTTTTTACAATCAAATTATTATTTTACTCATAAAATTATCAATAATAAAAATATTACAACATCACTCTTGATGTAACATAAAACTATATCTACCCCACTTTTTAATTCTTAATCAAACACAATTTATACACAATTATTGTTTATAAATTATCTCAATCCACTTTTTTCCAATTTTAATATCAATCCCAAACCAAACACCATCTAAATTAATACATACATTATCCGATCAGCCCGCCTCCCAAAGTATTTGTTTATTGGAATGTTGTTGCTGTCATAGAACAAGTTGTACATTATATGTTGGGATTTTAATTTATTAGTAGTATGTTTAATTGAACATGTAGCCAACCAGCGTAGACCATAGTGTAGTGTCGTGGCTTTGTCAAAGTAACAACAAAAATGGTTATTTTCTTTTTCTTTTTCCAAGTAGGTGGTAGGTAGGTAATTATCAATTACTCCGTACTTTCATTTTCAATTTCACAGGATATTTATTTACTCATCCCAGTACTGAAATTTTAGACTTTTTTTTGTTTGTTTGAAAGCATTACAAAATTCAAATGAATATTGGAATCAGGCAACATTAATTGACAAAAGAAAATTCGAAACCAATCGAGAGTAACAACAGAATAGCAGTTTTGTTATTCATCATTATTCTATAATTGGTGGGTGTGGCTTTGGAGTATATAAAATAGAGGAATCTCAAGTTCAATTTCATACGCCAGAAAATAGTACTCCGTATTAAGCACGAGATATGTGATATGGAATAAGATAGATGCGTGTAAATATTATTGGAGCATTACCAACATCATTCTCACGCATTTTGCACATTTTGAGTTAACAACAAAATTAAAATAGTAACACTTGTGTGAAATTTCACACCCATAAAATATATTTAATTAAAACATTTACAAAAAAAATTATGGGTTAAAAATCCGGATACGGGTCACTCAAAAATTAGTGGATTGTAAATATGTGTTTTAATACATGACCAATATATTGTTGCTACACGTTTATCTTTGTAGTAACAATATTTTGGTCATGTAGTAAAATAATATTTTTAAAAAATATATACTCCCTCTGTCCACCAAAAGTGTGCTCACTTTTTTTTATATATGCTTTTAAAAAAAATCATATTTTAATTATAAAGAATATATTTAATATAATGAGTAAAAATATATTTGGTAGATACTCAATCTTGTTAGTAAGTAGAAAAAATATTCAAAAGTTAACTATTTAAATAGAATTAGCACGTTTTTTGTGGACCCAAAAAAAGAAATGAGCACACTTTTGGTGGACGGAGGGAGTATAAATTTTAATTAAATTTAACTTATGTTGACCCGAATTTAACTCACAAATTTTTGCCCAAATTTACTTTAATCATTCAAATTTCATCTATAAAATATTTCATATATATAAATTTTTGTGAACTAAAATTGGGTCATATTAACGTAAATAAATATGTACTATAATATTTTATAAAAATAAATAAATCTAAGTATTATTGTTACCACTAGATAAAATAAGGTCTTAAATTCTTTAATATCATTCTAAACTATCGTGTGATCTAAATAATCAAATTCAAATGAAATAAACTACTTATAATAAGTTAGACTTAAAAAAAAAAAAAAAAAACTACTTACGTTAGACTTAAAAAAAAAAAACTACTTACAATAAGTTGACTTTTCTGCTTCTTAAATACGGAGTAATTTACAAACTTCCAACAACTTATTTTAATTTTAATTTTTTTGTTTATGTTAACACACTTTGTTTTAACAAGTTTTGATTATAAATATTTTCATGTATACGGCAGTTTAGTAAAACGTAAATCTTTTATGACCAACCGAGTTTAATGGCATGTGTATAAATTAGAATTGTTGTTATTTAAATTTTATTTAAAAAAATTAAAACACAATATTAACTTCCATATCATTTCATTATTCCATCGTTTCTCTTCAATCTCCACAGTCTGTTGTCGGCCTCGCTTCACCGTCGATGTCGCTCGCCCGTCTTCCTCCCCCACCTTCCATCGATGTCGCTCATCCCTCTCTCCCCCACTTTCCATTACTAAACAGCATCTATCATCTATCGTGATTCTCGTATTCTTTTTCTTGTTTTGGCTAACTCTAGGCGTGTTCTTATATTTGTTCTTACTTGAAGACGACGAAAAAATGAAAATTCTATGGATTCTTGTCTCTGTTATTTGAAGATGAGGAAACAATCAGAAATTTATTTTCTTATATAATTATAGAATTTTTGTTACATCCTATCAAACGTCCATATATAGATGCATCTCACCTTCCTCACTAAATATTAAATAATCTCCCTATTATTTCATCTCATTTTCTCATACTAAATTGTTTCCACTACCAAACAAGCCCTTCAAATTCAAGATTGGACTCTATAATCAGAAGAATGTTTAACTAGTGCAATGGAAAAATATAACTTGAAAGCAGGTAAAATAACTCACATAATGTTTGTGCATGCATGCATACAACCATTTTACTAGTCAATTGATTAAGGATGCAATTAGAGTTGGTATTCGAGCCGAGTACTTGAAGTTCAAGCTCTTATCGAGTCGAGCTCAGCTCAATAACATTAACGAGTCTAACGAAATTAAAAGAAAATAAAATTAGACATCGAGCCTCATGAATCGACCTCGAGCCGGCTCATTAGTAAATTGACTATCTATCGAGCCGAGCCGAGCCGAGCCAAGCTCTTGAGCAGCTCGGTTTGTTTAACAGCACTAGATGCAATTATGCATTCTTAAGTATTTGATAATGTTTTTTTAGTAATAATGCAACATGAAAAACTTCAAATCTGAAATAGACAGCACACCACAGAAGCATAAAACAAAGCACATCCCAGACACAACCAATAAAGATAGAAACTAGTGAATCTAAGGATAACCAAGGTATTCATTTTTTACGTTTCAGAAGTTGAGACTCATGAATCCAGTGTAAAATCACACCCTGTGTAAGGTGCAGTCAAAAAAATAGGAATCAATGAGTGTATTCTTAATCAAAAAACTAATGATAGTACTGTATCATCATCCACTACTTTAGGCACCAGTTGAAGAGTAAATGAGCAGAGCAGGGAATCTAAAGAGGACACTTCTTTGTCAACACAAACATGGACCAAATATATGTACTAGTAATACAAGGTAATCCTATCATTTGATGTAAAACACTCGGATGAAGACGTCCTTCAACAACTATAAGGTAATGCACATGTGAATTTACAAGAATATGTGGATTTAATGAGCGAAAAAATACTCATCAGCACCTACACAAACAACAAAAATCTATATGGTTAATGATTCACAAAGATTAATCCTACCCAGAAAGGATAACATGAACTTAAAACTATTATCTCGAGTAATTTCAATGTAGCAAGCTTATAGAACCATATGCATGAGATTCAAAGGGGCCATCATCACAAAGCTTGATGAAAGCTACGAAAGTGCAAAGCTGGTTTGTATGTAAAGAAGAAGACACATTTCAACTTCATCAGAGTACACTCCCAATGATCAGAAAAAAATAATCATCTTACAGACAAAAGCATTAACATATTTTCTCATTCGTGGCAAGTGTTAAGTTATAAATTGATTTTAGTATTGTAATAATTACGGGTATGCAAAACTTGCCATAATACCTATGATATAGCCAGATATCATATTCATCGAGCAGCAATAATAACTGGCAATTCAAGAAGTCAATATACAAAGAAAAATTGCATATATTTTCACAAGGTTATCAAAGGAAGTACAACATTAGAAATTTTATATCTCAACTACATATCATACAGAAAATCAAAAAAGAAGCTGCAGAGTTACAAAACATCCACAGTCTTCTTATGCGTTCTGAATGCAATAGCTAATGGGTGTAATAGTGAGAGCTCAGATCTTGATCCAATAATGAATAAAAGAAGCAGCAATATAAGCTTTAAACATTGAACAAAGTGGAGTCGTGCACACGTAATTCACGCTGTTGATCAGACCAATATCATAAACTTAAGCAGATACTAGAACTAATCATCCCTCAGAATAAAGTTATAAGGAATAAATACCCAAGCAAACATGTGAATAGGGCAACTCTACAAACCATTCCATATGCATAATAACGTCAACACGCGCATGTATTACAGAAAAATAAGTGCAGCATGTGCTAGATTATTACTCGTGATATCAAGGATAGAGCAGTATAATACCCTTTTTGTCCGAAACAAGAAAAAATAAAAGCAGAGCGGAGAATTGCGTTTTCACTTCTTTATGCTACCGCGAACGCCAGGCTTAGCTTTGGAAGTTTCAGCGACGGTAGAGTGAAGATTATTGAGCTTGGATTCTTCGAAGGGGATCTTTGGATGGCGTGCGTCGTGGTGGATCTGCATGGTTTTGATATCAGGAGCGGTTACTTTGCAAAGGGGACACTCGTACTTAGCGTGGCCGCCCTTATCCAGACCGGAGCGATCGACAAGGCCTGCCTTGCCTCCGCCGCGGTTGGTGGTGGCGGCGTCGGCCTTGGCGGCGAGCTCCTTGGCTGTATGCTTCTTAGGTTTTGCTTTACCAGTCATGGTGGGAGGTTAATCAGTTGCAACGATTTTGCCCAAATCGAAGTTTGTGATTTTGCAATTTGTGTGTGGTGTGCCCTAGGACTTCTGAGTGGGTGCGTATATGTATACACAGAGTGGCCCACAAGAATATTATGATACTAAGAAAAGGCTTTGGGGCGTGGGCCTGGGCAGTTATTAAATTTGCCACGATTATTTGAACCCCCACAATTAAACAGTACACTCAACCGCTCATCATGCACAACCGCCTAAAACCGCCGGTTACGGTTTGCCGAAAATTGGAACCGACACCGAACCGGCAAACTGTCTGTTATCGTTACAGTTTTCGAACCGTCGGTTACCTTTTTTTTTAATTATTTTCTCCGTTTTCGCTCGTTTTTTATTCATTTTAACTCATTTTTTATATAATACATTACTAGAATTGAATAAAAATGATATAAATTAAATTTATACATTGAAAATAGAAGAATTATGTATTAAAAAAATTAAAAAAAAAACCTTCAAACCGCCGATTAACCGTCAAAACCGGCGGTTTATGGTTTGTGAAAATGTAAAACCGAAACCGAATCGACATTTTTTTTGGCAGTTTCCCGGTACGGTTTGAGCATGTCTAGCTCATCACACTCCTTATAATTAGTACACCCACGAAACACCCAAAATACACTTCTTCTTCTAAACTTTTCCTCCACTCCTCTTATCATCGCACAAAACTGGTACATCCACTCTCCAAAAACTTCCCCACCACGAAGTACGCCTAGAGAAAAAACTGAGTTCGAATCTAGTTTTTAGAATTTGTAACCATTGTACAATTTTATTTTAAATTTTTGTATATGTTCATTTTTTTTCTTTTCAAAACTATGTCCAAACAAGAAAAAACAATTCGCATATATATATATATTTTAAATATAGTAATTTTTCAACAAAGCAGAGCCAATTTTTTTAAAAAAAAAACTGAACAGTCAACATCCGGCCAAAAACAAGTTCACCATCGGACGAAAATTTTATCGTATAAGATGAGTTGTTTTTTTTTTAGGTAAAATTTTGGTGTTTTTCTTATCGTGATTCGTGGATTCAAGGTTCCATCCAGTTATGGAGGTGGGTGTACTTAGTAGGAGTTTTTAAAATAATTAAAACCAGACGTAGGTGTATTTGCTAATTCTAGGTTTTTTCAAATAGTCGTGGCCTATTAAATGGGCTTTTGTTGTTAAGGTGTTCTTTTGGCCTTAATACACGCCCCCTCCACTTTTATTAATTAAACATTCAAACAAAATACCTATTTTACCCTTATAATAAAATACAAAGGATACATACACTCCAATAAAATTTAAACTAATTCTAACCTAATTCTAACACTAACCCTAATTAGACAGCCACATTAACCCTAATTCTAACACTCCTCTAACCGCCGCCATTCCTCCGGCCGCCGTCCTTCCCACCGCCTCCGCCGCCACACCTCCGGCACGCACCATCAGCCCTCAAATAAAATTTAGAAATTAAAAAGTAAACTTAAAAATAAAATAAAAATCTTAGTATTTTTAACAAACCAGAGTCGACTAGGGGTGAGCAACGGTCGGTTCGGTTACCGAACCGAACCGAATTTTCAAAACCGAAAAAACCGAACTTATCAATTTCGGTAACCGAAACCGAACCGAAATTGTATAAAACCGAATCATAACCGAACCGAAAAATTCGGTTCGGTTTCGGTTATTAACCGAAAAACCGAAATTGTTATTAAACCTATTTTTAGGCTGTTTTTTTGGGCTTTTTACATGTGGAAATTTCGAAAAACCGAATCATAGCCGTTGTGCGCCGTGCGTTGGCCGCCGCTGCTGTGCGCCGTGCTCTAGTTGTTGTGCGCTGGCCGACTGAAATGGGGGCAGAGGCCGGAGACGGAGAGTGAGGATGGGGAGGGACGGAGGGTTGCTGGATTTTGGGGGCGGACTGCGGAGAGGAGTAGGAGTGTAGGACTAGGGTTTTTCTTTTCTGCCTCTTTACTGGAATGAGGCTCTCAATTACATTAGGTATAAAATATATTAACTTTTTAGATTTTTACTTTTTAAGATATACTATATATATAATATAAATATAATATATATATATATATATATATATTTAATTTTCGGTTTTTCGGGTATTTTCGGTTTTTTCCATAAAAAAAACCGAACCGAACCGAAAACCGATTTTTGGAAAAAATTAAAACCGTGACCGAACCGAAAACCGAATAACCGAACCAAACTTGTATTTTCGGTTCGGTTAGGTCGGTTTTTTCGGTTTCTTCCGACTTCTGCTCACCCCTAGAGTCGACCAAAAACACTTCAGTCAACACTGGTTTGTCGACAAAAAATACTCCGGTCGACTCTGGTTTGTCGACAAAAAATACTCCAGTCGACTAGGATGTTTCGAAAGAAAATATAAAAAAAATATTAAGAAAACTAAAATTTTCGGCCATTTTGGGTCACCTAAAAACACTCTCGTCGACAAACTATTGTCGATGAGATTATATTTGAGCGATCCAAAATAGACGAAAATTATTAAAAAAAAAAACAAACAAAAACAAACAAACCTGTTACTTCGCCGGCGACCTGGGGAACGGCGGCGGCTGGCTTGGGTGGGGTTTATGGCGGCGAAAGGCGGGAGAAGATGCGGAGGCAGTGCATTCGCTTAATTTGTTGCAGAATTAAAAGAAAAAAAGACGGAGCGTCGCCGAGCGCTGGAGGGAGAAATAAGATTGAGCGGTGGCGGGCTCCGGAGGGCGACGGCGAAGGCCGCGGCGGACTTGGGGGGACGACGGCTGGCTTCTGGGGCAGGAGGCTGGGGAACAATAAAAAAAAAAAAAAAAAAAAGAGAGAGAAATAAGATTGAGCGGTGGCGGGCTCCGGAGGGCGACGGCGAAGGGCGCGGCGGACCGACATGTGGTGGTGGGCGGCTGGGGCAGGAGGAGATTGGATGATGGTTGGAGAAGAAAATGGTTTTAGGGTTTAGAAAGGGTGGAGAAGAAGAATGAAAATTAGGATTTAAGGGGGGTGTGTATTTATCATACATAATTTTAAGAGAAAATGGTATAATAGGTAATTTAGGGGGTGTACATCTATCTTAAGTGTATTTTAAGTGGAGTACATGTATCGGGGGAGTGTATTAAACAAAGATGGAGGGGTATATACCCCAACCCATCATTCATGTCAGTTTATTTTAGGGCGCGACTAAAGGCACCCGAATTTACTATGAGTACACCCACGCGATGAGAACACACAAAAAACGGATGAGGACACCCACGTGAAAAACTCAAAATTACCCTCTTCTCAATTAAAACCTTCATTCTCTCTTTCTCAATTCAGACACCCACCTCCCCTTCGCGGCCTCTCCCACAAATCGCCGCCTTACGCTGCTTCGCCGGCACCCACTCCGACCGGCCTTCCCCCCACGGCGCTTCGCCTTTAATTGCTCCGCCGCCTCATAACCCGTTCGTCCATAGCCGCGTTTGACCCCGTCGGTCCAGATCCACGCACACATCGCCGTCCACCTGCAACAGCTCCCCCGTTCGCGGCCGCAACCCCTCCCCTTCATCGCACCCAGCCACCCACGCACGTCGCCGAAGGTAAGTTTTTTTTTTTTTACAATTTTTACAGTCCCAAAAAACAAAAAAATTAGGGTTTTGAAAATTTTAGAAAATTTAGGAAAATTAGGGTTTTTAGTAGTTGGGGAATTATTTTCGAACATATTGAGTTTGTTTTGAATTTTTTTTCGAACATATTGTGTTTGTTTTGTAAAAAAATTCGAACAACTTGAGTTTGTTTTGGAAAAAATTTCGAACTAGATGTTCGATTTTTTTCTGGACAAATTTAAGTTGTTTTGAAATTTTTTTCGAACATATATTGAGTTTGTTTTTGTAAAATTTTTGAACATATTAAGATTTTATTTTTGTTGTTGAAATTTTGAATTTTTAGAATTTTTGTTATTTTGGTGGTGATAGTGGAAATCCGGATGATTCGGGTGTAAAATGATGAATCGGGTGTGAAATGAAATAGATGGGTGTACTCATCCGACCGACGTTTTTTTAAAAATAGTACAAGAGTAGTAAAAACGTCTTTTGCACCACACTTGAGAATTTTTTTTTTCCTGTGGGTGTACTCATAGTAAATCCGTGTGCATTTAGCCGCGCCCTTATTTTAAGCCTTTTTCTGCAAATCAAATCTCTTCTTCGCTCTCGCTCTCTCTTCATCTGAACTGTTTAACGGCCAGTATTATATTACTATGATTTTTGGGTCATGGTTTCTCCATTTTCAGTGGAAATTTTCATGGCCACTATTCGTCGCTCAAAACCTAGAAACTATTCGAGCTCACCATCTGCTCTTCAGAAACCAAACAGCAGCATTAAACCTATACCCAACCCAGTTTACAATTTTCTCCCCGAAACCCATAATCCAATCAACCTTGTTTCCCTTGTCTGCTCATCCCTCAAGCAACAAGACCATCACTACTGGGATTGTCTCCGAGAGCGAGGCCTGTTTAGTCATTTCACCAGCCATGACTTCTCAAGAATCCTGCTCAGATGCCAGTCCGATTCATCCGCACTCCTCACATTCTTTAATTGGGTGAGAATCAATTTGGGTCTCAAACCCAATTCGCATAATTACTGCACTATTATTCATATATTGGTTTGGACCAAAAAATTTAAGAAAGCTATGAAAATCCTGTTAGAATTGGTGGAGTTGGAGGAGTATGGGAATGTGTATGAGAGCTTGCTTTTGTGTTCTAATGACTGTAATTGGGACCCTGTTGTATTTGACTTGCTCATTAAGGCTTATCTAAGAAAGGGTATGATTAATCAAAGTTTTCAAGTTTTTAGTAGAACTGTGAAGCTTGGTTTTGTTCCAAGTATCTTTACTACTAATTGTCTTCTGAATGGGTTATCAAAGACAGCGAATTATGCAGGAAAATGTTGGGAGATATACGAAGAGATGTTGCGAATTGGGTTGCAACCAAATTCTTGCACATTTAACATATTGACTCACACCTTGTGCAAGGAGGGTGATGTGGATAAGGTGAATGGGTTCTTGGAGAGGATGGAGGAACAAGGGTTCGACCCGGATATTGTGACTTATAATATGCTTATAGATGGGTACTGCAAGAAAAGGAGACTGAAGGATGCAGTTCATTTGTTTAACATCATGTGTACTAGAGGTGTGGCACCTGATTTGATCACTTACACCACTTTGATAAAGGGGTCTAGTGCGAGAGAGGCTCATCGGTTGTTTAATTCGATGGTTCATAGTGGGTTGAAGCCTGATGTTGTGTCGTATAATACTCTAATATATGGATATTGCAAAGAGGGGATGATGCAAGAGGCGCGAGCCGTGTTGTTTGACATGATCAGAAGTGGGGTTTGCCCTGATAGGTTTACTTGTTGGCTGGTCATAAAGGGCTATCAAAATCTTGATAGGATGATATCTGCAATGAATCTAGTGGTGGAACTCTCGCGCTTTGGCGTTAAGGTTTCTCCGGATATTTATTGTTATCTGATACTTGCTTTATGTAAGGAGAATAGACCATTTGCTGCAAAGTCACTTTTTGATCAGATGTCTCAAAAAGGTTATGTGCCAAGTGAGGAAGTGTATCATGAGTTAATAGAATCTCTCTGTAGAGGCAAATTTGTGAAGGAAGCATTAGAATTGAAAATGGAGATGGTGTCTAAAGATTTGAAGGCTAATTTGAGTGCTTATAAAGCTATTATTGGAGCTTTGTGTGAATCGAGAAAAAGCTTGGAAGCTCTACTCTTGATGCAAGAGATGGTTGAGTCTGGTTTGCCTCTAGATATCGAAATTTGCAGATGTTTGGTGAATGGGCTATGCAAAGACAAAAATATCTTGGAAGCGGAATCACTATTGAGTTTCTTTGCCAAGGGATTTCAAGTCTTTGATGTGGAGTGTTATAACACACTTATTAGGATCCTTTCTGAGGAACGTGACCCCTCTCGGGTAATGAAATTCCAAGATAAGATGGTGAAACTCGGGTATGTACCAAATAGCCTTACGTGCAAGCACGTAATTGATGGAATGTGGAAAGCAATGGGACGTGAGCTAATTGTAGAATGAAGTTGAATCTCTCCTTTGAATGTAAGTATGAAATCTAGCCGCGGATGCTAACTAGAGCTATATAGAAATCACAATTCTGTATTTGTGTTATTATCCTTATTCTTGCCTAGTAAAAATGTTATCTGGCTTCAATTTATATCTGAGTGTTTTACACATATGATTGACAGTAGTAGGACCGTATTTGGGATCTAGTACTTTCCATGATTTGATTAAGGGGTAAATAATTATTCGTCAGTGTGAGCTTTGAATAAGAATCTTGGGGAACCTTTGATGATAAATACAATCTTGAGTTTGTCGAATTAGTTTAACCTTCATATTTTGAAAAGTGACTAGGATTGTAAATGGTCTTTTCTCTTGTTGGAATGACATCCCAACTTGTACAAAAGTAGAATGAAAAAATGATGGATTTTGTATTCAGGTAGGCATTTTGTTGACACCCTAACTCGCCAACCAAACATGACACCCACCCCGACCCTTGGAAAACCAAAAAAAAAAAAAAGGGGCACCCCGATAACCTCTGAATTTTACAGAAGCTTAATGTTAACTGTGTTTAAAATTCAGTTGACATGACTAAGTGCTTCTTGAGATACTTAATTCCTGAGCTTCATGTTTTGCTTATTTCTTCTAATGATTGGATTGCGTTTAATTGATAATCCCGTTGTAAACTAGATTGCTATTAATCAGGGAGTTTTGAAGCTATAGCTGTTAACTTTCCCCTCTTGAATACTAATAAGTCTATTTATGTTGTACATTTTTTACATAGGCATTGTCATCTTCTGTCCATAATCGTCTTAAAATCATAACTGCAGAAGATGTGCATTAAGAGGTTCCACACAGTTACATAAATCAGAAATAAACACTATAGATACACGAACGAGCAAGCAATTCATGAACATGTAATGGTTTTATACATTGAAATTTGAGTATGGTAATGGCAGTTCATTTGATTTCAAGTAAACTCCTCATGGTGGGTTTAGCAGCCATAGGTAGCTCAAGGGGCGTCAAAGATAAAGACGGGAGATTTGTTATCTCGGGGGAATTATCCCAGCGCTTTGAGAGGATTGAGCTTGCACAACCATCCAAACCTATGTGAGTCACATGCTTCACATCTGTAGGAAATCCAATTTCCATTCCTGTATCTCTTTCTTCTAACTCCTCCTTGTATACTGAAAATAGGTTCATACAATATTAAAGACTTGAGAATTTGCAATGCAGAGAGAAGGGAAGGTTAAATTACTAACCAAATGAGTGAGAGAAATTCTTGAAATTCTTTAACAGCTTCTGGAACCTCAGTAGACTTGAAGGGCTCTTCAAGTTTTCATCTAATGAACTTTCATCATCTTCCTCGTATTCCCCATCTTCCTCTTTTTCTCCTTCACACACAAAACAAAATGTAAGCACTCAAAGAAAACGAGAATTGTTATGTTAGTCCATGAAATGAAAGAGAGTAGCACTTGTGGGAGTTGAACCGGTGTCCTGCTTTGATCTTTTGGCTTGCTGCAGCCCAACTGCGATGCTCGACTCAGAAATGCACCCAGCAGTGAAGGGAAGTAGCACAAATTTTTCCATTCGATCCCTCATCTTCACTGTGACAAACTTCGATTGTTATAATGTATATATATGGTGCTTGCTTGCTTTGTTTTCAAAGTTATAATTACAGTGCGTATGTAGAGTCAATGTCCACTCAAGTTTGATAACAACAGAGACAGTGATGAGATCCAAATACTAAGATTTTATTACATATATGGTGTCTACATTATATATATTATTTGATAAATCGAAGATCTACTTATTTGTTACTGAGTGTTAGTTCCAAGTGGTGGGGCTTCTCTTTCACTTGACTCTCTTGAAGGAGAAGCTATTCATATTCTATTTGCCCATTCCTACCAAATCACTCCATTTAAGTGTATTTTCTTCTTTGTCTAATGATCCCTTACTTCTTTAGTCCAAACAAATACACTTTGATTACACTCCACCAAAAATGAGTACATCATAAGCAAACTTCAGAATTCCAAGATTGCTAGGAAGCATCTTCTTCTAAATGCTAATTGCTACCTAACATAATCCTAGTGTTGATGTTCCAATAATGGTAGATGTTTTTTTTTATTTTTTGGTATCCAGCCCAAAAAACTGATTAATTTGAGGAACCAATCTCACCGTTCATTAGTGGGAGTCCAATTGAAATCAGAACAAAACACTGTATTGGACAACCCACTTCAAAAATTATTTGTATTTTAGAAATTCGAATATAAAATTTAAAGAAAAGTATACTTCTAAGTCATAGCTTACAGTCTTAGTGTGTGTGCAAATTACAGTGATTGCTTCAAAGTGATTAAAATTAATTTTTACAATAAAATTGAAAGTTGATAATGTTTTAAAATTAAGCATTTTTAATCAATTATGTATATGTTGTGGTTTTTGCAAAACAAATCAATTTTTTTTATAAATTTACAAAAGACACCCTTCTTACATTTGGATAAGTAATATGAGTAAAAATGAAATATTATTTTAAATTATGAGGGCAAAATTGTAAAATTAATTATTATAATGATGAGATGCACATACAAAAGTAGGTGAAGTGGTGTTTCACCAAAATCACTTTTAACAAATTAACTTAATCACTTAATTGTATTTACAAACATTCCAAAAGTTATACCTGTTTGCAAACATCCACTTAAACTACTGTACCAACCACCATGAGGTTAGGCGTACTTGGCCCCTTGTTTTTCTTTTATAAAAACATCGACTGATATTTTAGATTGCAAGGTTGGGTTCATCATTGGTTTCAAAACGATTTAATTGTACTTAAAATATGTGAAACATAATAATATAACTTGCTGATAAAATCTTCAAATTATATACCCATGCTTGTGTGATGTTTTGCGTTTCTTTATTTACTTTATTAAAAAATTATTCCCACCTTTTTTTTTTTTTTTTTCAATTTCTTTATTCTCATTTAATTTTTAAAAATAATATTATTCATACTACTTTATCTATATCATAAACCCTACAATATTTCATCATACCTACTTTATACATAACTTAATTAATATTCAATAAAATTCACGTTCAAATAAAAAATATAATGAATTTAAACAAAAGGAGTAACTCTTTTCATCGTGCACAATAAGCTGGTTTAAAAAACCAGAAGTTTACATTACATGTATGTGTAGTAAATTTACGTGGAAGCGACAAATATAACAATAATACCATCATTACTAAGGGCAGGAACAAATATTGCAGGCTACCTTCCAATTAATACACTGTTGAATTCTTACAGTCCATATCGGAACAAGAATGTAACATATTTTCCAATACACAGCATAAACAAGACTGATAAATCCGTCTGTTTTTGTTACTTTACAAAACATTTCATATGAGTATTAAAAGAGCAAAAATTATATATAGTGTAATCTACAAAACCTTGATGATCACAGTGGGGGATAGAAGTATGAAGATAAAGAAAATCCAAGGAAAAGCAATCCTCCTATCATTGCAACAGTACGCTGTGAAATCTTTGATGCCAACATACTTCCACCGATCACTGCCACAGATGTACAAATAGTGTGCCCGACGATTGCCCCTGTGGCTACTCCAACGGCATTTTTGTGTGTTGCTAGCTGCGCAGGAGGAAAAGGGCATCTTTTCAGATCATTATACACAACTCTATTCCATATAATGGATCAATAGGCTATACGCTAATAAAGCTCTTGAACGACAAGAATATAGGGATAAGGTACAATTTGGACCCAGGTGCGATTTGGACCTTAAATTATTTTTTTGTACAATTAAATCCTTTAACTTTTTAAATCAAATAAATAAGACCTCCAAATAATAAATAGGACATGTAAACCCTTTCAACTTATCTAATTAAAGACATTTGAGGATTCAACCAATAAGCTTGAAGGAATTAATTTTACAATAAAATAGTTCGGGGTCCAAATTGTACCTTATCCCAATAATATAATGTATCTCTGCCTAGCACACTGGAATAGATAGAGGTGGTATTTGGTTTCTGGGACCCCCAGACTGTTACCATGATTAGGTTTTGGGGCAAGAGAAATCTTAAATGAAAATCCAAGCAATGAAAATAGTATGAAAACTCTAGTTTCATAATAATTATATTCATCAGTTCCTAGATGCATAATTGCTTCAACATTGAAATTTATGAATGCAAGTAAATCGACAACAAATAAACAATCTTACAGCAATTGTTGCTATCTGGCTACGGTCTCCCCATTCTGCTAAAAATGTCAAAATAAATGACTGCATTCAAAGATAAGTGCAGAAGAAAATCAGTGATGTGCACTTCAATCTCCAAATGATCTAAATAAAAGCATAAAAAAAAGAAAGAAATGCAGGAATCCTCCCAAATGGGACGTATATAATATTAAATTTAAGAAACAAAAATAAACATGATTTACAAGTTCCCCATTGTGAGTTTTGTACAAAAAGACTAAGATATACCTCTAAATAGATTGGTGTACAGAATCTAGAGAAAAAGCGCCGGTATGCTGTTTTCCCTTGTCCAGCTCCAAGTTTCTCCTCTACCTGCAATATTTGACAGTTCCATGTGATTTTTTGTACTAACTAAACAAATGGAAATTGGGTGCATATATATGTATGCATATGTATTGAATTTCAAACAGGGGCATACCTCCTCTATCTCTTTTTCCTGAGAAGCTTTTGAATCTGACCTCCAAGCAATGTAAAGTAGTCGGAGCCCAAAAAAGGCATAAAGAACTGCAAAAGCCAAAAGGGTATCCATCTCAGATGTACACTGTTAAATTCAACTTATTAATAAAGAAACTTCTAAACAAACAAAAGTCAAAAGGGTATCCATCGTCAATCAATATCCATCATAGCCCACACATCTGCATCCCTAAGCATTGTTTTACAGTTTACAGAGGATCTGATTTGTATAAACAAGAGAGAAAAAACTCGAACATATTCAAAACTTTGGGCATTCAATATTTTTGCTGAATTTACAGCCTTGCTTTCATTATTAATGGCATAATACTGTGTACATGCAAGAACCTGCATCACGTGGCTCAAATATTATGTCCTCTATGAAAACCACCTCTCTTAATGCAAGCATTTAACTATTATACCCCCTATTCTGCAGACCAATCAAAAGAACAAGCACTTGTTCATAAAACATTAACCTGTAGCAGCACTATTTGTATGCTTCCTTGATATCAAATTCGGCACAATCCTACCAAGACCAGTTGAAAGTATCTGCAAGGAATGCAAATGAATATAATTCAATCATCATTTTTTAAGAGCCAAGTAATCCAATACCGATATATAGGCATACAAGTAACATACGCAAGGAGACGAAACTTAAAAGGAAAGAGTATAACTGAAATCCAGAAAACATGACATCATATCGACTTACAGTCATTACAAACAATGCACTAAGTGCACCAGATAGAACAATTGACTTGGGGTGGCGCATTGCCATTAGAGCTGCTATTATAAAAGTCTCATCTCCAATCTAGCAGCATAAACATCATTACAGAACAGTCATTGATCCGAATGTAAAGGAGCACCGAACAAGCAAACACAGAAAACTTGATCAGAAGTACATTATTCTCCACAAAACTTGATCAGAAGCACACATATTATACAAAATTCATGCTAACCTCACTGACAAGTATCATGGAAAAGCTTGCAAAGAAAGCATCTAAGACTCCAAGACCCGAATCCAAATCCACAATTAGATTAACAGGATCAAGCTCTGTTTCCCCTTTGACAACAGCAGTCTTTATTTTGTCCACAAGCATCTGTACAATATTCGCACAAACAACATCGAATTACAAAATTACTCCCACAGTACAGGCAGTGCTTCTTTTATATATAACATTATTAGTTAAACACAGTATAATGTGGTCCATTTAGCATCTTTCTATATGTATCTAATGTAGCATGGAAGGCGTTGTTCAAGAAAAACAGATACAATCACCTAATTATATTGAAGAATGTTTTAATTATATAGTAAAAAGTAGCAATAGTTAACAATTGTAAATAAAAATTAGGGTGAATGGCTTATTGAGAGTGTATAACAACTGTACAGACTTGAGCAACAGCAAGAGGTGATTATACTGACTTTACTACGGCGGCCCAGATCCACTGCAGCATTTGAATCGTCCCCTCCATTATCCTATCATGGTGCAAAATTTGTTAGATTGCCCAAAGCAAAATCAATCAGAAAAACACAGAAAAGTGGAGGAAAAGAAATTACCCAGGCCGAAGCTTGACGGAGGGTGAAGAAGATAAAGAGCATAAAGACGAATACACAGAACGGTTTCCTGCTGAAAACCCCCATGTTTGTCTGCTTTGGTTTTTCGGGAATTGATTTGAAGGGCGTCGTTTCGATTCCCGGGGTTAAGGTTTTTGATTGAACTATCTATCGGATGATGGTGAGAAACAAGAAAAGGGGATCTTGATTTGGGAGTTGGGGAGAGCAATTCTTGATCTCCAATTTCAGAAGAGGTCTCCCAAATACTCCATGTTTATACACGCGTATGAGCCTTTACACCATGAAGATATTTCGATCTGGAAATTTATGAACACACTGTTTACGCGAACTGGACTGCATTCCCCATTACCTTATTAAACTAGGGGAAAAAGGGACCCTGAAGTGAAGTACAAACTTTTTAAAGTAAATTTTGTTGCAACTTGCAAATACCCTTTTACCTCATTTAAATATTGCACAAAATCTCCTTTGTTGTTTATTAAATTCAATGAATTCTACAGTATATTTTATTTTTAAGAAACAAGTTATCGATTTGATCTAAGAAATGTACAAGAAAAAAAATAGATTAAATCACTAACTCATTGATTGAAAAACAGGAGAATTTACTTAATTTAATAAAAAAATAAAGAAATTTTGTACACCATTTTAAATGAATTTGATGCAACTAATCCTTTTATTAGCATAAATGTATATTTGTTTCAATTAGTTTCAAGAAGAAGACAATATATTAAATTCTTTGTTTCATATGCCAACATTAAAAAAAAAATCGTACGTATAGTAAATATACAAAATTCACAAACACTAATAAAGTAAGTTATTATTTAAAAAAAAAAAACTAATACACTACCAAAATAAGAAGTGTATCTTTATTTTAGATTAGTATAAGTGCATTTCATTTATGGTGAGGGCAAAAATATTTCGTTCTTTCCATTTGATTTTGACTCATACTTAGGTGAATTTATAAATTTTACATATTCAAGGTTTCACGGTAACTTTAAATGATTAGGATACCATCCGGTCTGATTAGGGCTCCATTTGGATTGGGCTAATAACGGATAATTACTTTGGGCCTGTGCCACCTATAATTGTTTTATCTAATAACTAGTATAATGCCCGTGTATTAAGCGGATTTTTTAAGAAGTCGATATTTAAAGTATAAATTACATTTAATAATTAAAATAGTACAAACATTTGTATTATAAATGAAAAAAAAAAAATCTAATAGGGAGTAGTATGAGTTATACTCCCTCCGTCCCTTACTTGATGACGCAAAACTATTGAACAAAATGAATTGCTTATTAGGACTGTAAAGTAAAATAATGAAAATGTGTGCATTAATATAATTCATATTGACCTTTAATACCTAATAGTATAAGTTACCGTATATGTTTCCAAACAAAGCATATGCATGTTTAATATAATAGTTTAAAAAAAATTATACTATGGTTTCTAATTTTTTTTTTTTTGAAACAATATAATGATTTCTCAATTTTATCTAGTAAAAATGGAATGTTAGATCGACTATTAAAATTTTAATTGAAATTATTACCCGATCTATTCTTTTTTACAATTCTTACTTTTATATTTATCCATTTTTTTAAATAGTACTTACACACACTATTTTCTTTTTAACTCTTTTAACTTTCACTTTTTAATTATGTAAATACTTATGATTTTTTTTTAATTCCATTTTTATATAAATAATTATGAATAACTTAAAAGGAAGTGATTTTTATATAAACAATTATGAATGGCCTAAAAGGAAGTGATCAATATTTGTATGGGTAAAAAAAGAGTCTTTAAGTCAAACCGGTAAAAATTTATTTTAAACGTATATTCCTTTTATTTTTATATTCGATGTGAAATATTATTGGACACTCAACAACAATTTATGAAATGATCATAAAACCATGAATTAAATGGATCTTTAAATTTGGCCTAGATATCATAATTTCACAATTTCATTTTACAACTTCTAATTTTCTTATCCTAATTTTTAAAATAATGTGTACATCCATCGAAACAGGAAAAATAAATATCTAAAATTTTAAACACGGCAATTGAAATGAAAAATATACACTACATGAAATTAGATCAATATAAAAGACTGAAATTAGCTAAACACCCAGCAATTTTAATTTAGAAGCCTATTTTAAAATTTTGATTCTCAATACACTTTAATTTTAAAATAACTAAAATCAAGATATATATGAGTTAAGAGATGGATTACTCAAATTCGGTGGCAAGATAAGAATAAGGGAACTCAAACCTACAACAAATCAATTGCACATTTATGAGTTAGCTAGTCATTATAAAATTTTCACTGGAGTAAGTATATTGAAAAATATCAATAACAAAATCCTACTATATCACGCTATGCCCCAGATAATACTCATCACAAAAAACCAACATAAACAAACGCCGTGTTATATATTGAAAATAAAAAATGTAGAAGATATCACGTAATTTGAACTCAATTTTTTTATGAATTGACTAAAGGCGCAATTAAAAGAATATTAACAAATAGACTTGCACTTAGGAAAGAAGATTGCGAAGATTAAACTTCAAAGATTCAACCTGCAAAACAAAAGCTTCAAAGAACATGTAAGATTCGATTAAAAAGGGAAGAGACAAAAGATTTTGAAACTCAAAGAATGCATAGGAGTACGTACTCTATAAAAATGAAGAACAAATGTTTTTTTTAAAATAAATATCATTGAATATGAATGAAGGGCGGATTTTAAGCAATAATTATGCCTAAATTTAATCAAGTTAATATTTTCGTTAGTAATTATTTTAGTTAATTTATACCAATTATACTAATTATAATTGATTAATTGCACATTATCATGATTGAAATTAAAGAAACCCATATTTCCGGGGATTATATTTAAGTTGAAAATCATTACTTGAACTTTCTTTATATTATGTACAAAGTTATTTTCGTTATTTCCTTTTATTTATGTACAAAGGGAGTCAATATTTCCATTTCAATTTTGTAGACATTAATACTTAATTAGCTAAAATGCCCCGATTAACGAACAACTAATATTATCATTACACATCATCATTAAATAAATCAACTAACCCTCTAGAATTATGACACGTGGATTTACATCACTTCTCTTACATACGACACATCATCAAAACTAATGTAGAGACGACACATCGACAAAATCAACTCCCTATTAGTATATAGGGGGGTATTAATTTAAATTGGGTCTATATTGAATTACACTCGTTTAGATGTGCTTTTCTTGAATTTACTACGGACCAATCGAGTTACACTCGATCAAACTAGGTTGCGTTGGTCCAATAAGGTCTAGTTTAAATTAGTCCATATCAAATACTCCTCCCTACCCTACTCATGAGTCTCTGAGTTTGAGTGACTTCTAAGCTAACAATGTATGTTTAATATTCAAGATCTCCTTGAAATTTCTTTTTTACTTCGTATTTGAAGTAAATTACATGTTCTTTTCTTATGATCCCACTATATATCAGGTAAAATCAAATAATTGCTTCTAATGCTTTCAAATCTAACCCTTTTAAGAGTTGGTTGGTAGTTTAATTAGTTTTAAGAGGAAAATAGTTTATTTGCACTAATAAAAATAAAATAAGGTGGTATACTCCATGTTATTTCTCTGGGGTAGTTGCCATGCCATTTAGGTTAGGCCATGTTGATGGGCAAAAGTTGTAGTGCTTAATTAATTCCAACCGTCTGCCCAAAGCTTGTCAGCATTGGAATTCTTACACTGTTTTTGCTTTGGTGTGCGGTCAACGGATTTTTTTAATAACTAGTGCTCAATTTGCACACTGGCACGTGAGCTCAATTGAACATAAGTACTTAATTGATTTTTTTTAATGTTCAAACATCTTAATATTATTAAAGTCATTACATTTTACATAAAAACATTTTTTTGTCCTAGTGATCATTATACCCTTATAAAAACAGTTATATATATATTTTATTATTAATAAACAATGGTCACATGAAAATTTAATTTAATAATCAAATGTTTAATTAAGTAAAGAACTGACGGAGTATGTAACAACTTTGGGTGGCAAAATCGAAACATAGAATTACTTTGGTAAGTTCAGTACTAGTATAACATTGTGAGTCGGGGCAGAACCATAATTTTAGATTGAGGGGGCAACATATACAAATTGACATTAAATTGAAATATTTCATATTTGCATTAAATATATCAATATTAAATTACTAATTTTATTATTTTAAGCTTCCCAGGTTAAATTTTATTTTTGAGACACCCAGCTATATGCTAGTTCAGAGACGACTGTGAGCAACAAGTGTTTGGATGCTAATTTTGTTTTTGCTATGAGTGGAAGTTAAGCATGAGTTAATTGTGGAATGCAAAGTTATAGCAGCAACCAGTGTGAGTGATGGGGAGTGGGTAGCATTTTATCTTCAAAGTGAATGAGCTAAAAAATGTGCACTTTTCGTGGGCACACACAATGCCCACTATAAGAGATAAATGAGAATTTGTTCCAATTTTTTGTGCACTCGACAAGATATATGCCTTTAAAATTTCTTCGACTATTTCATGATGTTCCATATACTATCTATCTTATGCATGTGTATCCTATATACTCCATAATACTACGGGATTCTTAATTCATTCAACAATGAGCTTCTAAAATTATTTTAATTTGATTATGAGTTGTTAAAAATAACAGTGAATTAATCGTTGAGGTGAAAGATGGAACCGGCAAAATGATGAGATAAGCGATACTAACATTTTGTTACAACTAAAATCCTTTAAAAAAATCAAGAAAAGCAAACATGTTATAAATTTTAATGATTACAAATAATTTTTATATATCCACACCAAATCCAAACATGGGATGTGCAATGGGTGAATATATTTCAACTCCATTCTTTTGAAGTCCCTTGAAGTTTCAAGTGGATATGCAAACACAATTTTTGTAAATTTCATAATATATTAGAGAGCGAGTTACTTAGTTTGTATGATGGGGTAGATTGTGATTGTTGAATATTGATATTGTGATGATAAGCCATCTTTAACAATCGACGGTTGGGGCGAAGAGCCATCAATGTAAGGAAGGGATTTTTCAGTGGTGAGGAGGGAAATAATTTGGCCACGCCACATGAGATAATTCGTCGGTTTGAGTTTGATTGTGACAAAATGAGTCATCGTGTGCAATGTAAGAGTGGAATCAAACACCGACGAGGAAGAAAAGAAGGGTAACTCAACAACTTAGACTCATATCATGTGATGATGAATATAATATTTCATTAAAAAATAATGAAGGCACTTAGCCAATATTTATACAAAAGATAATTAAGTAACAACATGGTGGTTACAACTACTTAACCATTTTATCCATACTAATAAATATAAATTGATATATTTATTTTATATGAAAGTTAATAAGTAGTTTCCATTAAATATATTATCATAAATAATCACTTTATTTTTTTCTTGAATCATCATTTAATTACCCATTTAATTTACAATGCATTTTATAATACTATTATTTATCTATTTTAAAAAAATCATTCTCAAAAGTATGTATGAAAATATAATTTGTGTACGGAAGGAGTATGAATAGAGTAAAAATCATAATAATATGACAAAATCGATGACATGAGGAATGGTGTTCTTAGCTAGTAGGGAGTGAATTTGATTGGAGATTATATTTAATTATTGTGATAGTTATTTTGTGAGTTAAATTAATTTATATTTTCAAAATTTCCAATGCCATTAGTAGGCATGTGCAAAAGTGAAATCGAGTGGTAACTTTAAAATTAAGGTCCAGTCTGAGAAATTCAAAATCAAAACCAATCAAATCTACCTCTCTAAACTTCTATTTAGCAGTTTATTTTTTAAAAGTAAATGAAAACAAACAATAATGAAAAAAAAAACTCAAAAGCAACGGAACTGACAGTTCAAAACCGTAATCGAAACCGACCGTTTCTAACCGCGGAACATATCTACCCATAAGCCAGAGTTAGAGTGGGCACTGAGCAATAGGGCGGGGTTGTAAGTTGTAATGCGTTCGGGAGATAAATTTGGGAAAGGCGTCCACACACGTTGGAGGGTGGTTTGGTACTTTTAGTTGGTTGATTTTTATTCTCTCTCTCAGCTCATTTTCTCTGCTTTTTCTTTTTCTACCACTACTATTTTCTCTTTCTGTGGAGGAGAGAGAGCGCCATTACGCCACCACCTAATTAAACCATTTCCCCCTTCTTCTCTCTCTCTCCACTTCTCACTCTTCACCATTTCTACTCCCGTGAATGCTTGAAGAAGCAGAAGAAGAAACTTTTTCCTAATTTCAGTGTGGAGTTATAGCTGCTGCGACTCTGTGTGGAGTTTCAGCTTGCTCAGACTGTCGGCCACTGCCCTTGCCTCTTCCATGCACCTCCAATCCCACGCGCAAGGTCTCCTTCTGCTCTTCCTCTCTCTACCCCTTTTATGTTACCTAGATTGATTACACTGCCACTTCTGGATTTTATGATGATCCAACGAGGGTTTTGGCCTTGATCGTATTATTATGTTTGTTTATCAGGATGTTGATCTTCATAGCTTCTCTTATTGTTTACAGTTTGATGCATAGCAATAGCTTTTGCTTTTTAACCATTTTTTGTCTGTTTCTCTTTACACATTACTTGATCACGTGTAACCACTACTGGCATTGACTTTGAACTTCTTCTGAATGCTTTCTTCTTTCTCATGAGATGAAGCTTGGAATTGAATGTATGCATACCTGTGAATTTTAATATGTCATGTTGATCCACTGCAGAAACGCCTCTTTTTTTTACTTCCTGAAATTAATAGACGAAATGCTTTTGATCGAAAATATCAGATATGTTCTTTTTTCACTGAGACTGTGATATTCAGCAACCAGAAAAGTGTTTATGAGCAACATGGTGCTCAAGTCCAAAGTTGGGATTCTCAAATTATACACTCTTCTATCCTTATTTATTTTTTTACTAATGGAAAAAAAGGCTTTTCTATAGAAAACAAACAAACCGAACCTTTAATCTCAAATAACGGGGAAAAAAGACTTTTCTATCTTTTAGAAAAAATAAAGGTCAGAGGATGGTTATTACATCATATTAAATGACATTTGAGTTTTCAACTGATGTCATCTTATATTTATTAGATGCTTTATGGCAAATGAACATGAGTTCAAGAGAACAGATGGACTCTGGACCTTATCCAGTGCGTGAAGGTGAACCGGATTGTTCATACTACATTCGAACAGGTCTATGCAGATTTGGGACTACATGCCGATTTAACCACCCTCCCAATAGGAAACTGGTAAGGGGTATCGATATTGCTTTGAGAAATTGATGGAAGTTTGAGATTATATGGATATGAACCTAATATCTTCGAGCTAATATTGCTAATTTAGTCAGTTTGCATCTCTGAAAAGCTGAGCTGGGGTCCTTGGCCTGTTTAGCTATAGTGGTGTAATTTTGAAACTGAAATGAGAATTTGATTGCATGTAATACCTGAAGTAAAAATGCATCTTCAGACTGTGTTTACACTATTCAATTATTTGTCTGTACACATCATTTTGGTTAAATTTATCGACTTAAACTTCAGGCTATTGCAACAGCAAGAATGAAAGGCGAGTATCCAGAAAGAATAGGACAACCTGAATGCCAGGTAAGCACCTATACTGGCTTTATCTCTGCTACATTTTATGAGCCATTTTCCAGCCATATACTATCTAGTTAACATTTTGGCGATTCTATAGAATTTCATAGTGAAACTTCTTAACGAGTTTATTGGTTCTCCAGGTAGGATTTGATCTGCATTTGTATTTTCACCCGTATCAGTGTTTTAGGCTTGTTGGCTCTTACAGCCACATTTATGGCTTGATAAATGAGTCACAGCATCATCTTATCATGCACTGTGATGTCTTTCATGCATTATGTGTGTGAACTCTTGAATAAAAATACATTGGTGACATATGAGAGCTTTGAGATCTATGTCCCCTTGTTATTAATTTTCTTGAGTGAGGGAACCCAGCTTAAAGTATTCTTCAGATCATAAAAATGTTCATAAGATGCCTCTACTGAACCAACATCTCAAGGAAAATCTTAAACTTCACTCTGGCTGGTAAGTGATTCTGATACTAATTTAATTAGAAGGTGGTGACTTCTTTCCTTCCTGTTCATGTGTGTCACACGGTTATTTCACATTCTGATTTTCTATATTTGCGTCTGGAGGATTCTGCATGTCTATGTTTTGGAAATATGAATTACTGTCTTTAGTCGCTTCATTTCTAAATTTCCAGGAAGTTATCCCTTTCCTTCTATTCAATTTCCTGTTAATAATTTCATTTTAACATTTTGAGCTCTTCTCTAGTATTACCTGAAAACGGGGACCTGCAAATTTGGAGCTACATGCAAATTTCATCATCCTAGAGACAAAGCTGGGGTTACTGGTAGAGTTGCATTAAATGTTTTGGGATATCCACATCGGCCGGTATGCACATTTGACCTTCTCTTGGTGATTTTTTCCCTTTCAATGATGATATTAGATAGTAAGTGTAGAATGTTGATAGCTGGTAATTGGATGGTGTTCATTTCATTAGCTTTCTCATAATTTTTTACAATACTATCAAAATAAATATTTGATAAAGACATTCATAATGATTCAAAAAGCATTAGCTTCATTGGATTATGAGCTATGTATGGCTTTTGTTGGAAGTGATGGATTGGTCTGTGATAAATGAAGAGATTTGAGTGATATTAAAGTCACTTACCCTGGCTGTTGATTGATGAAGCATCACATAGGGTTGCAGGAGTCTAAGCTGCGCACTATGTTGCCATTATAGTATCAACATGAAAGAAATGTCCCATGTTAACTAACTACTGAAGAATAATCTGTCCCTTCTCCATTGAATGTTTTAATTGTAGGCATTTTTTATCTTTCTACAAAAATCTAGCGTTACTTGATGTTTTCATCATCTTAATTTGGATCGATGAAAGTAAAATTTTCAGATAAATTCTGTTTTTTAATGTTTTGTTGGACCTGTATGTTGTGATTTAGTTTTATTCTTGTGTGCACAGAATGAGATGGAATGTGCTTATTATATGAGAAATGGACAGTGCAAATTTGGGGGCACTTGTAAATTCCACCATCCTCAGCCATCTAATATGATGGTTTCTTTACGTGGTTCTACTGTATATCCTCCAATTCCTTCTCCAACAACCAGCCAGCTGACATTTCCGTTATCAAGAGCTTCTTTCATAGCAAGTCCACGGTGGCAGAGCCCGTCAAGTTATACACCATTGGTTATGCCACAGGGAGTGGTATCTGTCCCAGGATGGAACACATACAGTGTAATCTTTCTAATTAATTAATATTCTTTATGCTCTGTTTTTCTTCAGTTTTCTTGATTTCCCCTCCGATCCTTCTTTCTTTACTGAGTGCACACAACTAGTCAAACTCATACATCACCCATGCACATGGAACAACTGACTGAATGTAAAGAGAAGCACGGAGAGAAAGTGCCTGGGGTTAAAACTGTATACATTTAAAGATAGTCTGTAGACTTGTAGTAACGGCAGAAATAAATGTAGAACTATACACTAAAAATTGTCGTATATTTGTTTAAAAAAATTTGAGAGATTTTATTTTTTCCTTCCCAATATTTAAATAACTGAGCACTACAACTAGGGTTTCATACTTATTGTCTAATTGATACCAAATTTGTTATTTTCAAATGTGGGAGATTTAATTGCACCGAAAAGCCTTTTGCCCGTGGTTGAGAAATATGCACGTATGGCTTCTTCTGGACTGGAGACCTGTTTTCTTGCAGGGACAGAAACATGTCAAAAGAAAAGTTGCCTTTGTTTGCATAAAATTAAATTATGCAAGAACTTCCAAGTACATCTAGTTCGAGTGATATAATGTCTGAAATATGCTTATGCATAGCTTTTTTTTTTTTTTTTTCAGGGCCAGCTGGGTTCTGTTCTATCTCCTGAAAACCAACCCCCTTCAGCAGGAAACAACCAGAATGATAGAGCATCACACCAAGGTGACTCGGGTGATGTGGGATCTCAATTTCATTCTGGTTCTGTACCCATGGGGTATTATGCATTTCAGAAAGACAATGTATTTCCTGAGAGACCAGGCCAGCCAGAATGCCAATTTTATATGAAAACTGGGGACTGCAAATTTGGTGCAGTATGCAAGTTTCATCATCCTAGAGAAAGACTCATCCCTGTTCCTGACTGTGCCTTGAGTCCAATTGGGCTTCCTTTAAGGCCGGTAAGCCATGCCATGTCTTTCTCTGATGTCTTTGCATAACACAATTGATATATGGCTTCATAGTTAGGTATTCATTTGTTCTACAAGTTAGGTTCTAGATATTACTGTTGAGACTTTCATGACTCTCTTATCATCACAATTGCAATATCATCTATATGTAAGTGTAATAGATATGAGAAATACATTAATGGGAAGAATCACAGTAACAATCAAGATTAAATCACATATTCTGGTATGTCAAGCATAGTGAATTTTAGGTAAACAAACCCATTATGATTCTCAATTTTACAAATCAATTCCAGCTTAGCTTCCTTTGGTTATGTTGCTTCTCACTGCGCTTTTTATCTTTCCTGTGATGTGTATTATATAAGAGGGAGGGTCTGAGTCTCTCTGTAATATTTTAGCTGCATATTGTTCTTGGTATACCAATTTCCAATTTTATATTTTTGGTAGAGGGTGGAAGGAACAAAGAAATCGTTGATTAAGCACAATACCGATTACAAGATAGTGATAGGACAAAAATACTGTTGCTGCATTGTTCATTCTCATGGAAGAAGAGGAGGATTTGTGTTTTGAATTGTAAACTTCCACTTACCTTTTCAAAGGCTCAACTGAGGATTCTAAAACGAAGGGGGAATTACACTGAGGTCGATGTGTGACAAGAATCTAGTATAAATATACATAAGAAAAGTTTAAAGATTACAACTTGAGAGCCGTAGAAAGAAACCTGTAATTTTCTAGTTTAGGATAGTCCAAAGGAAACAAATAAAGTGAAGAAGAAAGAGACCTGTACTTCAGATATTTATTTTGGTACCATACCTGTTTGACTATTTACTGAAATTGATTGACCTGTCCTATGTCACACATATTTTGTTTTTGTTCGTTGATTTCAGGGGGAACCTTTATGTGTATTCTACTCACGGTATGGAATCTGCAAGTTTGGTCCAAGTTGCAAGTTTGACCACCCAATGAGAGTTTTTGCATACAATACAGCTGCATCATCATCAAATGATTCCCCAGCTGTTCGTCGTTATTTGGAATCTCCATCAGGAATGGTTGCATTTAATTTATCTCCAGACGGACTTGTTGAAACGGGCTCCACAAACAACAGGCGGCTCACTTTGACAGAAGCAAGGCAGAAATCTTCGGGTGACAATAACACTGACTCAGAGTGAAAATATTTCTTCCAAAGTCCAAACGCAATAAGTTATTGCATTTTCCAATATTTTGGAAGATAAATAAATAACAGCTTCATGTACATTCATATCCGTGGCTGGAGATGTACATAATTCAATTCCAAATCAATCTGCTCTTCTAAAGATGCAATGCAGTTTGCTAGATTTACTTCTTTGGACTTTCTGTGTTGTATAAACCTGCGAACATTGTCACTTTGTTAAAGGCAGATGTTTATGCTTTTTTTGAAAACCATCATTCTGATTATTTTTATCACTTTGACAGTCTTCTGAACATTTCTTCTCTCAGCAAGGTTCGCCTCTCCTGGCATTGGTCCTCTCAAAAACACACCAGGATCATTTCTTGACCAAATGCGTATTCTAATGATTATGGTTGATTTCTTTCTTGTCAAGAATTCATGTTATGTTCCTGTTTTCATGGTCATTAATGAGAATTATCTCAAATTCTGACTTCTGAATGTGTTATTAGCTGTTGGGTGAGTAATTTTCGCTGTTAGCAATATAAAGGGAACTTTATGTTAAGTCAGTTTCTGTAACAGTAGGTTCTTTTGTTGCTCTTGATGTAGATAGTGCTGTCCCTCTGAAGCTAGATATCATGAAAATCTCAAAATAACCTTGTTTCTCCTATGTTTGTTCCAGTTTAACTTTGCTTTGCTTTATGAATCATATCTTTTATGGGACAGGATCTGGAACCAGTGTTTCCTATTTAACCTTGAATCAGGTATTGATTATTTAACATTGTTATAGTTCCATTCTGATTTCTTTACAAGAAGACATTTTAATTTTTGACTATAATTATCTAGTAATAATTTAAAGAATGAGATGTATGCCTTACCATTTTACAGCAAAAGTGATTATAATTATGTGATCACCCCTGTAGGAAAAACCTATAGAATCCTAGATTGATTGAACAAAATTTAATTGAGCATGCCAATAAGTAAGGCATTTTCTGGTAATCATTTGTATTTCTCTTTAATTTTTGGTTCTCTTCAAGCTCATAATTTTCTCACTTCTGCAGGGAGGACCATTATGTTGAACAAATGCTGAATTTGCCAAGTTTGGGTTGCCCGGCCAGAAGTGCAGTAATCATTGATAGCTAGCTCATCCGCAACTGAGAGATTGTCTTACTGATCGTCAAGGGCTGGTCGAAGGAAATCACATCTTCCACCTACTTGCAGGTATCCTACAAAACCCTGGCAAATGAGTTTTTGATCCTTTTGTATTTGAATCATTACTTGATACTTTGGGTTTCTGGAGTTCCCCTTTCATAAGCACTAATGAGAATAAGTTATTGACCGTTGATGCTTTTAGTAGTTGAACATAAGTGGAATTTTCCATGGAAGTCATTTTGCTTTCTTACATATTTGATTGCCCGAAGGTTGCAATTGAGAAGTTAATAAGAAAGAATCGAATCATTTTTTGGTAAATGCAGTTTCATTTGGTTGCCTAGCTAGTAGTAACTTTGTATAGGCTTGCCCTTTCTACCAAGCCCTCTGACTACAATTCATTTGTGGAATCTGTACTAATCATTTGTCTAAAACTGTCAACAAATGTTCAATTTTGATATGTGTGAGATGAAGTCTTACATAACATAACTACATCCTGAATCATTAACATAAATAGATTCAAATCTAGTAGAACAAAAAAGATCAAATCAAATTTGAAAAAAAATAATGATAATTGGATCTTCAAACTTCAGACTGAGATGAAATTGCAGATAGGCCATGTTTACTGTGTTTTGAGCAATTTTTAAATTTTGAATTTTTTAAATCTCAATTAATAAATAATATGCGTGTTTCTTTTGAATTTTTGAGTATGAGAAGATTTAACTTTATATTTATATTGTATGAGATTGAATGACGTATTATTATATTAGTATTTTTTTTAGTATGATTGAAATGATTTAAATAGGTTACAGTGTAAGGAGAGAGAGTTGATTAAGTTTTGTTGAAGTGAATTTTCTAAATCAGTTTTTAAATCTTTAGTAAAATTCAAAACCAAGTTTTTAAAATCCAAAATAGACATAGTACTTACTACTTACTATATTTTGGTAAGATTTAGAAACTCTTGGTGATGCAGGGGATGAGTAAACTCCCAAAATTGAAAATTGTCAAATGAAAGTCAGCGTCATAAGCTTTACGACTATTCACAAAATTAAGCATTACAAGCCCAGTAACTTAAGTAAAATACGTGAAGTATTATGTGTACATAGTTAGACCTTTGTGTTTCTGATCTGGTAACAAAAATCAACATGAGCATCTATCTAATTACACATCAAATGGAGGTAAAATCTCTCGAGAAATTCCCCCCACCTTGAGTCTAGTGATGAGGCCACCCATCATTTCCACCGGCCTTCTTCACGAGGATATCGTTATACTCAGGTCTTGAGGTCTGCAGCACAGTTATAAAAATTATTGATTTGGTAAGATGCCAGATAAAAGTTGTGAACACTAAGAGGAACACTAAATGGTTTCGTGACCAAGAGAAACATAACCAATTTTGCACAATCCATACTTAATACGCACATTCTCAAAATGAAAAACCGTGATACAAGCAAGATTCACGTTGGTCGGGGTCAGGTTCTTTTCAAATAATACATCATACAAGACGAGACTGACATGAATTTGGGATAGAGCTAGCTAACAAGTCATTAGTGTATAAACATGAGAAACAAATGATTGAATAGTTTATATTCTACATGGCCTTCATAGCCAACCAAAAGAAACCATTTCATTACATATGGATTTGCTATTTTTGCCATAAAACTCTGGTTACTACAAATTACTACTACTACTTTTATTTCTCATAATGATAAATATTATGAGAAGTTGCAAATACTGCAAGGTAAAGTTATGAAGAAAACATTTCTTAAAGAGTGCCAAACGTTGATAAAACAATCCTAATGCTGGATGACAAAACTGATAAAACATTGTTACTGAGTTTCAATTAGCAATTACAGGATGATATTCCAAATGTAATGATCTCCCAATAATCTTCGATAACCTAAGTCTTTCAATTTTCATTCACCCTTGATCTATCTTTCTAATTCTCATTCTCATTCTAGAACTGATTCAATTTAACAACGGAGGTAGCCAACAAATAATCATTATCGAAATCAGAAGAGGTGCCTCTGATTGAATAATATGCCTCCGATTCTAAGACATTGGCTAAAATGGAAAAGATAAAAGAGAGATGAATAATAGATCTAACCAGATCTTTGAAGATGAGGAAAGCGACGAGGACGAAGAGAATGAAGAGGATCTCGAATTCGGCAAATCGGACGAAGGTGAAAATGGAGTTGACCGCCCGAGTCAGCCACGATCCTGGCGACGGTTCCCCCCTTCTCCGCCGGACGCCGTCGAAGCCAATCATTCCCGGAGCACCCGTTCTCTTTGCCATAACTAGATATATAACTCTTCACAGAGGTTACGATGACGATGACGATCTGATGTTTTGAGAGAATTATAGGAGGATTCGTTGCCTAGTTTGAATGTAATTTTGTTCCCCAATTTTCAGTCAGAGAGGAAGACTTTTCGTCGGCCACCGCTGCCGTTTCTTCTTATACTCCTCACTCAATTTTATTTGTTTATTACATACAGTATGTAACTATTTCGATTTTCTTTAAAAAAAAAAAAAAAAAAAAAAAACTGCTTCGCTTTCAAAAAATAAAATACATAACTACCGATATTTGGTCAATTTAATCATGGGCAAAATGAAAATTTCGCGATATTTTGCCTGACATTTTGTCAAAATTTCGGTTTTTTAGGGGTAACCAAATGGATATTCACTGAAATGATCTTTTTTTAAAAATATCGGGAAATATTGAAATATATCGTTATTGGTTGAGCTATAATTCAAAATGTACTAAATATTGATAGAATGTGGGTGAATATCGATGAAATGTGGAATTCTTTTTTTCTCTAAATAATAATTCTGAAATTATAAAGATGGTAGTGTAATAAATTTTAATTTGGAAGAAAAATTAAAAAAAATTATGAATTTATAAATAGTTTTATCATAATTAATTATTACAAATTTACAATTAAATAAATATACTTACACTCCTATATTTCTCTGGACTTACTTTTTTTTTAAAGAAAAACATTAGGAAAAAAAATGACATTATTAAGGTATTTTATGTACAAATCATTTTTTACCATTTAAAAATTTGTGCTATTAAATTCTATTTAAATAAATTTTGCATGTTATAGCAACTCTAACTGGAAAATGTTTGTATGGAAGGAGACTCAAAAGTAGTACTAGATGCGATCAACTCTGAGGAGGCAAGCATTTCAGCACTAGGAGACTATATATCTGCTTGCAAAGCCAAAGATAGAGAGTATTCCTTCATGCTATATTGCCTATGTAAAAATGAATGCTAACTTTTATGCTCATTCATTAGCATGAGCTGCTCGTTCTTTTGGTAGCTTCTACGTTTGGGATGATCCATCGAACTTTGTGGTTGAACTTCCCTCGACTTTCTGTTCTTGCAACGAATAAAGTGGTCTGTTTTTTGTTTCAAAAAAAAAATTACCCCAAAATTCATATAATGTACTATTCACATTTGCAATTTAAATGTTGTTTTGCATTTTTTAATGTTAATTAACCACCCTTCAATATTCTTTTTTTTTTCGAGCCTACCCTTCAATATTAATATAATTGAAAAGACCTTCCTTTGGAGTGGGAAAAGACCACTTGTGGGATGGAAGGACATATGTCTCACGAAGGATGATGGGGGTTTGGGTATCCGAGATGTAAAGTTTTGGAACAATGCCCTTCTCTCCCGCATTCTTTGGAATCTACATTTGAAGACAGACTCTCTTTGGATAAAGTGGGTGCACCATTACTACCTTCAAAGCAACTATGTTTGGGAGTGGGAACCTCATAAAAGGGACTCCCCACTCTTCAAACGAATTGCTAACATTCGTGACTGTCTGTGCACTATGTCTGGTGACTCTCTTGCAACTATTAATTTGCTTTCTACTCTGTCTTCTCCTAAAGGACTTGATACTTCTGCTGTTTTTGACATGTTACGTCCATCGGGAGAAAAAGTCCCTTGGAAGAGCATGATTTGGAAGGGGTTCATCCCTCCAAAATTCTTTTTCATCACTTGCTTGCTCTTAAGGATAGACTCCAAACAAGAGACAACCTTCCCTTCTTGGACATTGATAGGGTCTGTCTCTTTTGTAAATCTAATCCCGAATCCTCATTGCATTTGTTCTTTAATTGCAGGTGTATGAGTGCCATTTGGAGTGAGATCAGAAGTTGGCTCGGCATCCGTAGGGAGATGACCACTATTCACAGTGCTGGGAAGTGGCTGAAGAAGGAACCTGGTGTTGGGGCCGTGATGGTTCGTGCTCGATTACTATCACTTCTTTGCACCATCTACCAACTCTGGAAAGCTAGGAATGAATTGGTCTTCGACTCAGCTACTTTCAACATGTCTCTATTGTGAGGAAAATCAAGTTCATGATATACAAGGTGCTATACAGCTTGTATCCTGTTGATTTTGTGACTATTTAGTCCTTGTTTTCGTTGTGTGTTTCTAGTGTCGGGATTTGTACATGGATACCCTGTTTTTGATGTATTTGATTTCCCGACCCACTTAGTGGTGTCAAGATGTATTTGTTCCCTGGGTATACTTAGTGTATGTTTGTATTCTATATCGACCCTAAGCGGGTTTGGGTGCTGCGCAGCTACTGTGGCCTGTGGGCTGTCTTGTTTTGTTCCATTTGGGAAACATCGCCTCATGTTGATGTGGTGTTTGCACTCTTTGTTTGTCGGCCGTGTGTGACCTTGTTTTCACTTACCCTGTTGTCTGCTGGGTGTTGAAACGTTTGTACATGTTGTATGTTTTAATAAATTATTTACCATTCCCCCACTTAAATAATATTAGCCTTCATTATTTAATATAGAATTCTAAAATAATTAATTAAAAGTACAATAAGAAGTTAATATTTTTCATAACATGTGTGCATTAATTTAAAGTAACGTACATTTTGCTCTTATAATCTTATATATTAATTTTATGTAAAATTTTCATCAATTTTCTAATATTTTACTGATATCATATATTTGTTCCAACAGAGTGAGTAATTAAGTTTCAAACTCAACTCCATCATTTCACTCTACATTAACAAATTAGAAATATAGTTTGACTATACTCTCAAACAAATCTATTATATTTGAGTCGAGCCGCATAAAATTACATGATCGTTTTTAAGTTGAGTTCAAGTATTTCAAGCAACTTTTTTTAATCAACTTTGTTTCTAGTAAGTGAGTGTTTGCAAACTCTACAAATTGCTTTCAGAATCACTTTTTTTAAGGGGGTGTTTTGAATCTATGTAAACTGCTTCTAAAATCACTTATTTTTAAAGCTCCATCTTAGTGGGTGTTTGCAAATAAAACTATGTGCTTAAAAGCACTTATTTTTTTAAATAGAATCACTTTTGAAGTGTTTGTAAACACAAGTAAGTGATTAAATTAATTACTTAAAAGCAATTTTGGTCAAGCACCCCTCCCCATGCTTCTAACAACTTCTAAGTGCTTCTAATCAGTACACTCACTAATTTTACAAATTTGCCCTCACAATTTAAATAATATTTTATTTTTACCCATTATTTATTCAAATGTAATAAAGGTGTTTTTTGTAAAATTATAAAAAAAGTGATTTGTATGACATATACACAACATTTAAAAAATTGATTAGAAGTGCTTATTTTTAAAACACTATCTACTTTCAATTTTACTATAAAAATTAATTTTAATCACTTTGAATCAATCATAATTGTTTGCAAACACACGCTTTAAAAAAAATAAGTGATTATAGAAGCCGTTTGTAAAGTTTCAAAATACATACTAAATTTGCTCTTTCACATCTTTTAATTTTAAGAAGTGTTTTTAACCTGTTTAAAGAGTTTGCAAATTAAGAAGTGTTTTTAACCTGTTTAAAGAGTTTGCAAACATCCCTACTGACGAAATCAATATTAATTGAAAATTATTACATAGAAGGATTACTAATGACGTATGAGAATTTTAGGTCATTCACGTCACTAATCTAATTTGAAGGATTAAAAGTGAAGGTATAAGAAAAATAGGGTTAAATTAATTTCGCAATTTCCCAGTAAGAGACCAGACCAGACCAGAGTCATGGAAAATAACGCCGACCAAGATTGGTGGTGCTGCGGCAGCACGTGACAATAGCCTCAAAACTCTTTCATTACTCTTTAACCCCCCAAATTCTCATTATATAAACCACACCCCAACTTACTACGAAAACTTACATTCATACCCTCCTACTATTGATTTTTCTTTTATTGGAGGAAAAAAAGAAAACTACTAAAACTACTGTACCGAGCACTGTGTGTGAGGCTACTTCACTCCACTCCACTCCGCAATTCTCTCTCCTCTCTACCCTCAAGAGAAAAAACCAGAAAAAGACTAGTGTGAAAACGGAATCATTTTCAAGAGTTATAGCGAACCCGTTTGTTGGTTTATTCAATGCAATGAATCCCCACCTTTCGTCACTCAATTCTATATAGGCATTCAAACCTAATCTACTTTCTTTATAAGAGAGTGATAGATGCAAACTCGCTCCTAATCATCCACTTACATCTCCTTGTTCTTAATTTCTTCTCAAGATGCCTGCAATTGGTGGTGGGATTTTGCGGGCTGCGTTTGTCTTCATTTTTCTATTTATCTGTAGCAGTCTCCATGAATTTCGATTATCTGTGGTGGGTTTCTTTCACACTCGTCTGTATGTGTTTGGATTAGATCTTGATTTCATGAAATTCCGTTTTAAAATTGGGGGGGGTTTTGTTGGAATTGCAGGTGGCGGCGCAGGATGCAGCTCCGGCGGATATGGTGCCGTTAGTGGAGGCGGGGAAGGTGGAGATGATGGCGATGGTGAATGAAAGCAGGAGAAAGCTGGGGAGTTTCCAGATTTGTTCATTGTGCACTTGCTGTGGAGGTGCGAGTAGAAGCTACTGTATGCCAACTCCTTGTTGCTATGCAATCAATTGCAACATTCCAAACAGGCCCTTTGGGTTTTGTTCTTTCACCCCCAAGACTTGCAATTGCTTTGGATGCCATATCTAAAACTTCTTCTTGTCTTTTTTATTCTGAATTTTTGTTTGGGAGTTGGTATTTGTTTATAATTGTTTGAGGGGTAGTTGAAGGCTAAGTTTTTTTGGTACTAGTTAGAAAGGAACCTTGTGCCCTTTCAAAGCTATATCATCACTGACTCTCCCTCTCCCTATATATGTTGCTGGAAAGAATGAGTAGAAAGCTGCTTATCTTTTGTTTTTCCATTGCTCCTCTCAAGTAAGATCAAGTTGATGTTAGTGCAACTATAGCAAATGGTTGATTTGTAATATGAAAGATTTAATTATAATGGTTAGATATGAATTACAAGTATTGTTGTTCTGGGAGAAGGTGATGCTGGGAATGTGTAAGTGGGAATTAAGATAGAAAATGAGGGTTGGGTTTGACTGCTTGCTTGCTTCATTATTAAATCTGTTAATCATCTTTGTTTATTATTGAATCTGTTAATCATCTTTGTTTATTATTGAATCTGTTACTCATCTTTGTTTATTATTGAATCTGTTAATCATCTTTGTTTAATATGAAAGATTTAATTATAACGGTTAGATATGAATTGCTAGTATTGTTGTTGTGGGAGAATGTGATGCTGGGAATGTGTAAGTTGGGATTAAGATAGAAAATGAGGGTTGGGTTTGACTGCTTCATTATTAAATCTGTTAATCATCTTTGTTTATTATTGAAGATTGGTGTGGACGTTTTGTTTATGGAATGATTATGTAACACCTACTATATACTATTAGGCTTTGGTAGTATTGTATTGTATTGTAAAAGACACACAACACAGCACAGCAATTGAGGAGCAATGAACGTCTAGGGCACAAAGATTGGCTGCTTTGCCTTTGTCCTGGCTCATTCATAGTCTGTTATTTGGAAAAGTAGGCGAAGCTCGACCCGTAAGTGGGATTGGGTCGGGTTGTATTGATTTGGGTCATCCCCATGGCTAGGCTAGGGTAGGCTAGCACTAACAACAGTGGTTGGTTGGGAGTTGGAAAACAATGGTGGTCCATATCTCGACCATGACAATAGATGTGTGCAGCTGTATTATTGTTATTATTGTAGCAGAACAGAGCAGATTGTTATGTAGAGAGATTGAGGAGGTGGGACTGGGAGTTATTACAGCAATCAATAATGGAGGATGATGGACTGTTTGTTGTTCTTTTATATTGATTAAAAGAAAAAAAGAAAGAGTTATACAGCAGGCAAGACAGTTGGTGGAATGGAATGGAATTAGATGGAGGAAAAAGTAGATGGAGGAGTTGTTAGCAATAATTGTTACACCATTAAATAGCTGGGTGAGCTTGGTACTACTGGTGCATGTGTTAGTTGTATAGATTTAGGGATAGGGAGGGGTCCCCAAACATCATCCACAACAATTTGTCCCACTTAATTATGTCCCGTTTTACCGTTTAGTAGAGTAGATTAGCTCAAGATAGATGTCTAATCAGATCTAAAATAAAATATTTACCCAGCACGAAAAAATATACTATGTGCATATCAAATGATTGAAAAATACATCATTTGCAACTCAATTTGGGCCATTTGAGATATTCGAGTCTGATTATAAATATTTCAACATATATATTAAACGGGGTCTTAGAATTACTACAAAGCCACCACTAGCCCAAAAACTATAGCTGATGGTTGAAACACATAACTCTTGTACTCTGCAAAAGTTCAAGTGGATCCTCAGATTAACTTTGCCAGATTGATGTTGTAAAAGACAACAATGAATCCATCCATAAAAGAATTCACAATTTATGTGTTTAAACATGTTACTACTACTACTTTCAAATCCTACCTTCTTTGCAATGCTAATTGCTAATATAATCATGCATAACACACAGTATTTTTGTTGGTGTTTGAAACAGTTACATATGCATACAGCCACCATACTTTAATTTGCTTACCTCCATCATCCTAATAACAAACACCTCATTGCCTCCACAGTAGATTTACATGACTAATTTTAAGCCCTTTTATTTTTCATAATATTCCTCCTTTCAACCAAGAAAATAATGATAATTGGTAAATGAATTCCAAGTAACAAACAACAAAACAACACGCAGTCACACACATTGATACAGTATTGCTTAGCTTAGGATGATTCGGAAATGGTAGGCGCAGGTTGCGTGGTGACAGCAGCTATGATATCAGTATATGCAACTACACCAACCAAAGTGTCATCATTTTGTTCCTCAGTAACCCACACATGGCTTGCCCGGTGCGACAACATCTGCGCCATAACAGCAGCCAGTGAACTCGTAACTTTACATGTCAGTGGGGCGCTTCTACCTCGGAACAAGCTCCTCCCACCACCAGAATTTGGATTCAACCCGAAGCCCCCCATGCTTGTGCTACTACTCAATGTTCTCGCCCTACCTAAATTCGGCTCACCGTCAGTACTGCTGGCCATATCAGGCAGTGATATTGAAGAAGTCATGTTATGATTATCTTCCACCCCCGTTACAAACTGCCCGGCCGATAAGTTAGCCAGGGCCCACGCAGCGCCTAAATAATCACACTTCCACAGCTTGGCTGAGGATATTTCACCGATGATCTTATGCTGGTCTTCTACAACGGCCACTGCACAGGGATCGTGGGGAAGCTTTTTGGTGGCTTCAATGGCAGGGGAGGATGAGTCGATGCAATGATAGTTTGGATTCACAGCTCCAAGGGAGGCTATGGAAGACAGAGGTAGAGGGGCCAAGGCACCCAGGCAACCAATCAGGAAACGCAGCACGTCTTCTCTTGACAGACAGCAATATTTGTTTTGAATGGACAAAGTGGAAGTCGACGACCTGTTAGCAGCTAATGCTAATGTGTTTGTGCTACTGCCTCCTGATGGGTCTGTATTTTTGAGCCATTTTCCGTTGTACAGAATGGAAAACCGCTTGCTCATTCCTCTCCATACTAAACTCTTAGGCACCAGCAGACGCTTCACACCTTGTTTCATCATCTCCAGAGCATCTATTAATCTTGTACAAGAATTTATCAAATATCAGTAAGTACCACAAGGGTCTGCCTGCTGTCACAATTTTGATGCTAAATTGCTAATGAAAGAATATCTAACTTTACTAGTCTCAAAACGTCCTCTATAAATTCCACAAAGTAAATTAGATATCATGCTAGTTTTGTTTCTAACATATACATACATACACACTGGTCATGAATTAGGATTACATGATATAATGTGATCTCATACATTTGCACCCCCTTTTTTTCGACAAAGGCAAGCTATGGGGAGTTAAACATGAAACATCAAACAAGTTCTAGATTCATCACTCTTGAAGGCAGCAAAGAATGACAGGAGGGAAGACCAGCTTACCAGTAGAAAGTTCATTCCTTTCATCATGGGGGTTTCTAACAATTTTTCTTTGGGAAATCTCCAAGGAGAGTCGTATAATAGAATCTTAAGGATACAGAATCCTACAACTATGATATCAATGGCAAAACCAGGGACAGTGGTTAACTCACTGAATTGTGTGGTGAATGAAAAAAAAATCCAATTGAAAGTATCACTTATTACACAAGGCAGGCAAGCATATGGAAAGCAGTATACTAGAAGAGGAAAACAGAGACTCAACACAAAAGGTTGTTTGATTTCATATTGAACTACATCATCAATATATAAAATTGTCAAGGGAAGAAAAACAAACTTGACTGACTCACTTTAGCCTCAAAAAAAGAGATGCAATTATTCAATCATTCCTTTCCTATGAGTGTGGCTCCATCTAACACAGATGATATTAGACTAGTATTAACCCATACATTTGTACACAGATTTCATAGTCCATCATCCATTCGAAGACATAGATTGATTTTCTAAACAAATCCATCCTAAAAGTAATAATGTAAATGATCTAATAATCATCATCATCAATTGTAACAAACAATTAAAAAAGGGAGATAAATTATAACCTTGTACCAGGGTCAACGACCTTAAGGGCGGAGTTATCGGGAATAAGCATCTCGGAAACAGGGGTGTTAATGGCTTTATCCTCGTTATCACCCAAAGAATCCTGCCTGGCGAGGAAAGCTACAATATCAAAGGCATTCAGGATTCCCAGAAACCGCTCTTGTCTGGCCTCAGCATTCTCCATCACACTCTTCTGCGATCTCTTCCTCCACACCGGAATCCCCCCTTCGCTCGATTCTCCGATTGCCCGAATGGCCGCAGCCACCGTCTCTGTCTCCGGAAACTCCGACAGCTCCGGCTTCCCCACCGTCAGATCACCCACTACATGGTATAGAAACACCGACGCCATCTACTCGCGATTCAAATCCAATCAATCAATAATACTAGCTAGCTATTATAAGAGAGAGTGCAGGAAGATGAGTAAAAGGTGAAAGGGAGTAATAGGGAGCGATGCAGCAGCAACCCAATTACAAGGATTGGCTGCCATAGTTTAAGAGTAGCTGCTGGATAATTTTGAATGTGTTGAAGGCAAGGCCCATGAATGAATGAATGAAAAGTGTGTTGGTTTGATCTGATGAGATCAGAGAATGAATTTCTTTGATGATAGATATATACAGTAAGGTGTTTGAATAAATGATTGAATGTTTGTTTCTGTGCCTCAGATTGGATTAGTGGCGGCGCCAATAATTGTTCTAATCCTTATCATCATCCCATTATTGAATCTAATACATAAATAAACATTTCTCTAATTATGAAACTTGTTCAGGTTATCCAAAAATATAAAATTATTTATAACAAGAAAGATGGTCAATTCGCAAAACACAACATGTCGTATAAAAATAGTAAATTTTCTCAGTTTAGTTTTTTTAGTGTGCATATTTTATTTAAAATTAAATAAATATACCACACTACGTTACTTTGTCTCTTTTCTATATTACTCCTTCTCAATTATTTAACACTTTTCATTTCCAAACTTCTCTCAATAACATTGATACTCTCCCTCTCTCTAACTATTTTTACATGTGAAGTGACACGCAAAATAAGAAAAATAAATTTAGTGGGGATTTTGAGGATTAACTTTTATGTAAGTGTGGAAAAAAATAATGACATTTGTGTAAAATTTCGAATATTGTTTTTTCTTAAATTTATAAAGGGTTTTCCACTTTAAGAGCCACTTTATTCTATTTTATTACAAATAAATACTCCCCTGAAAAAGTTTGCAGAAATCTTGGACATGTAATTTTATAAATTTTTATATATAAAGTAAATAAAATATGTGAATTGAGTGTATGATGAATCTCAAAAGTAATGACACAAAATATAAATATATGTATATTGTGAAGATAGAAATTGTGATGATTATTTCTATTTTGAAAGACAAACTAAAATGGAAAGTATGAAAAATTTTGGATCGACGGGAGTAATAATTATTATATATATATTTTAAAATGGATGAAGTAAGTAATACTCATTCCTCCCTTATTAAATTGTTTATTTTCCATTTTGATTTGTTTTTATTAAATTGTCACTCTTTAAAATGAAAATAAAGTTATTCTATTCTTCTCGATTAGAATGAGAATGAGTTGAGTTTTTTTATTTATTTTTGGGACCACTTTTGCATTTTTTTATAGCGTTTATGATCAAGTTTGTAAAACTTATTTTATACTCCCTCCGTCTAAGAATAACTTGAATAGTTTGACTGACACATTGTTTAAGAAAAGTGGATTTAATGGTTGATAATGTAACCTAAATGAGAGATATTTTAGATAATTTGATGATGTGTAAAGTAGATTTGATAATGTGTAAAGTGAAATGTATGAAAAAAGTAGTGGTAAATTTGAAAATAAAATGATGATGTGAGATTATTAATTTTGTGGGGTAAGGGTGCAAGTAACCAGGAGTATAAGATAAAATTTATAAGACTTATTTCGTAGAGAAGTATGAAACTAAATTCAAATACTAGAAAAAAAAAAATCCATGATTAAAAAAGGGAAAATATCAATTTTGGTCACTCAAGTTTACCTCTTTTCATATGTCAATATCAAAATTGGTCACCCACTTATTATATTCTTTCAAAATTGTTCATTGACTAACGGAAAAAGAGTTTTGAGCCATGAAATTTCTCAAAATCTTTTTAAAAAAATTCTCATACATCCTTCATAATAAGTAATGAAACAAACATAGAAGCACCTAATGATGGAGGTACGTGAAGAAATACCCATTGAACAATCTCAGTCACAAAAATTACGTACATTTACATTATATTTATCTGTAATAGGTCCGAAGGAATTCTGATACATCTTCTTGAACGTGATTCAATCAACCCTGTTCTTGGTTTACCTTTTATTTTACACATAATCGGGAAATGAGAAACTCAAGAGATAGAAACTTATTTCAATTCATTTGAAATGACCAATTGTTTGACTAACATTTCAAGAAATCTGCAATAATGATTTTAACAGAAAAATATTTAGAATGAAAAATAAGTTTATGAAATTTTCTTGAATGGATAATTTTAGAAAATTCTTTAAAATTAATGTTCACCACAAATTATGCTCCAATAATTATAAATAGGGAAATAAATTGAAATAAGTTTATATCTCCAATTATTATACACATTCAATCTGTTGAGTTTTTTATTTCGTGTAAAATAAATAGTAAACCAACAAGTGAGATGAATTCATAAAAATAATTATAAAAAACTTATTCAAATTTTTTGACTACCCACAAAAAGGGTTGAGAATTTTTTACCCATAGGTTTTGAGAAATTTTGCGCTTAAAATTCTTTTTTCTTTAGTTAAATGACAGATTGACTAACGGAATGATCAATATTGATAGAATATAATAACCTGAGTGACCAATTTTTAATAGTGACTAAATGTGAGTGATCAAATATGAAAAGAGGTAAACTTGGATGAACAAAAGTGATATTATCCCTTAGCTAATATGTACCCACCCACAAATACTTTAATAAAAAAAAGAAAAAGGTCAAAAAGGGACTTCACTGTCTACTTTATCACGATATCCTATGTTATGTTTTATCGATATTCTCTCTTTTGTAAACTTAAATGGTGTTGATTACCTGCTACCACCATTTTTTCTCATCTGTTGTTCCATGAAAGTAGTGATGCAAACAATTGAAGCTGCAGGTAAAATCTCTTATTGTTTATTCTTCTTCTTTTTAGTCTCCATAAACCCCATTGCTAGCAGTAACACTCTTCCTCTGGACCCAAGAGATAAAGCTGCGCTTTTGGACCTCATTTCCCATTTTCACGACCCTTCTCACACTTTATCAACCGCCGATGCCTCCTCTTGGACCGGGTTCGCCAACCGGACCGGCCGCCTCACCTCCCTCAACCTCACCGCCCTCAACTTATCCGGTGAGCTTCACCCCTCCCTCTGCAACCTCTCTTTTCTCGAAACCCTAATTTTGTCTCGCAATGCTTTCCATGGCCACTTCCCCTTTTGCTTGCTCAATCTCAAAGTTTTGGATATTAGCCACAACGCTTTTGCTGGCCCAATCCCTCAATCGCTTGCTCTCCTCAATCGCTTAACTCACCTTGATCTTAGCCACAATCTATTCACCGGCCAAATCCCCTTCTGGATTTGCAATTTCTCCTTGGTGTACCTTAATCTCGAGTCCAATCAGTTTTCCGGTACGTTGCCCTGTTTCTCGTCGTCTTCTCAATCCCTCTCTGTGCTCAATCTTGCAAATAACTCCATTGCCGGAGGAATTCCGGCTTGTATTTCCACTTTCGCCGCCCTCACGCGTCTCAATTTGTCCTTCAATCAATTGCAATACGGGATTTCACCGAGGCTGTTTTTTTCAGAGAAGTTGCTCGTTTTGGATTTGAGTTTCAACTTTTTATCTGGAAATCTCCCCAGGCATATCGCCCAAAAGTCGTCTAGCCTCTTACTGTTGGATCTATCCAACAACCAGTTCGCAGGGGAAATTCCTTCATCCATTACAGAGCTGAAAAACTTGAAGGCGTTGCTTCTCTCCCACAATCTCCTCACAGGTGAAATTCCAGAGAGGATTGGAAACCTAACGTATCTTCAAGTCATTGATCTGTCTCACAACCTATTGTCAGGCTCGATTCCTTTGAATATTGTTGGGTGTTTTCAGTTGGTAGCGTTGAAGCTCAATCACAACAACATTTCAGGCGAAATCCCTCCGGAGCTTGATGCATTGGATAGTTTAAGGATACTAGCTCTCAACAACAATCCAATTTCCGGGGAGATTCCTGTCACGTTGGCCGGATGCAAATCCTTGGAGGTTGTGGATTTGAGCTACAATAATCTTTCGGGTTCTTTAAATGAAGCCGTGTCCAAATGGTCTAGGCTCAGGTTTCTCTCCGTTTCTCATAACATGTTGAATGGATCTTTACCCACTTGGTTATTCACATTGAAAGCCATTCAATCTATCCATCTGTCCGGGAACAATTTCTCTGGTTACATACCAGATGGTAGTACTAGTTTGAGTAGTTTTAATCATGATTCAGCACCAGCAGCTTCCTTAACTAATCTGGATTTGCAATTTTCGGCTCTGGTTTCGGATAAAACCGAATTGATCTTTAACTATGATGTTTTAACTAGGACAGGGATAGACATCTCTGGTAATTCACTCAGCGGAGGAATTCCCGCTGGGCTTTTCGGATTGCCAGGGCTCGAGTATTTGAATTTGTCGTATAACTGTCTTGATGGTGAGATTCCAGTAGGTTTGGGAAAGATGTGGAGTTTGAAGGTCTTAGATTTGTCGCATAATTCGTTTTCAGGTTCTGTTCAGGATAACATATCGAGCCTTGGAAACTTAGTACTGCTGAATATGTCGTATAATAGTCTTTCTGGGTTCGTCCCAAGGAGGGAGGGCTACGCGAGATTTCCCGGAGCGTTTGCTGGAAATCCGGGGCTGTGTCTTGAGGATTTGAACAACAGAAATGGGTGTGGTGTTGATATGTTGGCAAGGGCAGAAGATGAGCATGGTTTGATTTCAATTTGGATATTCTGTGTAACCACTTTGTTTAGTTTTTATGCTGGTGTTGTTGGTCTATGTTGTTATTCTCAATCCAGAAACTATATTTTGCAGACAAAAAACTAATTATATTTGTGTGAAATTCTAATGCCTGCTAACCTGTGATTTTTTTAAGTGGTCACTACTTGTGTTGATGCAGTTAATTTATCTCATTTGTTAGTGTAAATGGCAATTTATGAATGAGAAAATAATTGTCCATGCAAATAGAGATTAGGTAGAATCTGATTCGCATCGTGCAAAAGCAGATTACCACTTGCAAGGCATTGGATTCCTAAATTAATCTTTTGAACAACCAATCATTTGCTTGCCTGAATCTAAACCCCAAAGTATTAAATAATCAAGCTTCTTCACGAAGAAACTATAGTCTACTTCATTTATCCTTTGAACGAATCTACATATTATACTAGAGAAAAGGTACAACTAGTGCTGTTAAACAAACAAGTTGCTTGTGAGCTTGGCTCGACTTGATTCGAACATGTTAAATACTCAATTTAATAACGAGTTGGTTCGAACTTGATTCATTAGATTTGATATCTATATTTTTTCTTTAAATTTCTTTAGGCTCATTAGACTCGATTCGATAAGCTTTTTAAAAAAATGGATGCGATGTATAGATATGTAGTCATGGTGTTTGATAGAAAGTGTTTATGTACACACATTTCTGATCCGAAATTGACAAACATTAGTTGCCTCTTTTCTTGATACATACAACATATCCGAAATAGTTAGTTTGTACCTTTTCCCATTATACTCTACTACAGTGCTACCGTTAAAACGACAGTAGATCAAGCTTCACAACTCAATAAGAAGCAAGATAATGAAGTGGAAAAGGAAAAAAAAAAAAAAAAAGACCTGCCTTCATTTCTCTAGCAGAAAACTTTAAAGAATTTTGACCCTTAATTCTGAAACTCCAATTTTTTCTGCCTCGCTTGGATAATAATGGCTCGAGGTGATAATGGTACACCATAAGAAACGAAGATATATAAATCACAAAATGGCCTTGCTTAACTCTCTCATCAGCATCAAAGGATTTGAAACATTGCCCCAGCTAATACCTTATCGGCCCATCCAAGCTCCCAGATGCAAACTGAAGGAGAAAGTCATGTATAATAAGATTTAATGGAAGCAATGAAAGTACAAGAAAACATCATTAATTTCCTGATGAGACTTTAGATATTGCATTCATCCAACATCAAAAGATTAATGAGCAAAACTTGTTCCAGTTGAACAGAAAAAAAAGAAAAGAATATTAACCGAGGCAATTTAAAGCCGAAACATCAGGAAAAAATCATATTGCAACTCTTTTTGAAACTATGATATTATGTTAATGTTCTTTGTTTCACAATGTGATGTAATTGTGATTCTGTCATTAGGTTTTGCATCTGTTTTGAAAGTCATAAACTTCCAAAATGAAGTCCAAATATTAAAACAAAAAACAAGAAAATAAACCTTACATGAATGATAATTAAATGCGGTAAACTCGTCTTATTTTCCACAATTCCACCCAAAAAAGGCAAATTGAATAATATCTGTTGACTAAATAGATTTGTTTTGGTCTTGCAAAAGAAAAGAAAAACAACAAGACAGAAATGAAGTTACCTGTTTAACAATTGGATTTGTTGACGAGGAGAATTCATGAGTCATTCCTTGCCATACAACTTTTCCTTCATGCAAGAACAACAGCCTAGATATGATATTAGTATTATGTAAGAGAAAATTATCAAAAGACTAAATGCTATTTCAAATCACTACCTATCAACAGCTCTTCTGATAGTGCTATGTTGATGAGTGACAACAACATAGGATGCAATCTTCCCGGTGTTCCCAAGTGCATCCTCACCTTTCAAATGAACTGAGCGAATGAGATCTTCAACAACAGTGGACGCAATTGGATCCAGACCAGCTGTGGGCTCATCATATAGGAGCACCTGCTCAAAATACACATAAAAATAAATACCAGAATGTAAGCATGGATACACAATTATCATCACAATAGATGAAACTACATGCAAGATTGAACATGAATCTTATGGTGTATTTGAGCCATCACCACCAACCCAACCCCCTCCCACACACGCAAAAATAATAAAAAATGCAACCCCATGCATTCTATGAGAGCAGAAAATCAAGTTGGACATCCAAAAAAAGATGTTCCATTTAATCCTAAAATGATATCAACATTGAAGTTTCATTACTAATTTTTAAGGGTCTCAAAGGGTAGTAAACCAGAGGTCTAGCACTACATGGGCTGAGCTCAATCCATTCCAGTGTTTGCCCTTGCAAGGAAGATAATAATTGAAGTTGCTTTGAATCTTTTTGAATTTTTTTTTATAAGAAAATATAATTTTATTAATAAAACGGTGTACGTACAAGGAATGAGGGGGATCCCTCAGAAAAATAGAATCATGCACTGCTAAAAATATTAAAAGACATTACTCCAGTTCCTAATTAAATCAGAAACCAAGCATCCCCTAAACAACTTATGGCTGGAAGCCCATAGGGCAATTCTAAATTTGACCCTATCCCACACCTTGTCTATTGACTCAACACTGTTTTCAAGCAATCTCTTATTTCGCTGAAGCCAAATAGACCATAGATTACGCCTGGAACTATTAACCTCCACAAGACTTTACACATTTTACTACGAGCACCACCCACATTAATGATGAACAAATCTGCAGCAGATTGGGGGACAACCCATGATGAACCAGCTCTCCAAGAATCCACCTTCTATTTTGTGAAACTTCTTATTTTAATTCTCCGAATTGGCCTTTTCAATTCACCTTTATAGTAGAATGCTTAATTTAATTAATTAAATTGCATCATAATTATTATTTCCAAAGTTCTGTAGTTTAAATGAAATTGAGAGCACTATGATCCAATATAATAGAGTTCAGTGCATCGATCTCTTAGGATACAGTGTTGCTCATCACTTCCATTAACTACGCTGTAAAATTGAGGCTTGGATTAAAAGTTTTGAGCAAACATGCATGCAGCTACAAGATAAAAACTTAGGTGGAAAGTGATGAGCATATATGATGAAACTTAAAAACTGAGAACTTTGGAGTGTCAACTAGAAGCCACCATTAATATGAGATGTTAACATTGGTAAAACTTGGCTCAGATATACTTTGCATCTTATTTCTCAATTACAAGCTTCTATCCTAGCAGTGTCAGATTTAATGAACTGAGTAAGTACTTAGCAAAGGAAAATGTCTCAAGCAAGCTAACTAAATGTCTCAAGCAAGCTAACTAATTGGACAGTTTTACAGCCACCTACCAAAAAGTGAGGAGAGGCATTGATGGGCGAAAGTCTGTAATTATGCAGTTGGGGTGAATGTTTGCAAAGCTAAAGCTGAGAGACTGGAGAAGACCATAGGAGTTAGAGATAGATCATGCCAAATTATCACTATAATTGAGGAGCTTTCAAATATTAACTCAACCATCAAAGTTTAATGATCCTGGTTGACGAAGAGTCTTAGATGTTTTTAATTGAATAATTGCAAGTGAAATCAAGTCGTGTTACATATTCATGACCCCAAAACAATAAACAAGATACTGATCTGGAAACATGAGTCTAAGCCTTAAGGAAATAAATCAGTTAAGGAAAAATACATTATTGTACGGATAAACAACACCAGATTTTTCTTAAGGTAAATATTAAAATGACCAGGAATTTGAAATCAATACTTCCATACCTCAGGCTCTATGACATGCTTCGTTGTATCAAAAATGATGGAACGGGCCAAAGCAACTCTCTTTTTCATCCCTCCTGACAATTCAGAAGGCAACCGATTCTCCACTCCCTGTAAAAGCATTCAATTTAAACTTGCAGCCTTTACAAATGAATAAGCCCTTCCACTATATGGTATACCAAAATTCCAATTTAATTTTTCTGGGGCTGGTTCTATTTAATAGATATTGTCAAACTGATGTATTTGCTACAAAGAGCACATACACAAGTATATAGCTGGAAATTTATAAATAAAAGCTTGACCTTTAATAATTCCGTTTGATCCTAAGCAGTAAAGTACCACAACAGGTCCCAATCATAGTGTTTCAATATAAATGCTTCTAGAAAATATTATAAACTTTTCAGACAAAGACATAACTATCACGGATTTGAAAAGAAATGCCAATTTAGATGAGTTCTAGACAGCTCACTCAAGGCAGTGGTAAAAGGTCATTAACTGCACACCTTCAACCCAACAGCTGCTAGAGTCTCTGTGACAAGCTCGACAATTTTATCCTCAGGCATAGTGGAATTTTCATATCTGTAATAGCAAATAAAGGAATAACAAAATTAATAACAACACAATTTACTTTTTCTTTTGAAAGTGAAGCAAAAAGGCTTATTAAGAAACTCTGCGTGTCTTACAACAAAAACCCAACATTTTCACGAACAGTGAGAGAATCAAAAAGTGCAGCACTCTGAAACATCTGTTACACAGGAAAAGAGATTAAAGAAACTATCTGGAATCACTGCAACACATTAGGTACAACAATAAAATCTCACCAAGCCAATTCTTAGACCAGATATTTCATCATCACTTATCAACCCATGTCGCCTTCTACCTCGAATTAATACCTCACCCTAATAGTTCAGCATAATAAATAAGAGACCACAAGAAGAAAGTCAGAGTCAACCTGGACCACGTTCTTGAAAATTCAGTAAATACAGCATAATCCTCACTCAAACCAACCCACCAAAAAAAAAAAAGGGTCGAAGGATTACCTTATCTGGAACAAGAAGCCCAGCCATAATCTTCAAGATGGTTGACTTACCTGTCCCAGATGGTCCAATAATTCCAACAGCCTCTCCATGCCTAATCTACAGAAGGAATAACCTTTTGGTCAATTTAAAGATATGGTTGAGAAAGAAGAAAAATATAAAGTTCAGCAAAGTGAATGAAGATTTACAAGACTAGAGAACAGTGAGTTATATGCGAGATAGCAAAGAAAAAAAAAAGATGAACCATTCAGTCATTGAATGTGTCCTTAACTGTCTTCCCTTTAAAAGTTAGATTACTCTTTATCTCCTAGAAATTTTATGGATAAAATTTGGTGTTTACCTAACTAAAATAGAGAGGCTGTAAATCCGCCCAATGTCTAACAAAAAACAATTGAGAAAAATAACAAGGTGAAGAATTAAAGTCTAGCCGACTGCCAAGGGACATAGAGAGAACACAAATGGATAATTTGTCCTCTAGAGGATCAAGAGGTTCAAATCATCAATTCTAGTAACATTATCCAACACATGGCTTGTTCCTTTTATGTAATGCATCAAGTCCAGTTCCTGTTGCATTTATATTAATTGGGGAAGGGTTTAGAAAAAGGATTAGAGTCCAGATGATGTGCACATAAACTGCTCAAGGCAGGTGATTGTCTCTTGTGGACTGTGGTCTCGTGCTCTTAGTGGTAGAGGAACATTAGAACTAATGATAAGAACTTAAAAGGAGCAATTCTAGAAGAAGAAAAAATGGAGTTCTTACAAGTTACAACGACAAGCTATCCTATATACTGTTTCAGAAACCAAGAAATTATAGTATCCTACAAATCATGATGGTAAAATAACTATCTTCTAATGGTATTGAGTAACTCATTTGCTTGCAAGATAAAATAACAACAAAATATATCGGATTATGCATATATATGCAAAGAGTTCATGAAATTTGTATGCAAAACTAAGAAAATCACCTTGAAGCTCACACCTCTTAAAATGTGCTTTTCCCCAAAAGATTTGTAGACATCTCGACACTCAATGAGCACATCTGAATCGTCCTCTTGCACATTCTCGATAGTCGAGTTATCTATCTTATGAGAACCCTGGTGAAATAATACATGATATAGAGGTTAAAAAGGACAAAGAAAAAGCAAAGATTGGAGATATATCTTTAAAGAACTCACGATAAAATTCGACGGTTTGAAATCCTGCGGCGGCGCCACACAAGCACAATCAACCCTTCTATTTCTTGTTGTATTTTCATCAACAACAGAAGAAATCGACAAAAAAGTTGGAAGAGATCGCAAGAAATTGGAGCCCCTACTACTAGTGCTTAGAATGTTGCGGCCATTCATGGCATTGAGAGGGGTGTAGGAAATAATCGCCGGAGAAACCATCGCTAAATTATTGTTAATGCTGTACACTCACCCAATTTTGTTAATTACGAATTAAGAGGAACGGAATTTTAAGCTGGATTCAATTTCTATTGGGAGCAAAATCAATGGACAACCGGGGCTACGCATTAAAATTATAGTGTATCTTTTGTGACCCAATTTGCACGTTTGCTAAATGCTCTATGCATTTTTCTTTATCGACGAGTCTTAAAGAAATATTGATTATTTATGTAAAAAAAAATATAATAGCCTAAAGTAAAAATGAACGACGTATTAAAATATTTATTTTTTTAATATTATTTATTTAAAAAAATATACATACTAATATGATTATATGAACATCTAATAAAAATAAAAATGCATATTAAGTGTGAACGGCGACAAGAGACAAGAGTATATAAAAGAAAAATATTTTTTTTGATCAGTCAAAAGAAGTTCTATTCAATTGTTGGAGTGTACAAGCGGTACCCCCAACATAAAAGAGAAGGATAACATTGTCTAAGTCTTACAACCAGAATCTATGAATACCCAAGACATTGAACTGGGTTTCCAATCCATTCCTTAAACTTGAAATTGCTCCGCTGTGGATACTTAATTGTGAACCAACTCCACACTCTCGCCTTGAGTACCTCCATGAATTTTGGGATGCACAGTTTCTCGTTTCTGAAAATAGCCTCGTTTCTCCATTTTCAAATGAGTCAAACCACCCTTAGCCATATGCATGTAGCCTTTTGTCTCCCTTTTCTTATATCTAAAAGGTTGCCAAAGCTTAGAAGGTTCTCAATAGTTCCAGTTTGCATCACAGTCGAGATTCGCAACCATAAGAAGCATTTTGTCCAGATTTTGTGTGCATGTATACATTCAAAAAATACATGTTTTTCAGTTTCTTCTTGTAGCCCACAGAATACGCACCTTAAATCATTGGTTAGCTTGAGAATGACTCTTCTACATAGGTTCGATCTCGTCGGCAGCCGTCCCCAAATGAGTCTCCACGCGTGGGCAATAACTTTTGGTGGTGCAAAATTCTCCCATATTTGTTTGAAAGCCTTCAGTGAGTCTTCGTCGAGTTGGTTGTTATGGCCTCCTTTGTGCAGCTCCTTGTAGGTTTCCTTGGACGAAAATATATCAGACTTCGAGTACCTCCATTTCCATACGTCGTCTCCACTTGGTTGTAGAGTGAACCTATTTAAAATGGAAATAAGATTGTTGAGAGTATTAGCTTCATGATCAAAAAGTGGCCTTCTCCAATTCCATATCCATTCCCAAACCTGCCCCTCTCATTTCCCCATCTCTCTCACCCTTTTGTCTTTATCTAAATTTATACATTATACAATCTGTTAAATTTCTCTTTGAAGCACCCCTCACCAGACCAGTTTTCATCCCAAAAGGTTGTGTTGTTGCCACTCCTTAATTCTTTTACCAGACCCCTCTCGAACCAATCCCCCTGCCCTACACTCGTAACTTTTAATATATCCTTCCACCACAAAGAAACTCTACCCATTCTCCCCATAGGCAGTCTACTAAAGCCCGAATTACCCGTCTCCCCATATTTAGACTTAAGCACTCTCACCCAAAGACTCTAATTTTCATTGAGAAACCTCCACCCCCATTTCCCCAAAAGAGTTTTATTAAAAACATCCAAGTCTTTCACCCCCAAACCCCCCCCCCCCCCAAAAGTTTTGGATTGCATATTTTTTTCTACTCTATCCACGCTATTTTGTTACTATTCTCCCTCCAACCCCACAAGAAGTTTCGTTGTAATCGCACAATCTCACTCAATGTTTTTTTTGGTATCTTGTAGAAGGAGAGGTAGTATAGAGGAATCGAGGAAAGAACCGAGTTGATAAGCGTGATTCTGCCCCCCGTCGAGATTTTCTTGTCGCCCCATTTCCTTAGGCGGTTTCTGAATCTCTCTACAATTGCTGCTCATTCGCATACCCGTCTGTGATTTGCACCCACCCTCATGCCTAAATATGAAAATGGTGTAGATCCCACTATACAGCCCAGTATATCCGACATATCATGCAGGGCTGTCTCCTCAACATTCACCCCCATAATTGAGCATTTGTCGAAGTTAATCTTCAGCCCCGACATTAATTCCATGTTTCACAATATTCTCTTGATTACCCTTGCATTTTCAGTACTTGCTTCCCCCATCAAGATCGTATCATCGGCATATTGTAAATGGGAAATTCGTACCTTTTCACATCCAATTTCAGCTGCTTGAAAGTGACCCAAATCTATTGCTTTTCGTAGCAGAATACTTAATCCTTCCGCTGCAATCAGGAAGAGGAAAGGAGATAGCGGATTGCCCTGGTGATTCGGGTGGAATTTACATGATTTAGATGCATATTTGAAGCTCATTTGATGTTGATTTCATTGAATTATACATTGAATATGATTGTTTAAGCCGAAATGAGAGAAAGGTTGTGTTTTGTCGATTTTGTAGGAAATACGATGGAATTTGGAGCAAAACACATACCAAGTGATCGGACCCGAAAGAGGAGTGCACGGTTGGATTCGTCTCGAGAAACGGAGTGAATTAGCCAAAGGAATCGAGTCAATCCGACATTCGAGGCGAAAGTTATGCATGAAACGAGAAGGGGAGGAGACAACTCGGCCGAGTGAAGTTACTCGGCCGAATCTGCAACTTCGCACTCTACTGCGCACTCGGCCGAGTGAGCCAACTCGGCCGAGTAAGGTTAAATGCGTAGCCCCTGGAATCGGACATCACTCGGCCGAGTAAGGTTACTCGGCCGAATCTGCAAGTTTCGCATTTACTGCGCACTCGGCCGAGTGACCCTCATGACTTGTTCGTATTTTTAGACAAGTTTTCCCAAGTATATTTTCGTTCCAAGGACTTAATTGAGTATCAATGAATCCCTAAAGTTGCAAGTTATCATGCTATTGTAGTAACTAAGCTTGTTTGTTTGGATTTTCGGGAATAAGAACAAAGATATTGAACTAAATTAACTAAAGTAATAAGTGATAGTGACTAGAAATAGTGAACTAACTAACTTTCTTTTGGAAAGTGCAAGAGAAGTGTATTGCCTCGGGTGTTTCCGTTTTGTTAGGAATAAATGAACTAGTGAAGCAATTACATGAGCTAGATATGAATTCGGATTAAGCTAAAGGCTATCACCTAAGTGTGCACACCCCCTCGAAAGGCATAGGCGAACATCGTGCATTGATTAACAATTATAGGATCTAACCAAATACCATAAGCTCCTAGGATAGTGTTTCATAAGCACTTTCAACACGGTTACTAATGCCTATGAAACGCCCTCTCACCAAACTCCTAGACGACCTCTATTCGTTTAGTGTCTAAAGTTGTCGGTCTAGCCATTAACCCCCTCTCGGTTAGCTAATTACTAATTAACTTCTATTCAATTGACCAAAACTCACACTCACACCCCAATCATGCAAACCCAACTCTCGTTGCAATCAACACAATCGAAAATGCTAGCTAATAGGGTTGATCAATCAAATGAATCAAACAAAATACAACTCTAGAAACATTCACACCCAAATCCTAAGTGAATCATGCAATTACTTCACAATTACACTAAATTCCCATCAAAACATCCACACCCAAGGCAATTGGGGATTAGCCCATGGTTCTAGAAGAGAATCCCATGGCTACAACACAAAACAACATAAAACCCATGCTAATTAATAGAGAAATTGCAATGTAGAAAGTAATTACCAAATTGAAACTTAAAATTGAGAGATATCACCTTGATGATGGAATTGTAGCTACAATATGATGAAATAAGCAAAGCCCACTTACAATCCTTGATTGAAATGACAAATTAACTAAATACTAAGCTAATCTATGAGAATCTATATGGAAAAATGCTTCAAAACCTATCACTATGTGTTACTATGTGTAGAGACTTCTCAATGTGTGGAATCCCCTTTCAAAAACGAACTTTGGGCCTTATATACTCTTCCAAAAGTACTTGGCATGTGCCCTAAGGTAGAAACACGATTTTAGGCGAAAATAAAAGGTCACACGGCCGAATCGGGCAGCTCGGCCGAGTCGGGCACTTCCAAAAGCGTGTTTCCCATTTTTGTTCACTCAGCAGCTCGGCCGAGTGCTGTAGCTCGGCCGAGTCGGGCCATAGAGTTTTTCAGGCAACTCGGCCGGATGGCGTAGCTCGGCCGAGTTACCAATCATTCCAGATTCCGCAATGAAATTCCACTCGGCCGAGTTACGGAGCTCGGCCGAGTCATGCCTTAACCAATACTTGAGATTTTTCAGTGCACTCGGCCGGATTGTATAGCTCGGCCGGATCACCAATCGTTCCAGATTCTGCATTCTCATTCCACTCGGCCGGATGGTGGAGCTCGGCCGGATCACAAATCTTTCCACTCAGCCGGATTGGAGAGCTCGGCCGGATTGTCCGTCATTCCAGATTCTGGATCAAAATTCCACTCGGCCGAGTTGTGGTGCTCGGCCGAGGTCTGAGCTTTGTCTCCAGCTCGACCGAGTTGTCCAACTCGGCCGAGTTGCATCTTGCCTCTTCTTTTGTGCACCATTTCCAATCCGTGACTCCGTTTGGCTCGATTCTTCTTGCATATGCACTCTCACTTTCTCCTCTTTCATCTGACCTTTTCCTCAGATCGATTCCTTCGTGTGATTTGCTTCAAAACTCATCGTTTTTCCCTAAAAACCATGCAAAACAATCATGTATCAATAATTCGATAAACAAACTACTTTTACATAACTTTTGCAATCTTAATATGACAATTCGAGCATATTCACATTATAAATTCATGCAATCTCACCACAAATCACCCCCCCAAACTTAAAGGTTTGCTTGTCCCCAAGTAAAGAATCAAAGAACAAAGGTGAGTGATTGTGATGAATTTGTGAACCATGAAATCAATGCTAGCAATGATACAAGCAAATGAACTTTTCAAAGAATGATCTTCAATCATGAACTCTCTTACCACCATCATGCACGGAGTGATTCAAACGAAGCAAAATCGAATACTAAATCCACATTCCTCACAAGATGTGTATCACTCAATCACACAAAGGAATTATGGACTTGCATCACTCATCAATTGCTTCACATCAACTAGTTACCATAAGCTTGCCATGAGTTTCTTCTATCCACCACTTTTGTGTTTCACAACAAGATCAATAGGGCTTTTTCTAGGGACGTAACGTAGGCTCTTTGGACACGGTGGGAAACATTTGGATAAAAGTGACTAGACTAGTGGAGGAACAATGAACACTTTATCACTTCTTTGTTTCTTTCAAACCATTCATGCATTCCCTCACTTTTCTATTTTCCCACAAGGAATTTACTCCTTTCTTTGTCACAAGAAATACCCTTTTGTTCTTTCAAACTCAAATCATGAGACCACCTCTTTGATTTTATTCATAAGTATTTTTTTATTTTTTTTCAAAGAGGTTCTCATTTAATGATTTTTTTCTCTTTTGTTTTTCCATCTCTTTCTTGTTTTTCCACTTGCTCAACATTCCACAATTCTCCATTTAAAGCTCATGTTCTTCCACTCTTCACTTGTCCTCCACTAGTTAGGCAAAGGTTTATTAAGTTAAAGAGGTTAAACAACGTAGGTTACCAAAAAGATCAAGTTCAAGGCTCGACTTGGCTAACTACGGGAATTCTTTTGGTAAGGGAATATTTGGCTAGTGACTAATGATTATGAAAGATGGCCTAAATCACTTCTTCTTGATTCACACAATTTTGGTTTTAAGCAAAACTCATGGCAAGTTTTAGAACTAGAGATAATGACCAATCCACTCTCAAACAACAACCGGATCATGATTGGTTCGAAGATCAATTCTCACCGGGTTTCAATCATGTGAATTCGTGTACTCTCCTAAGCTTCGTTATTCTCACCACACACACTCAAATGGTAAGTTCATCCACAATCAATTCACAATTCACATCAAAATTCACAACACTACAATCATTACTAAACAATTATCCATAACTCAACTCATCACGATTCTAACATCACAAATGATAATAGTCAACATCCAATACATGAAATAAAACCATCCACAAATGTTAATACATGAACCAAAGTATCAAATGAGAGAAAGAGAGAGAGATAGAATTATCAATACGAGTACAACCAAATCGAAATAGAATCCAAATGAACTAGAACCGAATGATAGTAAGAGTTAAGAGGTAAACTCCCTTTTTGGCTCAAGAAGGAGGTGCACGAGGACTGAAATGATTTTCGTTGATGTGCCATCCGTTCATGTCACGGGTCATCCAATTCACCTCTTCTTGGGTTCTCCAACGATCATCGGGTTGCCTCCTATAATCATCCTCCGACTTCCATCGTTCCACTTCAGCCCTCCTATGGTCCTCCGCTGCTTGCCATCTCAACTCCTCTTCTTTGAGGTACCGATCATGAGCCAACCATCTATCATTTTGATTTTTCACAAATTCCTCTTGAGCTTGGAAGTACCTCTCCCATTGGGAGCTAGATGGTCCGGAGCCATCTCCTTCTTCTTCTTCATCATCCTCACCCTCTTCTTGCTCTTCATCTCCCCCTTGACCCTCAATCATCCTCACGTCCCTCTCTTGTTGCCCACCTCCATTATCTCCCCAAGCTTCTTCAATTGCTAGCTCGTGTGCTCTTGAGCTAATGAGAAGATTTTCCTTGATTTTCTTCTTATTTCCAACAAGGGTGGTCAACCTAGTGTTCGGGAGTGGGAATCCCTTTTCCCCTTTTCATAAGATCCAGAGATGATTGTTTTCTTCAAGAAGAACCTTCATCTTCTTCATGGTGTAGATGTCCAAATCCTCGTCGTCTACGACAATCAAATCGGAGGTATCAATGCCCAAATTCTCACATAACAACGTGATCATACCCCCGATTATCACCCTGGATTTTGCAGCCGTGCTCCTCCTAATCCGGTTGAGTTGATGCACGAAGTAGTAGGCGGCGTTAAATTTGTGCCCGTACACCAAGCACCAAAGTATGTAGAGCTCATCTTGGTTAACCGAACCACTCTCCGATCTCGCCAAGAGTGTGTTAGAGAGCACCTTCTCAATGTACCTCAACACCGGATTTCTAATGCACGTTGCCTTCGAAATTGTAGGGGAGTAAGGAATGGGGGATGATGAGATGAGTTCCCAAAACTTTTCCTTCTCAAAACTCTTTTTTTGCTTTAATAACTTCCCATCTCTATCCCTCGGGGCACCAAAAATGGTGTTGATTTCGGGCAAGGTCAAGTGGTAGGGCTCATTCATAGCCCTAAAAGAGATCCCGGAGATGACATTTCTATCATCTTTTTCCACTCTTAGCGTGCAAATTACCTCCGCTGTGAGCCGAATATAGGTTCTTGGCTCCTTTTGGAGGAATTCTCCCATGCCCACTTTCCCGAAAAGGGCATATACATCCTCCTTAATACCCATTGCCTCCATACACCTTTCATCCGGAAAACGAGTGCACCCGATTTCACAAACAATCCGGTCGAACAATGGGCGTAACCCAACTTGCTCTTCCGGAGTAAACTGAATTCCTAACCCTTCGGGTGTTCTCTTCCTTTTTCTCGTGTTTACTGTTAGCTCAACATCACTATCCGAATCCATTATCCTTTGTTTGGAATAACTTGAAAGTGTGCACAAAATTTGTTGAAACTTTCGAAATTTTCTCAAAACTTGCAAAAGCTTGAAATTTTGGTTGAAATAATGAAAGCTTTGGTGAAATTATTGGGTGTTTGGGAGTATTGTGGGTGATTTTGGTGTAGAAATGAGGTTTTGGAGTGAGTTTTGGGTGTAAGAATGGAAGGAGGCAAAAATTTGAGGCTAGGGTTTTGAGAAATGAGGCAAAAATGGAGGAGAGAGGGTATTTATACTCAAAACGCGTGTGAACAGTAGCTCGGCCGAGTCCTTACCTTTTTCTTCGCAGACAGCTCGGCCGAGTGCTGTGGCTCGGCCGAGGCACAAATGTTCCAGAATTCCAACTTCTTCCAGCAACTCGGCCGGATTAGGAAACTCGGCCGAGTTGAAACTTGTCCAGTTTCTGTGACAAGCAGCAACTCGGCCGGATTGCTGTTTTTACCCAAAAATTCCACTTTTTCGATACTAACCTGATTTTCGGTTTGATTCGAGTCAGGGCACTCGTTCGATCAAACCGAATTTGTCTTTTCCAGCTCCAAGCTTCACCATAGCACCATTTTTCGGCTTTTCTCTCGTTTCCAAAAGCTCACAACTCCATGAATTTGCAAAATTTTGAGCTTATGCCACATCAAAACGATTTGCACCAACAAAACAACCATTAATGCACACAAGTGACCATCATTGCTCATGTGCTTGTTGCAACATTTCTTTTAAAACGATCATACCCCCCCAAACTTTTTCATTGCCAAGCAATTAAAAGTTTGGAAAAAGAGTGATAAAACGAAATTGCAACAAGCAACAATCTCTATGCACCAACTTAAAATCCACTAATCACGAGTTCAATCATCACCATGCAAAGATTTATCAAACACAAGCCATACACATGTACCAAAATCATATCACCAATGACTTATGCTCAACATTCACATAATCCAAGTACAAAAATCAAAAGACAATATCCCTACCCCCCCAAACTTGAGTTTTGCAAAGCAATCTCAAGTTTAGGATGGGGTGTACCTCATGGTGATCATCCATCCCTCTTGTGCACGATCCTATGCTCATAAACCAAGTTCCTCGTTTGTTGGTCACACGTCCATAAGAATAGACTTACCATATAAGAAACTCTACACACATCATAAGAAAACAACTAAACAACTAGAAATAAAATCTAACTACTAAAGCAAGGAAAACAATGGGTTGCCTCCCATTTAGCGCTAGGTTTAACGTCCTATACCGGACAGAACTCCATTAGTTCAAGGGTCACGAAGGCCTACTACATGCACTACCCCCTTGTCGGGAAGGGAGTAGTAATGTTTAACTCGGTGGCCATTCACTTTGAATTCTTCTCCTTTTTCGTTCTCAAGATCGAGGAAGCCCGTAGGATACACCTTTTTTACACGGAATGGCCCTTTCCATTTTGATTTCAACTTTCCGGGGAATAAACTTAACCTTGAATCGTAGAGTAATACTTCATCCCCCTCTTCAAAGATTTTCATGGATAGCCGTGCGTCATGCCATCTTTTTGTCTTCTCCCTAAATAATTGGGAGCTTGCATAGGCGTCCTCACGAAACTCCTCAAGTTCGTGCAATTGAAGGACCCTTTTCTCTCCACACAAATCGCTGTCCAAGTTTACTTTCCTTAAAGCCCAAAGTGCTTGGTGCTCCACCTCAACGGGAAGATGACAAGCCTTCCCAAAAACTAATTGGTAGGGAGACATACCAAGTGGAGTCTTATATGCCGTCCTATATGCCCAAAGAGCATCCGGAAGCTTGCTTGCCCAATCTTTTCGGCTAGTGCTCACCGTCCTTTCCAAAATCTTTTTGATATGTCGATTCGAAACTTCGGCAAGCCCATTGGTTTGGGGGTGATATGGAGTTACTACCTTGTGTGTAACACCATACTTTGCAAGAAGCCTCTCCATCATCTTGTTTACAAAATGACTCCCCCCATCACTTATGAGAGCTCTAGGAACACCAAATCGAGTGAAGATTCCCTTCAAAAAGGTCATCACAGTGTTTGCATCGTTAGCCCTTGTAGCAACGGCCTCAATCCACTTTGACACATAGTCAACCCCAAGTAAAATGTAGGTAAAACCATTGGAAGACGGAAACGGTCCCATGAAGTCTATCCCCCACACGTCAAACAACTCAACCTCTACGATGTTGTTCAAAGGCATCTCGTTCTTCTTGGAAATTCCACCACTACGTTGACATTTATCACATCGGAGTACAAACTCCTTACAAGACCGGAACACCCATGGCCAATAAAATCCAGATTAGAGCACCTTTAGAGCTGTCTTTTCACCTCCATAATGTCCACCACACGGAGACGAGTGACAATGATTCATGATATCTTCCCATTCCTCCTTCGGGACACACTTCCTAATTATGGAATCGACACCCCTTCTCAACAAATGGGGGTCGTCCCAAATGTAGCTCTCAACATCCTTCAAGAACTTCTTTTTCTCATAAGTGTTTGCCCCAAATGGCATGCTCCCACTTGCCAAGTAGTTGGCAATATCCGCATACCAAGGACCTTCATCATGAATCTTTCCCACAAATGATCCTTGGACACGAAATAAACGCTCATCCGGGAACTCTTCTTTTACATCTCCAAACTCTTCTTTGAACTCTTTAGCCCTTTCAATCCGGGATAAATGGTCGGCTATAACATTATCACTCCCCTTCTTATCCTTGATCTCAATGTCAAATTCTTGAAGAAGTAGGATCCATCGGATTAGCCTTGGTTTTGCATCTTTCTTTCCCATGAGGTAACGGATAGCGGCGTGGTCCGTGTAAACGATAGTTTTCGCACCTACTAGGTAGGGTCGAAACTTATCGAACGCGTACACCACCGCTAGAAGTTCCTTCTCCGTAGTGGTGTAATTCAATTGAGCTCCATTGAATGTTTTTGAGGCATAATATATAGCCCGGAATACCTTCTCCTTTACTTGGCCAAGAACTACACCCATTGCCACGTCACTAGCATCACACATTGACTTGAACGAATTTTAGTCCATATATTTTGACTAACTACTTCCCCTCAAGCATAAGGGTTCGTAGTAGTATACACGTACGTATTTCGACCAAGTAGTATCGAACCACGAGAGGTGGGCTAGTGCAATGGATCCCTAGAGTTGTACGTCGTCATAACTAATGTAGCTACGGTTTCGGGAGCATTTTGAACTAAAGCTAAGAGGCAATCAAAGGAATTAAATTAAACTAAACACAATCCTAATAAATAAATTAACTACTAACCAAGAAAACAAGGAAATGACAATTAAAAGCAAATAACAACTACGAATGAAATTCGAAGAAGTGCAAGTGTGTGAATGCTTCGGGTGTTCTCTACCTAGTGAAATCGAGTGGGATTGCTTATACCGTTTTTATGCTTCAATTTGGATTTGCTAAGAGCATCAAGATGCTAGGATGAAAATCGTTTCCCTTCGGGTACTATAGCCTTACGTCTAAGGTGTTCCCAAACCCGGTAATAAGACATCTTCCTAATCCTCACCAACTACCCAAATAACCATTCAAGTAATTAATGTCTCTTAATGGGGTTCTAATACAATTAACTCTCTCTCGACGAATTAAAAGTATAATAAACGCATTTGTATACCAACAACTCACACCATAAATTTAAACATGCTCATGTAACTCTCGTCTACGCTAAACATGCCTCAAAATACGGATTAGTAGAAGCTAATACACAAAGCACCAATAAAACCCAATAAGAGAAGCAATAATCAAAATATCAACAATAATCAAAGCATAAACAATACACACATTCAATATTCACATGGTTTCAAACACCCAAAGCATAAAAAGCTTAGCCCATGATGTTTGAGAAAACACCCATGGCTAAAACAACAAAAGAAATATAAATAAGCAAGAAATTTACCATACAAAGCTTAAATAAAAGAAAAATATCACCTTGAGAGTCTTGAAATTCTTCCATTCTTACATGAAAATGAAATGCTCAAATGATTCTAACCTAAGAAAGCATAAAACTAACTAATGGTGTTTGAGGAGAAAAGCTCCTCAAACCCTAAGCTATCCACTCTTTTCTTTATCCCATGTTGAATGTGAAAATATGAGTTCTTGGTTGTGTGGGTTGTGTGGGGAATGAATTCTAGGGCTCCAAAATCTGATTGTGGGTGCTTTTTATAGCTTGGAGGAGTGTTTGAGACGAATTTTGCACTTAGGCCCTTGAAATCCTTTAAAATTCTCGAATTTTCGCGCATCAGCAAGTTGACTCGGTCAACCGAGTGGTTTGACTCGGCCAACCGAGTGAGTTGGAAGTCCAGAAACTGACCTGGAAGCAGATTTCACTCGGTCAACCGAGTGGGTTGACTCGGCTGCCCGAGTGGAATCTGTTTCAGTTTCACACTTTCTTGTTTCGTTCATATCTTGAGCTTCCGACCTCCGATTGACTTGATTCTTTTTTCCATTTCACTCATTTTTTCGAGACGCATCCAATGGTGCAATTATCTTCTTGACTTCATGAATTTTCAGACACGTATTTTACTTCCAAAGAAGTTCAATTTACCTAAAAAATAGCAAAACACATACCTTTCTCATTTCAAGTGCAATTAGTCAATTTAGTGTGAATAATGCAACAAAATCCTCAAAATTATGCAAAATAAACACATGAATTTCAAGCAATTTTCACACTAATCAACCCCCCCAAACTTAAAGTGTTGCTCGTCCCCGAGCAATGAAAGAAATATAGAACAAGGGGGAGGATTGCGAAGAAATTCAATCAAAATTGAATGAGTGATTGTCAACTTTCCTCAATCTAGTCAAGCCAAGAGGTACAAAAATCCGCAAACAAGTTCACAAGTTATGCTCAAATCAATGCAAGATTAAGTGCTCAATTCACAATTTCCTCACAAGTAAATGTATATCTCATCACTCAAGGTGTATATCAAGGAAATGTATGCTCTCAAAATCAAATCACACAAATGCACCACCATATGCTTGCCAAATGTCTAAGTTCTCCACCACATGAAAGTGTTCAATCAATGAATCAATAAGGACTTCACATTTGGTTGTAATGTAAGCTCTTTGGTTAAGGTAGAGAAGATTTGGATAAAGTGACTCATAAACTAATGGAGCAAGAAGGAAAGTTGCAATTGATCAAGTTGCAACTCAAAGTTCTCTATCTCACATAATTTACTTACTTCTTTTCTTTTTAAGAACATTCTTCACCACCAACCAACCAACACTTTTGAATTGAAGCTCTACCAAATTTTTGTGCACAAGAGAGTTTTCTTTTTCGATTTTTCTTTTCTCATCAACTCAATCTTTTTTTTTTTTTTTTTTTTTGCACAACTCACAATTCATCTTTTTCTCTTTTTTTTTTTCAATCTTTTCACTTTTCAACCAAACAAATCCACCAAATTCACATTTCACCTCAATTCAACCACATTTGTCAACATTCAAGCTCTACTAGTTCATAGGAAAATTAGGCTCATAAAAGATAGACAATGGGCTAAATATGTAGATTGCCAAAGAATATAAGTCAATAGGCTCAAAGTGGCTAACTACGGAAAAATTGCATTCGGTATGGAAAATTTGGCCAAGTAACTATTCAAAACAAAGATGGCCTTATATCACTTTCAAAAATCTCACACAAAAAGTAGCCTCAAACAAGACAATTGGCAAGTTCTAGAGTACACAAGCATGAATGATACTCACATGAAGGAAAATAGACCATAAGATATGAAAGTCTAAAGGCTCTAAAGCTCACAAGCTTGTCTAATCATGAATTGAGAGCACCAAATCAAGCACAATCTTCACATAATCAAGTGAACAAGCAAGCATCAATCAATACCACAAAACTCAACCAAACTTCAAAAGCCAACAATCACCATCAATTACGCCTCAAATACCAACAATCCACAAGATAATCAATCACCAAAACTAGGAACATCGGTGCAATATAAATGAAGGAAACACATGAAACCCCCCCAAACTTAAATGAAACTCTAGTTGAATGCAAAGTTTGGGAATGAGTGTGTTACCTTAGAATTTTACCACCAACGAAACTCACCAAAGAAGCAAGCTACCGCCACCAATTGTCCCTTGAACCTTTAGCACCAAATCACCACTACCCTTGAGCTCCACCATGCATATCTCCCATCCTTGACCACCAACACAACACTCAACCTACAAAACAAAAACTAAACAAAAGATCAAACAAACTACAAATCTAAAAATAAAAGAAAGCAATAAAGAATGGGTTGCCTCCCATTTAGCGCTAAGTTTAACGTCTTCAAGCCGGACGGAAATAAAAGAACTCATCGGAAAGGCCATGGATATCGGTCCTCCTTCCCATTGTATTTCAACCTTTGAGCTTCAAACTCAAGAAGGCTCTTATGAATGGAAGACCAGTCATTCACATGTTTCTTCCATACTTTTATCGATGAATGTTCATATTGCTCCTTCCACATTGCCTTCTTCCATTGCTCTCCCTTTTTCCCAAGGATGCCCAAGCTCTTCTCAACTTCTTTCTTAAGATCAAAGCGATTAAGAGGCAAAATGAAATCAATAGAAGCATCAATATCAAGTAAAGTGCAAATTGAAGAGTTTAAAGGTTTAAAAATGCTCATTTCTCTCTCCAACTCATCTTGGGATGCTTGTTGATCTTCTTGTTCTTTGTTGCTCGTGTCCATTAAAGGACATTCCTCTTTATCTCTTTTGACAATCACCATTAAGCTCATTCCCGTGCTCATGTCTTCAAGTGGATATCTCTTTGCATCCATTCTCTCCTTCATGTGTGCAATGAAGAGCTTTTCGATAGTAGTCCTACCCTGTGGCCAAAACTCATTGCTTTCCCACTCTTGATAATGTACTTGATGAAGCTCTTCCATAAGTGGAGGAGGAGGTGGACGATACACCTCTTGAGGTGGTGGGGGAGGATATGGATATGGGTGATATGGGTGTTGAGGAGGAGGGTATTGATGTGGAGGATGAGATGGGTAATATGCTTGTGGTTGAGGTGGGTAAGGATAAGGATAATATCCTTGAAGAGGAGGTGGTGCTTCTTCATTCCTCCAATCTTGATAATAGGAGGGAACTTGTTGCATTTGATAATGATGATCAAAGTTCCTCCAATCATCGTAGCTCACATCTCCATGTTGTGGAGGATAAATCATACCATGTTGATCATAGCAATAATTCAATGAGTATTAATTATATCCATCCATCTCAATGAAGTGCACACCTACAAAGAACCAAAGTATCAAATTTCTCAAAATAAAAAGAAAATAAAATAAAGCAAGTAATGTAGCTAACACTAGTACTCAACTAACTCTAAGTCCCACTTATAACACTACGTCACCTCCCCGGCAGCGGCGCCATTGACTTGAACGAATTTTAGTCCATATATTTTGACTAACTACTTCCCCTCAAGCATAAGGGTTCGTAGTAGTATACACGTACGTATTTCGACCAAGTAGTATCGAACCACGAGAGGTGGGCTAGTGCAATGGATCCCTAGAGTTGTACGTCGTCATAACTAATGTAGCTACGGTTTCGGGAGCATTTTGAACTAAAGCTAAGAGGCAATCAAAGGAATTAAATTAAACTAAACACAATCCTAATAAATAAATTAACTACTAACCAAGAAAACAAGGAAATGACAATTAAAAGCAAATAACAACTACGAATGAAATTCGAAGAAGTGCAAGTGTGTGAATGCTTCGGGTGTTCTCTACCTAGTGAAATCGAGTGGGATTGCTTATACCGTTTTTATGCTTCAATTTGGATTTGCTAAGAGCATCAAGATGCTAGGATGAAAATCGTTTCCCTTCGGGTACTATAGCCTTACGTCTAAGGTGTTCCCAAACCCGGTAATAAGACATCTTCCTAATCCTCACCAACTACCCAAATAACCATTCAAGTAATTAATGTCTCTTAATGGGGTTCTAATACAATTAACTCTCTCTCGACGAATTAAAAGTATAATAAACGCATTTGTATACCAACAACTCACACCATAAATTTAAACATGCTCATGTAACTCTCGTCTACGCTAAACATGCCTCAAAATACGGATTAGTAGAAGCTAATACACAAAGCACCAATAAAACCCAATAAGAGAAGCAATAATCAAAATATCAACAATAATCAAAGCATAAACAATACACACATTCAATATTCACATGGTTTCAAACACCCAAAGCATAAAAAGCTTAGCCCATGATGTTTGAGAAAACACCCATGGCTAAAACAACAAAAGAAATATAAATAAGCAAGAAATTTACCATACAAAGCTTAAATAAAAGAAAAATATCACCTTGAGAGTCTTGAAATTCTTCCATTCTTACATGAAAATGAAATGCTCAAATGATTCTAACCTAAGAAAGCATAAAACTAACTAATGGTGTTTGAGGAGAAAAGCTCCTCAAACCCTAAGCTATCCACTCTTTTCTTTATCCCATGTTGAATGTGAAAATATGAGTTCTTGGTTGTGTGGGTTGTGTGGGGAATGAATTCTAGGGCTCCAAAATCTGATTGTGGGTGCTTTTTATAGCTTGGAGGAGTGTTTGAGACGAATTTTGCACTTAGGCCCTTGAAATCCTTTAAAATTCTCGAATTTTCGCGCATCAGCAAGTTGACTCGGTCAACCGAGTGGTTTGACTCGGCCAACCGAGTGAGTTGGAAGTCCAGAAACTGACCTGGAAGCAGATTTCACTCGGTCAACCGAGTGGGTTGACTCGGCTGCCCGAGTGGAATCTGTTTCAGTTTCACACTTTCTTGTTTCGTTCATATCTTGAGCTTCCGACCTCCGATTGACTTGATTCTTTTTTCCATTTCACTCATTTTTTCGAGACGCATCCAATGGTGCAATTATCTTCTTGACTTCATGAATTTTCAGACACGTATTTTACTTCCAAAGAAGTTCAATTTACCTAAAAAATAGCAAAACACATACCTTTCTCATTTCAAGTGCAATTAGTCAATTTAGTGTGAATAATGCAACAAAATCCTCAAAATTATGCAAAATAAACACATGAATTTCAAGCAATTTTCACACTAATCAACCCCCCCAAACTTAAAGTGTTGCTCGTCCCCGAGCAATGAAAGAAATATAGAACAAGGGGGAGGATTGCGAAGAAATTCAATCAAAATTGAATGAGTGATTGTCAACTTTCCTCAATCTAGTCAAGCCAAGAGGTACAAAAATCCGCAAACAAGTTCACAAGTTATGCTCAAATCAATGCAAGATTAAGTGCTCAATTCACAATTTCCTCACAAGTAAATGTATATCTCATCACTCAAGGTGTATATCAAGGAAATGTATGCTCTCAAAATCAAATCACACAAATGCACCACCATATGCTTGCCAAATGTCTAAGTTCTCCACCACATGAAAGTGTTCAATCAATGAATCAATAAGGACTTCACATTTGGTTGTAATGTAAGCTCTTTGGTTAAGGTAGAGAAGATTTGGATAAAGTGACTCATAAACTAATGGAGCAAGAAGGAAAGTTGCAATTGATCAAGTTGCAACTCAAAGTTCTCTATCTCACATAATTTACTTACTTCTTTTCTTTTTAAGAACATTCTTCACCACCAACCAACCAACACTTTTGAATTGAAGCTCTACCAAATTTTTGTGCACAAGAGAGTTTTCTTTTTCGATTTTTCTTTTCTCATCAACTCAATCTTTTTTTTTTTTTTTTTTTTGCACAACTCACAATTCATCTTTTTCTCTTTTTTTTTTTCAATCTTTTCACTTTTCAACCAAACAAATCCACCAAATTCACATTTCACCTCAATTCAACCACATTTGTCAACATTCAAGCTCTACTAGTTCATAGGAAAATTAGGCTCATAAAAGATAGACAATGGGCTAAATATGTAGATTGCCAAAGAATATAAGTCAATAGGCTCAAAGTGGCTAACTACGGAAAAATTGCATTCGGTATGGAAAATTTGGCCAAGTAACTATTCAAAACAAAGATGGCCTTATATCACTTTCAAAAATCTCACACAAAAAGTAGCCTCAAACAAGACAATTGGCAAGTTCTAGAGTACACAAGCATGAATGATACTCACATGAAGGAAAATAGACCATAAGATATGAAAGTCTAAAGGCTCTAAAGCTCACAAGCTTGTCTAATCATGAATTGAGAGCACCAAATCAAGCACAATCTTCACATAATCAAGTGAACAAGCAAGCATCAATCAATACCACAAAACTCAACCAAACTTCAAAAGCCAACAATCACCATCAATTACGCCTCAAATACCAACAATCCACAAGATAATCAATCACCAAAACTAGGAACATCGGTGCAATATAAATGAAGGAAACACATGAAACCCCCCCAAACTTAAATGAAACTCTAGTTGAATGCAAAGTTTGGGAATGAGTGTGTTACCTTAGAATTTTACCACCAACGAAACTCACCAAAGAAGCAAGCTACCGCCACCAATTGTCCCTTGAACCTTTAGCACCAAATCACCACTACCCTTGAGCTCCACCATGCATATCTCCCATCCTTGACCACCAACACAACACTCAACCTACAAAACAAAAACTAAACAAAAGATCAAACAAACTACAAATCTAAAAATAAAAGAAAGCAATAAAGAATGGGTTGCCTCCCATTTAGCGCTAAGTTTAACGTCTTCAAGCCGGACGGAAATAAAAGAACTCATCGGAAAGGCCATGGATATCGGTCCTCCTTCCCATTGTATTTCAACCTTTGAGCTTCAAACTCAAGAAGGCTCTTATGAATGGAAGACCAGTCATTCACATGTTTCTTCCATACTTTTATCGATGAATGTTCATATTGCTCCTTCCACATTGCCTTCTTCCATTGCTCTCCCTTTTTCCCAAGGATGCCCAAGCTCTTCTCAACTTCTTTCTTAAGATCAAAGCGATTAAGAGGCAAAATGAAATCAATAGAAGCATCAATATCAAGTAAAGTGCAAATTGAAGAGTTTAAAGGTTTAAAAATGCTCATTTCTCTCTCCAACTCATCTTGGGATGCTTGTTGATCTTCTTGTTCTTTGTTGCTCGTGTCCATTAAAGGACATTCCTCTTTATCTCTTTTGACAATCACCATTAAGCTCATTCCCGTGCTCATGTCTTCAAGTGGATATCTCTTTGCATCCATTCTCTCCTTCATGTGTGCAATGAAGAGCTTTTCGATAGTAGTCCTACCCTGTGGCCAAAACTCATTGCTTTCCCACTCTTGATAATGTACTTGATGAAGCTCTTCCATAAGTGGAGGAGGAGGTGGACGATACACCTCTTGAGGTGGTGGGGGAGGATATGGATATGGGTGATATGGGTGTTGAGGAGGAGGGTATTGATGTGGAGGATGAGATGGGTAATATGCTTGTGGTTGAGGTGGGTAAGGATAAGGATAATATCCTTCAAGAGGAGGTGGTGCTTCTTCATTCCTCCAATCTTGATAATAGGAGGGAACTTGTTGCATTTGATAATGATGATCAAAGTTCCTCCAATCATCGTAGCTCACATCTCCATGTTGTGGAGGATAAATCATACCATGTTGATCATAGCAATAATTCAATGGGTATTAATTATATCCATCCATCTCAATGAAGTGCACACCTACAAAGAACCAAAGTATCAAATTTCTCAAAATAAAAAGAAAATAAAATAAAGCAAGTAATGTAGCTAACACTAGTACTCAACTAACTCTAAGTCCCACTTATAACACTACGTCACCTCCCCGGCAGCGGCGCCATTGACTTGAACGAATTTTAGTCCATATATTTTGACTAACTACTTCCCCTCAAGCATAAGGGTTCGTAGTAGTATACACGTACGTATTTCGACCAAGTAGTATCGAACCACGAGAGGTGGGCTAGTGCAATGGATCCCTAGAGTTGTACGTCGTCATAACTAATGTAGCTACGGTTTCGGGAGCATTTTGAACTAAAGCTAAGAGGCAATCAAAGGAATTAAATTAAACTAAACACAATCCTAATAAATAAATTAACTACTAACCAAGAAAACAAGGAAATGACAATTAAAAGCAAATAACAACTACGAATGAAATTCGAAGAAGTGCAAGTGTGTGAATGCTTCGGGTGTTCTCTACCTAGTGAAATCGAGTGGGATTGCTTATACCGTTTTTATGCTTCAATTTGGATTTGCTAAGAGCATCAAGATGCTAGGATGAAAATCGTTTCCCTTCGGGTACTATAGCCTTACGTCTAAGGTGTTCCCAAACCCGGTAATAAGACATCTTCCTAATCCTCACCAACTACCCAAATAACCATTCAAGTAATTAATGTCTCTTAATGGGGTTCTAATACAATTAACTCTCTCTCGACGAATTAAAAGTATAATAAACGCATTTGTATACCAACAACTCACACCATAAATTTAAACATGCTCATGTAACTCTCGTCTACGCTAAACATGCCTCAAAATACGGATTAGTAGAAGCTAATACACAAAGCACCAATAAAACCCAATAAGAGAAGCAATAATCAAAATATCAACAATAATCAAAGCATAAACAATACACACATTCAATATTCACATGGTTTCAAACACCCAAAGCATAAAAAGCTTAGCCCATGATGTTTGAGAAAACACCCATGGCTAAAACAACAAAAGAAATATAAATAAGCAAGAAATTTACCATACAAAGCTTAAATAAAAGAAAAATATCACCTTGAGAGTCTTGAAATTCTTCCATTCTTACATGAAAATGAAATGCTCAAATGATTCTAACCTAAGAAAGCATAAAACTAACTAATGGTGTTTGAGGAGAAAAGCTCCTCAAACCCTAAGCTATCCACTCTTTTCTTTATCCCATGTTGAATGTGAAAATATGAGTTCTTGGTTGTGTGGGTTGTGTGGGGAATGAATTCTAGGGCTCCAAAATCTGATTGTGGGTGCTTTTTATAGCTTGGAGGAGTGTTTGAGACGAATTTTGCACTTAGGCCCTTGAAATCCTTTAAAATTCTCGAATTTTCGCGCATCAGCAAGTTGACTCGGTCAACCGAGTGGTTTGACTCGGCCAACCGAGTGAGTTGGAAGTCCAGAAACTGACCTGGAAGCAGATTTCACTCGGTCAACCGAGTGGGTTGACTCGGCTGCCCGAGTGGAATCTGTTTCAGTTTCACACTTTCTTGTTTCGTTCATATCTTGAGCTTCCGACCTCCGATTGACTTGATTCTTTTTTCCATTTCACTCATTTTTTCGAGACGCATCCAATGGTGCAATTATCTTCTTGACTTCATGAATTTTCAGACACTTATTTTACTTCCAAAGAAGTTCAATTTACCTAAAAAATAGCAAAACACATACCTTTCTCATTTCAAGTGCAATTAGTCAATTTAGTGTGAATAATGCAACAAAATCCTCAAAATTATGCAAAATAAACACATGAATTTCAAGCAATTTTCACACTAATCAACCCCCCCAAACTTAAAGTGTTGCTCGTCCCCGAGCAATGAAAGAAATATAGAACAAGGGGGAGGATTGCGAAGAAATTCAATCAAAATTGAATGAGTGATTGTCAACTTTCCTCAATCTAGTCAAGCCAAGAGGTACAAAAATCCGCAAACAAGTTCACAAGTTATGCTCAAATCAATGCAAGATTAAGTGCTCAATTCACAATTTCCTCACAAGTAAATGTATATCTCATCACTCAAGGTGTATATCAAGGAAATGTATGCTCTCAAAATCAAATCACACAAATGCACCACCATATGCTTGCCAAATGTCTAAGTTCTCCACCACATGAAAGTGTTCAATCAATGAATCAATAAGGACTTCACATTTGGTTGTAATGTAAGCTCTTTGGTTAAGGTAGAGAAGATTTGGATAAAGTGACTCATAAACTAATGGAGCAAGAAGGAAGGTTGCAATTGATCAAGTTGCAACTCAAAGTTCTCTATCTCACATAATTTACTTACTTCTTTTCTTTTTAAGAACATTCTTCACCACCAACCAACCAACACTTTTGAATTGAAGCTCTACCAAATTTTTGTGCACAAGAGAGTTTTCTTTTTCGATTTTTCTTTTCTCATCAACTCAATCTTTTTTTTTTTTTTTTTTTTTGCACAACTCACAATTCATCTTTTTCTCTTTTTTTTTTTCAATCTTTTCACTTTTCAACCAAACAAATCCACCAAATTCACATTTCACCTCAATTCAACCACATTTGTCAACATTCAAGCTCTACTAGTTCATAGGAAAATTAGGCTCATAAAAGATAGACAATGGGCTAAATATGTAGATTGCCAAAGAATATAAGTCAATAGGCTCAAAGTGGCTAACTACGGAAAAATTGCATTCGGTATGGAAAATTTGGCCAAGTAACTATTCAAAACAAAGATGGCCTTATATCACTTTCAAAAATCTCACACAAAAAGTAGCCTCAAACAAGACAATTGGCAAGTTCTAGAGTACACAAGCATGAATGATACTCACATGAAGGAAAATAGACCATAAGATATGAAAGTCTAAAGGCTCTAAAGCTCACAAGCTTGTCTAATCATGAATTGAGAGCACCAAATCAAGCACAATCTTCACATAATCAAGTGAACAAGCAAGCATCAATCAATACCACAAAACTCAACCAAACTTCAAAAGCCAACAATCACCATCAATTACGCCTCAAATACCAACAATCCACAAGATAATCAATCACCAAAACTAGGAACATCGGTGCAATATAAATGAAGGAAACACATGAAACCCCCCCAAACTTAAATGAAACTCTAGTTGAATGCAAAGTTTGGGAATGAGTGTGTTACCTTAGAATTTTACCACCAACGAAACTCACCAAAGAAGCAAGCTACCGCCACCAATTGTCCCTTGAACCTTTAGCACCAAATCACCACTACCCTTGAGCTCCACCATGCATATCTCCCATCCTTGACCACCAACACAACACTCAACCTACAAAACAAAAACTAAACAAAAGATCAAACAAACTACAAATCTAAAAATAAAAGAAAGCAATAAAGAATGGGTTGCCTCCCATTTAGCGCTAAGTTTAACGTCTTCAAGCCGGACGGAAATAAAAGAACTCATCGGAAAGGCCATGGATATCGGTCCTCCTTCCCATTGTATTTCAACCTTTGAGCTTCAAACTCAAGAAGGCTCTTATGAATGGAAGACCAGTCATTCACATGTTTCTTCCATACTTTTATCGATGAATGTTCATATTGCTCCTTCCACATTGCCTTCTTCCATTGCTCTCCCTTTTTCCCAAGGATGCCCAAGCTCTTCTCAACTTCTTTCTTAAGATCAAAGCGATTAAGAGGCAAAATGAAATCAATAGAAGCATCAATATCAAGTAAAGTGCAAATTGAAGAGTTTAAAGGTTTAAAAATGCTCATTTCTCTCTCCAACTCATCTTGGGATGCTTGTTGATCTTCTTGTTCTTTGTTGCTCGTGTCCATTAAAGGACATTCCTCTTTATCTCTTTTGACAATCACCATTAAGCTCATTCCCGTGCTCATGTCTTCAAGTGGATATCTCTTTGCATCCATTCTCTCCTTCATGTGTGCAATGAAGAGCTTTTCGATAGTAGTCCTACCCTGTGGCCAAAACTCATTGCTTTCCCACTCTTGATAATGTACTTGATGAAGCTCTTCCATAAGTGGAGGAGGAGGTGGACGATACACCTCTTGAGGTGGTGGGGGAGGATATGGATATGGGTGATATGGGTGTTGAGGAGGAGGGTATTGATGTGGAGGATGAGATGGGTAATATGCTTGTGGTTGAGGTGGGTAAGGATAAGGATAATATCCTTCAAGAGGAGGTGGTGCTTCTTCATTCCTCCAATCTTGATAATAGGAGGGAACTTGTTGCATTTGATAATGATGATCAAAGTTCCTCCAATCATCGTAGCTCACATCTCCATGTTGTGGAGGATAAATCATACCATGTTGATCATAGCAATAATTCAATGGGTATTAATTATATCCATCCATCTCAATGAAGTGCACACCTACAAAGAACCAAAGTATCAAATTTCTCAAAATAAAAAGAAAATAAAATAAAGCAAGTAATGTAGCTAACACTAGTACTCAACTAACTCTAAGTCCCACTTATAACACTACGTCACCTCCCCGGCAGCGGCGCCATTGACTTGAACGAATTTTAGTCCATATATTTTGACTAACTACTTCCCCTCAAGCATAAGGGTTCGTAGTAGTATACACGTACGTATTTCGACCAAGTAGTATCGAACCACGAGAGGTGGGCTAGTGCAATGGATCCCTAGAGTTGTACGTCGTCATAACTAATGTAGCTACGGTTTCGGGAGCATTTTGAACTAAAGCTAAGAGGCAATCAAAGGAATTAAATTAAACTAAACACAATCCTAATAAATAAATTAACTACTAACCAAGAAAACAAGGAAATGACAATTAAAAGCAAATAACAACTACGAATGAAATTCGAAGAAGTGCAAGTGTGTGAATGCTTCGGGTGTTCTCTACCTAGTGAAATCGAGTGGGATTGCTTATACCGTTTTTATGCTTCAATTTGGATTTGCTAAGAGCATCAAGATGCTAGGATGAAAATCGTTTCCCTTCGGGTACTATAGCCTTACGTCTAAGGTGTTCCCAAACCCGGTAATAAGACATCTTCCTAATCCTCACCAACTACCCAAATAACCATTCAAGTAATTAATGTCTCTTAATGGGGTTCTAATACAATTAACTCTCTCTCGACGAATTAAAAGTATAATAAACGCATTTGTATACCAACAACTCACACCATAAATTTAAACATGCTCATGTAACTCTCGTCTACGCTAAACATGCCTCAAAATACGGATTAGTAGAAGCTAATACACAAAGCACCAATAAAACCCAATAAGAGAAGCAATAATCAAAATATCAACAATAATCAAAGCATAAACAATACACACATTCAATATTCACATGGTTTCTCACACCCAAAGCATAAAAAGCTTAGCCCATGATGTTTGAGAAAACACCCATGGCTAAAACAACAAAAGAAATATAAATAAACAAGAAATTTACCATACAAAACTTAAATAAAAGAAAAATATCACCTTGAGAGTCTTGAAATTCTTCCATTCTTACATGAAAATGAAATGCTCAAATGATTCTAACCTAAGAAAGCATAAAACTAACTAATGGTGTTTGAGGAGAAAAGCTCCTCAAACCCTAAGCTATCCACTCTTTTCTTTATCCCATGTTGAATGTGAAAATATGAGTTCTTGGTTGTGTGGGTTGTGTGGGGAATGAATTCTAGGGCTCCAAAATCTGATTGTGGGTGCTTTTTATAGCTTGGAGGAGTGTTTGAGACGAATTTTGCACTTAAGCCCTTGAAATCCTTTAAAATTCTCGAATTTTCGCGCATCAGCAAGTTGACTCGGTCAACCGAGTGGTTTGACTCGGCCAACCGAGTGAGTTGGAAGTCCAGAAACTGACCTGGAAGCAGATTTCACTCGGTCAACCGAGTGGGTTGACTCGGCTGCCCGAGTGGAATCTGTTTCAGTTTCACACTTTCTTGTTTCGTTCATATCTTGAGCTTCCGACCTCCGATTGACTTGATTCTTTTTTCCATTTCACTCATTTTTTCGAGACGCATCCAATGGTGCAATTATCTTCTTGACTTCATGAATGTTCAGACACGTATTTTACTTCCAAAGAAGTTCAATTTACCTAAAAAATAGCAAAACACATACCTTTCTCATTTCAAGTGCAATTAGTCAATTTAGTGTGAATAATGCAACAAAATCCTCAAAATTATGCAAAATAAACACATGAATTTCAAGCAATTTTCACACTAATCACACATCAATGTAAACGGCTCCTTCCAATCCGGTGCTACCAAAATTGGAGTATTGATCAACGCTTCCTTCAAGGCACTAAAAGCATTCAAACAAACATCATCAAAAACATAAGGAACATCTTTCTCAAGTAAGTGTGAAAGGGGCTTAGATAAATTAGAGAAATTTTTAATGAACCGTCTATAAAAGCCGGCGTGCCCCAAGAATGAACGAATTCCTCTCTCGTTTGATGGAGGAGGAAGCTTCTCTATTGCCACTATCTTTGCCCGATCAACCTGCAAACCTTGAGAAGATATATGATGACCAAGTACCACCCCCTCCTTGACCATGAAATGGCACTTTTCCCAATTAAGGACAAGGTTGGTATCTTGGCATCGTTTAAGCACTAACTCCAAATGTTCCAAACATGTGTCAAATGAAGTACCAAAAACCGAAAAGTCATCCATGAACACTTCCATTACCTTCTCAATCAAATCATGAAAAATAGACATCATGCACCTTTGGAATGTTGCCGGTGCATTGCATAACCCAAAGGGCATGCGTCTCCAAGCAAACGTTCCATAGGAACATGTGAAGGTTGTCTTCTCTTGGTCTTCGGGAGCAATCATTATTTGATTGTACCCGGAATAACCATCGAGGAAGCAATAGTAAGCAAATCCACCAAGCCTATCTAGCATTTGATCCATAAAGGGGAGGGGAAAGTGATCCTTACATGTAGCCTTATTCAACTCTCTATAATCCACACACACTCTCCACCCGGTTGCTACCCGTGTAGCAATTACCTCATTTTTATCGGTCGTGATGACCGTCATACCCCCCTTTTTAGAAACGACATGCAATGGTGAAACCCATGGACTATCACTAATGGGAAAAATCATACCCGAGTCTAAGAACTTGATTACCTCTTTTCTAATGACTTCTTGCAAAATAGGATTTACTCGTCTTTGAGGTTGGACTATAGGTTTAACATCACTCTCGGTCCTAATCCTATGCATGCATATAGATGGATTAATACCCTTCAAGTCATCAATGGTCCAACCTAAGGCTTTCTTATTCCTAGCAAGCACAACCAACAATTTATCCAACTCAACATCATTCAACAAAGAGGAAACGATAACGGGGTACCTCATTTCGTTATCCAAGTAAGCATACTTGAGGTGCTCCGGTAATGGCTTCATCTTTTCCTTATTTTCTTCCGAACCTTGTCCTCCTTCTACGGGGATATGAAGCGGTAATATTGGAGGTCTCCTTCTCATCTCCATTGCATCAACCTCTTCTATTGATTCCCTATAAGAACTTGGCAAAAAATCATTAGAGACAATCAAAGAATCACATAGAAATGAAGAATTAGAATGAGTTAAAGAGGTATTAGAGAAATCTTCCCATTCATCTTGCACAATGTTGTCAACAACATCTAAGAAATTGCAAGACTCCACTTCTCCAAGCTCTTTCAAAGACTTGTAAATTGAAAATGTGATTTCTTCATGATTGAAACTCAATTTCAATTCTCTTTTCTTCACATTGATCATTGCCTCCCCCGTTGCAAGAAACGGTCTTCCCAAGATCAAAGGGACGTGCTCATCTTCCGCCATGTCAAGAATGACGAAGTCCACGGGAAATATAAATCGGTCCACTTTCACCAACACATCCTCAACGATCCCTCTTGGTGTCTTCACCGATCGGTCGGCTAGATGCAAGGTCATGGTCGTTGGTAACAACTCCCCCATATCCAACCTCTTGTAAATCGAATAGGGCATGAGGTTGATGCTTGCCCCAAGGTCACATAACGCCCATATTGCTTCACTACCCCCGATTTCACAAGGAATGGTGAAACTCCCCGGATCTTCCAACTTTTTGGGTAGGCTTCTTTGTAGTAGGGCACTACATTCCTCCGAAAGGTTGATTGCTTGATGACTTCCAAGCTTCTTCTTGTTAGCAATCAAATCCTTTAGAAACTTCATATAGTGTGGCATTTGATCCAAGGCATCAAGAAGAGGGAGATTAATATGGATCTTCTTAAAGATTTCCATGAACTTGCTAAACTTCTCGTTCAACCTCTTCTTCATATACCTTTGAGGAAAGGGAAGTGGTACATGAGTAATGGGGATCCCCCATTTGTCACATGGTACATCATGCTTCTTCTCTCTTAGCTCCTTAGCAATCTTCCACTTTGGAGTCCTTGGACTCTTCACTCCCTCATCCCCACTTTCCTCCTCTTTCTTTTCTTTCTCTTCGTTTTCATCATTCTTCATTTCTTCAACTTCCAACTCCTCATTTTGCTTTCCTTCCTCAACTTCCTCAATCTCCTCATCGACTTTCTCATCATCAACATCCGTGGGCATTTTTGGTCCTTCGTAAGAAGTGCCACTCCTCAACTTAATGGCTTTACAATGCTCTTTCGGATTCACTTCGGTTGTCGATGGAAATTTTCCTTTGTTAGGTTGAGACCCAATTGAAGTTGCCAATTGTCCCATTTGGAATTCTATTGATTTTTGACTACTCATAAGTTGGCTAATCATGGATTCCATTGATTTTTGGTTACTCGTGAGTTGGGCAAGCATCGAGTCGGTAGATTTTTGGTTACTCATGAGTTGGGCAAGGATGGAGTCGGATGCTTCGGATTTCTTCTCACTTGTCTCCATTCTCTTCATGAGGAATGCAAGAAGCTCATCCGTGGAGGACTTCCCTTCTCCACTTGGGAGTTTTGCTCCGGGATCAAATCCGGGAGGATATTGAATAGCACCTTTAGGATTCGAATATGACAAATTCTCATTCCTCCGAAAATTCGGGTTTTGAGGGGCTTGGTATTGAGGGGATGGTCCCCCTTGTCCTTGAGATGATGAAGATTGCCCTTGGAATCGGTTTTGAGGAGGAGCTTGATATCCTTGGCCACGATTTTGATATGGTGGTTGGCCTTGATATTGTTGGTTCCCTTGAAAATTTTGTGGATATCCTTGTTGACCCATGTATTGCACTTCTTCCATATGTCCCAATTGAGGATCTTCTTGCACAAAGGATAGATGATTATCTCTTGTTTGAGATAAAACATTTACCTTTTCAATGAGTGTAGACATCATTGCTCTTATGCTATCATTAGCATCCACTTGGGCTACCCGATTTTGTGCTCCACGGTCTACTCTCGTCTTGAAAGTATTGCTTGCTATCCCCTCTATTATGTCATTGATCTCCTCCACCGATTTCATCCAAATTGAACCCCCCGCACAAGCATCAATGTGGTGTTGATCTTCCAATCGCAACCCACCAACGAACCAACATGTTGTTTGTTCTATTGGGAAACCATGATGGGGGCATGTGATGAGAAGACTCGTAAACCTTTCCCATGCTTCTTTGATTCCCTCATTTGGACCTTGTTTGAACGTAGAGATCTTTTGCTTGGCTTCCATCGTCTTTGAAGGAGGGTAGTACTTCAATAGGAATCTTTTCTTCAAATCTTCCCAAGTCCTAACTTCTCCGGCGGGAATGCTTGATTGTAGCCAAGCTTTTGCTTTCCCCGACAATGTAAACGGAAATAACCTCATCTTTTTAGCATCTTTCGACACTCCATTTTGCTTGAGAGTGTCGGCTATCTCCAAGAATTGAGCAAGATGTTCATTCAGGTCTTCCTCAAATCCTTCCTCCGTCCTTCCTTCAAATTGTCTCTCCCTCAACATCCTTAATAAAGAGGCACTAATCTCGAAGTTGTTTGCCTCCACCCTTGGTCTTGCCAACCCATCGTAATGCTCCCTAGGTTGAGGCTCAAAATATTCCCTCATTGGCCTTCCATGATACACACGTTGAGGTTCTTCTATATGTTGAGGTGGAGGAACATATTCTTCTTGGATTTGTTGATGTGGAGGATATTGGTAAAGTGGAGGATATGGGTGTTGATGGAGTGGATATGGATGAGGTGGAGGTGGTGGATAGTAGGCTTGTTGTGGAGGTGGATAAGGGTAAGGATTGTATCCTTGATATGGAAGGTGGTTTTGGGGTGGATATTGTGGATTGGGAACTTGGAGATTTGGTGGTGGGTTTGAGATTTGAGGTGGATTCCCTCCAACTTGATTTCCAACTTGATGATTCTCTCTTTGAAGCTCATCTTCTCCATTTGGTGGAGGATTCATCTCTTCAATGTTTTCCATCTCAAGTGGTTCTTCTATGACTCTTTGACGGTTTCTACTTCGATTCCTTCTTCTTGCGTGTGCCTCGATCTCAAGGTCTAACGGTTCAAGGTTTCCTCCACGTGATCTTGTGATCATGCACCTACAAAAGGAAAATGTCAAAGCCCACAAAGAGAAACAAAAAAATAAGATAACGAAAAAGAAATGCTACTACCAACAACACTCAACAAACTCTAAGTTTCACTAATAACACTCGCTTAAGTCCCCGGCAGCGGCGCCATTGACTTGTTCGGCCGAGTCAATGGCGCCGCTGCCAGGGACTTAAGCGAGTGTTATTAGTGAAACTTAGAGTTTGTTGAGTGTTATTGATAGTAGCATTTCTTTTTGTTATTTTGTTTTTGTTCATCTTTGTGGGCTTTGACACTTCTCTTTTGTAGGTGCATGATCACAAGATCACGTGGAGGAAACCTTGAACCATTAGACCTTGAGATCGAGGCACACGCAAGAAGAAGGAATCGAAGTAGAAACATTCAAAGAGTCATAGAAGAACCACTTGAGATGGAAAACATTGAAGAGATGAATCCTCCACCAAATGGAGATGAAGAGCTTCAAAGAGAGAATCATCAAGTTGGAAATCAAGTTGGAGGGGATCCACCTCAAAACCAAAATCCACCACCAAACCTCCAATTTCCCAATCCACAATATCCACCCCAAAACCACCTTCCATATCAAGGATACAATCCTTACCCTTATCCACCTCCACAACAAGCCTACTATCCACCACCTCCACCTCATCCATATCCACTCCATCAACACCCATATCCTCCACTCTACCAATATCCTCCACCTCAACAAATCCAAGAAGAATATGTTCCTCCACCTCAACATATAGAAGAACCTCAACGTGTGTACCATGGAAGGCCAATGAGGGAATATTTTGAGCCTCAACCTAGGGAGCATTACGATGGGTTGGCAAGACCAAGGGTGGAGGCAAACAACTTCGAGATTAGTGCCTCTTTATTAAGGATGTTGAGGGAGAGACAATTTGAAGGAAGGACGGAGGAAGGATTTGAGGAAGACCCAAATGAACATCTTGCTCAATTCTTGGAGATAGCCGACACTCTCAAGCAAAATGGAGTGTCGGAAGATGCTAAAAAGATGAGGCTATTTCCATTTACATTGTCGGGGAAAGCAAAAGCTTGGCTCCAATCAAGCATTCCCGCCGGAGAAGTGAGGACGTGGGAAGATTTGAAGAAAAGATTTCTATTGAAGTACTACCCTCCTTCAAAGACGATGGAAGCCAAGCAAAAGATCTCGACGTTCAAACAAGGTCCAAATGAGGGAATCAAAGAGGCATGGGAAAGGTTTACGAGTCTTCTCATCACATGCCCCCATCATGGTTTCCCAATAGAACAAACAACTTGTTGGTTCGTTGGTGGGTTACGATTGGAAGATCAACACCACATTGATGCTTGTGCGGGGGGTTCAATTTGGATGAAATCGGTGGAGGAGATCAATGACATAATCGAGGGGATATCAAGCAATACTTTCAAGACGAGAGTAGACCGTGGAGCACAAAATCGGGTAGCCCAAGTGGATGCTAATGATAGCATAAGAGCAATGATGACTACACTCATTGAAAATGTGAATGTTTTATCTCAAACAAGAGATAATCATTTATCCTTTGTGCAAGAAGATCCTCAAATGGGACATATGGAAGAAGTGCAATACATGGGTCAACAAGGATATCCACAAAATTTTCAAGGGAACCGACAATATCAAGGCCAACCACCATATCAAAATCGTGGTCAAGGATATCAAGCACCTCCTCAAAACCGATTCCAAGGGCAATCTTCATCATCTCAAGGACAAGGGGGACCATCCCCTCAATACCAAGCTCCTCTAAACCCGAATTTTCGGAGGAATGACAATTTGTCATATTCGAATCCTAAAGGTGCTATTCAATATCCTCCTGGATTTGATCCCGGAGCAAAACTCCCAAGTGGAGAAGGGAAGTCCTCCACGGATGAGCTTCTTGCACTCCTCATGAAGAGAATGGAGACAAGTGAGAAGAAATCCGAAGCATCCGACTCCATCCTTGCCCAACTCATGAGTAACCAAAAATCTACCGACTCGATGCTTGCCCAACTCACGAGTAACCAAAAATCAATGGAATCCATGATTAGCCAACTTATGAGTAATAAAAAATCAATGGAATTCCAATTGGGACAATTGGCAACTTCCATCGGATCTCAACATACAAAGGGTAAATTGCCCTCAAACACCGAGGTAAACCCACGTGAGCATTGTAATGCTATTACAATTTCAAGTGGTGAACATTATGGAGTTTCTTCAATTGAATTGGAAGGGGGTGAAGTGTTGAAGGGAAAAGAAAGGGAGGAAGAGGAAAAGAAGAGGATAGAAAAAGTTGGAAGTGGAGAGGTTGCTCCAAGAATTCCAAAGTGGAGAATTGCCAAAGATTTGAAAAAGAAGAAGCTTGAGGTACCTTGTGATAAATGGGGGGTGCCCATTACATATGAACCACTTCCATACCCGGGAAGATACATGAAGAAAATGGATGAGAAGTTTGGGAAGTTTTTGGATATCTTCAAGAAAATCCACATTGATCTTCCACTTTCGGATGCTTTAGAGCAAGTACCTCATTACATGAAGTTTCTAAAGGATGCAATAGCAAACAAGAAGAAACTAGTGGATGATGAGAAGATCAAGTTGACCGAAGAGTGTAGTGCTATCCTTCAACGAACTCCTCCCGAAAAGCTCAAGGATCCCGGTAGTTTCACTCTCCCATGTGAGATTGGTGATGGTCCCATGATGAAAGCTCTTTGTGATTTGGGAGCTAGCATCAATTTGATGCCACTTTCAATCTTCAAGCGTTTGGGACTTGGAGAAGTAGTGCCCACATCAATTACTCTCCAATTAGCGGATCGTTCCATCACCCATCCTAAAGGGATCATTGAAGATGTATTGGTGAAGATTGACAAGTTCATCATTCCGGCCGACTTCGTGGTGTTAGATATGAAAGAAGATGCAAATATCCCATTGATTCTTGGGAGGCCGTTTCTTGCCACGGGGGGAGCAAACATCAATTTGAGAAAAGGGGAGGTAACATTGGAGGTGAATGGAGAGAAAGTGATTTTCTCCAAGTATGGCTCAATTGAGAGTTCCCCAAGAAAGAAGGAATCCCCCTCCATCCAAGAATGTGACATTTATGTGAAAGAGCCATTACCAAAAGTCCCATTGAAAGATCCGGGAGATGATAACAAATTGAAGCAAACTCCCAAACTTGAGCAAAACTCAAGTTTGGGGGAGTTTTATAAGGAGAAGAGTTTTGATAAGTTCCTTGAGGGTAGTGAAGATGAAGAGGGAAGAAGAAAGAGTTCAAAAGAGAGAAAGATTGAGAAGGGATTTGAAATTGGAGATACGGTGGTATGGGGCACTTTGGGAGTGATGGAAGTCCTTGGAAAGATGAAGCTCAAAGAACGGAAAATGTTGGTCATGAAGAAATTGGTCTATGGAGGAGGCATTGCGTTGGAAAGTGAGGAGGATGAAGTGTTCATCACCGATGATCACAATGTCAAGTACTATCATCCTACATTCAAAGAAAGGGAAGTATGAACTTGTTAAGTTCCGTCCGACATAGGACGTTAAACCTAGCGCTAAATGGGAGGCAACCCATTTTTACTTGCTTTATTTCATTTCTTGCTAATTTTATTTGCTTTGTTAGTTTAGTTTGATGTGTTTGCGAGTTTTGATGTAGTTGGAGAAGCTTGGATCGAATAGACAAGTGGATTGAAAGTGGAACTTGGTGCTTAGAAGAAGGTGTAGCTATAGCAATCGTAAGAGGTACGCCCACCCCAATTCTTAGGAATTGCATAGCAATTACTAAGTTTGGGGGGTAGTGGAATTTATATTCTTGTTTATGACATTGATTGCTTAGCTACTCTTAGTGTTAATTGTTGAGATAGTGGCCCATGTGTGTAGATTTGTATGTTTAGCACTTGGTGTCAATATCAATGCAACACTATTTTTCCAAACTTTTAATTGCTTTGCAATGAAAAAGTTTGGGGGGGGGGGGGTATGTTCGTTTTTACATTTTCTATTGACACCAATGTGTACTCTTGTGTATGTGTGTAATTTGAGCTTAAATGATCATTGAGACACATTTGATGGTGATTTGTTGTGAATTTGATTCCTTGAACGTGTACATGATTGGAATGAATCATCTTGTTTGTGTTGTTGTCATCTTGTTGCTTATGGATGTTTTGCATACACAATGACGTAACAATTTTTCTTAACAACTCCCAATTTTTCTTAAAGAAACCGAAGTTGAAGCCATCGGGCCCAGGGCTCTTTGCGTTCTCGCAATCTTTCAGTGCCTCGCGGACTTCTGCTTCGGTGAACGGGGCTGTAAGTCTCTCATTCTCCTGCTGTGAAATCTATTTATCCGCAAAACCTGTTGCTGGAATGGGTCTCGGCGTAGTCTCCTTTTTGAAGTGTTGCTGGAAATGCTCAAAAACTGATTTCTTAATTTCTGCCACCTCCTCTAGCCATACTCCGTTGACCTTTAGCCCCACTAGTTCATTTCTTTTTCGTCTCCTATTAATGAGGTTGTGGAAAAAACGAGAGTTGCCATCTCCTTCTTTTATCCATATACATCTTGCCTTTTGGAATTCAATGCTGTTTTTATATTTTAGCTCCCTCAGAAGTCGGGCTGACCTTCTGTTTCTTTCTATTGATTCTGCCTCCTCAAGCCCAAGAGCTTCATCAATCATATCCAGCCTTCTAATCTCTTCTTTGTGTTCCTCTATGTTGTTATCAATTCGACCAAAGACCTATTTGTTCCACTCCTTAAGATCCATTTTCAGACATTTCAGTTTTTCCTTTAAAACATAGCTTCCCCAACCCTGAATATCGTAGCTTCTCCATTTCTCCGACACAAAGGATTTGAACTCTGGGTGTGTCAACCAAGCATTAAGGCACCTAAAAGGTTTAGGGCCCCAATCCTTGGTTTTGATTTCTAGCATAATCGGGCAGTGGTCCGATACCGTCCTCCGGAGGCCCTTTAGGTATGTATCAGGCCACTGGTTTAACCAGTTTTGGTTTACCAACGCTCTATCCAGTCTACTCTTGCATTTTCCGTCGACCTTGTACCACGTGAATTTTCTCCCATGTAGTGGGAGATCGATCAAATTGGCATTCTCAATGAATCTATTAAAGGTCCTGATGTCCCTTCGACAGTTCCCAGACCCCAATCCATCCCTCTCTGATTCATATCTGACCGAGTTAAAATCCCCGATAACACACAAGCATGTTTCCGGATTCCGGTCCACCACCATACCAATTCTTTCCCATAATTCTTCCTTCTCAGGCGAGGTGCAAGGTGCATATACGTTAATAATTACACATGGAATTCTGTCCTGGCCCCAAAATCCATTTAAAACTGTAACCCCAGACATAAACCACGAGCTAGAGCATGAAAGTACCTCAGTATTCCAAATTGTTATGATGCCTCCTGATCTTCCTGCTGCGGGGTTTGAGATCCACTCCATGTTGTTGTTTCCCCACATGGATCGACAAATTGTCTCATCTACGTTCTCCATCTTTGATTCTTGTACATAGCATACTTCCACTCCGTAAGTTTTCACCAGATTCCTAATTTCGTCTCTCTTGATTTTATTCCCCAAACCTCTTGAATTAAATGAGAGAATCTTGCTTGCTGCACCTTTTCCTTTCACAGTTCTTTCCATAGCCTTTTCCTCTATTGTAGTCAGCTATTCTAAGATAGCATTTTCCGGGACCTGGGACGACAGGCCCAAATTCTTACCTAAATTCCATGTCTGCTCCGCTTCTGAGTTTCCTGCCCGGTTTGACATCTTGGAATTTTCTTTCGGGTTCTCGTTGAGTGCCTGTCTGTCCTCGTCCGACTCCATCCCGCTCACAAAACTCGCCCAATTTTTGGACTCTAGGCGTCTGATCTTCTGCTTGTTCCACTGTTTCCTTTTCATCTGCGGCCTTTTAATTTCAGGTAAAGGGGAGGTTTGGGTACGGGTATTTGTGGGTTGGAACAGGATAGGCTCGGGTGGGGGAGTGATTTTAGGAGGGTTGGAGCACGCCAGAGTTGGTTTAATTTAGGTGGATATGGGGGCGGAGATGACAGGATCTGCGTCAACGGTAAGGGGTTGGGGTTGGTATGGATTGAATTTCCAAGGCAAGAATTTAGGGTAGAGGGGTTTCGAATTTGGGTGGGGGTAGGGGTGGGCTGAAGTGGGTTTAGTGTATGATCGGGCTCAAGTGAAGGGTTGGGCTGTGAGGGGACCTGAAATTGGTTTCCCAGGTTACTTGGGCCAGAAAATAAAATGGGCCCATCAGGGAGTCCAAGACTGGCCGAGTTGTTAGATGGATCACCTCTGTGGGGCCCCAAAGAAGTGTGATGGGCCACCCCATTTAAATTAAGCGTGCCCTTCTCCGCATTTAATTCAGATTCTGTATGTCTCCTCGTGCTCTGAGTTGCACCATTTCCCGAGGTCTCAATAACTGACATTCCATCTGGGGATTGTTCAGGGATATCAATGCCGCCGCCCCTTACATTTGTTTCGAGGGGATTCCTCAGTTCCTGGGAGACCGATTCAGATTCTGTTCCATCCAAACTTCGCCGGTCCACTGCCATGGCGGCTGCCGGGCCGCAAGAGAGAAGATCATCTTGCTCACTCGACCAGTACGATCCAACAATAATGGACCGTGTCTACCTTGTACCAAGAGAGAAGATCATCTTTCTCACTCGACCAGTACTCAAGCGTGGGGCAGGGCAAGTACCCGCGCAGGGCAGGTGACTTGAATGGATTTTTATGTCAGTTTATTTTGACTAACTACTTCCCCTCAAGCATAAGGGATCGTAGTAGTATACACGTAAGTATTTCGACCAAGTAGTATCGAACCACGGGAGGTGGGCTAGTGCAATGGATCCCTAGAGTTTTGTGTCGTCATAACTAATGTAGCTACGATTTCGGGAGTTGGATTTAAAACTAAAGCTAAACAATAATATAAAGACAATAAATTAAACTAAATACAATTCAAAGGCTAACAAGTAATTCAACAACTAAATCAACAAAACAAGAAAATGACAAGTAAGAACAAATAACAATTACGAACTAGATCCGAAAAAGTGCAAGTGTGGAAATGCTTCGGGTGTTCTCTACCTAGTGAAATCGAGTGGGATTGTTTATACCGTGTTTATGCTTCAATTTGGATTTACTAAGAGCATCAAGATGCTAGGATGAAAATCATTCCCTTCGGGTACTATAGTCTTACGTCTAAGGTGTTCCCAAACCCGGTAATAAGACATCTTCCTAATCCTCATCAACTACCCAAATAACCATTCAAGTAATTAATGTCTCCTAATGGGGTTCTAATACGATTAACTCTCTCTCGACGAATTAAAAGTATAATAAACGCATTTGTATATCAACAACTCACACCATAAATTTAAACATGTTCATGTAACTCTTGTCTACGCTAAACATGCCTCAAAATACGGATTAATAGAAGCTAATACACAAAGCACCGATAAAACCCAATAAGAGAAGCAATAATCCAAATATCAACAATAATCAAAGCTTAAACAATTCACACATTCAATATTCACATGGTTTCAAACACAAAAAACATAAAAAGCTTAGCCCATGGTGTTTGAGGAAACACCCATGGCTAAAACACCAAAATAAATAGAAATAAACAAGAAATTTATCAAACAAAGCTTAAATAAAAGAAAAATATCACCTTGAGAGTATTGTAATTTCTCCATTCTTACATGAAAATAAACTACCCAAATGATTCTAAACTAAGAAAGCATACAAATAATCTAATAGAGAGTGTGTTTGAGAAAATAAGCTCCTCAAACCTAAGCTAATTGCTCCTCTATTTCTCACATGTTGTTGGAAAATGACCTAGGGTTTGAGTGTGTAGAAAATGAGGCAAAAAACCTCTAATAATCTGATTTGGGGAGCTATTTATAGCTTGGAAGGATGCTTGAGACGAGATTTGCACTTAGGCCCTTGAAATCCTTTAAAATTCTCGAATTTTCGCGTAAAAACAAGCTCAAGCGGTCGACCGAGTGACCTCAAACGGTCGACCGAGTGACCTCAAACGGTCAACCGAGTGAGAAGGAAGTCCAGAAAATGCTCTGGAAGCAGATTTCACTCGGTCAACCGAGTGGGTTGACTCGGCTGCCCGAGTGGATTCTGCTACAATTCCGCATTTTATCGTTTCGATCATATCTTGAGCTTCCGACCTCCGATTGACTTGATTCTTTTTTTCATTCCACTCATTTTTTCGAGATGCATCCAATGGTGCAGTTATCTTCTTGACTTCATGAATTATAAGACATGTATTTTGCTTCCAAATAAGTTCAATTTACCTAAAAAATAGCAAAACACATACCTTTCTCATTTCAAGTGCAATTAGTCAATTTAGTGTGAATAATGCAACAAAATCCTCAAAATTATGCAAAATAAACACATGAATTTCAAGCAATTTTCACACTAATCAGCAGGGCATAAAATGCTGCCCCGTAGCAGATCATGGGGCAGGGCAGGGCGGATGCGTATATGCGCGGGGCAGGTTTGGATATTGAGATACCCGCCCTACTCTGCCTCATTGCCATCCCTATCTAAGTCCAAGGTACACCGTTCTATTCCTAATAATGTTTCACAATAAGGAGGTGGACACAAGAACGATAAAATTGAAAGTTTGAACCAATAAATTAGGTTAAATTGGTTCAGTTCAGATATAATTTTAAAAAATTAAAAATCGTATAAACTGAACCGATCGAACTACTTTATACTCCATTCGCTTCGTAATGACTTGCGTACTTTAATCGACTCACTTAAAAAAGTGAATTAGGTGGAGTGTGAAGTCAAATGAGTGTTTTTTGGTAATTTAATTGTGTACAAACATCGAACTCAAAATGAGTGAAAAATTTTTACAAATAAAATAATGTTGTGAATATATTAATTTTACAAATTATTTTTAGAATTGTGCAAATAATTTTGAAAAAGTGCGATAAAGAAATTATGATAATAATCACGGACTGAAATATAAATTTTAAAAAATATACTCCCTCCGTCCAATTTTATTATGCCCACTTCTCCGGGCACGAGTTTTAATGAATATTGATTAGTTTATTCATAAAGTAGATAAGTTGAAGGTATGATGGAGTATTGTGGGGTCCATTTATAAATAGATGATTGTTTATGAATAAAGTGAATGACAAAGTGGGTAAATAAGTGATGGTAGGAGGGTGGAGATAAAGTAGTATGAATAGTATTGTTTCCAAAAAGGGTATGAGCATAATAAAATTGGACAACCAAAAAAGGAAAGTGGGAATAATGAAATTGAACGGAGGGAGTACTTTTTTTTTATGGTAGTAGTTTGAATTGATGAATGGGAAAACATGAGACAAATTAACTCACCCTTCCCCTAGGACTATTAGTCCTACAAATGCATGATAAATAGTACAAAATTAGCGGGCCTTGCATTAATCCTGGACCACAATCAATCAAACCAAACGTTTGATTCGTTGGGAATAAAAAGTCAATCAAGCCTAATCCAACCTAATCAAGCAAATCAAACAAGACCTTAAACCAAGGTAACTTTTTTACGGGAGTACTATTATTTAATGGAGTAATTAATAGTGATAAGTAGTACTCCATAAATTATACTCCCTCCGTCCCGCTATAAGTTTCCCCTTTCTTTTGGTTGTTTTGATTAAGAAATATGATTAAATAATAGATGTAGTACAAGTGATGTGGTGAGAGAGAAAATAATAGATGAGTGTGAGATGAAGTATGATAAAATAATAGATAAAGTGTAATTGATGTGATTGGGAGAGAGAAAATCATATGTAAAAAATGGAAAAAAATGAAATGGGAAACTTATTGTGGGACGGGAGTAAAAGTCAAATTAAAAAAAGAAAAAAAAACCCTCTTTCTCCCGTTCTCGGCCTCTCTAGTGTAGTGGTCCACCACGTCCAGCAGGCGACCACACGCCGCCGTCACCCGCCGCCTTCTTACTTTCTCTTCCGCCGCCGCTCTTCCAAACGTCTTCGGTTTCTTCCACTCTCAAACCAAGGTACCTTTCTCGTTCTTTAGTTTCAGTTTCTTAAATTAAACCAAAATCTTGGTGGGTTGTTGACTTAAATTAAGGCTATTTACAGTAGTTTCAGTAGTTGACGAGCATATTTACAGTAGTTGATGAGTTTCAGACTTTCAGCCGTTTATGAACTTAGTTTTAAAATGAAGTTAATTAGGTTGATGGGTTCGTGACTTCCAGTAGCAGATTTTGTGTATTTTTTAAAGCGGAGATTTACACATTAGCATTATACTGTAGTAGATTTGTGATTTGTAACTTTGATGAACTTGTTAATTTGGATTGTGAACTTTGAAATTGTGAATTGGATTTGATTTTTGTGTAAAATATGCTTGATAAATGTTTAATTGCTGAAAATAGTTTAGTTTTATTTTTTATAATTTCGGTTATTTTAGTTGGGTTGAAAACGGTCCAGAACTAAACCGACTGACTGAATGCTCACCCTGCCGAGGCCTAATAACCGCGAGTCAGACACCGTCGAGATTCTCCACTTATGCTGCTTGCAGAATGGATGGCAGGATGAGCCAGAATAAAACATTTCGTATATACTATATTTAGGATCCAAATTAATACACCTGAGTCGAGTTTGGGGCGAGTGCACGGATACACCTGAAATATTTGAGACCTTGCGAAAATTTTATTATTTTGAATATTATATTATTGTAATATATTGCCCAAAAGTTTAGCCTAAAAATGAACCTTTAGTGCCCAACTTTGCCCTAATATAAGTATTCATATCTAATGATGATTCTTCAGCAGTGGTCAATTTTGTCCTTTCTCAGGTCATCAAGAATTGCTGGCAAGACCAACAGTGAGCCCTGGAGAATTGAAAAGCTTGAAACAGAACACTCCGTCCTAGTTCTTCTACACCATAAATTCAATGAGTCTTACTCAATTTTCGATGGTTAGTTCTTATGTTTATTTACAACTTCTCTAAAATAATTATATTACCTTGTTTGTTATTTGATCCATATGTGCTAATTTTTAGTCTTTCCAACGATACATCTCAAAACATTTAGATATTCACATTACATAAATTGAATGATTAAGTATAATACAGAAACCGTTTGTGGTCGTTCATAGTAAAAGGAAACAGTTTGGTTGATTGTATCCCATGGATTGTTATATTAGGATAATCCCAAGTATTTGCAGATGGAATAAAAACTGAGTTAATAGTTAATTATAGCTGAAGCATAAATCCCATCCTTATTAATTTGGTTGTCGTTTGTACTTGAAAATTCATATTATACATCTAGCGAAAAGCTTTTCATTTCTTCTATTTTGTAAATTGATAAACTTAAGAGTTTGATTACAGCGTGTCCAGCAAAATCCCTCATTGTAATCTGAGCATGATCATAGCTGTGTTGAAAATGTCTTTAAGAATGGACAGAGGAACATAATTTATCTTTTACTTCTTACGTACCAAGTGCAGTTCTTTTTTTGGTTGAGATGCCACTGTATGTGTTGAACACAAGGAACTTTCTCCTAGAATGTTTGGAGCATTATTTTTTATGTACGTTAAGAAAGTATGCATGCTAGCTTTCTATGGTTGAGATTTGATATGTAGTCACATTATTAAGACCTGATTTATTGCTTAAGAGGGACTTTGGTGATTGTGTTGTATAACTGTTGCACATTCTTTGACTTGATGTATTTATCGTTAAGAAATTCGGTTCGACTCCTCTGTGCCACTTTTCGTGCTCCACCCTGCTGGATCTTTAACACGTGTTGCCCCCAATATTATAGGACGTTGATTATGTTTTAATATGACACATGTCAATCATCCATATAGTGGAACAGAATGTGGAACATGAAAAGTGGAACATGTGATTTCAATCCTAAGAAATTAGTGCACATGCATTGAAATTTAATTCCTTGTTGGTTGGTGCTAAATTCATCTAGTGCTGTGCAGGTTGAAGAGCTGGCTTCTCTTGTTAAAGATAATATTCCTAGCAAGTATCTGATTTTGGCTGTGGAAGATGCATTAGTCAATTTTCTTCATGATGATACAAGGTAAAAAATTAGGTGAATGTCCGTGACAAATGCTGTGAGAAAAAATAAAGAAAAAGATGTTATATACCAGCATTTTAAGTTAGCAAGAGGGTTCATGTTAACAGCACCTGGAGCATTATATATGCCAAGGGGAAATAGATCTATTGAGGCACTAGTCTATTAGTCTCATACATCCAATTCCTCAACATTCTCCACCTCTAAAAGCAAATTCACTATCATACTAGCACTTCATTTTAGAAATTATTTCTCCTTAGAAGCTGTTGTATTTCAATCAAGTATTTTGTGAGCACCTCCTTGCTCATATACACTTTATAATAATTCACAATCTCCTCCACTTAATTTTATAATATTTTCTTCAACAATTTAAACACATTCACCTCTATATCATTTTATCTACACACATAATGCAATTTCTACATTGTATGGCATACACAAGATGGATTACTGATTATATTTCCATGACTTGAGAAGGTTTTAGTTAAATAAAATGTTCCATATGCAGTTCGGATGCAGTGCTTGAACTGGAACCTATGAATTCTTATAACCGCCTGCTCGTACACCGTCTTGCTGACATTTTTGGGTATTCTTGCTTCCTAAAAAATTTCACCATCTAATTCTATTTGTATTTTCTCTCGTGAAACCAGGTTTGCTAAATTATGTTTCTGGTTAACTAAGTCCATTGACACATAGAGCAATTTTGTAATGTAGATTTGCTCATCAATCCGTTGGCGAAGGAGAAGACAGACACTTAGTTCTGGAGTGCTGCCCAGAGACATCGATGTAGGTGAAGTAATGCATATATTCATTCCTTATGTTTGTACGTTTTATTTTGTATTAAAACAATTTTGATATCTTTTTGCTTGTTGAATTTTTTTACCTCTTAGATCTATATCTGGCTAGCTATAGTTAGATTTTGAGAAGGTGTCCCGGGTATACATATATATATTTATATATGTATGTATGTTTGTATAATATTCTATATTTTATACACGAATTGGAGACAGCATAAGCTTACAAGTAAATTAACCAGAATAGCGATTGGTCGAAGAATAAAAAATAAAAAATCCACCAATTTGTTATCCTAGTCTAATATTTGTAAGGTGCCCTAATTTTCAAAAACTAACCAAAAAGTCCTTACTTGCATGTCAGTGACAAAAACTCAAATTAATTAACAATGACATATCTAAGAAGAAGTAACTATCAAAATAAAATAAATTAATTATGCATTACGCTCTGGTACCTGTCAAAGCTTTGGGCAGGCTTCATCTAAGTATGAACATATTCAGGAATGTTTCTGAAAGTTATAGGTTTGGTTATATATCTTGTATTGTATAACAGAGGATGCCTAGAAAATTTATGGTCCTATATATCTATTATAGTTCTGCAATTTTTGATACAGCAATTGGTATTAAATAATTCAAGTTGAATACAGAAGGTTTTAGCCTTAATTTGGTAAATACTAGAGATATTCAAGAACTGGACCTTGTAATTTAAGGAGGCTTGCATACCTTGACTTGGCTAAAAACAACCAGCTAAATAAGGATGCGTGGTTTAATTAGGAACTGGACCAATTACTGGTGGAATGATAGTTTTGGCTGTGAAGTTTCATTCATAAATTTTGTAGTGAATCATTGGCTGCAAAATTTTGGTTTTAATAAAGGCTAATGTGACCTTAATTTTGTGCATTAGAAATTATAAATTTGGCTGTATAACCATTATAATTTTTATCAACTGAGAATTGCAGGCCGGGCATCCTTGTCAGTGATTTCTTGTCTCAACCCGGTGAATCACAGTCACCTATGATTTTTGATGTTTTAAGGCGAAAAGAATCAAAAGATGTTATACCGGGTAAGCTATTGTGTTTAGCCCAGAAGAAGGCAAGCTATGAATTTGCTGCATTAAGCTTCTCTTTTCCATTTCGTGTTATTGCAGATTTAATTTCTCTGTTACTCAAATCCGCATATTCCATTGCGATCAGCAGTTAAAACTCACCTTCCTGTGTGTTGTAGAACAGAGATAAATTTCCTTTTATTGCGCTGCTATCTTCTGAAATAAATATGAAGTTTTTAGATATATAGATTTGCAATACCATAATGAATCGTTATCGCATGAATCACCTGTGAAAGCATTAATTTTCACTCTAATAGCTCTTTTTTCCCAAATTTTCTTCCATTAAAAGAGCCGACTTCTTTTCTGGTTGTTCCAGGCCAGAGCATTGACGCGGTGGGTGGATCTTCGTTAGAGGAGAGGAAAGCAACTTATCTAGCTGCACGAGAAAGAATATTTTCAGCTGATGCTTGTGACTCGAAACCGATAAAGGAGAGGCCACAAAAGGATCCTGCAGTTGCTCGCCGTATGATAACTCGTGCTCTTGGCCAACCCAATAATAAAGTGATTAAACATGACCTCAGGTCAACTGATGCTAAGGAATATGGACAAACTGTAAAAACCCGGTTGTACATGGATGAGAGTGACGTCAATTCTTCTAGCAACAAGCTGGAAACAGAGTCACTCTCTGCCAAACATCCTAGGCCATGTACGATGTCAAAAGTTTCCAGCAAACAGCCCCAGCAAAAGAACAACTTAACACTAACAGAGGGAGGATCCACAAGGAGTAAAGATGACCACTCTTTGAGGAAAGAGCATATAGGAGCTGCAAAGAGATTGTTTGCTAATGCCTTGGGAGTTAATCGAAGAGACGTCAATCCAACCAAATGCTGTGAAGCAAAGAAAACTAACTGCTGATCTAAGGTAATTCAACTTTAGAAACTGTGCGTTGTTTTGTCCAAATCTTATGTGCGTTATAAAATTAACAATTTTCTCTTAATCAAATCCCTCTTTTTTAGGTGGCCTCTGACTTTACCCTCCTAGTGGATGATGGAATTGGATAGAGCATTTCACTTCAGCAGCTTTAATATCATGGGTCCTGTATATGTAACTATACTGTATCTCAGAATGTCGTGGTATATGCAAAAACTAGTAGGGTAGGTTTCTTTGTAAATGGCAAGGAACAGTATGTTATCGGGTTTGTTAGCCCAATTGTAACAATATTGGAAATGCCCTGAACATAGAGGTCTCAGGCATGTGTCCCTCTAGCGTTGTGATGGCTATCAGACTCGGTATACGTGGTTTCTCTTGGAAGATTCCTCATAGAGCATTTGACTTGTGGTTCTTGATTTGAAGGACACTGTGACAATCAAGGTCATTAGGGCATCAAGGTGGTCGACACTTGAACCTAGTACAAGTGAATTTTGCTTCAAGGGTGTCCGGACCAATACCTTTAGATTTTGTAATAATAGACTGATTATCAATGTTTCTTTGATGTTTTGTACTTAAATTATCTGTGCCCTTTTCCTATTCAGATGTTTTCCTCTTTTGGGTTTTATTTTGAACAAGTTTTAAATTTTTAATGAATGGTCTGTTTTGGAGTGTGCTTTCTTCTTTACTTTGCTTTGTGTTCTATTTTCTCTTTTTAATACAATAACTATTTATTTCTTCTCTATATACACACATTTACAGATAACACTAACCACTCATTTTTAGTATTCACTCATAATTCTGCGACTTGTGAAACTAATTTTATGCTCCACTTTCTTGATTTTCACTTTGTTATACAGGATTGCTGCTGTGTCTTCCTTCCATGTTACTGTTACTCTATATTCTTCGGAAATAGGTTTCTTCCATTGGAAATGTACTCAAAATTCTTGCAAAACGAAACTTGGAATTCACCGAGAGAGAATTACAGATGAGACATCCTAATTGACCTGATCAATTCGATCGTTAAAAGTAAGACCAATCCCATGAGCTGAATGCCCTAAGTTGAAACAAGTTGATAGGATCCCTTGTTACATCCCCATTGCCCCGTCTGCATACTGATGTAAACTTGTACATACAAAATATGCGTTTGTCCTCTTTGACAGTAATGCATAATCCCCCAATAGGAGAGGCAAACAGACGAAAGAATGAAATAATGAATTGAAGTATCTTTTATACATGATCTCTACAAGTATTCCATAACAAATCACTCTATGAATAGCAGAACTTCTCAGCAACTCCTTTTACTCGAGTGTTTTTGACAATGATCAGAGCATAGTAGTGCTCAGTTTCTGCTTCCAATCACAATATTGACTCCTTTTTTACCTTAACACGGTCAGTTGATGGGACAGTTTTTAACTTCTCCCATACCACCGCATTATCTTCTTCCAGATTTTGGAGATTTTTCTGAATTAGATCTCATTTGGCAAGGTGACTGCATTAGATCTATCCTGCATTTTACGTCTATGTGACGATCCACTTTGATGGAATGATTTTGTCATAGCACCAGTGCAGCTTGCCATGTTTGGCTCACTCGTGCTATCATCCAATGAACAGGATCCCCAAGTGTATCTCACATATCTCCTCAACTATACAAGTAGACAACCAAAAAGTATGATTGGTTTAAGAAAAGATTAACTTGGAACATAAGAAATAAACAGCTAATGCACTCAAAACGAGAGCAGAACATAACCAAACTCAGAAATAATAATTCTTGGACATTTATAAGCAGAGTAGAAAGCTCACTTTCTCCCAACGTTCTTGGGCTTTTCGGCGATTTCGGATGTTCTTCATTATTCTATCCTCATTGCGAAGACGCGTGATTCTGTATTCACACTACAAATGAAAAAAACAATTAGGACTATCAAGAGAGCACGGAGACAATCTATCTATTCTAAATTTCATGAACTTAAAATTAATTAAATGAGTATTCAATAGTTCACTAGATAGATTTCTTATTGCTGATAAGGCAAGAAATCAGTCAAATCTATGTAATTACATCTCTTTTAACAATTGATCCCATTTCAATAGCCTAAACTATAATGATTTTCTTTGATTGTCTATGTCATAAAACAAACAACCAGCAGTTTCTGCACCTCTTCCTTCTTTATGCTTTTCTGTGCTTCAAGTGCCAAACACTCATTTTACCATAAGAACAACACTAATAAACCGTTGCCGATTTCTATCATTTGAAGATGAGAAGATGTCAACAAGGTTAGAAAATAAAGTGCTTCAAACATCCAAAGTTTTCCCAATGTATCTTTAACTCAGTTGACAAAAACAAAGTATGGGTTTGAGTGTCACAAATAAACTAAGATGTTGTTACAGTTGATAATGGAAAAACTGAACAGCTGCAAGATAAACGTCAAATGCTACATAGAGAAAATGATCAAAGCCTCAAACTGAACAGATGCAGTTATCAACAAATGAAAATAAGACAAACAAATGGATATCACCAGGTTATTAAGAATGCAGAACAAAAAGAGATGAAAAAATACAAAGCAGAAGAGGAAATAATAAAACATGAAAAATAAGGGCAGAAAGTAAACATACTTGCACCAGGAAGCAGAAAAATATCCCAATACTTATGCAGTAAAGCCCCCCCAGATCAGCAAGAAAGCTCACTGCATTTTTTGAAACATAAAGTGACATCAAATTATTGACTGAAAAAAACATAAATTCGACTAGTTTACAAAAGCATTGAAGTTTCGAATGAACAAATACTCCCAACAATGCTCGATTATCATGCAAAAGAAAGCAAATGATAATAATGATATTATATAAAGAGAGACAGAGAGAGCATAAAAAATGTAGAAAATGATCAAGAATCTTTTAGTGGTTCTGGTAAGCTGCAATGTGAAGGTCAAGTATGAAACTAAAAACAAAAATCTGATAGAGTCAAGGGTGCAAGGATACAAGTAATCTAGGACAATAATACTAATATAGTAAATCAACAAGAACAAGATGTTCTCACAATGATCTCTCTAGATAACCTAACGATGAAAAACAAAGCAATATAAATAAGACTCCCAAACCTAAACCTTAACCTAATCCCACCAAGTAACAAAGCTCACAGGTAGTTTATTGAGGAACTTGTATTAAATTGACTCAACTAAACGAAATAAAAATTGAAAGCAAACATGAACGCTATCAATCAGATTGGTGTAGCTTCGCCACTGTAAGCCTGTCAAACCTAAACCCTAACTTAAGCCCACCAAGTAATAAAGCTCATGGACAGTTTATTAAGGAACTTAAATAAAAAATGGCTCTACTGACACAATTAAGAAACTGAAGCAGAAGCAAAAAAGAATGCAAACACGTATGGTAACACAATCTGGCAAGACACATCACATCAATGTCATGAGTCATCTTCCACTAACTAATGTTCAGTATGCTGCCTAAAATTTGAAAGGGCTACACCTTACAGAATCCTAAGATGGAAAATATTGAGTAGATATAATATTTTCTGGGTTGCATAAGTAGCTACATGGAGTAGAAAGCTTTTGAACTACACCAGTACTAATGAACATAGTAGATCAAATAAAGTACAGAGAGGCAGAAGGACTAAATAAAAAGACATGTAAAGCCAAAGTAATTCACAAGAGAATATGAAATAGGATTATGAAGAAGAAGAGAGAGCTCTACAAGGAGAGTTAATGTGCATAAACTGTCAAATATTCTTCTTTATAGTCCATCAAATTTAAACACATTCTAAAATGATCCTAAATGAACATGTAGTAACATAAAACTAATTAACGAGCTACACCTGCCATGACCCCTGCTCCAGAATCCAAAGTATCACAAATAACAACATGATGACATACACCTTGTATGACATATAGATGCAACGCATAAATATAAAGAGATAACTCACCAGGTCCTAAAATATTTTGATTGTCAATCTCAAGAATATATGAAGACAGGAAACTGATACACAACGTAGTGTTGATCAGTCCATCTCTGGAGCTCTGGAGCGATGTTTGAAGCTGACTCGCGTCAGCAAAATATGAACCAGGAAGAAAATCATGAAACAGAGGCTGGATGAGCTTTAAGTCATGTAAATTATGGTATATTCTAGGGAATAAGTTGAATTTCAGAATGTTTGACACATGCCCTCTAAATGTAATTGGTGTGTCATCAAAATCACTGGCATTTTTCAGAGTCCCACTAACAAAGCTCATATGCTTCTTCCTGTCATTTTTCTTAGCAGTAAGGTTAAACTGAAACCCAACAGCAGTTGCTGGACTGTTAGGAAGATCAACAAACTGCCAAGAGACGTAGGCAGAGTCTCTGAAAAGCCGACAATTTTTGCAATGAATAGTTATAGTTGGCCCTGACGTGGTGTTTATACAAGAATAGTTAGCAAACGTTGAGAGAGGAACGTCTCTGCGATCAATGAAGAGTGGATTCCCCGTGACTATAGTGCCTAGACCACGTAACTGCGCACAGCTCATGCTGGAGATGGTAGTAATATTCAATTCCAAGTCATTCAAGAAGGATACCAAATCAGGCCCATTTGTGGCTCTCACATTATGCACCTCCACGCTTCTCCTGGATATGGTTTGGTATAGCAACCTGTAGACTATATTCGTGATTCTTCATATAATGTTTAATTATGATTGCATACAAAACTAGGAGAATCTAATCTATTGCTTAATAATTAATAATGCCCAAATTCCAACAAATGCAAAGTAGTAGTAGAAGTCGACTAGTAATGGTAGTTAGGCAGCAAAAAATCCCCAAAAGTTTTGTGCATATAGTGTTTGATAATGATGGCAAACACAATACAGGCGCAGATTATAGGAGAATACAATTAAATGCTCAATAACGCCGCAGATTATAGGAGATTACAATTAATTGCTCAATAATGGCGCAGATTATAAGAGAATACAATTAATTGCTGAATAATGAAAGAAGCAATGGGAAGTACTCACGCAGCAAACAAGCCAATGAAGAGTATCCAAGTAGCAATGGAGAAAGTTCCTCCAAGCTCGGTTTTGCGCTTAACGACGGGGCTCTGATCATGTAGCCAGTGGCGAGTGGCGAAGGAGACATCGAGGCGGCTAATCCACCAGCGGATCTTGAAGCGGAGGGAGCGGCCATCGGAGCCAAGGGGGGAGAAACGGAGGATGAGGCAGAAACTGAGCCAACAGAGGAGCATCAAGAGTGTGGCCTCCAGAAACACGGCTTGTGATTGGGTGAACTTTTTGATGGAATCGAAAGAGAAAATAGTCCCCGGAAAGGTGAGCGCGGAGCTGTAGTCGACGCCGGTACTCAACAAGAGAGGCGGACCGTGGTCGGAGAAGAGGGTGCAGGTGGTGGCGGTGGAATTGAAGAAGTAACCGGGGTTGCAGGCGCACTGAGTAGTGTTGTAGAGAAAGGCATTCGTAGGGCATGCCATAGCATATTCCTTCAACTACCGGCGGGAATTACTTAGTCAAACAAAAATCAACCTGGATTTGTGGATGCAGAAGAAAGGGGTTGCGTATCACAAGAGAAAAACGAAGAATAGTTTAGGGACAAGGTTGGAATTGGACAACTATGTAGATGCTTACTAAAGGAATGGAATATAATAGAATAACAAGATTGATTTTTGTAGTACAATTCTAGTGTTTTAAAATTAAATAATTCTAATAATTTTTTTGTTATATATTGGGGTGTTTGTAAAATTAATCACTTTTTTATAACTTAAAAAAAAAAACATCCATTTGAATAAAAATGGGTAAAGATAAAATAAAATATTATTTAAATTGTGAAGTTGTAAAATAATTTATTGCAATAATGGAAAGTCGATAGAAGTTGTTAATAAAAGTCGACAATGTTAATTTGATCACCGTCTCTACTATCTTTAGTGTTGCCAGAGTCATGGTTCCTTTGATTATGCTGCACAGCTTTGAAGTCCCTAAAATAATGAAGTGCTTTCCTACCAGTATTACTTCAAATTCTTGTTCTTGAATGCTCCTTCTGGTGAAGGATCTCACGTCGATCTTTCCAGATTCTCCATGCAATCACGATTATCTTTTCTAATTCTTGTCGGGAGAGTTCATGGTGCACAAAGTTGAAAGAATCCGATGTAGAAATATGTCTTCTTTTTTTTGACGATTGCCCACCAAACATTGTGCTTCCAAACATGTTTAATGCTTAGGGAAAATAAAACTGCATGTGTCGATGACTCAAAGGGTGAACAACAAAGTTGACAAGTCGGTTCAATCGGGACATGTCTTCTCCATAAGTTTTCTTAAGTTGATATACAATGCCAGAAAAGTTTCCAAGCAAATATTCGGATTTTTGGTGGGAATTGCATGTTCCAGACCAGATTCCACCAGCTTCGTCGTTTATCGCTGCTAGATATCGACCCATTCTCCATTTTCCTAACTTCTGCGGTCATGGCCGTCCAGTATCCAGACCTAACTGAATACTTTCCATTACTATCCCAATTCCAGAATCTAATTGTATCTTCATCCTCCTCTTTTCTGATTGGGGTACGCAATATGTCTTCCATTTCGTTTAGCCAAAATGCAAATCTAAGATTCCACTCTCTTTCCTCTGTCATTAATTGTGCAATATTTTGAATTTTGCAAACAATTCAAAAGTGATACTTCCGTATAAAAAAAGTGATTTTAATTAAGCATATAATAGTGTTTACAATTTTAAAAAAAAAAAAAAACTAATGCATCTATGGTAATGTAACTTTGCAATGATTAAAAAAAAGTGGACACTTAGATTTATATTTTTTAAATGTAAATGGTAATTGTTGCTTAAAAAAGTAACGAGTAGGGATATCAAATCTCCCTATCTGGATTACGGCGGTTGTGGGCTTTGATCGTCACTTTCACGCAAGCTTATCCACGAATAATCCTCCTTCAAGCTCCTTAAAGACCTGCAAAAACACGCCGGAGGGGATTTCGGCGTGGAATCTCCGACGCTCAAGTCAGAATCTTTCTCAGGAGAGTCAAAGAGGAATTTTCCTGTAATTCAAGGGAAATTCTCGCAAGTATCGTGGAGTTTTCTGTGTTTTCAGTGTATATTTCGTGTAGAACGTAAGAGTGTATATTTTCTTAGTAAAACGTAGTCAAAATAATCAGTAAGACTCCCTTTTATACCTCCTATTTACCTGGGAGGGGAAGAGAATCTGTCTTCCCCTTAACTCTCAACTGTTTCCCTTCGACTCGGTGTTGTGGGTGGCCCCTCTTTCCTAGATCTTCGGTACCAGTCACCAACTTCCCCTTTCCTCTATTCTCGTCCTCCTTGGACCTTTTAGACCAATACCCAATCTCAACAATCTCCTTCTTGGGCCAGAGATACTTGGGCCAGGGATATCTGGGCTAGAAATATGGGCCAAAGATGTTTGGGCCAGGGATATCTGGGCTAGAGATATGAGCCAGAGATGCTTGGGCCAGGGATATCTGGGCTAGAGATATGGGCCAAAGATGCTTGGGCCAGGGATATCTGGGCTAGAGATATGTGCTAGAGATGTTTGAGCCAATTTATTTCCCTATAATCAGGAGTGTATTAATCATTTCACAAAACGAATGTAAATATTTAATAAGGATAACTCATCGTCTATCCACGTGTCGTCTCCTCATAGGACGACATATTTTGGCCATCAGTAATGAAAATCAAAGAATAATAATCAGAATGGTGATTACATTGTTAATGTTTTGTTCTAATCTTTGAAATAAATTAAATAGTAAAAACATTGATGGTTGAAGAATTTTTTTTTTTTGACGGGGATTGATGGTTGAGGAATAGTTGAATGATTAAGGAGAAAATATTTATAAGAGTGAAAATAGTTAATTAAAATTCAATAATGATCATGGTCAAAAGAATTTGGATTTGATATTGTACTGCACAAAATCCAAATTTACAATACAATTGTGCATATATATTGCACATGATAATATTGTACAATACCCAATTCAAATTCTAGCTCACTAAGTAATGTCCCTACCACAAACATAACTAAAAAGCATGGATGATTTGAGGGGGTGGATGCGGTAGCTTTGTAAGTTTTTAACTGTATGTATAAGAATTTTTTTATTTAGAATTTTAATTTACAAAAATGTCCCTCTTGAATTTAACTAAGCATAATATGTGAATATCAGTCATAACAAAACAAAAATGCCGTAACATTAGAACATGAAAAATGTCAACAAAAGACTTGAAGCGAAAACGGCCTCCTCATCAATTCATTTGTTTAATTTTTTTTGTGTTCAATGCATTTTGCTGAATTTTTAACACGTGTTGCCCTCATTATTATGAAGTGTTGATGGAGTTATGGAATCCTTGATTCCATAGTAACATGTAATCTCAATTAAAAAATTAGTGAATGAGCTAGCATGATTTTCTTTCATTTTTGTTGGAAATAATGATTGTAAATCTTATGCTTCATAGATATTAATTATTGTAAAAGTATACATTACACACACACAATATAAAAATAAAAAAATCTCAATTTAATCGAATGTTAAGTTTCATTGATAAAAAAATTAACATCACTGATGTGAACTTAAAAGAAATAAAGAATACTACATGATTAAATTAATGATGAAATTAAGGCCAACTTTTGCTCTTTCTTCATTGCGAAACAAATCCCACTCGCACCTTTTTTAACCCACCACTTGCCTCCACTTGAGCCGCCGGCGCCTTCCTCTTCAGCACGAATGAAGATCGATCGGGTGAGCCGACGGACCTCTTCGAGGTAACCCTAACCGGAGGCGGCTCACCCGAGTTTATCCTCAAGGGGAAATTAAGCAAGGCTCGTGAGCCACGCATGGCGTAGGCCGCTCGGTCATACGCCAACGCTGCGTCTTCCGCAGTCTCGTATGTCCCCAGCCACACCCGGGCCCCATTCTTAGCCGGGTCCCGTATCTCAGCCGCGAACTTTCCCCACGGCCTCTGCCGCACCCCTCTGTACTGCCTCCCTCTTGGAGGAAAATCTTGATTTTGGGGAGTCGTGAAGAACACTTCGGCCTCGGGCTTGACAACAACCGTGGGAGCGGTGGCGAAAGGCGCAAGCCGCTCCCCATTGGTGGCCCCGCACAAGAAGGGGCCATCATCGAGCAAATGTATTCGAAGAAGGGCGAGATCGGCTTCGTAATCATTGCTTTCAAACAACATTGTTTCGAGCTAGCTAGAATATATATGTTTTATTAATTTCAAGTGTGAGAATTTAATTAATTTGAAGAAGATTGGATTAATTTGATGGTATCGGTAAGTGGGGTTTATATTCACATATATATAGGTTTCAATTTGATGTTGAGTTCATGCATATACCCGTATACTTTTATTAATTAATTTATTTTCAAGTGAGACTTTCAAAGTTGGACAAATCAATAGACGACACCTTGGTTTCTATGAAACTTCGGTAAAGGGAAAAGTAGGTTTTCAAATTATCACATGCCCAAACTCATTACTACTAAATATATCCACTTGCGATGCAAATTGACAATAAATTAATATTAAATATTTATACCCTCAAAGTTATAATATTGCACGTAATTCAGTTTAAAAATATTAAATTTTACTCGCTCTAATTCTAATTCTTTTTTATGTCATTCTAACTTTTTTAGACTATTATACTAAATGACGTTTTGAGTTCCTCCCATTATCTCATGTTAACCCCTAAAGGCATGTTTGTTTTGGGATGAAAATTCGGATTTGGGATTTCGAAACTCCACCCCGTTACAGTTTGGGATTTTGATTCAAGATTTCAACACTATAAAAGTCAACTCTATAAATACCTATAAACCCTATATAAATACCTATAAAACCTATAATTCTATACTATAAAGTTAAATCCTACCCTACAAAAATCTCAAAACAAACACAAAACATAAAAATCATTAGGATTTTGAAATCCACTCGATTTTGAAATCCGGATTTCAAAATCCCCAAAATCCCAAAACAAACATAACACTAAGGACATGTTTGTTTTGAGACTCATCCGTCCGGACGTGGAACGTAACGTCCCACGTCCTTGTTCTACTTCGGGATTTCACATCCGGATTTCTCCATCCAACTACACTCATTCCTAAAAATACCTATACATCCTACTATTACATCACATCCAACCACTCTTACACAATTTGATTTGACATAAAATTACATCTCATCCTACTCAAAATCCCAAAACAAACACACACAATTACTATTCATTAAGATTTCCCCATCCAGAATTCCCCCATCCTACGTAATCCAAAAACAAACATACCCTAATTACTTTTCACCTTCATTAAATCTAGTCTCCATTTTTTCAAGATTAGTTGTCAAAGTAAGGTATAATTTTCAAATCATATTAGGGAGAATCATTCCCGTTTTGCTTTTCTTACCTAATTAATGACTAGATTAGCTTTTAGGTGATAACAAGCTAAACTACGTGTACGTGGATCTAAATAGAATGTGAACGACAATCAAATTTATCAAGTAAAGTTACCGAGAGTAAACGAACTCATGGTCTAGAACTAATGCTGATTATAGATGGAACACAAGCTGCAACAATGGGTACTGTAACTAAAAGGACTGTGAAAGAATTCCGTCTCATCTAAAAGTTTGAACAAAATTATGATTATGCGTAACCACCGGAATCTACTATGTTATCCTTGACGTCGAGTACAAATAAGTGGTACATAGAAGCTAACAATGAAAGGAAAACAACAATTTAAAGGGTGCAACAATTTAACAATGACTAGAACGAAGTATAATTAAGTGAAAGAAAATAATGAGTACTCCCTCCATTCCTGAAAATTTTTCATACTTTTCTCTTTTGTTTGTCCACGAAAAATTTGCATACCCCAAAATAGAAATAATCATCACAATCCCCACCCTCACAATATACACATATTTACCCTTTATGTCATTACTTTTGGGACCCACTACACACTCAACTCACCTACTTTATATATAAAAGTTTACAAAATTACCCCTCAACACTCTCATCATTACACTTTTTTCTTAAATCATGTGCCCAAGATTCCCCGCAAATTTTTTGGGGACGGAGGGAGTACTTTATTCAAAACACAACTCTAAAAAGTGTTGGTTCAAAACACAACTCTAAAAAGTGTTCAACGGACAACTTGGGTCAAGTTAGTCAAAACGGTGGAATAGAACCTCCATGTGGTTGCTTTTACTTTCTTATTCAATCCTTCTAATCTTGCGAACTCTCACCGTCGATAAAATAAAATTATGAGGCTGAACTACGCCATTCCATCGATTTGCAGACGTTTCGTTTCGGATTCACCTACTTGCTGCCTCACTCCTTATCAACATTTTCTTGTCTCCTCCATTCATTTTCATAATCCCACATTCACTCACCAACATATATACTTTTCCTCCACCAGACCAAGATTTGATTTTGGGTGTATCCGTCAGCCCCAAGATGCTATCTCTTTCTTTCACAAAATGGTAGCATTGAAGCCGCTTCCTTCTGTTGTTGATTTCACCAAATTGTTGTGTGTTCTTGTCAAAATGAAGCAACACTCTGTTGCCCTCCACCTGTTCGTCAAAATGCTTGAACGGGATGCTCCTGTTGACAGCTACACTTTGAATATAACAATTGATTGCTTTTGCCTTGTGAATCGTGTTGATTTCGCGTTTGCAATATTAGGCAGCCTTGTCAAACGTGGCTATACGCCTAATGTCGTAACCTTCAGCAATCTCATCAAAGGCCTTTTCTTGAAAGGAAAGGTCTCCCAGGCCGAACAACTGTTTTTGAAATTGTTGAGAGAGAAAATATGTGAGTTGAACGAAGTTACGTATCTTATTGTGATTAATGGATTATGCAAAGCCGGACACACTCTCAGGGCCTATGATTTGCTCATAGTATTGGAAAAAGGAAGATGCAAACCAAATATTTCTGCTTATAACATAGTAATTGATAGTCTATGCAAGGATCGAATGGTTGATGATGCCCTTCAAATCTTCTCCAAATTGTCTGAAAAGGGTATATCCCCTGGTGTAATAACGTATAATTCAATGTTACATGGTTTGTGCAATTTTTGTAGATGGAAGGAAGCGAAATTCTTATTAAAAAAAATGGTTGCTAGCAAAATCTCCCCAAGTGTAGTTACTTTTACCATTTTAGTGGATGCTTATTGCAAGGAGGGATTGTTGAATGACGCTGAGGATGTTTTCAAGATTATGAGTCAGTTGAATGTTCAACCTGATGTCATCACTTATAATGCCTTGATAGACGGTTACTGTTTGCAGGGACAAATGGATAAAGCCCAAGAAGTTTTTGATTCTGTAGTGGGATCAGGCCTGAAGCCTAACATTGCAAGCTACAATAGCTTGATGAATGGATATTGCAAAAGGGGGCATGTGAATGAAGCTTGGTGTCTTTTTCTTGAAATTCCTTGCAAAGGGTTAGAGCATACAGTGGTTTCATGTAGCACTATGATGCAGGGATTATTTCGTGTGGGCAGATTTACTGATGGCTTCAAGCTTTTTGAAGAGATGCAAGCTCGGAAAGTGTCTCCAGATATAATGACTTGCAATATACTGTTGGAAGGGTTGTGCAGAGCTGGGCGTATTACTGAAGCATTTTCATTTTTGCACATGATGGAAGATAATGATGTTAATCATAACATTATATCATATAATATCGTCATTCAAGGATTGTGCAAGGATAATAAACTTGACAAGGCAATTCATCTGTTCAACGAACTACCTTCAAAAGGTTTGCAGCCCAGCGATATTACATTTAATATCCTTATTGGTGCACTTTGTGAAGAAGGGAAAGTGCAGGAGGCTAAGGATTTGCTTATGAGCATGAGAAAAAGTGGCTGTTTACCGAATAGTGTGACCTACAACGTTTTTGTACAGGGTTTCCTAAAAAGGAACGAGCCTCACGATGCAATTCCACTATTGGAAGAAATGAAGAGGAGGGAATTCTCACTGGATGCAGCTACTTTTAGAATGTTCCTGGATCATCTACAAGCGGAAGGTGAAGATGGTATTATTTTCAATAAGGTTAAGGAGCTTGTGCCTAAGGATTTATTGGCCGAGAATAATGCAATTTGCTCTGCTCCTTCCGACAAGATTCACCACTCTGTTTTGCCAATCCCTGTAGTATCTTAGCTGCTGTGGCAATGTGATAGCTCTGCATACACCAATTCAATTTAATTTTTTTTTTTGTAATTTGCAAAAGTGTATGATATTATAACATGAATCTCTTATTCACAATCAATTTCTGGATTCAAATTTGATTCCTTTGTTTGCCTCCAGTCCAGATGTTGTCCATTTTCATAGATATCCCATCCCCTGCCTCCACTGGACAGATTTAGCCCCTGGTGACTCACATTTCTAATTTTAATTTTGCAATGCTCGAAGCTTCACCTAGTACTAGAGTTGTAATTACACTAATTTTTAGCGTGCACACTTAGTGTGTTTGAGATACTTTGATCTTCAGTGCAACAAAAACTAATCCTCTGCACGGTTGTTATATCTTGAGTGGGAAAAATGAGTTGGCAGCTGCTAAGAGTCGAGCTCAAAAAGCAAAAGGGGTGGCCAAGAGTGATGATGCACACGGGAATGTAAGGACATTAATTGATTACAGCTTCTCTATAATGATTATCTGTAGGTTTTTGGGAGTACACTTTGATGGTTTGCTAAATGTTGTTGGCAGGTGTTCAGATGGGGAGTATTCGGTTTATTCCGCATATAGAATTTTGCAGGATACGTGTTCTAATGTGGCCGAGCAGGTGAATGGAGTTCAAAATTTCTGGAATAGGTTGGTGCCTCTTAAGATCTCTTTGATTTCTTGGCGGATGATACAAAACAAAGAAGTTATTATGGATCCTACACATGATTTCTTGGCGGATGATACAAAACAAAGAAGTTATTAAATGGTTGTTTTCTTACTTCTATATCTTTAGACCTTGCTTCAATAATTCCAAGCTGCCATCTGTTTGTATGCATGCAAGAATTTTTTAGGACAACGGATAAATTATGACAATGTACTCATATTCAGCTCAAGAAGAGCTAGCCATGATCTTATCTTTCCTATCTCACAAACTATAGAGATGCATCAAGTGGATTCTTATTGTCAATACACAGGGCTTCCATAATTATTGGAAAGAACATTCAGTAGATCTTATCAAAGACAGGGCATGAGCCATGAGGAATCCTTCTCTCATGTCAGTAAGAAAATCCTCATTAAACTGGTTATTAAAGATATTCCAATGTATGCAAGGTCTTTTTTATGAAAGAGATATGTTGGAAGAAGGGTTGTCCCAATGGTGATTTCATTGATGGTGTGTTTTCCAAATTTTGGAATAAAGTGGACAACAAATGGTTGTTGGTTAAGAAAGGGTGAAATGATTGATGAGAAATGAAATATTGAAGGAAGACATTATATAAATATGGGGTTGAATTGTTTATTTATTTATTTTTATTAACCATAATTACCCAAAACTTCTTGTTCCCTTTCCATTGATTTTTTTCTAACCAAGCGCCCCCTAATTCTAATTCTATGACTACAATTTTCTAGTGGGGTTCTAATGAGAAGGGGGACAGTAGAGAGTTTGAGAAAGTTTAGGGTTTGACTATTTTCACCTCCATTTACGATGGATGCACCCCCCCTAAAATCGGTCCATGATAGATGCACCCCCTTTAATTGTCATAAATGACCTCTCCGTAAAATTTCTATTACTATCCACACCCTCTCCCTCAAACCCTAATTTTCCCTTCTTATCTCTTCATTCTCTCATTTCCCCTAACCCCTCACATCAGCCGCCGGCCCCCGCCGCGACCGTCGCGCTCCCTCCCATTTTTTTTTTAAATTTTCGACCATTTTAGGTCGACCAAATAAACCCTCGTCGACAAATTGTTGTCGACGAGGGTGTATTTGGCCGACCCAATTTGTCGACGAGGGTGTATTTGGTCGACCTAAAATGATCGTTTTTTTTTTAAAAATTTATATTTATTTCGACCCACAAGTGTTGACCATACACACTTTCTTCGACAAATTGTTATCGATGAGGGTGTATTTGGTCGACACTAGTTGGTCGAAATTTATAAAAAATAATTGTGATTTTAATTTTTCTAAGTTTTTTTTGGTGTTTCTGCTTTTTTTGTGATTTGGTGGCGCCACCGAAAATGTTGTTGGTGGCGGTCGGAAGCGGTGATAACGATGTTGACTGCAACAATTAGGGTTAGAGTTTTAAAGCTGAACGGAGGGTGTAGTTAGTAATGGGGATGCATTTAGTAGTGCAATTTTATTGAAAGGGTATTTTGGATTTTTTGTATTATTATTATATTATTAAACTGAGTGGGACTGTGGGAGAGTCCATCCATCGTAAATGGAGGTGTAAATAGTCCTACCCAAAGTTTATCACATGAGAAAGAAAGAGCATAAGGATTTATTTTCGGGCCCATGGGCTTTTATTATTTACGGTTGTTTTGCTTGGATTTTGAGAAGGGTACGTCTATTTGAACCTCTATCTATGTGAACCGCACCCCCTTTCAATTTATTAATGGTGTAAAAAATCTAAAAGACCTTTTAAGTATGTACTCCCTTCCACTATTAACTACACCCCTCTTTCAACCTTTAAACCCTAAGGGCTCGTTTGCTTTACAGGTTAGGATGAATAAGTTATGATAGGATTGAATGGGATTGCACTGTTTGGATTATAATTTTTTGAATTGAGATTTGTGTTTGGATTGCTTGATTCAATTTTAAAGTTATGTAGGAATAAGTTCTATTTTGTGTTTGGATTTAAGGATAAAATGAGATAAATATGATAATTTACTTTTCTACCCTTGAGCCATTAATTAAATTATATTTTTATTATTTTCTGTTACCGACCGTTTGCATTAATTGAGCTCATTGAAATTTAATATAATTTTTGGCCCAAGTTTAATAGTTGCATATATTAAAGGATTATAGTTTTTTTTAGTCCTTTAAATTGGACTAATTTTGAATTTGGTCCTGATGGAATACACATTTTGATTTTAGTCCCATAAGTTGGCCGAAATTTTGAATTCAGTCCAATTACTACCATTGTAGGTAAATAAACCGGTCAAATTCTTAGCTCGTGTGCAATTCAAATCAACTGTGAATTTACTCATGTGCAGAAAAATGCAAAAATCAATGGATTTGATCGATTTATTTACCTCAAATTGTAGTAATTGGACTAAATTCAAAATTTCGACCAACTTATGGGACTAAAATCAAAATGTTTATTCCATCGGGACCAAATTCAAAATTAGTCCAACTTAAAGGACTAAAAAAACTTTAATCCCTATATTAAAATTTTATTTTATATAAAAATAAATCTAAAATTTTCAACCAGAACATTCCAGGTCCTTCCCCAAGTATATCTTTTCCTAAATCAAACATTCCAGGTCTTCTCAAAGCATCTCTTTTCATATGGTTTGAGAATTTCAATTTCCCTAGTACAGTATATCTTTTCGATTTCCATTTCAAATACCCACACATGAGGAAGCAGGCGGCGACGGTCACGGTCAAAGATCTGCAGCGACGACGGCGATGGAAGATCCGCAGAAGAGAAGACAACGGAAGCGGTGACATCGATGAAACATCTTCTGCGGCGGCGATGGAACCTCTACGGCAGAGGCGACTGCAGCGATGGAGGAGAGTTGATGCAGATTGAATGAATCTCCCTCAATAAATCGATTCTCTTATTTTATTTTTTATATCAGTGGAAAAAAAAATAGGATTTCTGCCCAACCGAGCAAAACACTTCTTTTATTTAAATCGCGGCTTCAATAATTTGAATTATATCTTAAATAGGAAGGAATGATATGTGGCTTAGTGGAAAATGTAAAGAAAAAAAAATTGTGGCCTCCAATTGCAGCAGAATCCGACCTTCAGATTTTAAAGAATGGAGCGAAGGAGTGAAAAATACATGGTACCTTATTTATACCTTTTAGCGATCAAAGGTATGTGGTGGAGACGGAGAAGGGATTATTGATCTTACCCTCCCTTGCCTGACTAAGAATCACGTGAACGTGTGACAAAAACCAAAAATAGACCCGGGCTGGCTTTCTAACTTGGGCCCTAAGCATTCAAACCAAACAACCTACTAATTGGTATAAAACAATCCATCCAACCTAATCTAACAAACAAAACACACCCTAATCCTAATTGTCCTGCTGCTATTTCCGGTGGCCAACCTCATTCAAACAAACAAAAAAAAAAAAATCAGAAATTCCAAAAAAAAAATTAGGAAAATCTCATTTTTTTATAAATTTCGACAAATCAGTGTCGACGTACCATATACACTCCCATTGATTTGTATATGGTCGACACTAGTGTGTTGAAAAAAAATTCAACAATTTTTGATCGATCATATACACTTTCGTCGATAAATTGTTGTCGACGAGAGTGTAAATGATCGATCTAAAGTTGTCGAAAATTAAAATTAAAAAAAAAAGAAAAGAAGAAAAACCAACGTTTTCTGCAAAATGCAGAAAATCTAGAAAACCCTAAACCTAAAAACCAAAATGTTGCACAAACCTAGGGTGGGGCAACCAGCATCTTGGACCAGGCGGCGAGTTGGTCGATCGGGCGGCGTTCGGGTTGCACAAGCAACCCGTATAAATCGGTACGTTAATTTCACATTTTAATTATTTTATTTTTTCTAAAAAGAAATTCAGCCCAGCTGGCCTCGTTAACAGATCAACACGTAGTGGCTATACGTTAATGTTGTGTTGAGCTATTTTGGAAGGTATCGCATCACATACCTTATTTTTTATTTTCTATTAATAATCAACTGTGTATATTAAATACCGACGATTCATCAGACAAATGGATTGCATGCAAAATATGACTAGCTAGTTGGTGCACTGCTCCCTTTAATTTCTTGCTCACAAATGTAGCTAAGCAACTGCTTACGTACTAGACTTTATTCACAAAGAGGTGAACTTTGTCATTTTCTTATTACTCATAAATAACCATAGCCATTAAATAATTTCGGTATCGAAATCTTTTTAAGAAATATTTAATTTCTTGTTCAAAGTCCAAGAATCATTAATTTAATGACAAGAAACTCCTAAATAAGATATATTTTTTTTAAAAAAAATTATCACTCAAAATATTGCACAAATTGAAACTTTAACATTGAGATTGGCAAAATATTAATATTGATAAAAAATTATTTATATTCACTAACAACTCGATTGATTGGGCCCAAACCTTTCGTTTCTTTAACGCCTGGATTCACCATCCATCCTATAAAGAAGTCATAACAGATTTATGGGAAAATTCTCACCTTGAAGGCAGAAGCAGCTATATTATCAAAGAAAAATTCAAGATAGTAAAGGCCGGACTACGACACTGGAGTAAGATAACTTTTGGGGAGCTAGACCACATAATTGAAGGAAACAAACATAAATTGCTGGAATTGGACATCTCTGATGACGTACGTCTTTGGCTTAGACGAAGACGAAATTGAAGAACGGATGAAGGAAATAACTGCTGATTACGACACTAGACAAAGCTTTCTTCGTCAAAAAGCAAAAAAACCAATGGATAAAGGAAGGAGATGCGAATACCAGTTTTTTCCACAAATGCATAAATGCCAGGAGGAAAACAAACGATCTGTCAAATTTATGCTTCAACGGGGAATGGCTTTCCTCCCCGTCTAAAATTAAAAATGCAGTCTTCGCACACTTCAGGCAACACTTTCAGGCCCCAGCCACCGCCCGACCTACGATCCTGCCGGACTTTGCAGTTCACAAGGTTTGCAGCGCTGATAACGCCATGCTCATGGAGCCCTTTACGTCAACAGAAATCAGCGATGCTGTTTGGAGCTGTGAGTCTTCCAAAAGTCCAGCTCCGAATGGATTCACTTTTGCGTTCATAAAAGAGAACTAGGACCTGCTAAGAAATGAATTTCAAAACCTGTTCGATGAATTCCATTCAAATGGCAAATTTGTCAAAGGATTCAACCCGTACTTCATCACGCTCATCCCAAAAAAACAGAACACAAAGAGTATCGGAGACTACATGCCTATTTCAATGATCACCAACTACTACAAAATTATTGCAAAGGTGCTGGCTAGTCGTCTCTCCAAAGTCATTGGAAGTATGATTTCTGAATCACAAACGGCTTTCGTCCAGGGACGCCAGATTCTTGACGGCATCCTGATTCTCAATGAGCTCATAGACGAAGTAATAGAGAAGATTTGATTGATGAATAAATTGATTAGGTTCCTTTCTTGTACAACAAGTTCTTTCCTTGTATATAGATTCTTTTCTTGTACAACAAGTTCTTTCCTTGTATATAGATTCTTTTCTTGTACAACAAGTTGTAATTCACCTATATTAATGAGAATATCATACACCGTAAATTACACGGTGATTATTATCATTCTGTCATGGTATCAGCAAATTAAGTGCTGAAAACCCTAACCCAATTTTTTTTTCTTTCCCATCCGTTTCTTCCTTCTCCTTCACAATGTCGGATATTGTTCCAGCAACACCTAAGGATCCCGATCACATTCCCCTTGCCACTCTGATTCACATGGTTACAATCCGCCTCTCTTCATCAAACTACCTTCTTTGGAAGAGTCAAGTTCTTCCAATGCTTCGATGTGATAATCTCGCAACCTTTGTCGACGGTTCTGGTCCCGAGCCCGAACCTCTGATTAAGTCGTTCGAAGACAAGGACGAACCCAACCCAGCCTATCTTCTCTGGCGCAAACGCCACGGTCGTGTCCTTTGCCTACTTCTATCCTCTCTCACGGAAGAAGCTATGTCTGAAGTCGTTGGCCTCTCTAAGGCTCGTGATGTTTGGCTTGCCCTAGAGGCCGCATTCAATCCCTCCTCCCCATCCCACGCTCAACAACTCCGGGATGAACTACAATTCCTCCTTCGTGGTTCGCTTTCCGTCGTCGACTTCAATAGAAAGTTTACTAATCTCTGTCACCAGCTTGCTGCAATCGGCCACTCAGTTTCTGATGCGGACAAGGCTCGATGGTTCCTTCGCGGACTTGGCCCGCAATTTCGAGCATTCACTGAGGTTCGCCTAACCATCGCCCCCTTACCCTCCTTTCGTGATCTGTTGTCTCAGGCCAGAGATCATGAGTTACGCGAGAAAGCTATGGAAGCTTCTGACGCTCAGCCGCCTACTGCTGCCTTTTACGCTAATCGTTCAGGCCATCGCTCGTCGTCTTCCGGTAATCGTACTTCGAATCAGGTCCGCGACGGTGGTCGTGGTCAGGGTGGTCGCGATGGTGGCCATACCTCCAACAGTGGTGGCCGTCCCCAAGGTGGCGGTACTAAGCGTGTGCCTCGCTGCCAAATCTGTCGCGATGCTCATTACGCCACTAATTGCCCGAACAGGTTCTCTCGGGATTATAATTTTCATGATTCCCAGTCCAGATCTGCAAACATTGCCCAGGCGTTTCAAACTCAGTGTACCGTCAATCCCTCATCTGTATCAGATTGGTATGTTGACACTGGTGCCTCGGCTCATATGACGTCCTCCTCCACTGCTCTGGATTCCTTTGAACCCTATTCTGGTAATGGTTCAGTCATCGTCGGTAATGGTGACTCTCTTCCCATTTCGCATATTGGTTCTCGTGTTATTAATACCTTGCCCTTGTTAGATGTTTTAGTAGTACCTCATATTACTAAAAAATTATTATCTATTAGCAAGTTAACCAATGATTTGCCTGTTGATGTTATGTTCTCTAACAACTCTTTTGTGGTTCAGACTCGGTTGTCAAAGAAAATCCTCGCTCGAGGGACATGTAAGGATGGCCTTTACATTCTAGAGCAGGGCACATCTGCCCTGGTTGCTGCTTTAAATTCTAGTCTATTGAAGTCTTCTTTTGAGTTGTGGCACTCCCGTTTGGGACATGCTTCTATTTCTGTTATTCAGTTGTTAAAAACTTTAGGCCATTTGAGTGTTACTTCTGTTTTGCCTAAGCCGTCACCTTGTACTTCTTGCCAATTGGCTAAGAGTAAAAGGTTACCGTTTGATTTAAACGATAAACGTGCTTTACATGTTTTAGATCTTATACACTGTGATTTATGGGGTCCTTCTCCTGTTTTGTCTGTCGATGGTTTCAGATATTATGCTTTATTTGTGGATGATTTTTCTCGTTTCTCGTGGATTTATCCCTTACGCGCAAAGTCTGAGTTTTTTGATGCTCTCAAACAATTTAATACTTTCGTTTCCACTCAATTTAACTCATCCATTAAAATTTTTCAGAGTGATGGTGGTACTGAATTTACCTACCATCGTGTCCGTGATTTTTTTAATTCATTTGGTATCTTACATAGATTTTCTTGTCCTTACACTCCTCAACAAAATGGTCGAGCTGAGAGAAAACATCGTCACATAACTGAAACTGGTTTATCACTTTTGTTTCACTCTCATACCCCTCTTCCTTTTTGGGTTGATGCCTTCTCTACCGCTGTCTACATTATTAATAGGCTTCCATCTCCTGTTCTTAACAATAAGTCACCATATGAGCTTTTATTCCACTCTCCTCCTTCATATAGCAATTTTAAAGTTTTTGGTTGTCGTGTGTTTCCGTATCTCCGTGATTATGCTCCTCATAAGTTGGCTCCTCGTAGTCATCCTTGCATTTTTCTTGGCTATAACAGTATTCACAAGGGTTTTCGGTGCTACGATCCTGTTTCTTCGCGCACCTACATTACTCGTCATGCTCAATTCGATGAGACTCTATTTCCTTTCTCTTCTAATACTTTGTCTACATCTCATACTGACTTGGAATTTTCTTATTTTTTGGATCCTCAGGTTTCTCGATCGACAATCTCGAGTCCTGCCTCTTCACGATCTGTTCCGCACGATCCTCCTTCATCGTCACATGCGTGTTCTTCTCCTACTAAAGTTTGCACGCTCTGCCCTGTTGATTCATCTCATGAGCCAACGCCAATGCTCCATCCCGTTGTTCCTGACCCGATTCAGGTTCCAGTGCCTGATCCTGCCATACCCGCACCCACCGACCCTGCTGGTCATGGCTCTCCTTCCACGGTTCCCGTTCCTCCGGCTAGTCCTCCACCCGCTCCATCCGTTTCACTTCATCCCATGCAAACCCGTGCCAAATCCGGTATCTTTAAACCCAAATATTCGGTTGATATTGCTACCACTAAGCTGCTACATTCCCTGTCTGTCTCCACAAAACCTCGAGGGTTCAAATCTGCCTTAAAGCTTCCACATTGGCATTCTGCTATGCGTGACGAAATGGAGGCTTTACATTCTAATCAGACATGGGATCTTGTCCCTCGTCCGCCTTCTGTCAACATTGTTGGTTCTAAATGGGTTTTTCGTACTAAGTACAAATCTGATGGATCCATTAAGCGATATAAAGCTCGCTTAGTTGCTCAAGGGTTCTCTCAAATTCCAGGTTTTGACTTCTCGCACACCTTTAGTCCTGTTGTTCGTGCTGCCACTGTTCGTGTCATACTGTCTTTGGCTGTGCAGCGCTCTTGGCCTTTGCATCAACTAGATGTGAAAAACGCCTTTCTGCATGGCGTACTTCCTAAACCTGTATTTATGTCACAACCTCCTGGTTTTACTGATCCTCGTTTTCCTAATCATGTTTGCAGGTTGAAGAAGTCTCTTTATGGCCTCCGCCAGGCTCCACGTGCTTGGTTTGATAGATTTAGTGTTTTTTTATTCTCCTTAGGATTCTCTCGTTCTCGTTCTGACACCTCTTTATTTTTCTTTCATAGTTCCTCTTGTACCATTTTTTTATTACTCTACGTTGATGATATTAATATTGTTACAGGAAGCAACTCTGCTGCTTTAAAAAAGTTCATTGTTCGTGTCAACAAAGAGTTCGCTGTCACTGATCTTGGTCGTCTCAATTACTTCCTTGGTCTTGAGATTATTCATCATCCTTCTGGCCTTTTCCTTGGTCAAGCAAAGTATGCGTATGATATTCTCACACGAGCTGAAATGCTCGATTGCAAGCCGGTCTCTACTCCACTGGTTGCAGGTGACTCTCTGGTCAGTTCAGGTGAATCGTTCAAGGATCCTACACTTTATCGATCCTTGGTGGGTGCTCTACAATATCTCACCATCACTCGCCCGGATCTGTCCTATGCCGTTAATCACGTTAGCCAATTTCTTCATTCACCCACAACGGATCACTTCTTGGCTGTTAAACGGATCATTCGATACGTTAAAGGGACTATTCATCATGGGCTATCCTTCTCGCCCTCTTCAGACTACAACATTGTTGGCTACTCTGACGCCGACTGGGCCCGCTGTGTGGACACACGTCGTTCCACCTATGGTTACTCCATCTTTCTAGGCGGCAATCTGGTTTCTTGGAGTGCAAAGAAACAACCTACAGTTGCTCACTCCAGTTGTGAGTCTGAATATCGTGCACTAGCAAACACTGCTCAAGAAATGGTTTGGCTTTCCCATTTACTTAAGGAGCTTCGTGCACTTCCTTCTTCTCGTTCGCTACTCTTATGTGACAACAAGAGTGCCCTATTTTTGAGTCAGAATCCAATTGCTCACAAGCGTGCTAAACACATTGACATAGACTGTCACTTCATTCGCGAACTTGTAGCAAACGGACATTTGGAGACACGCTTCGTTCCCTCTCATCTCCAAATTGCGGACATTTTTACAAAGAGTTTACCCCGGCCAAATTTTGAACTGCTTCGATCCAAGCTTCGTGTCGATGCGATTCCGACTCTTCGCTTGAGGGGGGGTAATAGAGAAGATTTGATTGATGAATAAATTGATTAGGTTCCTTTCTTGTACAACAAGTTCTTTCCTTGTATATAGATTCTTTTCTTGTACAACAAGTTCTTTCCTTATATATAGATTCTTTTCTTGTACAACAAGTTGTAATTCACCTATATTAATGAGAATATCATACACCGTAAATTACACGGTGATTATTATCATTCTGTCACGAAGCAAAGAAAAAGAAAATAGAAAGACTTCTATTCAAGATCGATTTCGCCAAAACTTTTGATTCGGTTGACTGGCCGGAAGTTCTTAGATGACATGATGAGGAGTATGAACTTCACCCCAACCTGGCGAAAATGGATCAGAGAATGCATCACTAGCGCCTCAACTTCAGTATTGGTCAACGACAGTCCCACAACCGAGTTTAAGCTCGAGCGAGGCCTTAGATAGGGGGACCCCCTTTCTCCGCTTCTCTTCATAATTGCAGCAGAGGGCCTGAATGCTTTAATTGAGAGGGCTTCGCGACTAGGGCTTTACGAGGCAGCCACTGTTGGTCGATTAGGCACACCTACAATACGCCGACGACACTATCCTAGTGGGGCAGGCCTTTACCAAAAATTTCTGGGCACTAAAATACCTGTTGCTCACTTTTGAGAGACTCTCGGGACTCAAAATCAATTTTTTCAAATGCAGCATCTATGATATAAACATGGACACGGAGCTACAGAGGGAGGTGGCTGCGTATTTGGGCTGTAGAGTAGGGGCACTCCCTATGAACTTCCTGGGTCTGCAGGTTGGAATAAATCACCATAAGGTAGATGTATGGAAAGATGTTATTCAAAGAGTGGAAAATAGAATCAGAGCTTGGGAGGATCGACATATTTCATTCGGAGGCAGGATTATTCTTCTCAACGTGGTGCACAACTCGTTGCCCATCTATTATCTATCCTTTTACCGCATACCAAAGAAAGCCCTGAGTGACCTCATTAAATTATAGAGCAGTGTTTTCATAACCGGACATGTGATCAAACCGGATTAGGCACCGGTTCACGGACCAACCGGTCGGACTGGTTGAACCGACGGTCCAACCGGTAAAATAATATTTATGTATTTTATTTTAATATTTTCTATGTTATATTAAAAAAAATATATATACTTATAAAAATCATATTAAAATATGAGTAAATGAGATTTATGTCTTTCTCCAATATATGGGGACATATTTATGTCCCACATCGAATATGAGTAAAAGAGATTTATGTCTTTCTCCAATATAAAGGGGACATATGTGAAATTTATGTCCCACATCCAATATGAGTAAAAGAGATATATGTCTTTCTTCAATATAAGGTGGATATATGATGTGAGATTTATGTCCCACATCAAATATGAGTAAAAGAGATTTATGTCTTTCTCAAATATAAGGAGGATATATAAGTAAAAGAGATTTATGTATTTCTCCAATATAAGAGGATATTTGATGTGAGATTTATGTCCACATTGAATATGAGTAAAAGAGATTTATGTCTTTCTCCAATATAAGGGGACATTTACCACATATTTGATGTGAGATTTATGTCCCACATTGAATATGAATAGAAGAGATTTATTTCTTTCTCCAATAAAAGGGTCCGATGTGCACTCTAGTGAAATATTTTTGAAAAAAGTATAAAATTAAAAAAATAAAAAAATGAACCGGTTCAACCGTTTTTGGGCCGATTTTCCGGTTTTGGGCACTCCAAATTTTTTTTGGGTTTCATGGAATGATGTTTGTAGACCAAAATTTGATGGGGGTTTAGGTGTTAAAAATCTTGAATTCTTTAACTACTCTCTTCTTGGCAGGCATGGAGGATTCGGGTTGAACCCAATGCATTTTGGGTAAGGATTCTCGATTCCAAATACGATTTATCTCCGTCCGTAGAACCAGTACACACACGGCGAACAAGAACACGACATCACTTTGGTGGAAGGACATATCTGGTCTCTTCCTCACTGCTTCGGCCAGGCCATGGTTCGCAACCAATATGAGTCTATCTGTGGGGAACGGATGTCTTACATCCTCTAGAAAGACAGGTGGTTAGGTGAATTTAATCTTTGCGAATCCTTTCCTAGATTATTTTCTATATGCGCTAATAAAGAGGCCAGAGTTAGCGAGTCGGGTGAGTGAGCGAATAGTGAATGGCATTGGAATATTGTATGGAGACGTGAAGTGTTATCATGGGAAAAACCAATAGTTGACCATCTGTATCAATTGTTAGGTAACTTTAAAATGCAGGAAAACACTCATGACTCCTGGAAATGGAAGTTGCCAAAAAATCGAAAATGTGTAATTTAAAAATTAAGAAATTCTAAAATCTCATTAAAATTTCTAAAAATTAAATACTCTCAAAATCACTACAAGAAAATTGACTTTTAGTGACAACATTATTATTATTTCTCTTAGGGACATAAATTTGAGAATTAATGTCTGTACCTCTCACTAAAATTCAATTACCGTCACTAAAGACTTTTAGTTAGAGAAGCTATAATGACTGATTTTTTTTTCTGTCACTAAAAGTCTCTGTCACTAAAAGTCAATTTTCTTGTAGCGAATCTCATTAAAATTTCTACAAATCTGATTTTTTTTAAATGAGTAGATTAAAAATTCTAAAAATCTTATAATAATATTAAAAAGTATTAATATTTTATTAAAAACAGACTTGATTCGGACTCGTCCGCCATTAAATTTTTGCTCGAGCTCCTAAACTTTTTTGGAATTTTATATATTTATGAGATTTTCAAAATTTTAATGAGATTTAAAAAAAATTATTTTTAATTTACACATTTTTTCGATTTTTTGAATTGTAGAATTTTTATTTTACACAATTTATAAAATTTAATTAGATTTTTTAATGTGATTTTCAGAATTTTTTAATTATAAATTTCTAATTTTCAAACTTAAAGGACGTAAATTGGATTATTTGACCGGAATTTCAATTTTCCGGCCAAAAGGATGTATATTGGACCAACATGTACGTAAATTGAAAAAGTGAAAACTTAAAGGATATAAACTGAATTAGACATAAGTTACAGGATGTAAAATGACATATATATGTAGTCCCATAAGTTTTCACTTTTTTCGAAATGGTCCCACAATTATAACCAAATTCGTCCCATAACTTTTTACCTTTTTCGAAATGGTCCCACAATATTTTCAATTTTCCAACCGAAATTTAATATTAAAATGTCTTGTCATTAAAGACCTCTACGCTCTGTATGAACTGGCCGCATAGAAATTGTTTGCACCTTAGAGAGTTCGAACCTGAAATCTAGAGAGGAGCAAACACCTAAGTTCCAAGCTTATACCACTAGGCCAACTCCTTGGGATTACTAAAAATTGAAGTTTGACATTAATTTTCTGATGTTGATTTTACAATACTTGTTATCTTACGATATAATACTCAACACATAATTATATACTGATATTGATTTTCTGTAGTAACTTAATTAAGTGTTCCCAAGTCGAAAAATAAATTCCAGAAGTTTTTTGCTACACATATTGACAGTTCATTTTATATTAATTTAAACAGATATTTTAAATCTATATATACATGTAAATATATGCAATTGATAAAAAAGAAAATGTTAATTTCCATGTAAGTACAAATTAAAGAAGAAACTGAAAGTCCAGAATTAGGCAAGCCCCTTCTTCTCTCTGTCCTTTTGCTTTTCAGTTTGGTGAGAAACCTTGTCATTATACGGCTGTTACCACATTTAAAACCCCCACCTCACCAGAAGAAGATCGAAGAAAGAAAAACAACAAGAAGAAGAACAATTTCCCGTCGTTTACCGCACCATTGCTGCAAGGTTTCAGAGGTATTTCAAGAATTCACTTTTTTAATATATATGCGTGTATCTGAAACATGAATTGATTTTTGAACCTGAAATGTGAACTTTTCAAGGAAACAATGCATGTCAATATATGTTCTTGCTGTTTTCTTCTTCTTTTTCTATTGCAAGTATGAAATATTGATAACGTTCATAATTTCTAGATTTTGAATTTGATGGAAAATTGGGATTAAAATCAAATCTACCCCATAAGATTTTACCTTTTTAGAAATAGTCCCTCATTTTTTTACTTTACCAATTTTTCTCCACATGTATTCAAATGATATCATTTTAGTCCAAAATCACCAAAAAAAAAAAAAAAAAAAAAACATTAAAACGACATCGACTTGTTATAAATTATATGATTTTCAATCAATGTTTGTGGGGTTAAAATTTTACAAAGATTAAAATAGAGTTAATGCAGCTTTTACACAGTTGTAGTCAATAATTTTAAATCATCGAATTGTTTTCTTGATTTTTAGCTCTATATATCTTTGATAGAATATCTCAAATATTGTATTTAAAACAATATTAATTAATTTTGTTTAATCCCTTGTTAAATTTAGAGGTTGGAGATGGATTTAGCCGAGGCTACTATGGAGTTGTTTAAGAGAATTGAGGAACTGGATCCTCAAAATGTTTCCAAGGTTGTTGGTCATGTGTTGCTACAAAATCAAGGAGTTCTTGAGATGATACGATTGGCCAACGCCCCTACTCGTGTACTTGAAAGCTTGATTGCTGAAGTCGTGGGCAAGCTTGGCTCATCTCAAGAATCTAATCATACTAATAAGGGGAAGAATCCATTAGTTGTTTCAAATATTCCACCGGAATTCCCCACCCCTTTCGAGGCATCTTCTAGTGGTATCCCTCCTCAACCTACCATTCAAAACTTGCAACACAATCAGGTTTGTGTTGCCTTTAGTCAGGGGTATTGCAAGAATGGTGGCACTTGCAAGCTCTTACATCTCTATCGGATGGAAAATGGTCGTGTTTTGGTTCTCAACCCGCCAAATAGAGATGACACGATGATTCCCGACCAATCATTAAAAGGTGGATCTCTTAAGCATCTCGAGATGGAACTGGTTGAGCTTTTGAGGTGTAGAGGAGGCATCCCCGTCTCTATCTCTTCTATACCGATACTTTACTATGATAAATACGCAACCTCCTTTCCGTTGGAGCATAGAAACAAAGGAGAGCTTGTTTGCAGGATGAAACAAGTTCTTGCTCAAATGGAAAAATCCATTCTCATAGTTAACAGGTTAAATTAAACTACTTAATTGTTTATTTTAATTTCTTGCTCAAATATAAATGAATTATCAATATTTATATATATATATATATATATATATGTTGGCTATGTGATAGACCACATGAGAGGGAGTCTATAGTCTTGGCGGAAGACTTCAAAAATCTCAAGAAACCTAATGTTGGAGGACATGGACTGGAGTTACGAGTCTATATGACTTTTCGTCCGCAGTGCATGTTTACTGAGGAAGATGTTCGCAACTATTTCGAGTAAGGAAATCTTTATGAGATTAATAAGTTATAACATATGTGCATATATCTAGCTAGATTAACTCTTTCTTTAATGTACGTTGCAGAAATTTTGGACCAGTTCAAGAGGTTAAGATTCCTTATAACCAAGAGAAGAGGATGTTTGGGTTTGTGACTTTCGATTATCCAGAAACAGCCGCTCTTGTCCTGACAAAAAATAATCCCCATTATATTTTGGGATCACAAGTAATGGTGAAACCTTATCGCCTTCGTTGACAGGTATTTATTTGTTCATTGCAGAAGATTCTTGACTTTTTCCTGTTTACAAATATTTATCATATATATATATACACATTGTGTTTTCATATGTAGTGCCACGAATGAGAATGTGTGTAGCACGAGAGAAGAAGCTATCCTGATTCAGTCGAGGCTGAAAATTAAGAAGCTGCAGATATCCCCTTATATACTAATAGGGAGTTTAAATTGATGATGTGTCATCTTGTGGTTAATTTGGCTTATGTGTCATTTTGTGGTTAATTTGGCTTATGTGTCATAATTTAAGGAGGTTGTTAATTTTAAAAAGTATGATGTGTAATTAAGTTATTGGTTGAGTAAGATATGATCCCTAAACTATTTCAAAACATTATATTCCTATTAACTATTGAATTTTCTTCCTAATTAATTATTTATTTAAGGGGTTGTAAATGGTTGATATGAAATGTTGAAATTTTTATTATATTAATATTGACTAATTAAAATAATTTTTATTTTATTTACTTAACTTTATTGTAGTATTCATTTTATTCTTAACTTTGTTTATTTTTAAATGATTTAATGTACTTCTGAGTAAAATACAATTTAAAATGTATTTTTATTGGTGTGTATTGAATTTTATTTTATAATTACTTTTATCTTATATTTCAATTAAATTTTTTCTGTAATTATTTTAAATTTATAAGTTTAATGTATTTAAAAAATAAAACTCGAAAATATATATGTAAAACTTATTATATAATTTTATACATATTTATTATATAAATAATTATATTATTTTATAAGATTAACAAATTTGTTATATATACATAATACACTACTCCTATAATATAGAATCCCCTCATATACTAATAGGGAGTTTAAATTGATGATGTGTCATCTTGTGGTTAATTTGGCTTATGTGTCATAATTAAAGGAGGTTGTTAATTATAAAAAGGGTTAATTGCAAATTAAATCACCACCTTTTGAACATTTGCAATCTAATCTAAACCTTAAAACAATTGCAAATAAATCATCAAGTTTAAATATTATTACAAATTAGACTTCTTGAAAGTCTACGTTGTCCCTAAATCATATCTTATGATATTTCGTTTGATTAAAAAATAATATTGTTTTATTAAGGAGTTGTTATGTCATTAAAAACTCTAAATTATGTTAGATTCGAACACAATTGAAATTGTCAAAAAGACTAAATTGCAACAATATTTAAAGTTTGTGATTTTTTTTGCAATTATCTTAAAGTTTAGATTAAATTGCAAATGAGGAAAAGGTTGTGATTTAATTAGCAATTAACCAAAATATTTATTTATTTATGGTGTTGTGGTTGATATTGAAGGGTGACTTATAATTTATTAAGAGATATTTTATTATTACTTAATTTGTTTTTTTTTCTTCAAAATTTTATAATTTTTTAAAAAGTTGTTTTCATATTTATTAAATATTAAAAATTAAACGTCTCATTTCGTCTGTTTCTCACCTATTTTATTTTGAATTTACTTTATAAAATTATTTATAATATAAATATTTATTTTATTAACTTTTCGCGTAATACGCGGGTGCTAATTTAGAAGGATATATATATATATATATATATTTATTTTACCAATTATCTTAAGTTTACTTTATTTTACATTCTAATATTAAGTCTTTCAAATCATACAAGTAAAGCTTGAGAAGACAGATCTCTGTTCGTTTGTATTTTTGCGATGATCATTAATAAAAATAAAAAATAAACTTTTTTCAACGTTGATTTATTTTCTTTAAGACCTGTATTATCACATAACATATGATCAACTTTATGTTCAGAGTTTTAAGTGTAGAACTAGATTCAAAATATATTAAAAATATTTTGTCTAAGTAATAATGAAAAATCTTCTAACTAAACTATTAATGTTGTTTAAAAAAAAGTTCCAAAATCTCAATTAAATTACAACACAATCTTTCCATTTATGTGTTTTTGTTTATTAATTTATTTTGAATGGTATAATATAATTACATTTACATTAGTTTCTCTTTTACATTATAATAGTTGAATTTAAAATTATATCCAACCAATTTTTTTAAATATAATTATAATAACATATCATGCTAAAAAAAATTAGATTACGCAAATAAATTAAGATATAATATTGAATATTAAAATATTTATTTAAAACCCCGTGTAATACACGGGTTCTACACTAGTCTAGTCGTAGATAAAAGCCACTATTTGTCACTCAGCATTTAGTAGTCAAGACAGACAAGATCATAGAAGAATTAAAGGTGGAAACTTGGTGCCTGTTTTCTTTGAAGGATCAGAATGCTGTAAATTACTCATTGTTAAGAGGTGATCTAGCTAAAATTGTAATTTCTGCTGAATCCGCACACCCGCTAGTCTTGTAACCTTGTATTATTTATAAACTCTGGTACGATCTATTTATAAAATATATTTTTCTGATATTAAAAAAATTTAGTCAGCTTTTTTCTAGAAATCTGATCAGTTAATTGAACCCTTCAAACTGCATGTATTTAAACTTTCAGACCGATTTTCTTGTTTTTGAAAAAACAAATTTATTAATGGAAAAGGTAACTATATATATTTTGACAGGAAAAAGTTCAATATATACAGATGGAAGGAAAATTGGGAAATTACTTGATCTACTTTTCCATATATAATTTCAACTTATAAAAAAATTAAGATATCCCACATCGAAAGAATACAAATTTCACAGCTATGTTATATCTAGGAAAAAGGCATTGAGTCATTGCCGTGCTTGGTAACGCAAGCTTGTGACCCAAGTGGGGGCATTAGGGTAATTGGACGTTGGGCTGGTTGGTGGCTAAATTCTGGCCTGCCCGTTCCAAGCTGGGAGTTGGGCTATGTGGTCCGAGCGAAAGCTTGGGCTTCGTGGCCCCTAGAGTGGTGGGTAATGCGCCAGGCTGGCTCCACAGAGCAGCGACAACCACCCACTCTCGGCAGTGGAAGGATAACGGACTGGTTGCCATCTCCGGCCCATTACAGTCAAATGGTTTGGCCCCGATTGAACAATTACCTTTTTGCTCTCTTTTTCAGCACATAAAAAAGTTAAGTTTTCCAATTACACGCGTCCCAAAATTTTAACTAACATTTTTTATTTACGTCCCAATGTCGCCGGAACATCAAAACTACTACGTCGAAAAACTTAATTTTTTTGTGACATTTTTTGAAAAGTTTAAAATTTGTGGGACATAAAAAAATTATATCCGGAAAGTATATTTCTAACCAGGAAAGAGATATTGGGGGGAAAAAGTGTATTTCTATGGAAGAAAGGGGAAATTGTGGCGAAAATTAATTACATTTGTAAAAAATACATTGAGGTTGCAACTGAAATTTAGGCGGAAAGTGCATTTCTAAGGAAGAAAGGGAAATTGAGGCAGAAAGTGCAGAAAGGAAAATTGGGGTGGAAAGTGCATTTCTATGGAAGAAAGATAAAATTGAGGTGGAAAGTGCATTTCTAAGAAAGGGAAAATTTCAAAATACGTCCTGTAACTTAGGACGATTACATTTCAAATCATTTAAGTTTTCACATTTTCAGAATACGTCCCAATGTTTCCAATTTACATTCTTTTTGTCGGAATTTTTTTTTTTTTTTGCAGGAAACTAACACGCGTGGCTTGAACGTGTGTTTAAAATTGAAGTGTCCGACAGATTCGGGGATTGGGCAACAATATTTTGATGACAAACCTTGTAATTTTTGTTGCTAAATGGGGCAACAATAAGCATTGAATTAAAAGAATGAAAAAATTAATCTCAGAATTAAAGAAAGATGATTTTTTTTTTTTTTTTGGAAAAGACAAATTTATTAATGGAAAAGGTAACTATATATATTTTGACAGGAAAAAGTTCAATATATACAGATGGAGGGAAAATTGGGAAATTACTTGATCTACTTTTCCATATATAATTTCAACTTATAAAAAAATTAAGATATCCCACATCGAAAGAATACAAATTTCACAGCTATGTTATATCTAGGAAAAAGGCATTGAGTCATTGCCGTGCTTGGTAACGCAAGCTTGTGACCCAAGTGGGGGCATTAGGGTAATTGGACGTTGGGCTGACCCAATTGGCTGGGTTGTGTTGGTGGCTAAATTCTGGCCTGCCCGATCCAAGCTGGGAGTTGGGCTATGTGGTCCGAGCGAAAGCTTGGGCTTCATGGCCCCTAGAGTGGTGGGTAATGCGCCAGGCTGGCTCCACAGAGCAGCGACAACCACCCACTCTCGGCAGTGGAAGGATAACGGGCTGGTTGCCATCTCCGGCCCATTACAGTCAAATGGTTTGGCCCCGATTGAACAATTACTTTTTTGCTCTCTTTTTCAGCACATAAAAAAGTTAAGTTTTCCAATTACACGCGTCCCAAAATTTTAACTAACATTTTTTATTTACGTCCCAATGTCGCCGGAACATCAAAACTACTACGTCGAAAAACTTAATTTTTTTGTGACATTTTTTGAAAAGTTTAAAATTTGTGGGACATAAAAAAATTATATCCGGAAAGTATATTTCTAACCAGGAAAGAGATATTGGGGGGAAAAAGTGTATTTCTATGGAAGAAAGGGGAAATTGTGGCGAAAATTAATTACATTTGTAAGAAAATACATTGAGGTTGCAACTGAAATTTAGGCGGAAAGTGCATTTCTAAGGAAGAAAGGGAAATTGAGGCAGAAAGTGCAGAAAGGAAAATTGGGGTGGAAAGTGCATTTCTATGGAAGAAAGATAAATGGAGGTAGAAAGTGCATTTCTAAGAAAGGGAAAATTTCAAAATACGTCCTATAACTTAGGACGATTACATTTCAAATCATTTAAGTTTTCACATTTTCAGAATACGTCCTAAGGTTTCCAATTTACATTCTTTTTGTCGGAATTTTTTTTTTTTTTTTTTGCATGAAACTAACACGCGTGGCTTGAACGTGTGTTTAAAATTGAAGCGTCCGACAGATTCGGGGATTGGGCAACAATCTTTTGATGACAAACCTTGTAATTATTGTTGCTAAATGGGGCAACAATAAACATTGAATTAAAAGAATGAAAAAATTAATCTCAGAATTAAAGAAAGATGATTTTTTTTTTTTTTTGGAAAAGACAAATTTATTAATGGAAAAGGTAACTATATATATTTTGACAGGAAAAAGTTCAATATATACAGATGGAGGGAAAATTGGGAAATTACTTGATCTACTTTTCCATATATAATTTCAACTTATAAAAAAATTAAGATATCCCACATCGAAAGAATACAAATTTCACAGCTATGTTATATCTAGGAAAAAGGCATTGAGTCATTGCCGTGCTTGGTAACGCAAGCTTGTGACCCAAGTGGGGGCATTAGGGTAATTGGACGTTGGGCTGACCCAATTGGCTGGGTTGTGTTGGTGGCTAAATTCTGGCCTGCCCGTTCCAAGGTGGGAGTTGGGCTATGTGGTCCGAGCGAAAGCTTGGGCTTCGTGGCCCCTAGAGTGGTGGGTAATGCGCCAAGCTGGCTCCACAGAGCAGCGACAACCACCCACTCTCGGCAGTGGAAGGATAACGGGCTAGTTGCCATCTCCGGCCCATTATAGTCAAATTACTTTTTTGCTCTCTTTTTCAGCACATAAAAAAGTTAAGTTTTTCAATTACACGCGTCCCAAAATTTTAACTAACATTTTTTATTTACGTCCCAATGTCGCCGGAACATCAAAACTACTACGTCGAAAAACTTAATTTTTTTGTGACATTTTTTGAAAAGTTTAAAATTTCTGGAACATAAAAAAATTATATCCGGAAAGTATATTTCTAAGCAGGAAAGAGATATTGGTGGGAAAAAGTGTATTTCTATGGAAGAAAGGGGAAATTGTGACGAAAATTAATTACATTTGTAAGAAAATACATTGAGGTTGCAACTGAAATTTAGGTGGAAAGTGCATTTCTAAGGAAGAAAGGGAAATTGAGGCAGAAAGTGCAGAAAGGAAAATTGGGGTGGAAAGTGCATTTCTATGGAAGAAAGATAAATTGAGGTGGAAAGTGCATTTCTAAGAAAGGGAAAATTTCAAAATACGTCCTGTAACTTAGGACGATTACATTTCAAATCATTTAAGTTTTCACATTTTCAGATTACGTCCCAAGGTTTCCAATTTACATTCTTTTTCTCGGAATTTTTTTTTTTTTTTTGCAGGAAACTAACACGCGTGGCTTGAACGTGTGTTTAAAATTGAAGCGTCCGACAGATTCGGGGATTGGGCAACAATCTTTTGATGACAAACCTTGTAATTATTGTTGCTAAATGGGGCAACAATAAACATTGAATTAAAAGAATGAAAAAATTAATCTCAGAATTAAAGAAAGATGATTTTTTTTTTTTTTTTTTGGAAAAGACAAATTTATTAATGGAAAAGGTAACTATATATATTTTGATTGGAAAAAGTTCAATATATACAGATGGAGGGAAAATTGGGAAATTACTTGATCTACTTTTCCATATATAATTTCAACTTATAAAAAAATTAAGATATCTCACATCGAAAGAATACAAATTTCACAGCTATGTTATATCTAGGAAAAAGGCATTGAGTCATTGCCGTGCTTGGTAACGCAAGCTTGTGACCCAAGTGGGGGCATTAAGGTAATTGGACGTTGGGCTGACCCAATTGGCTGGGTTGTTGGTGGCTAAATTCTGGCCTGCCCGTTCCAAGCTGGGAGTTGGGCTATGTGGTCCAAGCGAAAGCTTGGGCTTCGTGGCCCCTAGAGTGGTGGGTAATGCGCCAGGCTGGCTCCACAGAGCAACGACAACCACCCACTCTCGGCAGTGGAAGGATAACGGGCTGGTTGCCATCTCCGGCCCATTACAGTCAAATGGTTTGTCCCCGATTGAACAATTACTTTTTTGCTCTCTTTTTCAGCACATAAAAAAGTTAAGTTTTCCAATTACACACGTCCCAAAATTTTAACTAACATTTTTTATTTACGTCCCAATGTCGCCGGAACATCAAAACTACTACGTCGAAAAACTTAATTTTTTTGTGACATTTTTTGAAAAGTTTAAAATTTGTGGGACATAAAAAAATTATATCCGGAAAGTATATTTCTAACCAGGAAAGAGATATTGGGGGGAAAAAGTGTATTTCTATGGAAGAAAGGGGAAATTGTGGCGAAAATTAATTACATTTGTAAAAAATACATTGAGGTTGCAACTGAAATTTAGGCGGAAAGTGCATTTCTAAGGAAGAAAGGGAAATTGAGGCAGAAAGTGCAGAAAGGAAAATTGGGGTGGAAAGTGCATTTCTATGGAAGAAAGATAAAATTGAGGTGGAAAGTGCATTTCTAAGAAAGGGAAAATTTCAAAATACGTCCTGTAACTTAGGACGATTACATTTCAAATCATTTAAGTTTTCACATTTTCAGAATACGTCCCAATGTTTCCAATTTACATTCTTTTTGTCGGAATTTTTTTTTTTTTTTGCAGGAAACTAACACGCGTGGCTTGAACGTGTGTTTAAAATTGAAGTGTCCGACAGATTCGGGGATTGGGCAACAATATTTTGATGACAAACCTTGTAATTTTTGTTGCTAAATGGGGCAACAATAAGCATTGAATTAAAAGAATGAAAAAATTAATCTCAGAATTAAAGAAAGATGATTTTTTTTTTTTTTTTGGAAAAGACAAATTTATTAATGGAAAAGGTAACTATATATATTTTGACAGGAAAAAGTTCAATATATACAGATGGAGGGAAAATTGGGAAATTACTTGATCTACTTTTCCATATATAATTTCAACTTATAAAAAAATTAAGATATCCCACATCGAAAGAATACAAATTTCACAGCTATGTTATATCTAGGAAAAAGGCATTGAGTCATTGCCGTGCTTGGTAACGCAAGCTTGTGACCCAAGTGGGGGCATTAGGGTAATTGGACGTTGGGCTGACCCAATTGGCTGGGTTGTGTTGGTGGCTAAATTCTGGCCTGCCCGATCCAAGCTGGGAGTTGGGCTATGTGGTCCGAGCGAAAGCTTGGGCTTCATGGCCCCTAGAGTGGTGGGTAATGCGCCAGGCTGGCTCCACAGAGCAGCGACAACCACCCACTCTCGGCAGTGGAAGGATAACGGGCTGGTTGCCATCTCCGGCCCATTACAGTCAAATGGTTTGGCCCCGATTGAACAATTACTTTTTTGCTCTCTTTTTCAGCACATAAAAAAGTTAAGTTTTCCAATTACACGCGTCCCAAAATTTTAACTAACATTTTTTATTTACGTCCCAATGTCGCCGGAACATCAAAACTACTACGTCGAAAAACTTAATTTTTTTGTGACATTTTTTGAAAAGTTTAAAATTTGTGGGACATAAAAAAATTATATCCGGAAAGTATATTTCTAACCAGGAAAGAGATATTGGGGGGAAAAAGTGTATTTCTATGGAAGAAAGGGGAAATTGTGGCGAAAATTAATTACATTTGTAAGAAAATACATTGAGGTTGCAACTGAAATTTAGGCGGAAAGTGCATTTCTAAGGAAGAAAGGGAAATTGAGGCAGAAAGTGCAGAAAGGAAAATTGGGGTGGAAAGTGCATTTCTATGGAAGAAAGATAAATGGAGGTAGAAAGTGCATTTCTAAGAAAGGGAAAATTTCAAAATACGTCCTATAACTTAGGACGATTACATTTCAAATCATTTAAGTTTTCACATTTTCAGAATACGTCCTAAGGTTTCCAATTTACATTCTTTTTGTCGGAATTTTTTTTTTTTTTTTTTGCATGAAACTAACACGCGTGGCTTGAACGTGTGTTTAAAATTGAAGCGTCCGACAGATTCGGGGATTGGGCAACAATCTTTTGATGACAAACCTTGTAATTATTGTTGCTAAATGGGGCAACAATAAACATTGAATTAAAAGAATGAAAAAATTAATCTCAGAATTAAAGAAAGATGATTTTTTTTTTTTTTTGGAAAAGACAAATTTATTAATGGAAAAGGTAACTATATATATTTTGACAGGAAAAAGTTCAATATATACAGATGGAGGGAAAATTGGGAAATTACTTGATCTACTTTTCCATATATAATTTCAACTTATAAAAAAATTAAGATATCCCACATCGAAAGAATACAAATTTCACAGCTATGTTATATCTAGGAAAAAGGCATTGAGTCATTGCCGTGCTTGGTAACGCAAGCTTGTGACCCAAGTGGGGGCATTAGGGTAATTGGACGTTGGGCTGACCCAATTGGCTGGGTTGTGTTGGTGGCTAAATTCTGGCCTGCCCGTTCCAAGGTGGGAGTTGGGCTATGTGGTCCGAGCGAAAGCTTGGGCTTCGTGGCCCCTAGAGTGGTGGGTAATGCGCCAAGCTGGCTCCACAGAGCAGCGACAACCACCCACTCTCGGCAGTGGAAGGATAACGGGCTAGTTGCCATCTCCGGCCCATTATAGTCAAATTACTTTTTTGCTCTCTTTTTCAGCACATAAAAAAGTTAAGTTTTTCAATTACACGCGTCCCAAAATTTTAACTAACATTTTTTATTTACGTCCCAATGTCGCCGGAACATCAAAACTACTACGTCGAAAAACTTAATTTTTTTGTGACATTTTTTGAAAAGTTTAAAATTTCTGGAACATAAAAAAATTATATCCGGAAAGTATATTTCTAAGCAGGAAAGAGATATTGGTGGGAAAAAGTGTATTTCTATGGAAGAAAGGGGAAATTGTGACGAAAATTAATTACATTTGTAAGAAAATACATTGAGGTTGCAACTGAAATTTAGGTGGAAAGTGCATTTCTAAGGAAGAAAGGGAAATTGAGGCAGAAAGTGCAGAAAGGAAAATTGGGGTGGAAAGTGCATTTCTATGGAAGAAAGATAAATTGAGGTGGAAAGTGCATTTCTAAGAAAGGGAAAATTTCAAAATACGTCCTGTAACTTAGGACGATTACATTTCAAATCATTTAAGTTTTCACATTTTCAGATTACGTCCCAAGGTTTCCAATTTACATTCTTTTTCTCGGAATTTTTTTTTTTTTTTTGCAGGAAACTAACACGCGTGGCTTGAACGTGTGTTTAAAATTGAAGCGTCCGACAGATTCGGGGATTGGGCAACAATCTTTTGATGACAAACCTTGTAATTATTGTTGCTAAATGGGGCAACAATAAACATTGAATTAAAAGAATGAAAAAATTAATCTCAGAATTAAAGAAAGATGATTTTTTTTTTTTTTTTTTGGAAAAGACAAATTTATTAATGGAAAAGGTAACTATATATATTTTGATTGGAAAAAGTTCAATATATACAGATGGAGGGAAAATTGGGAAATTACTTGATCTACTTTTCCATATATAATTTCAACTTATAAAAAAATTAAGATATCTCACATCGAAAGAATACAAATTTCACAGCTATGTTATATCTAGGAAAAAGGCATTGAGTCATTGCCGTGCTTGGTAACGCAAGCTTGTGACCCAAGTGGGGGCATTAAGGTAATTGGACGTTGGGCTGACCCAATTGGCTGGGTTGTTGGTGGCTAAATTCTGGCCTGCCCGTTCCAAGCTGGGAGTTGGGCTATGTGGTCCAAGCGAAAGCTTGGGCTTCGTGGCCCCTAGAGTGGTGGGTAATGCGCCAGGCTGGCTCCACAGAGCAACGACAACCACCCACTCTCGGCAGTGGAAGGATAACGGGCTGGTTGCCATCTCCGGCCCATTACAGTCAAATGGTTTGTCCCCGATTGAACAATTACTTTTTTGCTCTCTTTTTCAGCACATAAAAAAGTTAAGTTTTCCAATTACACACGTCCCAAAATTTTAACTAACATTTTTTATTTACGTCCCAATGTCGCCGGAACATCAAAACTACTACGTCGAAAAACTTAATTTTTTTGTGACATTTTTTGAAAAGTTTAAAATTTGTGGGACATAAAAAAATTATATCCGGAAAGTATATTTCTAGGCAAATACTTGTATACACTTGGATGCACCATGCCCCCTACCTGACAAAGTGGGATAGCTCAAGTGGTTAGAGCACCACTACCTAGGCCTTAGGTCCTGGGTTCGAGTCATGGGGAGGGGAAAAAGGGATGGGTATTTAACTTCCATAAAAAAAAAACCATGCCCCCTACCTGTGAGTTTCCAGCTATTGGGCCTTCCTTGGGACTGGTCCTCAGATTCCAGTCACACACCCATCTGTTTACTCAGTTCACCCTCAATAAACTCGCACCCACAAATTTTTTTAGTTCACCCAATAATGATTTGCACCCCCCTAATTTCAATTTCGATTTTTTTATTTATATTTTATCTGCACCCACTAATTTAATGAGTTCACCTCATAATCATATTTTTACAACAGTTATCTACACCCGCTCATTTTATGAGTTCACCCCCAAATTATTTTTTACCACAGTTATCTATACTCGCTCATTTTATGAGTTCACCCACATATTATTGTTTTACCACGATTATCTGCACTCGCACATTTTATGAGTTCTCCCCAAAATATTTTTAGAAAAATAATCACATTTAAAAGAATATATTATCCTTTTATTAATGTACACAAAATATAATAAAATAAACTCTAAAAAATCGATTCACCACCAAGTCACCCACATTTTTAAAAAATATCGTAAAAATATAGTAATTAATAAAAAAAAATCGAAATTAGCCATAAATCTCAATTTTTTACTTTTTAATTTTCCTTTCCCCTACTCTTTTTCCATTTTTAATTTTTTTCCAAATTTTTTATTTCTTCATTTTTTTTTCCTTTTCCTTTTTTATTTTAAATTTTCCTACATTTCTTTTACATTTTTTGCATGTGTATTTTTTAAATTTTAATACAATATAATATTATAGGCATGATTTTATTATAGTCGATCGGCAGTGCACTTGAATTTCAATTTTAATTTGATGAGTAAAGGACCTGCCGAAAATTCATGCCGATCGGCGGGTGACCCAACCACCACCATGCCCGACCACCCCCTTGACGGCGACGGCGGCGCTTCCGTCCCGGCCGCTGAAGCCCAAGACCCATATTCGAATCGCAATCGCGATTCTTCACTTCCATGACAATCGACATCATCTTCCATCTCGGCAACGATCCATGGCGGCCGAAATTCTCTTCTCATTTCGACCACCGACGCGACTGCTTCGATCAATCTCCCTTGTGTTCGCGATCCAGGAGCTTCTTCGGCATCAATGGCTCTCGCCTGCAACACTCGGATCGACGCCGCCTCTCTCTCGTCGTTCATCTCTGCCTAAATCGAAGCTATATTGCTTTGTCCGTCTTCTTCATCATGCTACTGTGCATCCTCTTCCTCCGGCTAACGGCAGCCCGACGGAGGAATGTGAGTATGTTGCCGATGGATCTCTAACCGACCGACACTCAAAGCCGGTGACCTTGCTGATGAAATCTCAAACGACGACTGCTGACCTAGGGTGCCCTCCCATTGGGCTAGGGTTCCCTTCAATTGGGTTTGGTAATGTGCACCCCCTATTTTCTTCAGTACACCCCGATTTGCACTCCCTCCACTTTTTTTTTTATGGTACTATTAGTTATTGGTACTGGTATTACTATTTATTGATTGTAGTATTACTATTAATATACAAATGAATTAAAATTAATGATTACTGATTACGGTATTATTAATTATTAATTGTGGTATTATTGGTTATTGTTTGTGGTATTACTGATTGTGTGAAATTATTTATTATTGTTTAAGACATTACTGATTATTATTATTATTTTTTATGGTATTACATATTATTGATTATGGTATTACTTAATATAATTAGATTTGTGGAATTATTTATTATTGTATAAGATATTACTGATCAATGTTCATGATATTACTAATTACTGTTCATTATTTTTTGTATTATTGAATATAATTGGATGTGTGGAATTATTTGTTATTGTATAAAAATTTATTGATTAATATTAATGGTATTACCGATTACTGTTCGTGGTATTACTAATAATTGATTTTAGTATTATTTAATATAATCAGATATGTGTAATTATTTGTTATTGTATAAGATATTGGAGTACTAATTATTTTTAATGGTATTAGTGTATTACTGAATATTACTTATTGTATTATTGAGTATAATAAAATCATACATATAATATTATTTTGTATTAAAATTTTAAAAAATACTAATGAAAAAAATGAAGAAATAATTTTTTTTGAATAAAAACTGAAAATGGGAAGAAAATTTAAAAAGAAAAAAAAAATTGAGATTTGTGCCTTATTTTGATAGATTTTTTAAAATATGTTTTTACGATTTTCTTTTTCTAAAATATGGGTGATTTAGTGGTGAATCGACGGCAACTCGACAATGACTCGACTACATATTGTAAATGTATAAATTATGGTTGATTTTATTATTATATTTTGTGTAAATTAATAAAAAGATAATATAGTATTTTAAATGTAATTATTTAAAAAAAAAATTGGGGGTGAACTCATAAAATGAGTGGGTGCAGAGAATTGTGGTAAAAAAAATTAGGGGTGAACTTATAAAATTAGCGGGTGTAGAGAACCGTTGTAAAAAAGAAATGATTTGGGGTGAACTCATAAAATGAGCGGGTGCAGATAACTGTAGTATAAATATGATTTGGGGGTGAACTCATAAAATGAGCCGGTGCATATAACTGTAGTAAAAAAATATTTGGGGGCGAACTTATAAAATGAGTGGGGTGCAGATAACTGTGGTAAAAAAATAATTTGGGGGCGAACTCATAAAATGAGCGGGTGTAGATAATTGTTGTAAAAAAGAAATGATTTGGGGGTGAACTCATAAAATGAGTGGGTGTTATCTATAGTAAAAATATAATTTAGGGGTGTACTCATTAAATTAATGGGTGCACATAAAATATAAATAAAAAATTAAAATTAAAACTAGGGGGTACGGTGCACTAGGGGGTACGCAAGTGTGACCCATATTTCTAAGCAGGAAATAGATATTGGGTGGGAAAAAGTGTATTTCTATGGAAGAAAGGGGAAATTGTGGCGAAAATTACATTTGTAAGAAAATACATTGAGGTTGCAACTGAAATTTATGCGGAAAGTGCATTTCTAAGGAAGAAAGGGAAATTGAGGCAGAAAGTGCAGAAAGGAAAATTGGGGTGGAAAGTGCATTTCTATGGAAGAAAGATAAATTGAGGTGGAAAGTGCATTTCTAAGAAAGGGAAAATTTCAAAATACGTCCTGTAACTTAGGACGATTACATTTCAAATCATTTAAGTTTTCACATTTTCAGATTACGTCCCAAGGTTTCCAATTTACATTCTTTTTCTCGGAATTTTTTTTTTTTTTTTTGCAGGAAACTAACACGCGTGGCTTGAACGTGTGTTTAAAATTGAAGCGTCCGACAGATTCGGGGATTGGGCAACAATCTTTTGATGACAAACCTTGTAATTATTGTTGCTAAATGGGGCAACAATAAACATTGAATTAAAAGAATGAAAAAATTAATCTCAGAATTAAAGAAAGATGATTTTTTTTTTTGGAAAAGACAAATTTATTAATGGAAAAGGTAACTATATATATTTTGATTGGAAAAAGTTCAATATATACAGATGGAGGGAAAATTGGGAAATTACTTGATCTACTTTTCCATATATAATTTCAACTTATAAAAAAATTAAGATATCCCACATCGAAAGAATACAAATTTCACAGCTATGTTATATCTAGGAAAAAGGCATTGAGTCATTGCCGTGCTTGGTAACGCAAGCTTGTGACCCAAGTGGGGGCATTAGGGTAATTGGACGTTGGGCTGACCCAATTGGCTGGGTTGTTGGTGGCTAAATTCTGGCCTGCCCGTTCCAAGCTGGGAGTTGGGCTATGTGGTCCGAGCGAAAGCTTGGGCTTCATGGCCCCTAGAGTGGTGGGTAATGCGCCAGGCTGGCTCCACAGAGCAGCAACAACCACCCACTCTCGGCAGTGGAAGGATAACGGGCTGGTTGCGATCTCCGGCCCATTACAGTCAAATGGTTTGGCCCCGATTGAACAATTACTTTTTTGCTCTCTTTTTCAGCACATAAAAAAGTTAAGTTTTCCAATTACACGCGTCCCAAAATTTTAACTAACATTTTTTATTTACGTCCCAATGTCGCCGGAACATCAAAACTACGTACGTCGAAAAACTTAATTTTTTTGTGACATTTTTTGAAAAGTTTAAAATTTGTGGGACATAAAAAAATTATATCCGGAAAGTATATTTCTAAGCAGGAAAGAGATATTGGGGGGAAAAAGTGTATTTCTATGGAAGAAATGGGAAATTGTGGCGAAAATTAATTACATTTGTAAGAAAATACATTGAGGTTGCAACTGAAATTTAGGCGGAAAGTACATTTCTAAGGAAGAAAGGGAAATTGAGGCAGAAAGTGCAGAAAGGAAAATTGGGGTGGAAAGTGCATTTCTATGGAAGAAAGATAAATGGAGGTGGAAAGTGCATTTCTAAGAAAGGGAAAATTTCAAAATACGTCCTGTAACTTAGGACGATTACATTTCAAATCATTTAAGTTTTCAAATTTTCAGAATACGTCTCAAGGTTTCCAATTTACATTCTTTTTGTCGAAATTTTTTTTTTTTGCAGGAAACTAACACGCGTGGCTTGAACGTGTGTTTAAAATTGAAGCGTCCGACAGATTCGGGGATTGGGCAACAATCTTTTGATGACAAACCTTGTAATTATTGTTGCTAAATGGGGCAACAATAAACATTGAATTAAAAGAATGAAAAAATTAATCTCAGAATTAAAGAAAGATGATTTTTTTTTGGAAAAGACAAATTTATTAATGGAAAAGGTAACTATATATATTTTGACAGGAAAAAGTTCAATATATACAGATGGAGGGAAAATTGGAAAATTACTTGATCTACTTTTCCATATATAATTTCAACTTATAAAAAAATTAAGATATCCCACATCGAAAGAATACAAATTTCACAGCTATGTTATATCTAGGAAAAAGGCATTGAGTCATTGCCGTGCTTGGTAACGCAAGCTTGTGACCCAAGTGGGGGCATTAGGGTAATTGGACGTTGGGCTGACCCAATTGGCTGGGTTGTTGGTGGCTAAATTCTGGCCTGCCCGTTCCAAGCTGGGAGTTGGGCTATGTTGTGGTCCGAGCGAAAGCTTGGGCTTCATGGCCCCTAGAGTGGTGGGTAATGCGCCAGGCTGGCTCCACAGAGCAGCAACAACCACCCACTCTCGGCAGTGGAAGGATAACGGGCTGGTTGCCATCTCCGGCCCATTACAGTCAAATGGTTTGGCCCCGATTGAACAATTACTTTTTTGCTCTCTTTTTCAGCACATAAAAAAGTTAAGTTTTCCAATTACACGCGTCCCAAAATTTTAACTAACATTTTTTATTTACGTCCCAATGTCGCCGGAACATCAAAACTACGTATGTCGAAAAACTTAATTTTTTTGTGACATTTTTTGAAAAGTTTAAAATTTGTGGGACATAAAAAAATTATATCCGGAAAGTATATTTCTATGCAGGAAAGAGATATTGGGGGGAAAAAGTGTATTTCTATGGAAGAAAGGGGAAATTGTGGCGAAAATTAATTACATTTGTAAGAAAATACATTGAGGTTGCAACTGAAATTTAGGCGGAAAGTACATTTCTAAGGAAGAAAGGGAAATTGAGGCAGAAAGTGCAGAAAGGAAAATTGGGGTGGAAAGTGCATTTCTATGGAAGAAAGATAAATGGAGGTGGAAAGTGCATTTCTAAGAAAGGGAAAATTTCAAAATACGTCCTGTAACTTAGGACGATTACATTTCAAATCATTTAAGTTTTCACATTTTCAGAATACGTCTCAAGGTTTCCAATTTACATTCTTTTTGTCGAAATTTTTTTTTTTGCAGGAAACTAACACGCGTGGCTTGAACGTGTGTTTAAAATTGAAGCGTCCGACAGATTCGGGGATTGGGCAACAATCTTTTGATGACAAACCTTGTAATTATTGTTGCTAAATGGGGCAACAATAAACATTGAATTAAAAGAATGAAAAAATTAATCTCAGAATTAAAGAAAGATGATTTTTTTTTGGAAAAGACAAATTTATTAATGGAAAAGGTAACTATATATATTTTGACAGGAAAAAGTTCAATATATACAGATGGAGGGAAAATTGGAAAATTACTTGATCTACTTTTCCATATATAATTTCAACTTATAAAAAAATTAAGATATCCCACATCGAAAGAATACAAATTTCACAGCTATGTTATATCTAGGAAAAAGGCATTGAGTCATTGCCGTGCTTGGTAACGCAAGCTTGTGACCCAAGTGGGGGCATTAGGGTAATTGGACGTTGGGCTGACCCAATTGGCTGGGTTGTGTTGGTGGCTAAATTCTGGCCTGCCCGTTCCAAGCTGGGAGTTGGGCTATGTGGTCCGAGCGAAAGCTTGGGCTTCATGGCCCCTAGAGTGGTGGGTAATGCGCAAGGCTGGCTCCACAGAGCAGCGACAACCACCCACTCTCGGCAGTGGAAGGATAACGGGCTGGTTGCCATCTCCGGCCCATTACAGTCAAATGGTTTGGCCCCGATTGAACAATTACTTTTTTGCTCTCTTTTTCAGCACATAAAAAAGTTAAGTTTTCCAATTACATGTGTCCCAAAATTTTAACTAACATTTTTTATTTACGTCCCAATGTCGCCGGAACATCAAAACTACTACGTCGAAAAACTTAATTTTTTTGTGACATTTTTTGAAAAGTTTAAAATTTGTGGGACATAAAAAAATTATATCCGGAAAGTATATTTCTAAGCAGGAAAGAGATATTGGGGGGAAAAAGTGTATTTCTATGGAAGAAAGGGGAAATTGTGGCGAAAATTAATTACATTTGTAAGAAAATACATTGAGGTTGCAACTGAAATTTAGGCGGAAAGTGCATTTCTAAGGAAGAAAGGGAAATTGAGGCAGAAAGTGCAGAAAGGAAAATTGTGGTGGAAAGTGCATTTCTATGGAAGAAAGATAAATGGAGGTGGAAAGTGCATTTCTAAGAAAGGGAAAATTTCAAAATACGTCCTGTAACTTAGGACGATTACATTTCAAATCATTTAAGTTTTCACATTTTCAGAATACGTCCCAAGGTTTCCAATTTACATTCTTTTTGTCGGAATTTTTTTTTTGCAGGAAACTAACACGCGTGGCTTGAACGTGTGTTTAAAATTGAAGCGTCCGACAGATTCGGGGATTGGGCAACAATCTTTTGAAGACAAACCTTGTAATTATTGTTGCTAAATGGGGCAACAATAAACATTGAATTAAAAGAATGAAAAAATTAATCTCAGAAATAAAGAAAGATGATTTTTTTTTTTTTTTTTGGAAAAGACAAATTTATTAATGGAAAATGTAACTATATATATTTTGTCAGGAAAAAGTTCAATATATACAGATGGAGGGAAAATTGGGAAATTACTTGATCTACTTTTCCATATATAATTTCAACTTATAAAAAAATTAAGATATCCCACATCGAAAGAATACAAATTTCACAGCTATGTTATATCTAGGAAAAAGGCATTGAGTCATTGCCGTGCTTGGTAACGCAAGCTTGTGACCCAAGTGGGGGCATTAGGGTAATTGGACGTTGGGCTGACCCAATTGGTTGGGTTGAGTTGGTGGCTAAATTCTGGCCTGCCCGTTCCAAGCTGGGAGTTGGGCTATGTGGTCCGAGCGAAAGCTTGGGCTTCGTGGCCCCTAGAGTGGTGGGTAATGCGCCAGGCTGGCTCCACAGAGCAGCGACAACCACCCACTCTCGGCAGTGGAAGGATAACGGGCTGGTTGCCGTCTCCGGCCCATTACAGTCAAATTACTTTTTTGCTCTCTTTTTCAGCACATAAAAAAGTTAAGTTTTCCAATTACACGCGTCCCAAAATTTTAACTAACATTTTTTATTTACGTCCCAATGTCGCCGGAACATCAAAACTACTACGTCGAAAAACTTAATTTTTTTGTGACATTTTTTGAAAAGTTTAAAATTTGTGGAACATAAAAAAATTATATCCGGAAAGTATATTTCTAAGCAGGAAAGAGATATTGGTGGGAAAAAGTGTATTTCTATGGAAGAAAGGGGAAATTGTGACGAAAATTAATTACATTTGTAAGAAAATACATTGAGGTTGCAACTGAAATTTAGGTGGAAAGTGCATTTCTAAGGAAGAAAGGGAAATTGAGGCAGAAAGTGCAGAAAGGAAAATTGGGGTGGAAAGTGCATTTCTATGGAAGAAAGATAAATGGAGGTGGAAAGTGCATTTCTAAGAAAGGGAAAATTTCAAAATACGTCCTGTAACTTAGGACGATTACATTTCAAATCATTTAAGTTTTCACATTTTCAGAATACGTCTCAAGGTTTCCAATTTACATTCTTTTTGTCGAAATTTTTTTTTTTTGCAGGAAACTAACACGCGTGGCTTGAACGTGTGTTTAAAATTGAAGCGTCCGACAGATTCGGGGATTGGGCAACAATCTTTTGATGACAAACCTTGTAATTATTGTTGCTAAATGGGGCAACAATAAACATTGAATTAAAAGAATGAAAAAATTAATCTCAGAATTAAAGAAAGATGATTTTTTTTTGGAAAAGACAAATTTATTAATGGAAAAGGTAACTATATATATTTTGACAGGAAAAAGTTCAATATATACAGATGGAGGGAAAATTGGAAAATTACTTGATCTACTTTTCCATATATAATTTCAACTTATAAAAAAATTAAGATATCCCACATCGAAAGAATACAAATTTCACAGCTATGTTATATCTAGGAAAAAGGCATTGAGTCATTGCCGTGCTTGGTAACGCAAGCTTGTGACCCAAGTGGGGGCATTAGGGTAATTGGACGTTGGGCTGACCCAATTGGCTGGGTTGTGTTGGTGGCTAAATTCTGGCCTGCCCGTTCCAAGCTGGGAGTTGGGCTATGTGGTCCGAGCGAAAGCTTGGGCTTCATGGCCCCTAGAGTGGTGGGTAATGCGCAAGGCTGGCTCCACAGAGCAGCGACAACCACCCACTCTCGGCAGTGGAAGGATAACGGGCTGGTTGCCATCTCCGGCCCATTACAGTCAAATGGTTTGGCCCCGATTGAACAATTACTTTTTTGCTCTCTTTTTCAGCACATAAAAAAGTTAAGTTTTCCAATTACATGCGTCCCAAAATTTTAACTAACATTTTTTATTTACGTCCCAATGTCGCCGGAACATCAAAACTACTACGTCGAAAAACTTAATTTTTTTGTGACATTTTTTGAAAAGTTTAAAATTTGTGGGACATAAAAAAATTATATCCGGAAAGTATATTTCTAAGCAGGAAAGAGATATTGGGGGGAAAAAGTGTATTTCTATGGAAGAAAGGGGAAATTGTGGCGAAAATTAATTACATTTGTAAGAAAATACATTGAGGTTGCAACTGAAATTTAGGCGGAAAGTGCATTTCTAAGGAAGAAAGGGAAATTGAGGCAGAAAGTGCAGAAAGGAAAATTGTGGTGGAAAGTGCATTTCTATGGAAGAAAGATAAATGGAGGTGGAAAGTGCATTTCTAAGAAAGGGAAAATTTCAAAATACGTCCTGTAACTTAGGACGATTACATTTCAAATCATTTAAGTTTTCACATTTTCAGAATACGTCCCAAGGTTTCCAATTTACATTCTTTTTGTCGGAATTTTTTTTTTGCAGGAAACTAACACGCGTGGCTTGAACGTGTGTTTAAAATTGAAGCGTCCGACAGATTCGGGGATTGGGCAACAATCTTTTGAAGACAAACCTTGTAATTATTGTTGCTAAATGGGGCAACAATAAACATTGAATTAAAAGAATGAAAAAATTAATCTCAGAAATAAAGAAAGATGATTTTTTTTTTTTTTTTGGAAAAGACAAATTTATTAATGGAAAATGTAACTATATATATTTTGTCAGGAAAAAGTTCAATATATACAGATGGAGGGAAAATTGGGAAATTACTTGATCTACTTTTCCATATATAATTTCAACTTATAAAAAAATTAAGATATCCCACATCGAAAGAATACAAATTTCACAGCTATGTTATATCTAGGAAAAAGGCATTGAGTCATTGCCGTGCTTGGTAACGCAAGCTTGTGACCCAAGTGGGGGCATTAGGGTAATTGGACGTTGGGCTGACCCAATTGGTTGGGTTGAGTTGGTGGCTAAATTCTGGCCTGCCCGTTCCAAGCTGGGAGTTGGGCTATGTGGTCCGAGCGAAAGCTTGGGCTTCGTGGCCCCTAGAGTGGTGGGTAATGCGCCAGGCTGGCTCCACAGAGCAGCGACAACCACCCACTCTCGGCAGTGGAAGGATAACGGGCTGGTTGCCATCTCCGGCCCATTACAGTCAAATTACTTTTTTGCTCTCTTTTTCAGCACATAAAAAAGTTAAGTTTTCCAATTACACGCGTCCCAAAATTTTAACTAACATTTTTTATTTACGTCCCAATGTCGCCGGAACATCAAAACTACTACGTCGAAAAACTTAATTTTTTTGTGACATTTTTTGAAAAGTTTAAAATTTGTGGAACATAAAAAAATTATATCCGGAAAGTATATTTCTAAGCAGGAAAGAGATATTGGTGGGAAAAAGTGTATTTCTATGGAAGAAAGGGGAAATTGTGACGAAAATTAATTACATTTGTAAGAAAATACATTGAGGTTGCAACTGAAATTTAGGTGGAAAGTGCATTTCTAAGGAAGAAAGGGAAATTGAGGCAGAAAGTGCAGAAAGGAAAATTGGGGTGGAAAGTGCATTTCTATGGAAGAAAGATAAATGGAGGTGGAAAGTGCATTTCTAAGAAAGGGAAAATTTCAAAATACGTCCTGTAACTTAGGACGATTACATTTCAAATCATTTAAGTTTTCACATTTTCAGAATACGTCTCAAGGTTTCCAATTTACATTCTTTTTGTCGAAATTTTTTTTTTTTGCAGGAAACTAACACGCGTGGCTTGAACGTGTGTTTAAAATTGAAGCGTCCGACAGATTCGGGGATTGGGCAACAATCTTTTGATGACAAACCTTGTAATTATTGTTGCTAAATGGGGCAACAATAAACATTGAATTAAAAGAATGAAAAAATTAATCTCAGAATTAAAGAAAGATGATTTTTTTTTGGAAAAGACAAATTTATTAATGGAAAAGGTAACTATATATATTTTGACAGGAAAAAGTTCAATATATACAGATGGAGGGAAAATTGGAAAATTACTTGATCTACTTTTCCATATATAATTTCAACTTATAAAAAAATTAAGATATCCCACATCGAAAGAATACAAATTTCACAGCTATGTTATATCTAGGAAAAAGGCATTGAGTCATTGCCGTGCTTGGTAACGCAAGCTTGTGACCCAAGTGGGGGCATTAGGGTAATTGGACGTTGGGCTGACCCAATTGGCTGGGTTGTGTTGGTGGCTAAATTCTGGCCTGCCCGTTCCAAGCTGGGAGTTGGGCTATGTGGTCCGAGCGAAAGCTTGGGCTTCATGGCCCCTAGAGTGGTGGGTAATGCGCAAGGCTGGCTCCACAGAGCAGCGACAACCACCCACTCTCGGCAGTGGAAGGATAACGGGCTGGTTGCCATCTCCGGCCCATTACAGTCAAATGGTTTGGCCCCGATTGAACAATTACTTTTTTGCTCTCTTTTTCAGCACATAAAAAAGTTAAGTTTTCCAATTACATGCGTCCCAAAATTTTAACTAACATTTTTTATTTACGTCCCAATGTCGCCGGAACATCAAAACTACTACGTCGAAAAACTTAATTTTTTTGTGACATTTTTTGAAAAGTTTAAAATTTGTGGGACATAAAAAAATTATATCCGGAAAGTATATTTCTAAGCAGGAAAGAGATATTGGGGGGAAAAAGTGTATTTCTATGGAAGAAAGGGGAAATTGTGGCGAAAATTAATTACATTTGTAAGAAAATACATTGAGGTTGCAACTGAAATTTAGGCGGAAAGTGCATTTCTAAGGAAGAAAGGAAAATTGAGGCAGAAAGTGCAGAAAGGAAAATTGGGGTGGAAAGTGCATTTCTATGGAAGAAAGATAAATTGAGGTGGAAAGTGCATTTCTAAGAAAGGGAAAATTTCAAAATACGTCCTGTAACTTAGGACGATTACATTTCAAATCATTTAAGTTTTCACATTTTCAGATTACGTCCCAAGGTTTCCAATTTACATTCTTTTTCTCGGAATTTTTTTTTTTTTTTTTGCAGGAAACTAACACGCGTGGCTTGAACGTGTGTTTAAAATTGAAGCGTCCGACAGATTCGGGGATTGGGCAACAATCTTTTGATGACAAACCTTGTAATTATTGTTGCTAAATGGGGCAACAATAAACATTGAATTAAAAGAATGAAAAAATTAATCTCAGAATTAAAGAAAGATGATTTTTTTTTTTGGAAAAGACAAATTTATTAATGGAAAAGGTAACTATATATATTTTGATTGGAAAAAGTTCAATATATACAGATGGAGGGAAAATTGGGAAATTACTTGATCTACTTTTCCATATATAATTTCAACTTATAAAAAAATTAAGATATCCCACATCGAAAGAATACAAATTTCACAGCTATGTTATATCTAGGAAAAAGGCATTGAGTCATTGCCGTGCTTGGTAACGCAAGCTTGTGACCCAAGTGGGGGCATTAGGGTAATTGGACGTTGGGCTGACCCAATTGGCTGGGTTGTTGGTGGCTAAATTCTGGCCTGCCCGTTCCAAGCTGGGAGTTGGGCTATGTGGTCCGAGCGAAAGCTTGGGCTTCATGGCCCCTAGAGTGGTGGGTAATGCGCCAGGCTGGCTCCACAGAGCAGCAACAACCACCCACTCTCGGCAGTGGAAGGATAACGGGCTGGTTGCCATCTCCGGCCCATTACAGTCAAATGGTTTGGCCCCGATTGAACAATTACTTTTTTGCTCTCTTTTTCAGCACATAAAAAAGTTAAGTTTTCCAATTACACGCGTCCCAAAATTTTAACTAACATTTTTTATTTACGTCCCAATGTCGCCGGAACATCAAAACTACGTATGTCGAAAAACTTAATTTTTTTGTGACATTTTTTGAAAAGTTTAAAATTTGTGGGACATAAAAAAATTATATCCGGAAAGTATATTTCTAAGCAGGAAAGAGATATTGGGGGGAAAAAGTGTATTTCTATGGAAGAAAGGGGAAATTGTGGCGAAAATTAATTACATTTGTAAGAAAATACATTGAGGTTGCAACTGAAATTTAGGCGGAAAGTACATTTCTAAGGAAGAAAGGGAAATTGAGGCAGAAAGTGCAGAAAGGAAAATTGGGGTGGAAAGTGCATTTCTATGGAAGAAAGATAAATGGAGGTGGAAAGTGCATTTCTAAGAAAGGGAAAATTTCAAAATACGTCCTGTAACTTAGGACGATTACATTTCAAATCATTTAAGTTTTCACATTTTCAGAATACGTCTCAAGGTTTCCAATTTACATTCTTTTTGTCGAAATTTTTTTTTTTGCAGGAAACTAACACGCGTGGCTTGAACGTGTGTTTAAAATTGAAGCGTCCGACAGATTCGGGGATTGGGCAACAATCTTTTGATGACAAACCTTGTAATTATTGTTGCTAAATGGGGCAACAATAAACATTGAATTAAAAGAATGAAAAAATTAATCTCAGAATTAAAGAAAGATGATTTTTTTTTGGAAAAGACAAATTTATTAATGGAAAAGGTAACTATATATATTTTGACAGGAAAAAGTTCAATATATACAGATGGAGGGAAAATTGGAAAATTACTTGATCTACTTTTCCATATATAATTTCAACTTATAAAAAAATTAAGATATCCCACATCGAAAGAATACAAATTTCACAGCTATGTTATATCTAGGAAAAAGGCATTGAGTCATTGCCGTGCTTGGTAACGCAAGCTTGTGACCCAAGTGGGGGCATTAGGGTAATTGGACGTTGGGCTGACCCAATTGGCTGGGTTGTGTTGGTGGCTAAATTCTGGCCTGCCCGTTCCAAGCTGGGAGTTGGGCTATGTGGTCCGAGCGAAAGCTTGGGCTTCATGGCCCCTAGAGTGGTGGGTAATGCGCAAGGCTGGCTCCACAGAGCAGCGACAACCACCCACTCTCGGCAGTGGAAGGATAACGGGCTGGTTGCCATCTCCGGCCCATTACAGTCAAATGGTTTGGCCCCGATTGAACAATTACTTTTTTGCTCTCTTTTTCAGCACATAAAAAAGTTAAGTTTTCCAATTACATGCGTCCCAAAATTTTAACTAACATTTTTTATTTACGTCCCAATGTCGCCGGAACATCAAAACTACTACGTCGAAAAACTTAATTTTTTTGTGACATTTTTTGAAAAGTTTAAAATTTGTGGGACATAAAAAAATTATATCCGGAAAGTATATTTCTAAGCAGGAAAGAGATATTGGGGGGAAAAAGTGTATTTCTATGGAAGAAAGGGGAAATTGTGGCGAAAATTAATTACATTTGTAAGAAAATACATTGAGGTTGCAACTGAAATTTAGGCGGAAAGTGCATTTCTAAGGAAGAAAGGGAAATTGAGGCAGAAAGTGCAGAAAGGAAAATTGTGGTGGAAAGTGCATTTCTATGGAAGAAAGATAAATGGAGGTGGAAAGTGCATTTCTAAGAAAGGGAAAATTTCAAAATACGTCCTGTAACTTAGGACGATTACATTTCAAATCATTTAAGTTTTCACATTTTCAGAATACGTCCCAAGGTTTCCAATTTACATTCTTTTTGTCGGAATTTTTTTTTTGCAGGAAACTAACACGCGTGGCTTGAACGTGTGTTTAAAATTGAAGCGTCCGACAGATTCGGGGATTGGGCAACAATCTTTTGAAGACAAACCTTGTAATTATTGTTGCTAAATGGGGCAACAATAAACATTGAATTAAAAGAATGAAAAAATTAATCTCAGAAATAAAGAAAGATGATTTTTTTTTTTTTTTTTGGAAAAGACAAATTTATTAATGGAAAATGTAACTATATATATTTTGTCAGGAAAAAGTTCAATATATACAGATGGAGGGAAAATTGGGAAATTACTTGATCTACTTTTCCATATATAATTTCAACTTATAAAAAAATTAAGATATCCCACATCGAAAGAATACAAATTTCACAGCTATGTTATATCTAGGAAAAAGGCATTGAGTCATTGCCGTGCTTGGTAACGCAAGCTTGTGACCCAAGTGGGGGCATTAGGGTAATTGGACGTTGGGCTGACCCAATTGGTTGGGTTGAGTTGGTGGCTAAATTCTGGCCTGCCCGTTCCAAGCTGGGAGTTGGGCTATGTGGTCCGAGCGAAAGCTTGGGCTTCGTGGCCCCTAGAGTGGTGGGTAATGCGCCAGGCTGGCTCCACAGAGCAGCGACAACCACCCACTCTCGGCAGTGGAAGGATAACGGGCTGGTTGCCATCTCCGGCCCATTACAGTCAAATTACTTTTTTGCTCTCTTTTTCAGCACATAAAAAAGTTAAGTTTTCCAATTACACGCGTCCCAAAATTTTAACTAACATTTTTTATTTACGTCCCAATGTCGCCGGAACATCAAAACTACTACGTCGAAAAACTTAATTTTTTTGTGACATTTTTTGAAAAGTTTAAAATTTGTGGAACATAAAAAAATTATATCCGGAAAGTATATTTCTAAGCAGGAAAGAGATATTGGTGGGAAAAAGTGTATTTCTATGGAAGAAAGGGGAAATTGTGACGAAAATTAATTACATTTGTAAGAAAATACATTGAGGTTGCAACTGAAATTTAGGTGGAAAGTGCATTTCTAAGGAAGAAAGGGAAATTGAGGCAGAAAGTGCAGAAAGGAAAATTGGGGTGGAAAGTGCATTTCTATGGAAGAAAGATAAATGGAGGTGGAAAGTGCATTTCTAAGAAAGGGAAAATTTCAAAATACGTCCTGTAACTTAGGACGATTACATTTCAAATCATTTAAGTTTTCACATTTTCAGAATACGTCTCAAGGTTTCCAATTTACATTCTTTTTGTCGAAATTTTTTTTTTTTGCAGGAAACTAACACGCGTGGCTTGAACGTGTGTTTAAAATTGAAGCGTCCGACAAATTCGGGGATTGGGCAACAATCTTTTGATGACAAACCTTGTAATTATTGTTGCTAAATGGGGCAACAATAAACATTGAATTAAAAGAATGAAAAAATTAATCTCAGAATTAAAGAAAGATGATTTTTTTTTGGAAAAGACAAATTTATTAATGGAAAAGGTAACTATATATATTTTGACAGGAAAAAGTTCAATATATACAGATGGAGGGAAAATTGGAAAATTACTTGATCTACTTTTCCATATATAATTTCAACTTATAAAAAAATTAAGATATCCCACATCGAAAGAATACAAATTTCACAGCTATGTTATATCTAGGAAAAAGGCATTGAGTCATTGCCGTGCTTGGTAACGCAAGCTTGTGACCCAAGTGGGGGCATTAGGGTAATTGGACGTTGGGCTGACCCAATTGGCTGGGTTGTGTTGGTGGCTAAATTCTGGCCTGCCCGTTCCAAGCTGGGAGTTGGGCTATGTGGTCCGAGCGAAAGCTTGGGCTTCATGGCCCCTAGAGTGGTGGGTAATGCGCAAGGCTGGCTCCACAGAGCAGCGACAACCACCCACTCTCGGCAGTGGAAGGATAACGGGCTGGTTGCCATCTCCGGCCCATTACAGTCAAATGGTTTGGCCCCGATTGAACAATTACTTTTTTGCTCTCTTTTTCAGCACATAAAAAAGTTAAGTTTTCCAATTACATGCGTCCCAAAATTTTAACTAACATTTTTTATTTACGTCCCAATGTCGCCGGAACATCAAAACTACTACGTCGAAAAACTTAATTTTTTTGTGACATTTTTTGAAAAGTTTAAAATTTGTGGGACATAAAAAAATTATATCCGGAAAGTATATTTCTAAGCAGGAAAGAGATATTGGGGGGAAAAAGTGTATTTCTATGGAAGAAAGGGGAAATTGTGGCGAAAATTAATTACATTTGTAAGAAAATACATTGAGGTTGCAACTGAAATTTAGGCGGAAAGTGCATTTCTAAGGAAGAAAGGAAAATTGAGGCAGAAAGTGCAGAAAGGAAAATTGGGGTGGAAAGTGCATTTCTATGGAAGAAAGATAAATTGAGGTGGAAAGTGCATTTCTAAGAAAGGGAAAATTTCAAAATACGTCCTGTAACTTAGGACGATTACATTTCAAATCATTTAAGTTTTCACATTTTCAGATTACGTCCCAAGGTTTCCAATTTACATTCTTTTTCTCGGAATTTTTTTTTTTTTTTTTTGCAGGAAACTAACACGCGTGGCTTGAACGTGTGTTTAAAATTGAAGCGTCCGACAGATTCGGGGATTGGGCAACAATCTTTTGATGACAAACCTTGTAATTATTGTTGCTAAATGGGGCAACAATAAACATTGAATTAAAAGAATGAAAAAATTAATCTCAGAATTAAAGAAAGATGATTTTTTTTTTTGGAAAAGACAAATTTATTAATGGAAAAGGTAACTATATATATTTTGATTGGAAAAAGTTCAATATATACAGATGGAGGGAAAATTGGGAAATTACTTGATCTACTTTTCCATATATAATTTCAACTTATAAAAAAATTAAGATATCCCACATCGAAAGAATACAAATTTCACAGCTATGTTATATCTAGGAAAAAGGCATTGAGTCATTGCCGTGCTTGGTAACGCAAGCTTGTGACCCAAGTGGGGGCATTAGGGTAATTGGACGTTGGGCTGACCCAATTGGCTGGGTTGTTGGTGGCTAAATTCTGGCCTGCCCGTTCCAAGCTGGGAGTTGGGCTATGTGGTCCGAGCGAAAGCTTGGGCTTCATGGCCCCTAGAGTGGTGGGTAATGCGCCAGGCTGGCTCCACAGAGCAGCAACAACCACCCACTCTCGGCAGTGGAAGGATAACGGGCTGGTTGCCATCTCCGGCCCATTACAGTCAAATGGTTTGGCCCCGATTGAACAATTACTTTTTTGCTCTCTTTTTCAGCACATAAAAAAGTTAAGTTTTCCAATTACACGCGTCCCAAAATTTTAACTAACATTTTTTATTTACGTCCCAATGTCGCCGGAACATCAAAACTACGTATGTCGAAAAACTTAATTTTTTTGTGACATTTTTTGAAAAGTTTAAAATTTGTGGGACATAAAAAAATTATATCCGGAAAGTATATTTCTAAGCAGGAAAGAGATATTGGGGGGAAAAAGTGTATTTCTATGGAAGAAAGGGGAAATTGTGGCGAAAATTAATTACATTTGTAAGAAAATACATTGAGGTTGCAACTGAAATTTAGGCGGAAAGTACATTTCTAAGGAAGAAAGGGAAATTGAGGCAGAAAGTGCAGAAAGGAAAATTGGGGTGGAAAGTGCATTTCTATGGAAGAAAGATAAATGGAGGTGGAAAGTGCATTTCTAAGAAAGGGAAAATTTCAAAATACGTCCTGTAACTTAGGACGATTACATTTCAAATCATTTAAGTTTTCACATTTTCAGAATACGTCTCAAGGTTTCCAATTTACATTCTTTTTGTCGAAATTTTTTTTTTTGCAGGAAACTAACACGCGTGGCTTGAACGTGTGTTTAAAATTGAAGCGTCCGACAGATTCGGGGATTGGGCAACAATCTTTTGATGACAAACCTTGTAATTATTGTTGCTAAATGGGGCAACAATAAACATTGAATTAAAAGAATGAAAAAATTAATCTCAGAATTAAAGAAAGATGATTTTTTTTTGGAAAAGACAAATTTATTAATGGAAAAGGTAACTATATATATTTTGACAGGAAAAAGTTCAATATATACAGATGGAGGGAAAATTGGAAAATTACTTGATCTACTTTTCCATATATAATTTCAACTTATAAAAAAATTAAGATATCCCACATCGAAAGAATACAAATTTCACAGCTATGTTATATCTAGGAAAAAGGCATTGAGTCATTGCCGTGCTTGGTAACGCAAGCTTGTGACCCAAGTGGGGGCATTAGGGTAATTGGACGTTGGGCTGACCCAATTGGCTGGGTTGTGTTGGTGGCTAAATTCTGGCCTGCCCGTTCCAAGCTGGGAGTTGGGCTATGTGGTCCGAGCGAAAGCTTGGGCTTCATGGCCCCTAGAGTGGTGGGTAATGCGCAAGGCTGGCTCCACAGAGCAGCGACAACCACCCACTCTCGGCAGTGGAAGGATAACGGGCTGGTTGCCATCTCCGGCCCATTACAGTCAAATGGTTTGGCCCCGATTGAACAATTACTTTTTTGCTCTCTTTTTCAGCACATAAAAAAGTTAAGTTTTCCAATTACATGCGTCCCAAAATTTTAACTAACATTTTTTATTTACGTCCCAATGTCGCCGGAACATCAAAACTACTACGTCGAAAAACTTAATTTTTTTGTGACATTTTTTGAAAAGTTTAAAATTTGTGGGACATAAAAAAATTATATCCGGAAAGTATATTTCTAAGCAGGAAAGAGATATTGGGGGGAAAAAGTGTATTTCTATGGAAGAAAGGGGAAATTGTGGCGAAAATTAATTACATTTGTAAGAAAATACATTGAGGTTGCAACTGAAATTTAGGCGGAAAGTGCATTTCTAAGGAAGAAAGGGAAATTGAGGCAGAAAGTGCAGAAAGGAAAATTGTGGTGGAAAGTGCATTTCTATGGAAGAAAGATAAATGGAGGTGGAAAGTGCATTTCTAAGAAAGGGAAAATTTCAAAATACGTCCTGTAACTTAGGACGATTACATTTCAAATCATTTAAGTTTTCACATTTTCAGAATACGTCCCAAGGTTTCCAATTTACATTCTTTTTGTCGGAATTTTTTTTTTGCAGGAAACTAACACGCGTGGCTTGAACGTGTGTTTAAAATTGAAGCGTCCGACAGATTCGGGGATTGGGCAACAATCTTTTGAAGACAAACCTTGTAATTATTGTTGCTAAATGGGGCAACAATAAACATTGAATTAAAAGAATGAAAAAATTAATCTCAGAAATAAAGAAAGATGATTTTTTTTTTTTTTTTTGGAAAAGACAAATTTATTAATGGAAAATGTAACTATATATATTTTGTCAGGAAAAAGTTCAATATATACAGATGGAGGGAAAATTGGGAAATTACTTGATCTACTTTTCCATATATAATTTCAACTTATAAAAAAATTAAGATATCCCACATCGAAAGAATACAAATTTCACAGCTATGTTATATCTAGGAAAAAGGCATTGAGTCATTGCCGTGCTTGGTAACGCAAGCTTGTGACCCAAGTGGGGGCATTAGGGTAATTGGACGTTGGGCTGACCCAATTGGTTGGGTTGAGTTGGTGGCTAAATTCTGGCCTGCCCGTTCCAAGCTGGGAGTTGGGCTATGTGGTCCGAGCGAAAGCTTGGGCTTCGTGGCCCCTAGAGTGGTGGGTAATGCGCCAGGCTGGCTCCACAGAGCAGCGACAACCACCCACTCTCGGCAGTGGAAGGATAACGGGCTGGTTGCCATCTCCGGCCCATTACAGTCAAATTACTTTTTTGCTCTCTTTTTCAGCACATAAAAAAGTTAAGTTTTCCAATTACACGCGTCCCAAAATTTTAACTAACATTTTTTATTTACGTCCCAATGTCGCCGGAACATCAAAACTACTACGTCGAAAAACTTAATTTTTTTGTGACATTTTTTGAAAAGTTTAAAATTTGTGGAACATAAAAAAATTATATCCGGAAAGTATATTTCTAAGCAGGAAAGAGATATTGGTGGGAAAAAGTGTATTTCTATGGAAGAAAGGGGAAATTGTGACGAAAATTAATTACATTTGTAAGAAAATACATTGAGGTTGCAACTGAAATTTAGGTGGAAAGTGCATTTCTAAGGAAGAAAGGGAAATTGAGGCAGAAAGTGCAGAAAGGAAAATTGGGGTGGAAAGTGCATTTCTATGGAAGAAAGATAAATTGAGGTGGAAAGTGCATTTCTAAGAAAGGGAAAATTTCAAAATACGTCCTGTAACTTAGGACGATTACATTTCAAATCATTTAAGTTTTCACATTTTCAGATTACGTCCCAAGGTTTCCAATTTACATTCTTTTTCTCGGAATTTTTTTTTTTTTTTGCAGGAAACTAACACGCGTGGCTTGAACGTGTGTTTAAAATTGAAGCGTCCGACAGATTCGGGGATTGGGCAACAATCTTTTGATGACAAACCTTGTAATTATTGTTGCTAAATGGGGCAACAATAAACATTGAATTAAAAGAATGAAAAAATTAATCTCAGAATTAAAGAAAGATGATTTTTTTTTATTTTTTTTTGGAAAAGACAAATTTATTAATGGAAAAGGTAACTATATATATTTTGATTGGAAAAAGTTCAATATATACAGATGGAGGGAAAATTGGGAAATTACTTGATCTACTTTTCCATATATAATTTCAACTTATAAAAAAATTAAGATATCCCACATCGAAAGAATACAAATTTCACAGCTATGTTATATCTAGGAAAAAGGCATTGAGTCATTGCCGTGCTTGGTAACGCAAGCTTGTGACGCAAGTGGGGGCATTAAGGTAATTGGACGTTGGGCTGACCCAATTGGCTGGGTTGTTGGTGGCTAAATTCTGGTCTGCCCGTTCCAAGCTGGGAGTTGGGCTATGTGGTCCGAGCGAAAGCTTGGGCTTCGTGGCCCCTAGAGTGGTGGGTAATGCGCCAGGCTGGCTCCACAGAGCAGCGACAACCACCCACTCTCGGCAGTGGAAGGATAACGGGCTGGTTGCCATCTCCGGCCCATTACAGTCAAATGGTTTGGCCCCGATTGAACAATTACTTTTTTGCTCTCTTTTTCAGCACATAAAAAAGTTAAGTTTTCCAATTACACACGTCCCAAAATTTTAACTAACATTTTTTATTTACGTCCCAATGTCTCCGGAACATCAAAACTACTACGTCGAAAAACTTAATTTTTTTGTGACATTTTTTGAAAAGTTTAAAATTTGTGGGACATAAAAAAATTATATCCGGAAAGTATATTTCTAGGCAAATACTTGTATACACTTGGATGCACCATGCCCCCTACCTGACAAAGTGGGATAGCTCAAGTGGTTAGAGCACCACTACCTAGGCCTTAGGTCCTGGGTTCGAGTCATGGGGAGGGGAAAAAGGGATGGGTATTTAACTTCCATAAAAAAAAAACCATGCCCCCTACCTGTGAGTTTCCAGCTATTGGGCCTTCCTTGGGACTGGGCCTCAGATTCCAGTCACACACCCATCTGTTTACTCAGTTCACCCTCAATAAACTCGCACCCACAAATTTTTTTAGTTCACCCAATAATGATTTGCACCCCCCTAATTTCAATTTCGATTTTTTTATTTATATTTTATCTGCACCCACTAATTTAATGAGTTCACCTCATAATCATATTTTTACAACAGTTATCTACACCCGCTCATTTTATGAGTTCACCCCCAAATTATTTTTTACCACAGTTATCTATACTCGCTCATTTTATGAGTTCACCCACATATTATTGTTTTACCACGATTATCTGCACTCGCACATTTTATGAGTTCTCCCCAAAATATTTTTAGAAAAATAATCACATTTAAAAGAATATATTATCCTTTTATTAATGTACACAAAATATAATAAAATAAACTCTAAAAAATCGATTCACCACCAAGTCACCCACATTTTTAAAAAAAATCGTAAAAATATAGTAATTAATAAAAAAAATCGAAATTAGCCATAAATCTCAATTTTTTACTTTTTAATTTTCCTTTCCCCTACTCTTTTTCCATTTTTAATTTTTTTCCAAATTTTTTATTTCTTCATTTTTTTTTCCTTTTCCTTTTTTATTTTAAATTTTCCTACATTTCTTTTACATTTTTTGCATGTGTATTTTTTAAATTTTAATACAATATAATATTATAGGCATGATTTTATTATAGTCGATCGGCAGTGCACTTGAATTTCAATTTTAATTTGATGAGTAAAGGACCTGCCGAAAATTCATGCCGATCGGCGGGTGACCCAACCACCACCATGCCCGACCACCCCCTTGACGGCGACGGCGGCGCTTCCGTCCCGGCCGCTGAAGCCCAAGACCCATATTCGAATCGCAATCGCGATTCTTCACTTCCATGACAATCAACACCATCTTCCATCTCGGCAACGATCCATGGCGGCCGAAATTCTCTTCTCATTTCGACCACCGACGCGACTGCTTCGATCAATCTCCCTTGTGTTCGCGATCCAGGAGCTTCTTCGGCATCAATGGCTCTCGCCTGCAACACTCGGATCGACGCCGCCTCTCTCTCGTCGTTCATCTCTGCCTAAATCGAAGCTATATTGCTTTGTCCGTCTTCTTCATCATGCTACTGTGCATCCTCTTCCTCCGGCTAACGGCAGCCCGACGGAGGAATGTGAGTATGTTGCCGATGGATCTCTAACCGACCGACACTCAAAGCCGGTGACCTTGCTGATGAAATCTCAAACGACGACTGCTGACCTAGGGTGCCCTCCCATTGGGCTAGGGTTCCCTTCAATTGGGTTTGGTAATGTGCACCCCCTATTTTCTTCAGTACACCCCGATTTGCACTCCCTCCACTTTTTTTTTATGGTACTATTAGTTATTGGTACTGGTATTACTATTTATTGATTGTAGTATTACTATTAATATACAAATGAATTAAAATTAATGATTACTGATTACGGTATTATTAATTATTAATTGTGGTATTATTGGTTATTGTTTGTGGTATTACTGATTGTGTGAAATTATTTATTATTGTTTAAGACATTACTGATTATTATTATTATTTTTTATGGTATTACATATTATTGATTATGGTATTACTTAATATAATTAGATTTGTGGAATTATTTATTATTGTATAAGATATTACTGATCAATGTTCATGATATTACTAATTACTGTTCATTGTTTTTTGTATTATTGAATATAATTGGATGTGTGGAATTATTTGTTATTGTATAAAAATTTATTGATTAATATTAATGGTATTACCGATTACTGTTCGTGGTATTACTAATAATTGATTTTAGTATTATTTAATATAATTAAATATGTGTAATTATTTGTTATTGTATAAGATATTGGAGTACTAATTATTTTTAATGGTATTAGTGTATTACTGAATATTACTTATTGTATTATTGAGTATAATAAAATCATACATATAATATTATTTTGTATTAAAATTTTAAAAAATACTAATGAAAAAAATGAAGAAATAATTTTTTTTGAATAAAAACTGAAAATGGGAAGAAAATTTAAAAAGAAAAAAAAAATTGAGATTTGTGCCTTATTTTGATAGATTTTTTAAAATATGTTTTTACGATTTTCTTTTTCTAAAATATGGGTGATTTAGTGGTGAATCGACGGTAACTCGACAATGACTCGACTACATATTGTAAATGTATAAATTATGGTTGATTTTATTATTATATTTTGTGTAAATTAATAAAAAGATAATATAGTATTTTAAATGTAATTATTTAAAAAAAAAAATTGGGGGTGAACTCATAAAATGAGTGGGTGCAGAGAATTGTGGTAAAAAAAATTAGGGGTGAACTTATAAAATTAGCGGGTGTAGAGAACCGTTGTAAAAAAGAAATGATTTGGGGTGAACTCATAAAATGAGCGGGTGCAGATAACTGTAGTATAAATATGATTTGGGGGTGAACTCATAAAATGAGCCGGTGCATATAACTGTAGTAAAAAAATATTTGGGGGCGAACTTATAAAATGAGTGGGGTGCAGATAACTGTGGTAAAAAAATAATTTGGGGGCGAACTCATAAAATGAGCGGGTGTAGATAATTGTTGTAAAAAAGAAATGATTTGGGGGTGAACTCATAAAATGAGTGGGTGTTATCTATAGTAAAAATATAATTTAGGGGTGTACTCATTAAATTAATGGGTGCACATAAAATATAAATAAAAAATTAAAATTAAAACTAGGGGGTACGGTGCACTAGGGGGTACGCAAGTGTGACCCATATTTCTAAGCAGGAAATAGATATTGGGTGGGAAAAAGTGTATTTCTATGGAAGAAAGGGGAAATTGTGGCGAAAATTACATTTGTAAGAAAATACATTGAGGTTGCAACTGAAATTTAGGCGGAAAGTGCATTTCTAAGGAAGAAAGGGAAATTGAGGCAGAAAGTGCAGAAAGGAAAATTGGGGTGGAAAGTGCATTTCTATGGAAGAAAGATAAATGGAGGTAGAAAGTGCATTTCTAAGAAAGGGAAAATTTCAAAATACGTCCTATAACTTAGGACGATTACATTTCAAATCATTTAAGTTTTCACATTTTCAGAATACGTCCTAAGGTTTCCAATTTACATTCTTTTTGTCGGAATTTTTTTTTTTTTTTTTTTTTGCATGAAACTAACACGCGTGGCTTGAACGTGTGTTTAAAATTGAAGCGTCCGACAGATTCGGGGATTGGGCAACAATCTTTTGATGACAAACCTTGTAATTATTGTTGCTAAATGGGGCAACAATAAACATTGAATTAAAAGAATGAAAAAATTAATCTCAGAATTAAAGAAAGATGATTTTTTTTTTTTTTTTGGAAAAGACAAATTTATTAATGGAAAAGGTAACTATATATATTTTGACAGGAAAAAGTTCAATATATACAGATGGAGGGAAAATTGGGAAATTACTTGATCTACTTTTCCATATATAATTTCAACTTATAAAAAAATTAAGATATCCCACATCGAAAGAATACAAATTTCACAGCTATGTTATATCTAGGAAAAAGGCATTGAGTCATTGCCGTGCTTGGTAACGCAAGCTTGTGACCCAAGTGGGGGCATTAGGGTAATTGGACGTTGGGCTGACCCAATTGGCTAGGTTGTGTTGGTGGCTAAATTCTGGCCTGCCCGTTCCAAGCTGGGAGTTGGGCTATGTGGTCCGAGCGAAAGCTTGGGCTTCGTGGCCCCTAGAGTGGTGGGTAATGCGCCAGGCTGGCTCCACAGAGCAGCGACAACCACCCACTCTCGGCAGTGGAAGGATAACGGGCTAGTTGCCATCTCCGGCCCATTACAGTCAAATTACTTTTTTGCTCTCTTTTTCAGCACATAAAAAAGTTAAGTTTTCCAATTACACGCGTCCCAAAATTTTAACTAACATTTTTTATTTACGTCCCAATGTCGCCGGAACATCAAAACTACTACGTCGAAAAACTTAATTTTTTTGTGACATTTTTTGAAAAGTTTAAAATTTGTGGAACATAAAAAAATTATATCCGGAAAGTATATTTCTAAGCAGGAAAGAGATATTGGTGGGAAAAAGTGTATTTCTATGGAAGAAAGGGGAAATTGTGACGAAAATTAATTACATTTGTAAGAAAATACATTGAGGTTGCAACTGAAATTTAGGCGGAAAGTGCATTTCTAAGGAAGAAAGGGAAATTGAGGCAGAAAGTGCAGAAAGGAAAATTGGGGTGGAAAGTGCATTTCTATGGAAGAAAGATAAATTGAGGTGGAAAGTGCATTTCTAAGAAAGGGAAAATTTCAAAATACGTCCTGTAACTTAGGACGATTACATTTCAAATCATTTAAGTTTTCACATTTTCAGATTACGTCCCAAGGTTTCCAATTTACATTCTTTTTCTCGGAATTTTTTTTTTTTTTTTGCAGGAAACTAACACGCGTGGCTTGAACGTGTGTTTAAAATTGAAGCGTCCGACAGATTCGGGGATTGGGCAACAATCTTTTGATGACAAACCTTGTAATTATTGTTGCTAAATGGGGCAACAATAAACATTGAATTAAAAGAATGAAAAAATTAATCTCAGAAATCTCAAACGACGACTGCTGACCTAGGGTGCCCTCCCATTGGGCTAGGGTTCCCTTCAATTGGGTTTGGTAATGTGCACCCCCTATTTTCTTCAGTACACCCCGATTTGCACTCCCTCCACTTTTTTTTTATGGTACTATTAGTTATTGGTACTGGTATTACTATTTATTGATTGTAGTGTTACTATTAATATACAAATGAATTAAAATTAATGATTACTGATTACGGTATTATTAATTATTAATTGTGGTATTATTGGTTATTGTTTGTGGTATTACTGATTGTGTGAAATTATTTATTATTGTTTAAGACATTACTGATTATTATTATTATTTTTTATGGTATTACATATTATTGATTATGGTATTACTTAATATAATTAGATTTGTGGAATTATTTATTATTGTATAAGATATTACTGATCAATGTTCATGATATTACTAATTACTGTTCATTGTTTTTTGTATTATTGAATATAATTGGATGTGTGGAATTATTTGTTATTGTATAAAAAATTATTGATTAATATTAATGGTATTACCGATTACTGTTCGTGGTATTACTAATAATTGATTTTAGTATTATTTAATATAATTAGATATGTGTAATTATTTGTTATTGTATAAGATATTGGAGTACTAATTATTTTTAATGGTATTAGTGTATTACTGAATATTACTTATTGTATTATTGAGTATAATAAAATCATACATATAATATTATTTTGTATTAAAATTTTAAAAAATACTAATGAAAAAAATGAAGAAATAATTTTTTTTGAATAAAAACTGAAAATGGGAAGAAAATTTAAAAAGAAAAAAAAAATTGAGATTTGTGCCTTATTTTGATAGATTTTTTAAAATATGTTTTTACGATTTTCTTTTTCTAAAATATGGGTGATTTAGTGGTGAATCGACGGTAACTCGACAATGACTCGACTACATATTGTAAATGTATAAATTATGGTTGATTTTATTATTATATTTTGTGTAAATTAATAAAAAGATAATATAGTATTTAAATGTAATTATTTAAAAAAAAATTGGGGGTGAACTCATAAAATGAGTGGGTGCAGAGAATTGTGGTATAAATATGATTTGGGGGTGAACTCATAAAATGAGCCGGTGCATATAACTGTAGTAAAAAAATATTTGGGGGCGAACTTATAAAATGAGTGGGGTGCAGATAACTGTGGTAAAAAAATAATTTGGGGGCGAACTCATAAAATGAGCGGGTGTAGATAATTGTTGTAAAAAAGAAATGATTTGGGGGTGAACTCATAAAATGAGTGGGTGTTATCTATAGTAAAAATATAATTTAGGGGTGTACTCATTAAATTAATGGGTGCACATAAAATATAAATAAAAAATTAAAACTAGGGGGTACGGTGCACTAGGGGGTACGCAAGTGTGACCCATATTTCTAAGCAGGAAATAGATATTGGGTGGGAAAAAGTGTATTTCTATGGAAGAAAGGGGAAATTGTGGCGAAAATTACATTTGTAAGAAAATACATTGAGGTTGCAACTGAAATTTAGGCGGAAAGTGCATTTCTAAGGAAGAAAGGGAAATTGAGGCAGAAAGTGCAGAAAGGAAAATTGGGGTGGAAAGTGCATTTCTATGGAAGAAAGATAAATGGAGGTAGAAAGTGCATTTCTAAGAAAGGGAAAATTTCAAAATACGTCCTATAACTTAGGACGATTACATTTCAAATCATTTAAGTTTTCACATTTTCAGAATACGTCCTAAGGTTTCCAATTTACATTCTTTTTGTCGGAATTTTTTTTTTTTTTGCATGAAACTAACACGCGTGGCTTGAACGTGTGTTTAAAATTGAAGCGTCCGACAGATTCGGGGATTGGGCAACAATCTTTTGATGACAAACCTTGTAATTATTGTTGCTAAATGGGGCAACAATAAACATTGAATTAAAAGAATGAAAAAATTAATCTCAGAATTAAAGAAAGATGATTTTTTTTTTTTTTTTTTTGGAAAAGACAAATTTATTAATGGAAAAGGTAACTATATATATTTTGACAGGAAAAAGTTCAATATATACAGATGGAGGGAAAATTGGGAAATTACTTGATCTACTTTTCCATATATAATTTCAACTTATAAAAAAATTAAGATATCCCACATCGAAAGAATACAAATTTCACAGCTATGTTATATCTAGGAAAAAGGCATTGAGTCATTGCCGTGCTTGGTAACGCAAGCTTGTGACCCAAGTGGGGGCATTAAGGTAATTGGACGTTGGGCTGACCCAATTGGCTGGGTTGTTGGTGGCTAAATTCTGGCCTGCCCGTTCCAAGCTGGGAGTTGGGCTATGTGGTCCGAGCGAAAGCTTGGGCTTCGTGGCCCCTAGAGTGGTGGGTAATGCGCCAGGCTGGCTCCACAGAGCAACGACAACCACCCACTCTCGGCAGTGGAAGGATAACGGGCTGGTTGCCATCTCCGGCCCATTACAGTCAAATGGTTTGGCCCCGATTGAACAATTACTTTTTTGCTCTCTTTTTCAGCACATAAAAAAGTTAAGTTTTCCAATTACACACGTCCCAAAATTTTAACTAACATTTTTTATTTACGTCCCAATGTCGCCGGAACATCAAAACTACTACGTCGAAAAACTTAATTTTTTTGTGACATTTTTTGAAAAGTTTAAAATTTGTGGGACATAAAAAAATTATATCCGAAAAGTATATTTCTAAGCAGGAAAGAGATATTGGGGGAAAAAGTGTATTTCTATGGAAGAAAGGGGAAATTGTGGCGAAAATTACATTTGTAAGAAAATACATTGAGGTTGCAACTGAAATTTAGGCGGAAAGTGCATTTTTAAGGAAGAAAGGGAAATTGAGGCAGAAAGTGCAGAAAGGAAAATTGGGGTGGAGCGCGCATTTCTATGGAAGAAAGATAAATGGAGGTGGAAAGTGCATTTCTAAGAAAGGGAAAATTTCAAAGTACGTCCTGTAACATAGGACGATTACATTTTAAATAATTTAAGTTTTCACATTTTCAGAATATGTCCCAAGGTTTCCAATTTACATTCTTTTTGTCGGATTTTTTTTTTTTTTTTTGCAGGAAATTAACACGCGTGGCTTGAACGTGTGTTTAAAATTGAAGCGTCCGATAGATTCGGGGATTGGGCAACAATCTTTTGATGACAAACCTTGTAATTATTGTTGCTAAAAATGGGGCAACAATAAACATTGAATTAAAAGAATGAAAAAATTAATCTCAGAATTAAAGAAAGATGATTTTTTTTTTTTTTGGAAAAGACAAATTTATTAATGGAAAAGGTAACTATATATATTTTGATTGGAAAAAGTTCAATATATACAGATGGAGGGAAAATTGGGAAATTACTTGATCTACTTTTCCATATATAATTTCAACTTATAAAAAAATTAAGATATCCCACATCGAAAGAATACAAATTTCACAGCTATGTTATATCTAGGAAAAAGGCATTGAGTCATTGCCGTGCTTGGTAACGCAAGCTTGTGACCCAAGTGGGGGCATTAGGGTAATTGGACGTTGGGCTGACCCAATTGGTTGGGTTGTGTTGGTGGCTAAATTCTGGCCTGCCCGTTCCAAGCTGGGAGTTGGGCTATGTGGTCCGATCGAAAGCTTGGGCTTCGTGGCCCCTAGAGTGGTGGGTAATGCGCCAGGCTGGCTCCACAGAGCAGCGACAACCACCCACTCTCGGCAGTGGAAGGATAACGGGCTGGTTGCCATCTCCGGCCCATTACAGTCAAATTACTTTTTTGCTCTCTTTCTCAGCACATAAAAAAGTTAAGTTTTCCAATTACACACGTCCCAAAATTTTAACTAACATTTTTTATTTACGTCCCAATGTCGCCGGAACATCAAAACTACTACGTCGAAAAACTTAATTTTTTTGTGACATTTTTTGAAAAGTTTAAAATTTGTGGGACATAAAAAAATTATATCCGGAAAGTATATTTCTAGGCAAATACTTGTATACACTTGGATGCACCATGCCCCCTACCTGACAAAGTGGGATAGCTCAAGTGGTTAGAGCACCACTACCTAGGCCTTAGGTCCTGGGTTCGAGTCATGGGGAGGGGAAAAAGGGATGGGCATTTAACTTCCATAAAAAAAAAACCATGCCCCCTACCTGTGAGTTTCCAGCTATTGGGCCTTCCTTGGGACTGGGCCTCAGATTCCAGTCACACACCCATCTGTTTACTCAGTTCACCCTCAATAAACTCGCACCCACAAATTTTTTTAGTTCACCCAATAATGATTTGCACCCCCTAATTTCAATTTCGATTTTTTTATTTATATTTTATCTGCACCCACTAATTTAATGAGTTCACCTCATAATCATATTTTTACAACAGTTATCTACACCCGCTCATTTTATGAATTCACCCCCAAATTATTTTTTACCACAGTTATCTATACTCGCTCATTTTATGAGTTCACCCACATATTATTGTTTTACCACGATTATCTGCACTCGCACATTTTATGAGTTCTCCCCAAAATATTTTTAGAAAAATAATCACATTTAAAAGAATATATTATCCTTTTATTAATGTACACAAAATATAATAAAATAAACTCTAAAAAATCGATTCACCACCAAGTCACCCACATTTTTAAAAAAAATCGTAAAAATATAGTAATTAATAAAAAAAAATCGAAATTAGCCATAAATCTCAATTTTTTACTTTTTAATTTTCCTTTCCCCTACTCTTTTTCCATTTTTAATTTTTTTCCAAATTTTTTATTTCTTCATTTTTTTTTCCTTTTCCTTTTTTATTTTAAATTTTCCTACATTTCTTTTACATTTTTTGCATGTGTATTTTTTAAATTTTAATACAATATAATATTATAGGCATGATTTTATTATAGTCGATCGGCAGTGCACTTGAATTTCAATTTTAATTTGATGAGTAAAGGACCTGCCGAAAATTCATGCCGATCGGCGGGTGACCCAACCACCACCATGCCCGACCACCCCCTTGACGGCGACGGCGGCGCTTCCGTCCCGGCCGCTGAAGCCCAAGACCCATATTCGAATCGCAATCGCGATTCTTCACTTCCATGACAATCGACATCATCTTCCATCTCGGCAACGATCCATGGCGGCCGAAATTCTCTTCTCATTTCGACCACCGACGCGACTGCTTCGATCAATCTCCCTTGTGTTCGCGATCCAGGAGCTTCTTCGGCATCAATGGCTCTCGCCTGCAACACTCGGATCGACGCCGCCTCTCTCTCGTCGTTCATCTCTGCCTAAATCGAAGCTATATTGCTTTGTCCGTCTTCTTCATCATGCTACTGTGCATCCTCTTCCTCCGGCTAACGGCAGCCCGACGGAGGAATGTGAGTATGTTGCCGATGGATCTCTAACCGACCGACACTCAAAGTCGGTGACCTTGCTGATGAAATCTCAAACGACGACTGCTGACCTAGGGTGCCCTCCCATTGGGCTAGGGTTCCCTTCAATTGGGTTTGGTAATGTGCACCCCCTATTTTCTTCAGTACACCCCGATTTGCACTCCCTCCACTTTTTTTTTTATGGTACTATTAGTTATTGGTACTGGTATTACTATTTATTGATTGTAGTATAACTATTAATATACAAATGAATTAAAATTAATGATTACTGATTACGGTATTATTAATTATTAATTGTGGTATTATTGGTTATTGTTTGTGGTATTACTGATTGTGTGAAATTATTTATTATTGTTTAAGACATTACTGATTATTATTATTATTTTTTATGGTATTACATATTATTGATTATGGTATTACTTAATATAATTAGATTTGTGGAATTATTTATTATTGTATAAGATATTACTGATCAATGTTCATGATATTACTAATTACTGTTCATTGTTTTTTGTATTATTGAATATAATTGGATGTGTGGAATTATTTGTTATTGTATAAAAATTTATTGATTAATATTAATGGTATTACCGATTACTGTTCGTGGTATTACTAATAATTGATTTTAGTATTATTTAATATAATTAGATATGTGTAATTATTTGTTATTGTATAAGATATTGGAGTACTAATTATTTTTAATGGTATTAGTGTATTACTGAATATTACTTATTGTATTATTGAGTATAATAAAATCATACATATAATATTATTTTGTATTAAAATTTTAAAAAATACTAATGAAAAAAATGAAGAAATAATTTTTTTTGAATAAAAACTGAAAATGGGAAGAAAAATTAAAAAGAAAAAAAAAATTGAGATTTGTGCCTTATTTTGATAGATTTTTTAAATTATGTTTTTACGATTTTCTTTTTCTAAAATATGGGTGATTTAGTGGTGAATCGACGGTAACTCGACAATGACTCGACTACATATTGTAAATGTATAAATTATGGTTGATTTTATTATTATATTTTGTGTAAATTAATAAAAAGATAATATAGTATTTTAAATGTAATTATTTAAAAAAAAATTGGGGGTGAACTCATAAAATGAGTGGGTGCAGAGAATTGTGGTAAAAAAAATTAGGGGTGAACTTATAAAATTAGCGGGTGTAGAGAACCGTTGTAAAAAAGAAATGATTTGGGGTGAACTCATAAAATGAGCGGGTGCAGATAACTGTAGTATAAATATGATTTGGGGGTGAACTCATAAAATGAGCAGGTGCATATAACTGTAGTAAAAAAATATTTGGGGAAAACTTATAAAATGAGTGGGGTGCAGATAACTGTGGTAAAAAAATAATTTGGGGGCGAACTCATAAAATGAGCGGGTGTAGATAATTGTTGTAAAAAAGAAATGATTTGGGGGTGAACTCATAAAATGAGTGGGTGTTATCTGTAGTAAAAATATAATTTAGGGGTGAACTCATTATATTAATGGGTGCACATAAAATATAAATAAAAAATTAAAATTAAAACTAGGGGGTACGGTGCACTAGGGGGTACGCAAGTGTGACCCATATTTCTAAGCAGGAAATAGATATTGGTGGGAAAAAGTGTATTTCTATGGAAGAAAGGGGAAATTGTGACGAAAATTAATTACATTTGTAAGAAAATACATTGAGGTTGCAACTGAAATTTAGGCGGAAAGTGCATTTCTAAGGAAGAAAGGGAAATTGAGGCAGAAAGTGCAGAAAGGAAAATTGGGGTGGAAAGTGCATTTCTATGGAAGAAAGATAAATTGAGGTGGAAAGTGCATTTCTAAGAAAGGGAAAATTTCAAAATACGTCCTGTAACTTAGGACGATTACATTTCAAATCATTTAAGTTTTCACATTTTCAGATTACGTCCCAAGGTTTCCAATTTACATTCTTTTTCTCGGAATTTTTTTTTTTTTTTTTTTGCAGGAAACTAACACGCGTGGCTTGAACGTGTGTTTAAAATTGAAGCGTCCGACAGATTCGGGGATTGGGCAACAATCTTTTGATGACAAACCTTGTAATTATTGTTGCTAAATGGGGCAACAATAAACATTGAATTAAAAGAATGAAAAAATTAATCTCAGAATTAAAGAAAGATGATTTTTTTTTTTTTTTTTTTGGAAAAGACAAATTTATTAATGGAAAAGGTAACTATATATATTTTGATTGGAAAAAGTTCAATATATACAGATGGAGGGAAAATTGGGAAATTACTTGATCTACTTTTCCATATATAATTTCAACTTATAAAAAAATTAAGATATCCCACATCGAAAGAATACAAATTTCACAGCTATGTTATATCTAGGAAAAAGGCATTGAGTCATTGCCGTGCTTGGTAACGCAAGCTTGTGACCCAAGTGGGGGCATTAAGGTAATTGGACGTTGGGCTGACCCAATTGGCTGGGTTGTTGGTGGCTAAATTCTGGCCTGCCCGTTCCAAGCTGGGAGTTGGGCTATGTGGTCCGAGCGAAAGCTTGGGCTTCGTGGCCCCTAGAGTGGTGGGTAATGCGCCAGGCTGGCTCCACAGAGCAGCGACAACCACCCACTCTCGACAGTGGAAGGATAACGGGCTGGTTGCCATCTCCGGCCCATTACAGTCAAATGGTTTGGCCCCGATTGAACAATTACTTTTTTGCTCTCTTTTTCAGCACATAAAAAAGTTAAGTTTTCCAATTACACACGTCCCAAAATTTTAACTAACATTTTTTATTTACGTCCCAATGTCGCCGGAACATCAAAACTACTACGTCGAAAAACTTAATTTTTTTGTGACATTTTTTGAAAAGTTTAAAATTTGTCGGACATAAAAAAATTATATCCGGAAAGTATATTTCTAGGCAAATACTTGTATACACTTGGATGCACCATGCCCCCTACCTGACAAAGTGGGATAGCTCAAGTGGTTAGAGCACCACTACCTAGGCCTTAGGTCCTGGGTTCGAGTCATGGGGAGGGGAAAAAGGGATGGGTATTTAACTTCCATAAAAAAAAAACCATGCCCCCTACCTGTGAGTTTCCAGCTATTGGGCCTTCCTTGGGACTGGGCCTCAGATTCCAGTCACACACCCATCTGTTTACTCAGTTCACCCTCAATAAACTCGCACCCACAAATTTTTTTAGTTCACCCAATAATGATTTGCACCCCCCTAATTTCAATTTCGATTTTTTTATTTATATTTTATCTGCACCCACTAATTTAATGAGTTCACCTCATAATCATATTTTTACAACAGTTATCTACACCCGCTCATTTTATGAGTTCACCCCTAAATTATTTTTTACCACAGTTATCTATACTCGCTCATTTTATGAGTTCACCCACATATTATTGTTTTACCACGATTATCTGCACTCGCACATTTTATGAGTTCTCCCCAAAATATTTTTAGAAAAATAATCACATTTAAAAGAATATATTATCCTTTTATTAATGTACACAAAATATAATAAAATAAACTCTAAAAAATCGATTCACCACCAAGTCACCCACATTTTTAAAAAAAATCGTAAAAATATAGTAATTAATAAAAAAAAATCGAAATTAGCCATAAATCTCAATTTTTTACTTTTTAATTTTCCTTTCCCCTACTCTTTTTCCATTTTTAATTTTTTTCCAAATTTTTTATTTCTTCATTTTTTTTTCCTTTTCCTTTTTTATTTTAAATTTTCCTACATTTCTTTTACATTTTTTGCATGTGTATTTTTTAAATTTTAATACAATATAATATTATAGGCATGATTTTATTATAGTCGATCGGCAGTGCACTTGAATTTCAATTTTAATTTGATGAGTAAAGGACCTGCCGAAAATTCATGCCGATCGGCGGGTGACCCAACCACCACCATGCCCGACCACCCCCTTGACGGCGACGGCGGCGCTTCCGTCCCGGCCGCTGAAGCCCAAGACCCATATTCGAATCGCAATCGCGATTCTTCACTTCCATGACAATCGACATCATCTTCCATCTCGGCAACGATCCATGGCGGCCGAAATTCTCTTCTCATTTCGACCACCGACGCGACTGCTTCGATCAATCTCCGTTGTGTTCGCGATCCAGGAGCTTCTTCGGCATCAATGGCTCTCGCCTGCAACACTCGGATCGACGCCGCCTCTCTCTCGTCGTTCATCTCTGCCTAAATCGAAGCTATATTGCTTTGTCCGTCTTCTTCATCATGCTACTGTGCATCCTCTTCCTCCGGCTAACGGCAACCCGACGGAGGAATGTGAGTATGTTGCCGATGGATCTCTAACCGACCGACACTCAAAGCCGGTGACCTTGCTGATGAAATCTCAAACGACGACTGCTGACCTAGGGTGCCCTCCCATTGGGCTAGGGTTCCCTTCAATTGGGTTTGGTAATGTGCACCCCCTATTTTCTTCAGTACACCCCGATTTGCACTCCCTCCACTTTTTTTTTATGGTACTATTAGTTATTGGTACTGGTATTACTATTTATTGATTGTAGTATTACTATTAATATACAAATGAATTAAAATTAATGATTACTGATTACGGTATTATTAATTATTAATTGTGGTATTACTGGTTATTGTTTGTGGTATTACTGATTGTGTGAAATTATTTATTATTGTTTAAGACATTACTGATTATTATTATTATTATTTTTTATGGTATTACATATTATTGATTATGGTATTACTTAATATAATTAGATTTGTGGAATTATTTATTATTGTATAAGATATTACTGATCAATGTTCATGATATTACTAATTACTGTTCATTGTTTTTTGTATTATTGAATATAATTGGATGTGTGGAATTATTTGTTATTGTATAAAAATTTATTGATTAATATTAATGGTATTACCGATTACTGTTCGTGGTATTACTAATAATTGATTTTAGTATTATTTAATATAATTAGATATGTGTAATTATTTGTTATTGTATAAGATATTGGAGTACTAATTATTTTTAATGGTATTAGTGTATTACTGAATATTACTTATTGTATTATTGAGTATAATAAAATCATACATATAATATTATTTTGTATTAAAATTTTAAAAAATACTAATGAAAAAAATGAAGAAATAATTTTTTTTGAATAAAAACTGAAAATGGGAAGAAAAATTAAAAAGAAAAAAAAAATTGAGATTTGTGCCTTATTTTGATAGATTTTTTAAATTATGTTTTTACGATTTTCTTTTTCTAAAATATGGGTGATTTAGTGGTGAATCGACGGTAACTCGACAATGACTCGACTACATATTGTAAATGTATAAATTATGGTTGATTTTATTATTATATTTTGTGTAAATTAATAAAAAGATAATATAGTATTTTAAATGTAATTATTTAAAATAAAAATTGGGGGTGAACTCATAAAATGAGTGGGTGCAGAGAATTGTGGTAAAAAAAATTAGGGGTGAACTTATAAAATTAGCGGGTGTAGAGAACCGTTGTAAAAAAGAAATGATTTGGGGTGAACTCATAAAATGAGCGGGTGCAGATAACTGTAGTATAAATATGATTTGGGGGTGAACTCATAAAATGAGCAGGTGCATATAACTGTAGTAAAAAATATTTGGGGGCGAACTTATAAAATGAGTGGGGTGCAGATAACTGTGGTAAAAAAATAATTTGGGGGCGAACTCATAAAATGAGCGGGTGTAGATAATTGTTGTAAAAAAGAAATGATTTGGGGGTGAACTCATAAAATGAGTGGGTGTTATCTGTAGTAAAAATATAATTTAGGGGTGAACTCATTAAATTAATGGGTGCACATAAAATATAAATAAAAAATTAAAATTAAAACTAGGGGGTACGGTGCACTAGGGGGTACGCAAGTGTGACCCATATTTCTAAGCAGGAAATAGATATTGGGTGGGAAAAAGTGTATTTCTATGGAAGAAAGGGGAAATTGTGGCGAAAATTACATTTGTAAGAAAATACATTGAGGTTGCAACTGAAATTTAGGCGGAAAGTGCATTTCTAAGGAAGAAAGGGAAATTGAGGCAGAAAGTGCAGAAAGGAAAATTGGGGTGGAGCGCGCATTTCTATGGAAGAAAGATAAATGGAGGTGGAAAGTGCATTTCTAAGAAAGGGAAAATTTCAAAGTACGTCCTGTAACATAGGACGATTACATTTTAAATAATTTAAGTTTTCACATTTTCAGAATACGTCCCAAGGTTTCCAATTTACATTCTTTTTGTCGGATTTTTTTTTTTTTTTTGCAGGAAATTAACACGCGTGGCTTGAACGTGTGTTTAAAATTGAAGCGTCCGACAGATTCGGGGATTGGGCAACAATCTTTTGATGACAAACCTTGTAATTATTGTTGCTAAATGGGGCAACAATAAACATTGAATTAAAAGAATGAAAAAATTAATCTCAGAATTAAAGAAAGATGATTTTTTTTTTTTTTTTTTTGGAAAAGACAAATTTATTAATGGAAAAGGTAACTATATATATTTTGATTGGAAAAAGTTCAATATATACAGATGGAGGGAAAATTGGGAAATTACTTGATCTACTTTTCCATATATAATTTCAACTTATAAAAAAATTAAGATATCCCACATCGAAAGAATACAAATTTCACAGCTATGTTATATCTAGGAAAAAGGCATTGAGTCATTGCCGTGCTTGGTAACGCAAGCTTGTGACCCAAGTGGGGGCATTAAGGTAATTGGACGTTGGGCTGACCCAATTGGCTGGGTTGTTGGTGGCTAAATTCTGGCCTGCCCGTTCCAAGCTGGGAGTTGGGCTATGTGGTCCGAGCGAAAGCTTGGGCTTCGTGGCCCCTAGAGTGGTGGGTAATGCGCCAGGCTGGCTCCACAGAGCAGCGACAACCACCCACTCTCGACAGTGGAAGGATAACGGGCTGGTTGCCATCTCCGGCCCATTACAGTCAAATGGTTTGGCCCCGATTGAACAATTACTTTTTTGCTCTCTTTTTCAGCACATAAAAAAGTTAAGTTTTCCAATTACACACGTCCCAAAATTTTAACTAACATTTTTTATTTACGTCCCAATGTCGCCGGAACATCAAAACTACTACGTCGAAAAACTTAATTTTTTTGTGACATTTTTTGAAAAGTTTAAAATTTGTCGGACATAAAAAAATTATATCCGGAAAGTATATTTCTAGGCAAATACTTGTATACACTTGGATGCACCATGCCCCCTACCTGACAAAGTGGGATAGCTCAAGTGGTTAGAGCACCACTACCTAGGCCTTAGGTCCTGGGTTCGAGTCATGGGGAGGGGAAAAAGGGATGGGTATTTAACTTCCATAAAAAAAAAACCATGCCCCCTACCTGTGAGTTTCCAGCTATTGGGCCTTCCTTGGGACTGGGCCTCAGATTCCAGTCACACACCCATCTGTTTACTCAGTTCACCCTCAATAAACTCGCACCCACAAATTTTTTTAGTTCACCCAATAATGATTTGCACCCCCCTAATTTCAATTTCGATTTTTTTATTTATATTTTATCTGCACCCACTAATTTAATGAGTTCACCTCATAATCATATTTTTACAACAGTTATCTACACCCGCTCATTTTATGAGTTCACCCCTAAATTATTTTTTACCACAGTTATCTATACTCGCTCATTTTATGAGTTCACCCACATATTATTGTTTTACCACGATTATCTGCACTCGCACATTTTATGAGTTCTCCCCAAAATATTTTTAGAAAAATAATCACATTTAAAAGAATATATTATCCTTTTATTAATGTACACAAAATATAATAAAATAAACTCTAAAAAATCGATTCACCACCAAGTCACCCACATTTTTAAAAAAAATCGTAAAAATATAGTAATTAATAAAAAAAAATCGAAATTAGCCATAAATCTCAATTTTTTACTTTTTAATTTTCCTTTCCCCTACTCTTTTTCCATTTTTAATTTTTTTCCAAATTTTTTATTTCTTCATTTTTTTTTCCTTTTCCTTTTTTATTTTAAATTTTCCTACATTTCTTTTACATTTTTTGCATGTGTATTTTTTAAATTTTAATACAATATAATATTATAGGCATGATTTTATTATAGTCGATCGGCAGTGCACTTGAATTTCAATTTTAATTTGATGAGTAAAGGACCTGCCGAAAATTCATGCCGATCGGCGGGTGACCCAACCACCACCATGCCCGACCACCCCCTTGACGGCGACGGCGGCGCTTCCGTCCCGGCCGCTGAAGCCCAAGACCCATATTCGAATCGCAATCGCGATTCTTCACTTCCATGACAATCGACATCATCTTCCATCTCGGCAACGATCCATGGCGGCCGAAATTCTCTTCTCATTTCGACCACCGACGCGACTGCTTCGATCAATCTCCGTTGTGTTCGCGATCCAGGAGCTTCTTCGGCATCAATGGCTCTCGCCTGCAACACTCGGATCGACGCCGCCTCTCTCTCGTCGTTCATCTCTGCCTAAATCGAAGCTATATTGCTTTGTCCGTCTTCTTCATCATGCTACTGTGCATCCTCTTCCTCCGGCTAACGGCAACCCGACGGAGGAATGTGAGTATGTTGCCGATGGATCTCTAACCGACCGACACTCAAAGCCGGTGACCTTGCTGATGAAATCTCAAACGACGACTGCTGACCTAGGGTGCCCTCCCATTGGGCTAGGGTTCCCTTCAATTGGGTTTGGTAATGTGCACCCCCTATTTTCTTCAGTACACCCCGATTTGCACTCCCTCCACTTTTTTTTTATGGTACTATTAGTTATTGGTACTGGTATTACTATTTATTGATTGTAGTATTACTATTAATATACAAATGAATTAAAATTAATGATTACTGATTACGGTATTATTAATTATTAATTGTGGTATTACTGGTTATTGTTTGTGGTATTACTGATTGTGTGAAATTATTTATTATTGTTTAAGACATTACTGATTATTATTATTATTATTTTTTATGGTATTACATATTATTGATTATGGTATTACTTAATATAATTAGATTTGTGGAATTATTTATTATTGTATAAGATATTACTGATCAATGTTCATGATATTACTAATTACTGTTCATTGTTTTTTGTATTATTGAATATAATTGGATGTGTGGAATTATTTGTTATTGTATAAAAATTTATTGATTAATATTAATGGTATTACCGATTACTGTTCGTGGTATTACTAATAATTGATTTTAGTATTATTTAATATAATTAGATATGTGTAATTATTTGTTATTGTATAAGATATTGGAGTACTAATTATTTTTAATGGTATTAGTGTATTACTGAATATTACTTATTGTATTATTGAGTATAATAAAATCATACATATAATATTATTTTGTATTAAAATTTTAAAAAATACTAATGAAAAAAATGAAGAAATAATTTTTTTTGAATAAAAACTGAAAATGGGAAGAAAAATTAAAAAGAAAAAAAAAATTGAGATTTGTGCCTTATTTTGATAGATTTTTTAAATTATGTTTTTACGATTTTCTTTTTCTAAAATATGGGTGATTTAGTGGTGAATCGACGGTAACTCGACAATGACTCGACTACATATTGTAAATGTATAAATTATGGTTGATTTTATTATTATATTTTGTGTAAATTAATAAAAAGATAATATAGTATTTTAAATGTAATTATTTAAAATAAAAATTGGGGGTGAACTCATAAAATGAGTGGGTGCAGAGAATTGTGGTAAAAAAAATTAGGGGTGAACTTATAAAATTAGCGGGTGTAGAGAACCGTTGTAAAAAAGAAATGATTTGGGGTGAACTCATAAAATGAGCGGGTGCAGATAACTGTAGTATAAATATGATTTGGGGGTGAACTCATAAAATGAGCAGGTGCATATAACTGTAGTAAAAAATATTTGGGGGCGAACTTATAAAATGAGTGGGGTGCAGATAACTGTGGTAAAAAAATAATTTGGGGGCGAACTCATAAAATGAGCGGGTGTAGATAATTGTTGTAAAAAAGAAATGATTTGGGGGTGAACTCATAAAATGAGTGGGTGTTATCTGTAGTAAAAATATAATTTAGGGGTGAACTCATTAAATTAATGGGTGCACATAAAATATAAATAAAAAATTAAAATTAAAACTAGGGGGTACGGTGCACTAGGGGGTACGCAAGTGTGACCCATATTTCTAAGCAGGAAATAGATATTGGGTGGGAAAAAGTGTATTTCTATGGAAGAAAGGGGAAATTGTGGCGAAAATTACATTTGTAAGAAAATACATTGAGGTTGCAACTGAAATTTAGGCGGAAAGTGCATTTCTAAGGAAGAAAGGGAAATTGAGGCAGAAAGTGCAGAAAGGAAAATTGGGGTGGAAAGTGCATTTCTATGGAAGAAAGATAAATGGAGGTGGAAAGTGCATTTCTAAGAAAGGGAAAATTTCAAAGTACGTCCTGTAACATAGGACGATTACATTTTAAATAATTTAAGTTTTCACATTTTCAGAATACGTCCCAAGGTTTCCAATTTACATTCTTTTTGTCGGATTTTTTTTTTTTTTTTGCAGGAAATTAACACGCGTGGCTTGAACGTGTGTTTAAAATTGAAGCGTCCGACAGATTCGGGGATTGGGCAACAATCTTTTGATGACAAACCTTGTAATTATTGTTGCTAAATGGGGCAACAATAAACATTGAATTAAAAGAATGAAAAAATTAATCTCAGAATTAAAGAAAGATGATTTTTTTTTTTTTTTTTTTGGAAATGACAAATTTATTAATGGAAAATGTAACTATATATATTTTGTCAGGAAAAAGTTCAATATATACAGATGGAGGGAAAATTGGGAAATTACTTGATCTACTTTTCCATATATAATTTCAACTTATAAAAAAATTAAGATATCCCACATCGAAAGAATACAAATTTCAAAGCTATGTTATATCTAGGAAAAAGGCATTGAGTCATTGCCGTGCTTGGTAACGCAAGCTTGTGACCCAAGTGGGGGCATTAGGGTAATTGGACGTTGGGCTGACCCAATTGGCTGGGTTGTGTTGGTGGCTAAATTCTGGCCTGCCCGTTCCAAGCTGGGAGTTGGGCTATGTGGTCCGAGCGAAAGCTTGGGCTTCGTGGCCCCTAGAGTGGTGGGTAATGCGCCAGGCTGGCTCCACAGAGCAGCGACAACCACCCACTCTCGGCAGTGGAAGGATAACGGGCTGGTTGCCATCTCCGGCCCATTACAGTCAAATTACTTTTTTGCTCTCTTTTTCAGCACATAAAAAAGTTAAGTTTTCCAATTACACGCGTCCCAAAATTTTAACTAACATTTTTTATTTACGTCCCAATGTCGCCGGAACATCAAAACTACTACGTCGAAAAACTTAATTTTTTTGTGTCATTTTTTGAAAAGTTTAAAATTTGTGGAACATAAAAAAATTATATCCGGAAAGTATATTTCTAAGCAGGAAAGAGATATTGGTGGGAAAAAGTGTATTTCTATGGAAGAAAGGGGAAATTGTGACGAAAATTAATTACATTTGTAAGAAAATACATTGAGGTTGCAACTGAAATTTAGGCGGAAAGTGCATTTCTAAGGAAGAAAGGGAAATTGAGGCAGAAAGTGCAGAAATGAAAATTGGGGTGGAAAGTGCATTTCTATGGAAGAAAGATAAATGGAGGTAGAAAGTGCATTTCTAAGAAAGGGAAAATTTCAAAATACGTCCTACAACTTAGGACGATTACATTTCAAATCATTTAAGTTTTCACATTTTCAGAATACGTCCTAAGGTTTCCAATTTACATTCTTTTTGTCGGAATTTTTTTTTTTTTTTTGCATAAAACTAACACGCGTGGCTTGAACGTGTGTTTAAAATTGAAGCGTCCGACAGATTCGGGGATTGGGCAACAATCTTTTGATGACAAACCTTGTAATTATTGTTGCTAAATGCGGCAACAATAAACATTGAATTAAAAGAATGAAAAAATTAATCTCAGAATTAAAGAAAGATGATTTTTTTTTTTTTTTTGGAAAAGACAAATTTATTAATGGAAAAGGTAACTATATATATTTTGACAGGAAAAAGTTCAATATATACAGATGGAGGGAAAATTGGGAAATTACTTGATCTACTTTTCCATATATAATTTCAACTTATAAAAAAATTAAGATATCCCACATCGAAAGAATACAAATTTCACAGCTATGTTATATCTAAGAAAAAGGCATTGAGTCATTGCCGTGCTTGGAAACGCAAGCTTGTGACCCAAGTGGGGGCATTAGGGTAATTGGACGTTGGGCTGACCCAATTGGCTGGGTTGTTGGTGGCTAAATTATGGCCTGCCAGTTCCAAGCTAGGAGTTGGGCTATGTGGTCCGAGCGAAAGCTTGGGCTTCGTGGCCCCTAGAGTGGTGGGTAATGCGCCAGGCTGGCTCCACAGAGCAGCGACAACCACCCACTCTCGGCAGTGGAAGGATAACGGGCTGGTTGCCATCTCCGGCCCATTACAGTCAAATGGTTTGGCCCCGATTGAACAATTACTTTTTTGCTCTCTTTTTCAGCACATAAAAAAGTTAAGTTTTCCAATTACACGCGTCCCAAAATTTTAACTAATATTTTTTATTTACGTCCCAATGTCGCCGGAACATCAAAACTACTACGTCGAAAAACTTAATTTTTTTGTGACATTTTTTGAAAAGTTTAAAATTTGTGGGACATAAAAAAATATTTCCGGAAAGTATATTTCTAAGCAGGAAAGAGAAATTGGGGGGAAAAAGTGTATTTCTATGGAAGAAAGGGGAAATTGTGGCGAAAATTACATTTGTAAGAAAATACATTGAGGTTGCAACTGAAATTTAGGCGGAAAGTGCATTTCTAAGGAAGAAAGGGAAATTGAGGCAGAAAGTGCAGAAAGGAAAATTGGGGTGGAAAGAGCATTTCATATGGAAGAAAGATAAATGGAGGTGGAAAGTGCATTTCTAAGAAAGGGAAAATTTCAAAATACGTCCTGTAACTTAGGACGATTACATTTTAAATCATTTAAGTTTTCATATTTTCAGAATACGTCCCAAGGTTTCCAATTTATATTCTTTTTGTCGGAATTTTTTTTTTTTGCAGGAAACTAACACGCATGGCTTGAACGTGTGTTTAAAATTGAAACGTCCGACAGATTCGGGGATTGGGCAACAATCTTTTGATGACAAACCTTGTAATTATTGTTGCTAAATGGGGCAACAATAAACATTGAATTAAAAGAATGAAAAAATTAATCTCAGAATTAAAGAAAGATGATATTTTTTTTTTTTTTGGAAATGACAAATTTATTAATGGAAAATGTAACTATATATATTTTGTCAGGAAAAAGTTCAATATATACAGATGGAGGGAAAATTGGGAAATTACTTGATCTACTTTTCCATATATAATTTCAACTTATAAAAAAATTAAGATATCCCACATCGAAAGAATACAAATTTCACAGCTATGTTATATCTAGGAAAAAGGCATTGAGTCATTGCCGTGCTTGGTAACGCAAGCTTGTGACCCAAGTGGGGGCATTAGGGTAATTGGACGTTGGGCTGACCCAATTGGCTGGGTTGTGTTGGTGGCTAAATTCTGGCCTGCCCGTTCCAAGCTGGGAGTTGGGCTATGTGGTCCGAGCGAAAGCTTGGGCTTCGTGGCCCCTAGAGTGGTGGGTAATGCGCCAGGCTGGCTCCATAGAGCAGCGACAACCACCCACTCTCGGCAGTGGAAGGATAACGGGCTGGTTGCCATCTCCGGCCCATTACAGTCAAATTACTTTTTTGCTCTCTTTTTTAGCACATAAAAAAGTTAAGTTTTCCAATTACACGCGTCCCAAAATTTTAACTAACATTTTTTATTTACGTCCCAATGTCGCCGGAACATCAAAACTACTACGTTGAAAAACTTAATTTTTTTGTGTCATTTTTTGAAAAGTTTAAAATTTGTGGAACATAAAAAAATTATATCCGGAAAGTATATTTCTAAGCAGGAAAGAGATATTGGTGGGAAAAAGTGTATTTCTATGGAAGAAAGGGGAAATTGTGACGAAAATTAATTACATTTGTAAGAAAATACATTGAGGTTGCAACTGAAATTTAGGCGGAAAGTGCATTTCTAAGGAAGAAAGGGAAATTGAGGCAGAAAGTGCAGAAAGGAAAATTGGGGTGGAAAGTGCATTTCTATGGAAGAAAGATAAATGGAGGTAGAAAGTGCTTTTCTAAGAAAGGGAAAATTTCAAAATACGTCCTATAACTTAGTACGATTACATTTCAAATCATTTAAGTTTTCACATTTTCAGAATACGTCCTAAGGTTTCCAATTTACATTCTTTTTGTCGGAATTTTTTTTTTTTTTTTTTTTTGCATGAAACTAACACGCGTGGCTTGAACGTGTGTTTAAAATTGAAGCGTCCGACAGATTCGGGGATTGGGCAACAATCTTTTGATGACAAACCTTGTAATTATTGTTGCTAAATGGGGCAACAATAAACATTGAATTAAAAGAATGAAAAAATTAATCTCAGAATTAAAGAAAGATGATTTTTTTTTTTTTTTGGAAAAGACAAATTTATTAATGGAAAAGGTAACTATATATATTTTGACAGGAAAAAGTTCAATATATACAGATGGAGGGAAAATTGGGAAATTACTTGATCTACTTTTCCATATATAATTTCAACTTATAAAAAAATTAAGATATCCCACATCGAAAGAATACAAATTTCACAGCTATGTTATATCTAAGAAACACTACAAAATTCACTCCCAACAGCAAGGGATTTAGGGAGGGAAAAATGCTTGCCAATGAATTTAGCAAGGGAATTCGCAAGGGTCCACTTCCCTCGACAAAATGTTCCTCGGTAATTGTTTCCCAAGGGAATTCGAAAATCCCTCGTAAATAGCAAGGGAATATTTCCGTCGAAAATAGCAAGGGAATATTTCCCTAGGCAATAACAAGGGAAAATATCCCTCGGAAATAGCAAGGGAATATTTCCCTAGGCAATAGCAAGGGAAAATGTCCCTAGGAAATTAGAGTAAATAAAAAATAAAAATGAATATTCCTGGGTTTCGAACACACAGACGTCCAACACATTACCCTCACACCCACCACACTAGGCCACACAACATATGGCCATTTCCCCCAGATGCGTGCGCGAGGAGTTGAACACGTATGGCCATTTAATTCCCCCAGATGCGTGCGCGAGGAGTTGAACACGGGACCTCTTGGTCCTGATGATGTTTATGGGCGCCTTCTTTGCCGTTGGGCTAGGAACTATTTTCTTTATATTTTGAATGCAATTAATATATATGTTATATTTTCAATTTTTCTTCTTTAATTTATTTAATTTAAAATTGATTGCTTATTTGATAATTGGTTTCCCACATACAATACATTTTATATTTTTTCAATACAAATATTATAAAATATTTAGATTAATTAACTTTTTAATGTATTAAATTTGGAGCTTTTCATTGTATATATATATATATATATATATATATATATTCAACATTATAATTGAAATTTAACAATCAAAATCATTTGAATACGGAAACCGAAACAGAAAATTAGAACTTCAACATTAATTAAACATAATTAAAATCATCATTATCTTGGTCACCTAAAAAAACACACACAACATTAATTAAAAAGCATAAATGTATCAATCTCAATTTTCATGCAAGGACACCTAATTTTTTTCTCCCCTCATTGAATCTGAATTACTAGTTACTTTTTCAATAAAATCATATCTAGTCCAATAATGAATTCGGGGTAAATAATTTCATACCACGATCTTGGACCATACATCCAATTACGACTTGAATAATTCATGTCCATTTTTTTAATATCGATAAATATTTAAAATTAATTACACATATTTTAATTTTTAATATAAATTTTCTAAACAATTCGACAGAGTTTCGTGTAATTCTATCGTAATCCCAAATAATCAAAATCCTAACAATAAATGTAATTCTAACAATAGCATTATAATTTCATCCTAACAATAAATTTGATCTAACAATAAAATTATATCATCAATTCTAACAATAAAATTATAATTTCATCTTAACAATAAATTTGATTAAACAATAAAATTATATCATCAATTCTAACAATAAAATTATAATTTCATCTTAACAATAAATTTGATTAAACAATAAAATTATATTATTGCTTCTAGTAATAAAATTATATCAATTCTAACAATAATTAAAATTATATATATATATATATATATATATATATATATATATATAATATAGCCGAGGGATTGGGGAATTGGGAAAGGGTACTAGAATATATTTATATTGATTTAGCCGAGGGATTTAAAGAGGGCCCACTTTCCCTTGGTAAATATTAATAACATGTTTAGCAAGTACCCATCCCTTGGCAATTCTCAACCACTCATTTTCTTGGCAATTCCCTTGGCAATGCCCGAGGGATTTAAATTTCCCTTGCCAAATTGCAAGGATTTTAGATGCCCTTGACAAAACCCTCAACAATTGTGCCCCTCAAAAATTCCCTTGGCAATTGGTGAGGGAATATATGCTGTTGCTAATTTCCCTTGCGATTTGGAATGAATTTTGTAGTGAAAAGGGCATTGAGTCATTGCCGTGCTTGGTAACGCAAGCTTGTGACCCAAGTGGGGGCATTAGGGTAATTGGACGTTGGGCTGACCCAATTGGCTGGGTTGTTGGTGGCTAAATTATGGCCTGCCCGTTCCAAGCTGGGAGTTGGGCTATGTGGTCCGAGCGAAAGCTTGGGCTTCGTGGCCCCTAGAGTGGTGGGTAATGCGCCAGGCTGGCTCCACAGAGCAGCGACAACCACCCACTCTCGGCAGTGGAAGGATAACGGGCTGGTTGCCATCTCCGGCCCATTACAGTCAAATGGTTTGGCCCCGATTGAACAATTACTTTTTTGCTCTCTTTTTCAACACATAAAAAAGTTAAGTTTTCCAATTACACGCGTCCCAAAATTTTAACTAACATTTTTTATTTACGTCCCAATGTCGCCGGAATATCAAAACTATTACGTCGAAAAACTTAATTTTTTTGTGACATTTTTTGAAAAGTTTAAAATTTGTGGGACATAAAAAAATTATATCCGGAAAGTATATTTCTAAGCAGGAAAGAGATATTGGGGGGAAAAAGTGTATTTCTATGGAAGAAAGGGGAAATTGTGGCGAAAATTACATTTGTAAGAAAATACATTGAGGTTGCAACTGAAATTTAGGCGGAAAGTGCATTTCTAAGGAAGAAAGGGAAATTGAGGCAGAAAGTGCAGAAAGGAAAATTGGGGTGGAGCGCGCATTTCTATGGAAGAAAGATAAATGGAGGTGGAAAGTGCATTTCTAAGAAAGGGAAAATTTCAAAGTACGTCCTGTAACATAGGACGATTACATTTTAAATAATTTAAGTTTTCACATTTTCAGAATACGTCCCAAGGTTTCCAATTTACATTCTTTTTGTCGGATTTTTTTTTTTTTTTTTTTTTGCAGGAAATTAACACGCGTGGCTTGAACGTGTGTTTAAAATTGAAGCGTCCGATAGATTCGGGGATTGGGCAACAATCTTTTGATGACAAACCTTGTAATTATTGTTGCTAAATGGGGCAACAATAAACATTGAATTAAAAGAATGAAAAAATTAATCTCAGAAATAAAGAAAGATGATTTTTTTTTTTTTTTGGAAAAGACAAATTTATTAATGGAAAAGGCAACTATATATATTTTGACAGGAAAAAGTTCAATATATACAGATGGAGGGAAAATTGGGAAATTACTTGATCTACTTTTCCATATATAATTTCAACTTATAAAAAAATTAAGATATCCCACATCGAAAGAATACAAATTTCACAGCTATGTTATATCTAGGAAAAAGGCATTGAGTCATTGCCTTGCTTGGTAACGCAAGCTTGTGACCCAAGTGGGGGCATTAGGGTAATTGGGCGTTGGGCTGACCCAATTGGCTGGGTTGTTGGTGGCAAAATTCTGGCCTGCCCGTTCCAAGCTGGGAGTTGGGCTATGTGGTCCGAGCGAAAGCTTGGGCTTCATGGCCCCTAGAGTGGTGGGTAATGCGCCAGGCTGGCTCCACAGAGCAGCGACAACCACCCACTCTCGGCAGTGGAAGGATAACGGGCTGGTTGCCATCTCCGGCCCATTACAGTCAAATGGTTTGGCCCCGATTGAACAATTACTTTTTTGCTCTCTTTTTCAACACATAAAAAAGTTAAGTTTTCCAATTACACGCGTCCCAAAATTTTAACTAACATTTTTTATTTACGTCCCAATGTCGCCGGAACATCAAAACTACTACGTCGAAAAACTTAATTTTTTTGTGACATTTTTTGAAAAGTTTAAAATTTGTGGGACATAAAAAAATTATATCCGGAAAGTATATTTCTAAGCAGGAAAGAGATATTGGGGGGAAAAAGTGTATTTCTATGGAAGAAAGGGGAAATTGTGGCGAAAATTACATTTGTAAGAAAATACATTGAGGTTGCAACTGAAATTTAGGCGGAAAGTGCATTTCTAAGGAAGAAAGGGAAATTGAGGCAGAAAGTGCAGAAAGGAAAATTGGGGTGGAGCGCGCATTTCTATGGAAGAAAGATAAATGGAGGTGGAAAGTGCATTTCTAAGAAAGGGAAAATTTTAAAGTACGTCCTGTAACATAGGACAATTACATTTTAAATAATTTAAGTTTTCACATTTTCAGAATACGTCCCAAGGTTTCCAATTTACATTCTTTTTGTCGGTTTTTTTTTTTTTTTTTTGCAGGAAATTAACACGCGTGGCTTGAACGTGTGTTTAAAATTGAAGCGTCCGATAGATTCGGGGATTGGGCAACAATCTTTTGATGACAAACCTTGTAATTATTGTTGCTAAATGGGGCAACAATAAACATTGAATTAAAAGAATGAAAAAATTAATCTCAGAAATAAAGAAAGATGATTTTTTTTTTGGAAAAGACAAATTTATTAATGGAAAAGGTAACTATATATATTTTGACAGGAAAAAGTTCAATATATACAGATGGAGGGAAAATTGGGAAATTACTTGATCTACTTTTCCATATATAATTTCAACTTATAAAAAAATTAAGATATCCCACATCGAAAGAATACAAATTTCACATCTATGTTATATCTAGGAAAAAGGCATTGAGTCATTGCCGTGCTTGGTAACGCAAGCTTGTGACCCAAGTGGGGGCATTAGGGTAATTGGACGTTGGGCTGACCCAATTAGCTGGGTTGTTGGTGGCTAAATTCTGGCCTGCCCGTTCCAAGCTGGGAGTTGGGCTATGTGGTCCGAGCGAAAGCTTGGGCTTCATGGCCCCTAGAGTGGTGGGTAATGCGCCAGGCTGGCTCCACAGAGCAGCGACAACCACCCACTCTCGGCAGTGGAAGGATAACGGGCTAGTTGCCATCTCCGGCCCATTACAGTCAAATGGTTTGGCCCCGATTGAACAATTACTTTTTTGCTCTCTTTTTCAACACATAAAAAAGTTAAGTTTTCCAATTACACGCGTCCCAAAATTTTAACTAACATTTTTTATTTACGTCCCAATGTCGCCGGAACATCAAAACTACTACGTCGAAAAACTTAATTTTTTTGTGACATTTTTTGAGAAGTTTAAAATTTGTGGGACATAAAAAAATTATATCCGGAAAGTATATTTCTAAGCAGGAAAGAGATATTGGGGGGAAAAAGTGTATTTCTATGGAAGAAAGGGGAAATTGTGGCCAAAATTACATTTGTAAGAAAATACATTGAGGTTGCAACTGAAATTTAGGCGGAAAGTGCATTTCTAAGGAAGAAAGGGAAATTGAGGCATAAAGTGCAGAAAGGAAAATTGGGGTGGAGCGCGCATTTCTATGTAAGAAAGATAAATGGAGGTGGAAAGTGCATTTCTAAGAAAGGGAAAATTTCAAAGTACGTCCTGTAACATAGGACAATTACATTTTAAATAATTTAAGTTTTCACATTTTCAGAATACGTCCCAAGGTTTCCAATTTACATTCTTTTTGTCGGTTTTTTTTTTTCTTTTGCAGGAAATTAACACGCGTGGCTTGAACGTGTGTTTAAAATTGAAGCGTCCGATAGATTCGGGGATTGGGCAACAATCTTTTGATGACAAACCTTGTAATTATTGTTGCTAAATGGGGCAACAATAAACATTGAATTAAAAGAATGAAAAAATTAATCTCAGAAATAAAGAAAGATGATTTTTTTTTTGGAAAAGACAAATTTATTAATGGAAAAGGTAACTATATATATTTTGACAGGAAAAAGTTCAATATATACAGATGGAGGGAAAATTGGGAAATTACTTGATCTACTTTTCCATATATAATTTCAACTTATAAAAAAATTAAGATATCCCACATCGAAAGAATACAAATTTCACATCTATGTTATATCTAGGAAAAAGGCATTGAGTCATTGCCGTGCTTGGTAACGCAAGCTTGTGACCCAAGTGGGGGCATTAGGGTAATTGGACGTTGGGCTGACCCAATTGGCTGGGTTGTTGGTGGCTAAATTCTGGCCTGCCCGTTCCAAGCTGGGAGTTGGGCTATGTGGTCCGAGCGAAAGCTTGGGCTTCATGGCCCCTAGAGTGGTGGGTAATGCGCCAGGCTGGCTCCACAGAGCAGCGACAACCACCCACTCTCGGCAGTGGAAGGATAACGGGCTGGTTGCCATCTCCGGCCCATTACAGTCAAATGGTTTGGCCCCGATTGAACAATTACTTTTTTGCTCTCTTTTTCAACACATAAAAAAGTTAAGTTTTCCAATTACACGCGTCCCAAAATTTTAACTAACATTTTTTATTTACGTCCCAATGTCGCCGGAACATCAAAACTACTACGTCGAAAAACTTAATTTTTCTGTGACATTTTTTGAAAAGTTTAAAATTTGTGGGACATAAAAAAATTATATCCGGAAAGTATATTTCTAAGCAGGAAAGAGATATTGGGGGGAAAAAGTGTATTTCTATGGAAGAAAGGGGAAATTGTGGCGAAAATTACATTTGTAAGAAAATACATTGAGGTTGCAACTGAAATTTAGGCGGAAAGTGCATTTCTAAGGAAGAAAGGGAAATTGAGGCAGAAAGTGCAGAAAGGAAAATTGGGGTGGAGCGCGCATTTCTATGGAAGAAAGATAAATGGAGGTGGAAAGTGCATTTCTAAGAAAGGGAAAATTTCAAAGTACGTCCTGTAACATAGGACGATTACATTTTAAATAATTTAAGTTTTCACATTTTCAGAATACGTCCCAAGGTTTCCAATTTACGTTCTTTTTGTCGGATTTTTTTTTTTTTTTTTGCAGGAAATTAACACGCATGGCTTGAACGTGTGTTTAAAATTGAAACGTCCGACAGATTCGGGGATTGGGCAACAATATTTTGATGACAAACCTTGTAATTATTGTTGCTAAATGGGGCAACAATAAACATTGAATTAAAAGAATGAAAAAATTAATCTCAGAAATAAAGAAAGATGATTTTTTTTTTGGAAAAGACAAATTTATTAATGGAAAAGGTAACTATATATATTTTGACAGGAAAAAGTTCAATATATACAGATGGAGGGAAAATTGGGAAATTACTTGATCTACTTTTCCATATATAATTTCAACTTATAAAAAAATTAAGATATCCCACATCGAAAGAATACAAATTTCACATCTATGTTATATCTAGGAAAAAGGCATTGAGTCATTGCCGTGCTTGGTAACGCAAGCTTGTGACCCAAGTGGGGGCATTAGGGTAATTGGACGTTGGGCTGACCCAATTGGCTGGGTTGTTGGTGGCTAAATTCTGGCCTGCCCGTTCCAAGCTGGGAGTTGGGCTATGTGGTCCGAGCGAAAGCTTGGGCTTCATGGCCCCTAGAGTGGTGGGTAATGCGCCAGGCTGGCTCCACAGAGCAGCGACAACCACCCACTCTCGGCAGTGGAAGGATAACGGGCTGGTTGCCATCTCCGGCCCATTACAGTCAAATGGTTTGGCCCCGATTGAACAATTACTTTTTTGCTCTCTTTTTCAACACATAAAAAAGTTAAGTTTTCCAATTACACGCGTCCCAAAATTTTAACTAACATTTTTTATTTACGTCCCAATGTCGCCGGAACATCAAAACTACTACGTCGAAAAACTTAATTTTTCTGTGACATTTTTTGAAAAGTTTAAAATTTGTGGGACATAAAAAAATTATATCCGGAAAGTATATTTCTAAGCAGGAAAGAGATATTGGGGGGAAAAAGTGTATTTCTATGGAAGAAAGGGGAAATTGTGGCGAAAATTACATTTGTAAGAAAATACATTGAGGTTGCAACTGAAATTTAGGCGGAAAGTGCATTTCTAAGGAAGAAAGGGAAATTGAGGCAGAAAGTGCAGAAAGGAAAATTGGGGTGGAGCGCGCATTTCTATGGAAGAAAGATAAATGGAGGTGGAAAGTGCATTTCTAAGAAAGGGAAAATTTCAAAGTACGTCCTGTAACATAGGACGATTACATTTTAAATAATTTAAGTTTTCACATTTTCAGAATACGTCCCAAGGTTTCCAATTTACATTCTTTTTGTCGATTTTTTTTTTTTTTTTGCAGGAAATTAACACGCGTGGCTTGAACGTGTGTTTAAAATTGAAGCGTCCGATAGATTCGGGGATTGGGCAACAATCTTTTGATGACAAACTGTTGGTCCTGAAAGGAGTATATAACAAGTGTATGGGGGGGGGAATACACTTGTATGCAATTCTTTTCAACTTTGATCAAACCGGAGCTCAGCAAGGTTGTCTTGGACAACTCTGCTGAAGATAATTAACTCTTCTAAGATAATCAATCTACTAAGTACTATTGAGTACTTAGTTGAATAACTATCTAAAGGAGTTATATGTGCGGAATAGTGGTTGGCCCTTTAAGTTTAGACTCCTTAAGATTCTGAAATCACTTTGTCAATCCAAAACAGTCCAGTTAAGCTTCAGGGAACTTGTCCAAATCAGTTTTGCACAGTCTTTGAATAGATATCTTTGAAAGACCAGTTTTGTGTGCAGTGTTGAATGAATGTAAGTACTTGTAAGGTAAATCAACACAGGAGATTTATAGTGGTTCAGAGACTCAAGCTCCTACATCCACTTTCCCTGATTTAACAGGATAATTCCTTCTCTCTTGGAATTAACTTGTTTTATAGTGTCAAGGTGCACTTGATCAAGAACACCACTCCTTGGTGAATTGATCCCTAGGATGTCTAGAGTCCTAGTACCCTCTTCTCAACTCAGAACTGAACTGTTCTTCTCTCAACAGTCAGCTCCTACCACTTCTACTACAACAACCTTCTCACTTTCTCATTTGAAAGGGGTAAGGATTGAAGTAAGGTTCCAACTAATGAGATATCCTTTACAATGAAGATCAAGGTATAAGGATAGGATATCTCTCTAAGCTTTGTATGGATATACAGTGATGTACAGCTTAGAAGAAGTGTATGAAGACTAAGATAGTCTTTGAAAGCTTTTTAAAAGTTCTATGAGCTTCAGAATACTTGAGTAGTTGGATTCTGTTGAGGTTAGTTGGATGCTTTCAAATGGTCTTCACACTTCTGTATTTATAGACAAATGAAGGATTTGCCCGTTGGAGAGGCAGCCTCCAATGTCCATAAATGTCTTCTTTTAGTTCTTCAAACTGGAAGACAGATTCTTGATAGTGACATGTCCTCATTTGGGTAATAAACGGCTTGTAAGACTTTGTCTTCATTCTCCAGCACTTTTCCCAATGTTTGACTTCTTGTTAGGACTTGGACATGGCTTCTGAAGGTTGATCCAATGATAGGACAACATTCCTTATCAAGTGGACAACTCTTCTTATCACTATCAGCAGTCCTGCTTGTCAGCAAGGTTGGCTTGCTCTTCTTCAGATGACTTGGCTCTTTCCCTTTATTTCACTTCACAGTGATCTTAGCATGTTGCATTGCATTTCTTTAGGATATGGTTGTCTCTAAATCTTCAGCATAGTTGACCTTCAACCTTTAGAGCATCTGTTCTGATTCACTCATGCTGAGATAACTTTTCTGGACAACTCTTCTGATCAGCATATTTGGTCTTTTAGCATCAGAGCACTTATCACATAGATTTGGCTTCTCTGGACAACTCTCCTGATCAGAGCATCTTATTGGACTTGTCCTTTTGAGCTTTACAATCTTGTTTTTGCATAAGGACATCTTCTCTGGACAACTCTCCTGATCAGAGCATTTGATGTTTCATAGAGTGTCCTTGATCATAAGTGATAGTTCCAGAATTTGAGCCTTGAGGGGACTTGATCTTGGTCATCTTCAAAGCATAGGTTCCCCCTCAAATTGTGCATCTAATTGTTTAAGAGCTGCCTAACATTTCAGCTTCTCATCTAGCCTTATGCTATGTGTTCTAACATTTTTAGAACACTATCAATTTGACTTAGGCATGTCTCAGGGGGTTTTGGTATTTAATCAAAACATGTATCATTTTATTCCCAACAATTTCCCCCTTTTTGATGATGCCAAAACCTACATATTCTATGCAAAAGTGACTTGTCTACACCTATTACATATGTCTTCAGTAGATATGACTAAGGTCAATATTCCTGAAAAGATAATGTGTTAGTGTATTCACTGTTTTTTTTTTTTTTTGTTGCAAGTAGGTTTCACAGGTAGGCATAGAGAGATTTCTTGTTAAGAATGTATCTTGATTCAAAAGTGGTTCAATTATCATTCATAAATAAAATCATTACAAGCATGTTGATAGTTGGAGATAACTTATCAGAGCATGGAATCATTACAAATCAAGATATACATACTAAACATAAGATCAGAGCAAAATAGACTATTTCAGGTATCAGAGCTTTAACACCTAGAGCTAACTAATACAAGATGTTCCAGATATTAAAGTAGAATGCATCAATTCTTGTATCAGATCATTCTAAACCATATCAGAGCAAACAGCATGTCAATGCACATATCAGCAGGCTTGTCCAATTTCAGCAGATTTGACCACATAGCAAAAATATCTTCAGATAAGATAATTTTTCACCCAGAAAAAAGTCAGAAGACTTAGCCATTCAAAGATCATCCTCAGGAGGTGGCAGCATCCCATATTGTGCCCACACTCTCCTCTTGAGTGCCATGGCTTCCTGGTTGGTTCCTTTAGGTCCAAGGGTCATCTTGTTCAGCTTCAGAATTTCTGTGAACTCCCTTAGGATCCTTGCTTGGTCAATCCATCCTTCAAGCTTTGGAGGCATATAGATGATAGGCTTGGGAGCATTGAGTTCAATTCTTGCAATGTCAGCAGCTGCAAGTAGTTGTTGATACAATTCTCTGTAGTATTCTAGCATGAACTCAGTGAAGGCAGAGTTTGCATCTCCTCCATTCCATCTGTCAATGACATAATAGTCATAGACAAACTCCCTTTTAGCCTCTTCCCATGTATCATTCAGTTGAATTGGCACCCATCTATCCAAGTGTGGATATTTGGTGTCCATTGGGATTAGAAGCTGAGGCTTCATCTTGCTGTAAGTTGCTCTCCTCCTTCTTGGTTTCTGAAAGTTTGCTCTTCTCTCATCTCTTGCTCTGTTAGCTTCTTCCATCAAGTCCATTTTCTCTTGGGCCCTCATCATGGCCAGTTTCTGTTGTGTTTCAGGGTCTTTGCCATACCCTTCATGAAACAGCTTTGATGGATCATGGGCTAGGACAGTTGTCTTCTTTTTGGGTTTAGGTCCAAATCCTTCAGCAAATAACTCTTCAATGTCTTCAGTGGACTTGGGACCTTCAGCACTTTTGTCAGATTCAGAAGACTTGTCCTTTTCAGCAGCTTTGGGCTCTTCAGCAGTTTTGGCTTTCTTGGATGTAGGCTCATCCTCATCAATTCTGAATTCAGGTGGGAGATCAAGGCTGCTAGGAAAGTCAGTGAATGTTTCAACTTGTCTTTTCTTTCCTTTTGCCCTCTTGATCTTTCCTCTAGTTTGGACACCTTCATCACCTTTGTCCATACCAGACACTTCACCACCTGGTCTCTGCTGTAACCTCATCCTTTCTTCTTGAGCTGAGGCCATAGAGTTCTTTAATGCAAGTGCTAATTGCTCTTCTTCATCCAATTCTTCCAAGTTTAGCACTTCAGGCTCTTTTCCTTTTCCTTCAGCAGCTTTGTCTTTTCCTTTGACTGGGCTTCCAATCACCAATGCACCTTTTGCTCTAGCTCTTTCCCTTTCCCCCTTTTTGGCAGCATCAAAACACTGGGGCTTGAGGTCACTCATTGTTGAGGCCATCAGGGATTGGGCCTGGTTTAGGGACTTCATCTCTTCCAACAAATATACATTTTCATCATGTATATTTTGCATTCTATCACTGCTCAAGCTAAGAAAAGCTAGAACAGGCTTCATCTTTTGTTGGACAACCTCCTCCAAGGTTGCTTTCAGAGATGCATCCAGTTGGGCTTTAAGAAGCTCAGTGAGGTTGGCCACTGCACCTTCAGCAATGTTGGCCAATACCTCTTGAGAAAACTTTTCAGAGGCTGCTTTTACCATAGCTACCCCTTGCTCTTCAGCTCTTTTCTTTTGTAGTGCTGTCTTCTTTCCAAGAGCTTGCTTGATAGTGAGCCTGAGAGCTTTGACATTGGCATTGTGATTGTCTCTCAGCAGCTTTTGCTCTTTCTTGACCTCCTCTGAGATGGCTTCCATGGTTGATTTGGCATTTTGAACTTCAGTGGAAATGGTTTGGAGACCAGATTCCACACCACTGATCCTTGCTTCAAGGGTTGGTAGCACAACATCTTCAGAGCCAGTGAGCCTCATCTCCACAGATGCTAGAGTCCTGCCTTGCTCATTCAATGCTCCTGAAGTTTCAGCATGAGCAGATTGAACTTGATGAGCCAAGGAGTCCAACTTCTCTGATTGCATCCCAAGTAAGGCTTGAGCTGAGCCTGTGTCTACTTGGATAGGTGCATCTGTTAAGAACTCATCTGCAAAAATTTGGTCAAGAGAGATACCTGCAATATTAGACAGATCAAACAAGTTAGGAAATAAGCACTCATCTCCCTCAGTTTCTTTTGTATAAGACTCTGATACATCAGCAGTCTTCTTCTCATTTTCAACTTGTTCTTTTCTCCCTTCTTTAATAATGTTCTCACTCAAGGAATCAGGCCTCCTTTCATCAAGGGATTCTTGAAGTTCAGATTTGACTTCAAGAATAACCTGTCCTTCCTCACTTATTCCACCCTCATATGGTGGTACACTCACAATCTTAGTGATGACTACCTCTCTTTCATCCACAACACCCTCTGATTTTTCAACTATCCTCTCCTTTTCAACTCCTTCTCTTAAACCTGCAACATCTTCACCTTCAACAAGGTTCAAAGATGGCAGTTGTGAGGAGATCACAGTGCTTATCTCAGCAGCCACTGAGTCATCCTGAATGATTAAGGGTTGATCAGTGTCCAACTCCTCTGACACTGAATAGGCCTTAATCAAACTAGCCTCTAATATAGGAACCTCAACATCTTTCGGCTGTGCCTTGGGTTCAGAAGAACCTTCATTGGCAGATGTGTCTTTGGTTGTGTTACCACCCTTGGTCAACACCTCTGATGACACAGAGCCTTTCCTATGGTAGGTTCTAGGGGGGGTGGAAAGTCTATCTGCTACAAAAGACTTAGGTTGAGAGGGTTCAGGGAGGTTGGCTTGTGGGGTTTCAGGAGGGTTGGGGTTTGAAGGATCTGATGGATCATCAGGGGAATCATCATCATTGGAGCTACTGTCAGGATGTTTGATTCCCTTGGCTTTTCTTTCTTTCTCCTCCTCAATCTTATCAGCTACTAGCTTTGCAAAAATCTCCTCATCAATGAGAAATCTTGTCTTTGAAACTCCAGCAAAGTGTAGCAATCTGTTCTACTCTATTTGCCACCAGTTTGCACCCTTATCTTGGATGACTTGTGATATCTCCATCATAGACTTGTCTTTTACATCAACAAGCATCCTTAGATCATGAAAGGTTTTCTGAATTCTTGGAAATTCAGCAAGTTGTGGATACAAACTGTCCACAGTAGCCTTTGCTCCTCCTCTGAGCATACTTTCATAAGTATACTCCTCCTCATCTCCACTTGAATGGGGACTTTGGGTTATAGGGGAGTTGGCTCTGGGTTCTCCTAGAGTGGCTTCAGGCAGGTTAAGTTCAGGGATGTTGGCTTCAGAAGGGTTAGGCTCAAATGAAGGTACTTCAGTTGCTTTAGAGAGCAATGAATCTGAAGGGGCTTTACTTAGGGGGGTTGGCTCATTGAGTGCATGTTCTAAGAGCTTTGAATAATTGAGCATGGATGAGTCAAGGGGAGACAGGAGTCTTGTCTCATCTACAGCTAAGTCTGCAAGCACATCTATGCCACTTCTTTGCACATTCCCTTCAGGAGAATATCTCTTAGTGAGATTTACAGGGGTAATGGGTTGGTTGGAAGGGGTAACATGGGTTTCAGGGGAGTTGGGCTCAAGGTACTGAGCTTCAGGGATGTTGGCCTCTATAGGTTGAACTTTAGGGATTTTGGATTCTGGAGTTCCAGAGCCAGATGAATTAGTCCTTGACATGGATTTGGTCCTGCTTTCAGCTCTGCTCTCCCTTAGAGCCAATTGAAGAGACTTTTCTTCTTGCAGCTCCAACACCTTCTCAGTAGGTTTGGCCCTTCTCTTGCTGGCCCTACTGCTTCCACTTCCTTCCTTTTCAGGGACATCTACCCTGATTCTCTTATCACCCTTCTTCTTTTGCCTAGTCTCATTGTACTTCCTCCTCAACTCTTCTGAGTGGTCAGAAGGCACACTCACTCCCTCTTCTGCCACTGCATCAACTTCAGCTGATGCTCCTGAGGCTTCTCTTGAGCATAATTTAGACATTTTCCTTGTTTTGATAGCCCTGGCCTTTGTTCTCTTTTTCATCTTAGGCTTCTCTTCCTCCTGTTCTTCAGCAGGTTTGGCCATGAGCATCCTTCTTTGTTCAGTTTTCTTGCTAAGCTTTCTGAACAAGATCTTTTGAGCTGGGAGGGGTTTTGCAAAGGTCTGCATTTGAGAATAGTGGGAAAACCTCTCAATCATCAAGCTTGCCCTGGTGCAATACTTGATTTTCCCTTCTAGCACAACCTTGTTGTGGGTTTTCACCTTGAATTTTGCCTTTTCCTTCATCATCTCAGACATGATGAAGGTCCTCCAATCAAACTTGATGCCCTTGTCACTGGCATCAATAATGGCAGCCATGATTCTGATTCTTGGATGGCTGACCTGCTCTAAGCTTCCAGTGTTGCTTAAGAGGCTCTTAGCAACCACCTCAAAGAGATTGAGAAACTCTGGCTTGAGAGTCTTCTTGTTCTGTGTTGAAGAGATGGGGCCTGGAACTAATAGCCATTCTTGAGCTATTTCATCTTCATGGACAGTGCCATAAACTTCTGGATTCCTTCCCTCATTAGGCAATCCAAAGGCTCCATCCAGATCTTCTGAGGAGAATTTTACTCTGTGGAATCTCTCTTCTTCCTCTCCTTCTGCAGTATATGACAACCTTGTGGACACTTCACCATCTGCCGGTTGACCTCTCCATTTAAGGAAGGCAAAGAATTCAGCCATGTAACCTTCCAAGCATGAACTTGGTCTTTCCTCCATGAACTTTTGCAAACCAGCTCTTCTCAACCATCTTAGAGTTGGTTTAATCTCAGGATCCTCACTCTCAAAGGATACTATGGGCTCAAAATGAAGGTTGTTTCTGTTGCTTAGGTAGCCAAAGTCAAGGTCTAGAGCCTTGTTGGAGAAATCAACAAGCATCTCTGGTTTAACTTTGGGGGCCATTGAAATTTGCAGAGAAAGCTTTGAAAGAGTTTGAAGAAAATTTGAGCTAGGGTTTCGAATACTTGGGGAAGAAGTGTTTGTGGGGATCTTAAGACTTGTGAATATTCTAAAAAGAATGTTTGTCAATGAGTTGGTAAGGTCTTGATGCAATTCAAAGGTGAGCAAAAATGGAAATCCAAAATGGACGGCTAGGATTGATTTCAGGGGAGTTGTCCATTTTTGATCCAATGGTCAAAAACCAATGTAACAGTGAAAGAACTGTTTTATTCAAAACGTGGGTGGTTTTTTAATGTTGTTTAAGGCTGGGGTTTTTTCGAGATAGATCATGTCTCAAAAAGTTTAATGCAAACAAGAGTTAAATCTTAGCATTTAATGCATGGAAAGTGACCTTTTGAGTGGGAGACAAATTAAATCCCAGAAAGGTGAAAACTGTATTTCAATGGGACAGATTTCGAAATAGGCATTGATCACCAAAAATAGGTGCTTATCATACCAAAATTTGGTTTGATAGTTAGGACAACTTATCTGACCCTACATGGACAAGTGTCCTGAAAGGCTGTGGACAAGTGTCCTGAATTTCAATGGACAAGTGTCCTGAAGAGGTAATTTCATCTTTTCTGAGTTTCAGTAGACTTGACCAAGTCTGCTGAAGTTTGAGTTTATCTCCCCCTTAGTCAATGAACTTCTTTGGACTCATTTGTCCAACTTCCCTGGATCAAGAAGACCCAACTCTGCTGATAATTCCAGGAACCTTGCCTCTGCAAGTGGTTTAGTTAGTATATCAGCTTTTTGATGGTCTGTGTGAATTTTCACCAACTTGATATCCTTCTTCTCCACATGATCTCTAATGAAGTGATGCTTGATGTCCACATGTTTGCATCTTGTGTGCAAGACAGGATTTTGTGATATAGCAATGGCACTATTGTTATCACAGAAAATTGGCACTTCAGTAGAGTTGACTTTGTAGTCTCTGAGTTGTTGTCTTAGCCAAAGAATTTGAGCACAACAACTTCCAGCAGCAACATATTCAGCTTCAGTGGTGGAGGTGGCCACTGTATTCTGTTTCTTGGAGAACCAAGATATGAGTTTGTTGCCCAAGAATTGACAAGTCCCTGAGGTGGACTTTCTGTCAATCCTACATCCTCCATAATCAGCATCTGAGTAGCCAGTTAGCTCAATGTTGTCATCAGCAGGTCTCGGCAGTGGAAGGATAACGGGCTGGTTGCCATCTCCGGCCCATTACAGTCAAATGGTTTGGCCACGATTGAACAATCACTTTTTTGCAATCTTTTTTCAGCACAGAAAAAGTTAAGCTTACTTTTTCATTTATGTCCCCAAAGTCGCCGGAAACATAAAAAAAAACTTAATTTTTTTGGGACATTTTTTGAAAAGTTTAAAAGTTATGAGACGTTAAAAAATTATATCAGGAAAGTATATTTCTAAGTAGGAAAGATAAATTGGGGAAAAAGTGTATTTCTATGGAAGAAAGGGAAATTGAGGGCGGAAAGTGCAGAAAGGAAAATTGTGGCGGAAAGTGCATTTCTATGGGATAAAGATAAATGGAGGTGGAAAGTGCATTTCTAAGAAAGGGAAAATTTCAAAACACGTCCTGTAACTTAGGACGATTACATTTTAAATCATTTAAGTTTTCACATTTTTAGAATACGTCCTAAGGTTTCCAATTTAAATCCTTTTAGTCCAATTTTCATTCTTTTTGTCGGAAAATTATTTTTTTTTTTTTGCAAGAAATTGACACACGCGGCATGAACGTGTGTTTAAAATTGGAGCTTCCGACAAATTCGGCGATTGGGCAACAATCTTTTGATGACAAACCTTGTAATTATTGTTGCAATATGGGGCAACAATAAACATTGAATTAAAAGAATGAAAAAAATAATCTCAGAATTAAAGAAAGGCAATTTTTTTTTTTTTTGTTTTGGAAAAGACAAATTTATTAATTAAAAAGGTAACTATATATATTTTGACAGGAAAAAGGTCAGTATATACAGATGGAGGGAAAATTGAGAAATTATTGGATCTACTTTTCCATATATATATATATAATTTCAACTTATAAAAAAATTAAGATATCCCACATCGAAAGAATACAAATTTCACAACTATGTTATATCCAGGAAAGAGGCACTGATTCATTGCCGTGCTTGGTAACGCAAGCTTGTGACCCAAGTGGGGGCATTAGGGTGATTGGACGTTGGGCTGACCCAATTGGCTAGGTTGTTGGTTGCTAAATTCTGGCCTGCCTGTTCCAAGTTGGGAGTTGGGCTATGTGGTCCTAGCCAAAGCTTGGGCTTCATGGCCCCTAGAGTGGTGGGTAATGCGCCAGGCTGGCTCCACAGAGCAGCGACAACCACCCACTCTCGGCAGTGGAAGGATAACGGGCTGGTTGCCATCTCCGGCCCATTACAGTCAAATGGTTTGGCCACGATTGAACAATCACTTTTTTGCAATCTTTTTTCAGCACAGAAAAAGTTAAGCTTACTTTTTCATTTATGTCCCCAATGTCGCCGGAAACATAAAAAAAAACTTAATTTTTTTGGGACATTTTTTGAAAAGTTTAAAAGTTATGAGACGTTAAAAAATTATATCAGGAAAGTATATTTCTAAGTAGGAAAGAGAAATTGGGGAAAAAGTGTATTTCTATGGAAGAAAGGGAAATTGAGGGCGGAAAGTGCAGAAAGGAAAATTGTGGCGGAAAGTGCATTTCTATGGGATAAAGATAAATGGAGGTGGAAAGTGCATTTCTAAGAAAGGGAAAATTTCAAAACACGTCCTGTAACTTAGGACGATTACATTTTAAATCATTTAAGTTTTCACATTTTTAGAATACGTCCTAAGGTTTCCAATTTAAATCCTTTTAGTCCAATTTGCATTCTTTTTGTCGGAAAATTAATTTTTTTTTTGCAAGAAACTGACACACGCGGCATGAACGTGTGTTTAAAATTGGAGCTTCCGACAAATTCGGCGATTGGGCAACAATCTTTTGATGATAAACCTTGTAATTATTGTTGCAATATGGGGCAACAATAAACATTGAATTAAAAGAATGAAAAAAATAATCTCAGAATTAAAGAAAGGCAATTTTTTTTTTTTTTGTTTTGGAAAAGACAAATTTATTAATTAAAAAGGTAACTATATATATTTTGACAGGAAAAAGGTCAGTATATACAGATGGAGGGAAAATTGAGAAATTACTGGATCTACTTTTCCATATATATATATATAATTTCAACTTATAAAAAAATTAAGATATCCCACATCGAAAGAATACAAATTTCACAACTATGTTATATCCAGGAAAGAGGCACTGATTCATTGCCGTGCTTGGTAACGCAAGCTTGTGACCCAAGTGGGGGCATTAGGGTGATTGGACGTTGGGCTGACCCAATTGGCTAGGTTGTTGGTGGCTAAATTCTGGCCTGCCTGTTCCAAGTTGGGAGTTGGGCTATGTGGTCCTAGCCAAAGCTTGGGCTTCATGGCCCCTAGAGTGGTGGGTAATGCGCCAGGCTGGCTCCACAGAGCAGCGACAACCACCCACTCTCGGCAGTGGAAGGATAACGGGCTGGTTGCCATCTCCGGCCCATTACAGTCAAATGGTTTGGCCACGATTGAACAATCACTTTTTTGCAATCTTTTTTCAGCACAGAAAAAGTTAAGCTTACTTTTTCATTTATGTCCCCAATGTCGCCGGAAACATAAAAAAAAACTTAATTTTTTTGGGACATTTTTTGAAAAGTTTAAAAGTTATGAGACGTTAAAAAATTATATCAGGAAAGTATATTTCTAAGTAGGAAAGAGAAATTGGGGAAAAAGTGTATTTCTATGGAAGAAAGGGAAATTGAGGGCGGAAAGTGCAGAAAGGAAAATTGTGGCGGAAAGTGCATTTCTATGGGATAAAGATAAATGGAGGTGGAAAGTGCATTTCTAAGAAAGGGAAAATTTCAAAACACGTCCTGTAACTTAGGACGATTACATTTTAAATCATTTAAGTTTTCACATTTTTAGAATACGTCCTAAGGTTTCCAATTTAAATCCTTTTAGTCCAATTTGCATTCTTTTTGTCGGAAAATTAATTTTTTTTTTGCAAGAAACTGACACACGCGGCATGAACGTGTGTTTAAAATTGGAGCTTCCGACAAATTCGGCGATTGGGCAACAATCTTTTGATGACAAACCTTGTAATTATTGTTGCAAAATGGGGCAACAATAAACATTGAATTAAAAGAATGAAAAAAATAATCTCAGAATTAAAGAAAGGCAATTTTTTTTTTTTTGTTTTGGAAAAGACAAATTTATTAATTAAAAAGGTAACTATATATATTTTGACAGGAAAAAGGTCAGTATATACAGATGGAGGGAAAATTGAGAAATTACTGGATCTACTTTTCCATATATATATATATAATTTCAACTTATAAAAAAATTAAGATATCCCACATCGAAAGAATACAAATTTCACAACTATGTTATATCCAGGAAAGAGGCACTGATTCATTGCCGTGCTTGGTAACGCAAGCTTATGACCCAAGTGGGGGCATTAGGGTGATTGGACGTTGGGCTGACCCAATTGGCTAGGTTGTTGGTGGCTAAATTCTGGCCTGCCTGTTCCAAGTTGGGAGTTGGGCTATGTGGTCCTAGCCAAAGCTTGGGCTTCATGGCCCCTAGAGTGCTGGGTAATGCGCCAGGCTGGCTCCACAGAGCAGCGACAACCACCCACTCTCGGCAGTGGAAGGATAACGGGCTGGTTGCCATCTCCGGCCGATTACAGTCAAATGGTTTGGCCACGATTGAACAATCACTTTTTTGCAATCTTTTTTCAGCACAGAAAAAGTTAAGCTTACTTTTTCATTTATGTCCCCAATGTCGCCGGAAACATAAAAAAAAACTTAATTTTTTTGGGACATTTTTTGAAAAGTTTAAAAGTTATGAGACGTTAAAAAATTATATCAGGAAAGTATATTTCTAAGTAGGAAAGAGAAATTGGGGAAAAAGTGTATTTCTATGGAAGAAAGGGAAATTGAGGGCGGAAAGTGCAGAAAGGAAAATTGTGTCGGAAAGTGCATTTCTATGGGATAAAGATAAATGGAGGTGGAAAGTGCATTTCTAAGAAAGGGAAAATTTCAAAACACGTCCTGTAACTTAGGACGATTACATTTTAAATCATTTAAGTTTTCACATTTTTAGAATACGTCCTAAGGTTTCCAATTTAAATCCTTTTAGTCCAATTTGCATTCTTTTTGTCGGAAAATTAATTTTTTTTTTGCAAGAAACTGACACACGCGGCATGAACGTGTGTTTAAAATTGGAGCTTCCGACAAATTCGGCGATTGGGCAACAATCTTTTGATGACAAACCTTGTAATTATTGTTGCAAAATGGGGCAACAATAAACATTGAATTAAAAGAATGAAAAAAATAATCTCAGAATTAAAGAAAGGCAATTTTTTTTTTTTTGTTTTGGAAAAGACAAATTTATTAATTAAAAAGGTAACTATATATATTTTGACAGGAAAAAGGTCAGTATATACAGATGGAGGGAAAATTGAGAAATTACTGGATCTACTTTTCCATATATATATATATAATTTCAACTTATAAAAAAATTAAGATATCCCACATCGAAAGAATACAAATTTCACAACTATGTTATATCCAGGAAAGAAGCACTGATTCATTGCCGTGCTTGGTAACGCAAGCTTGTGACCCAAGTGGGGGCATTAGGGTGATTGGACGTTGGGCTGACCCAATTGGCTAGGTTGTTGGTGGCTAAATTCTGGCCTGCCTGTTCCAAGTTGGGAGTTGGGCTATGTGGTCCTAGCCAAAGCTTGGGCTTCATGGCCCCTAGAGTGGTGGGTAATGCGCCAGGCTGGCTCCACAGAGCAGCGACAACCACCCACTCTCGGCAGTGGAAGGATAACGGGCTGGTTGCCATCTCCGGCCGATTACAGTCAAATGGTTTGGCCACGATTGAACAATCACTTTTTTGCAATCTTTTTTCAGCACAGAAAAAGTTAAGCTTACTTTTTCATTTATGTCCCCAATGTCGCCGGAAACATAAAAAAAAAACTTAATTTTTTTGGGACATTTTTTGAAAAGTTTAAAAGTTATGAGACGTTAAAAAATTATATCAGGAAAGTATATTTCTAAGTAGGAAAGAGAAATTGGGGAAAAAGTGTATTTCTATGGAAGAAAGGGAAATTGAGGGCGGAAAGTGCAGAAAGGAAAATTGTGGCGGAAAGTGCATTTCTATGGGATAAAGATAAATGGAGGTGGAAAGTGCATTTCTAAGAAAGGGAAAATTTCAAAACACGTCCTGTAACTTAGGACGATTACATTTTAAATCATTTAAGTTTTCACATTTTTAGAATACGTCCTAAGGTTTCCAATTTAAATCCTTTTAGTCCAATTTGCATTCTTTTTGTCGGAAAATTAATTTTTTTTTTGCAAGAAACTGACACACGCGGCATGAACGTGTGTTTAAAATTGGAGCTTCCGACAAATTCGGCGATTGGGCAACAATCTTTTGATGACAAACCTTGTAATTATTGTTGCAAAATGGGGCAACAATAAACATTGAATTAAAAGAATGAAAAAAAAAAATCTCAGAATTAAAGAAAGGCAATTTTTTTTTTTTTGTTTTGGAAAAGACAAATTTATTAATTAAAAAGGTAACTATATATATTTTGACAGGAAAAAGGTCAGTATATACAGATGGAGGGAAAATTGAGAAATTACTGGATCTACTTTTCCACATATATATATATAATTTCAACTTATAAAAAAATTAAGATATCCCACATCGAAAGAATACAAATTTCACAACTATGTTATATCCAGGAAAGAGGCACTGATTCATTGCCGTGCTTGGTAACGCAAGCTTGTGACCCAAGTGGGGGCATTAGGGTGATTGGACGTTGGGCTGACCCAATTGGCTAGGTTATTGGTGGCTAAATTCTGGCCTGCCTGTTCCAAGTTGGGAGTTGGGCTATGTGGTCCTAGCCAAAGCTTGGGCTTCATGGCCCCTAGAGTGGTGGGTAATGCGCCAGGCTGGCTCCACAGAGCAGCGACAACCACCCACTCTCGGCAGTGGAAGGATAACGGGCTGGTTGCCATCTCCGGCCGATTACAGTCAAATAGTTTGGCCACGATTGAACAATCACTTTTTTGCAATCTTTTTTCAGCACAGAAAAAGTTAAGCTTACTTTTTCATTTATGTCCCCAATGTCGCCGGAAACATAAAAAAAAAACTTAATTTTTTTGGGACATTTTTTGAAAAGTTTAAAAGTTATGAGACGTTAAAAAATTATATCAGGAAAGTATATTTCTAAGTAGGAAAGAGAAATTGGGGAAAAAGTGTATTTCTATGGAAGAAAGGGAAATTGAGGGCGGAAAGTGCAGAAAGGAAAATTGTGGCGGAAAGTGCATTTCTATGGGATAAAGATAAATGGAGGTGGAAAGTGCATTTCTAAGAAAGGGAAAATTTCAAAACACGTCCTGTAACTTAGGACGATTACATTTTAAATCATTTAAGTTTTCACATTTTTAGAATACGTCCTAAGGTTTCCAATTTAAATCCTTTTAGTCCAATTTGCATTCTTTTTGTCGGAAAATTAATTTTTTTTTTGCAAGAAACTGACACACGCGGCATGAACGTGTGTTTAAAATTGGAGCTTCCGACAAATTCGGCGATTGGGCAACAATCTTTTGATGACAAACCTTGTAATTATTGTTGCAAAATGGGGCAACAATAAACATTGAATTAAAAGAATGAAAAAAAAAAAAATCTCAGAATTAAAGAAAGGCAATTTTTTTTTTTTTGTTTTGGAAAAGACAAATTTATTAATTAAAAAGGTAACTATATATATTTTGACAGGAAAAAGGTCAGTATATACAGATGGAGGGAAAATTGAGAAATTACTGGATCTACTTTTCCACATATATATATATAATTTCAACTTATAAAAAAATTAAGATATCCCACATCGAAAGAATACAAATTTCACAACTATGTTATATCCAGGAAAGAGGCACTGATTCATTGCCGTGATTGGTAACGCAAGCTTGTGACCCAAGTGGGGGCATTAGGGTGATTGGACGTTGGGCTGACCCAATTGGCTAGGTTATTGGTGGCTAAATTCTGGCCTGCCTGTTCCAAGTTGGGAGTTGGGCTATGTGGTCCTAGCCAAAGCTTGGGCTTCATGGCCCCTAGAGTGGTGGGTAATGCGCCAGGCTGGCTCCACAGAGCAGCGACAACCACCCACTCTCGGCAGTGGAAGGATAACGGGCTGGTTGCCATCTCCGGCTCATTACAGTCAAATGGTTTGGCCACGATTGAACAATCACTTTTTTGCAATCTTTTTTCAGCACAGAAAAAGTTAAGCTTACTTTTTCATTTATGTCCCCAATGTCGCCGGAAACATAAAAAAAAACTTAATTTTTTTGGGACATTTTTTGAAAAGTTTAAAAGTTATGAGACGTTAAAAAATTATATCAGGAAAGTATATTTCTAAGTAGGAAAGAGAAATTGGGGAAAAAGTGTATTTCTATGGAAGAAAGGGAAATTGAGGGCGGAAAGTGCAGAAAGGAAAATTGTGGCGGAAAGTGCATTTCTATGGGATAAAGATAAATGGAGGTGGAAAGTGCATTTCTAAGAAAGGGAAAATTTCAAAATACGTCCTGTAACTTAGGACGATTACATTTTAAATCATTTAAGTTTTCACATTTTTAGAATACGTCCTAAGGTTTCCAATTTAAATCCTTTTAGTCCAATTTGCATTCCTTTTGTCGGAAAATTAATTTTTTTTTTGCAAGAAACTGACACACGCGGCATGAACGTGTGTTTAAAATTGGAGCTTCCGACAAATTCGGCGATTGGGCAACAATCTTTTGATGACAAACCTTGTAATTATTGTTGCAAAATGGGGCAACAATAAACATTGAATTAAAAGAATGAAAAAAAAAATCTCAGAATTAAAGAAAGGCAATTTTTTTTTTTTTTGTTTTGGAAAAGACAAATTTATTAATTAAAAAGGTAACTATATATATTTTGACAGGAAAAAGGTCAGTATATACAGATGGAGGGAAAATTGAGAAATTACTGGATCTACTTTTCCATATATATATATATAATTTCAACTTATAAAAAAATTAAGATATCCCAGATCGAAAGAATACAAATTTCACAACTATGTTATATCCAGGAAAGAGGCACTGATTCATTGCCGTGCTTGGTAACGCAAGCTTGTGACCCAAGTGGGGGCATTAGGGTGATTGGACGTTGGGCTGACCCAATTGGCTAGGTTGTTGGTGGCTAAATTCTGGCCTGCCTGTTCCAAGTTGGGAGTTGGGCTATGTGGTCCTAGCCAAAGCTTGGGCTTCATGGCCCCTAGAGTGCTGGGTAATGCGCCAGGCTGGCTCCACAGAGCAGCGACAACCACCCACTCTCGGCAGTGGAAGGATAACGGGCTGGTTGCCATCTCCGGCCCATTACAGTCAAATGGTTTGGCCACGATTGAACAATCACTTTTTTGCAATCTTTTTTCAGCACAGAAAAAGTTAAGCTTACTTTTTCATTTATGTCCCCAATGTCGCCGGAAACATAAAAAAAAACTTAATTTTTTTGGGACATTTTTTGAAAAGTTTAAAAGTTATGAGACGTTAAAAAATTATATCAGGAAAGTATATTTCTAAGTAGGAAAGAGAAATTGGGGAAAAAGTGTATTTCTATGGAAGAAAGGGAAATTGAGGGCGGAAAGTGCAGAAAGGAAAATTGTGGCGGAAAGTGCATTTCTATGGGATAAAGATAAATGGAGGTGGAAAGTGCATTTCTAAGAAAGGGAAAATTTCAAAACACGTCTTGTAACTTAGGACGATTACATTTTAAATCATTTAAGTTTTCATATTTTTAGAATACGTCCTAAGGTTTCCAATTTAAATCCTTTTAGTCCAATTTGCATTCTTTTTGTCGGAAAATTAATTTTTTTTTTGCAAGAAACTGACACACGCGCCATGAACGTGTGTTTAAAATTGGAGCTTCCGACAAATTCGGCGATTGGGCAACAATCTTTTGATGACAAACCTTGTAATTATTGTTGCAAAATGGGGCAACAATAAACATTGAATTAAAAGAATGAAAAAAAAAATCTCAGAATTAAAGAAAGGCAATTTTTTTTTTTTATTTTGGAAAAGACAAATTTATTAATTAAAAAGGTAACTATATATATTTTGACAGGAAAAAGGTCAGTATATACAGATGGAGGGAAAATTGAGAAATTACTGGATCTACTTTTCCATATATATATATATAATTTCAACTTATAAAAAAATTAAGATATCCCACATCGAAAGAATACAAATTTCACAACTATGTTATATCCAGGAAAGAGGCACTGATTCATTGCCGTGCTTGGTAACGCAAGCTTGTGACCCAAGTGGGGGCATTAGGGTGATTGGACGTTGGGCTGACCCAATTGGCTAGGTTGTTGGTGGCTAAATTCTGGTCTGCCTGTTCCAAGTTGGGAGTTGGGCTATGTGGTCCTAGCCAAAGCTTGGGCTTCATGGCCCCTAGAGTGCTGGGTAATGCGCCAGGCTGGCTCCACAGAGCAGCGACAACCACCCACTCTCGGCAGTGGAAGGATAACGGGCTGGTTGCCATCTCCGGCCCATTACAGTCAAATGGTTTGGCCACGATTGAACAATCACTTTTTTGCAATCTTTTTTCAGCACAGAAAAAGTTAAGCTTACTTTTTCATTTATGTCCCCAATGTCGCCGGAAACATAAAAAAAAAACTTAATTTTTTTGGGACATTTTTTGAAAAGTTTAAAAGTTATGAGACGTTAAAAAATTATATCAGGAAAGTATATTTCTAAGTAGGAAAGAGAAATTGGGGAAAAAGTGTATTTCTATGGAAGAAAGGGAAATTGAGGGCGGAAAGTGCAGAAAGGAAAATTGTGGCGGAAAGTGCATTTTTATGGGATAAAGATAAATGGAGGTGGAAAGTGCATTTCTAAGAAAGGGAAAATTTCAAAACACGTCTTGTAACTTAGGACGATTACATTTTAAATCATTTAAGTTTTCATATTTTTAGAATACGTCCTAAGGTTTCCAATTTAAATCCTTTTAGTCCAATTTGCATTCTTTTTGTCGGAAAATTAATTTTTTTTTTGCAAGAAACTGACACACGCGGCATGAACGTGTGTTTAAAATTGGAGCTTCCGACAAATTCGGCGATTGGGCAACAATCTTTTGATGACAAACCTTGTAATTATTGTTGCAAAATGGGGCAACAATAAACATTGAATTAAAAGAATGAAAAAAAAAAATCTCAGAATTAAAGAAAGGCAATTTTTTTTTTTTTATTTTGGAAAAGACAAATTTATTAATTAAAAAGGTAACTATATATATTTTGACAGGAAAAAGGTCAGTATATACAGATGGAGGGAAAATTGAGAAATTACTGGATCTACTTTTCCATATATATATATATAATTTCAACTTATAAAAAAATTAAGATATCCCACATCGAAAGAATACAAATTTCACAACTATGTTATATCCAGGAAAGAGGCACTGATTCATTGCCGTGCTTGGTAACGCAAGCTTGTGACCCAAGTGGGGGCATTAGGGTGATTGGACGTTGGGCTGACCCAATTGGCTAGGTTGTTGGTGGCTAAATTCTGGCCTGCCTGTTCCAAGTTGGGAGTTGGGCTATGTGGTCCTAGCCAAAGCTTGGGCTTCATGGCCCCTAGAGTGCTGGGTAATGCGCCAGGCTGGCTCCACAGAGCAGCGACAACCACCCACTCTCGGCAGTGGAAGGATAACGGGCTGGTTGCCATCTCCGGCCCATTACAGTCAAATGGTTTGGCCACAATTGAACAATCACTTTTTTGCAATCTTTTTTCAGCACAAAAAAAGTTAAGCTTACTTTTTCATTTATGTCCCCAATGTCGCCGGAAACATAAAAAAAAACTTAATTTTTTCGGGACATTTTTTGAAAAGTTTAAAAGTTATGAGACGTTAAAAAATTATATCAGGAAAGTATATTTCTAAGTAGGAAAGAGAAATTGGGGAAAAAGTGTATTTCTATGGAAGAAAGGGAAATTGAGGGCGGAAAGTGCAGAAAGGAAAATTGTGGCGGAAAGTGCATTTCTATGGGATAAAGATAAATGGAGGTGGAAAGTGCATTTCTAAGAAAGGGAAAATTTCAAAACACGTCCTGTAACTTAGGACGATTACATTTTAAATCATTTAAGTTTTCACATTTTTAGAATACGTCCTAAGGTTTCCAATTTAAATCCTTTTAGTCCAATTTGCATTCCTTTTGTCGGAAAATTAATTTTTTTTTTGCAAGAAACTGACACACGCGGCATGAACGTGTGTTTAAAATTGGAGCTTCCGACAAATTCGGCGATTGGGCAACAATCTTTTGATGACAAACCTTGTAATTATTGTTGCAAAATGGGGCAACAATAAACATTGAATTAAAAGAATGGGAAAAAAAATCTCAGAATTAAAGAAAGGCAATTTTTTTTTTTTTGTTTTGGAAAAGACAAATTTATTAATTAAAAAGGTAACTATATATATTTTGACAGGAAAAAGGTCAGTATATACAGATGGAGGGAAAATTGAGAAATTACTGGATCTACTTTTCCATATATATATATATAATTTCAACTTATAAAAAAATTAAGATATCCCACATCGAAAGAATACAAATTTCACAACTATGTTATATCCAGGAAAGAGGCACTGATTCATTGCCGTGCTTGGTAACGCAAGCTTGTGACCCAAGTGGGGGCATTAGGGTGATTGGACGTTGGGCTGACCCAATTGGCTAGGTTGTTGGTGGCTAAATTCTGGCCTGCCTGTTCCAAGTTGGGAGTTGGGCTATGTGGTCCTAGCCAAAGCTTGGGCTTCATGGCCCCTAGAGTGCTGGGTAATGCGCCAGGCTGGCTCCACAGAGCAGCGACAACCACCCACTCTCGGCAGTGGAAGGATAACGGGCTGGTTGCCATCTCCGGCCCATTACAGTCAAATGGTTTGGCCACGATTGAACAATCACTTTTTTGCAATCTTTTTTCAGCACAGAAAAAGTTAAGCTTACTTTTTCATTTATGTCCCCAATGTCGCCGGAAACATAAAAAAAAACTTAATTTTTTTGGGACATTTTTTGAAAAGTTTAAAAGTTATGAGACGTTAAAAAATTATATCAGGAAAGTATATTTCTAAGTAGGAAAGAGAAATTGGGGAAAAAGTGTATTTCTATGGAAGAAAGGGAAATTGAGGGCGGAAAGTGCAGAAAGGAAAATTGTGGCGGAAAGTGCATTTCTATGGGATAAAGATAAATGGAGGTGGAAAGTGCATTTCTAAGAAAGGGAAAATTTCAAAACACGTCTTGTAACTTAGGACGCTTACATTTTAAATCATTTAAGTTTTCACATTTTTAGAATACGTCCTAAGGTTTCCAATTTAAATCCTTTTAGTCCAATTTGCATTCTTTTTGTCGGAAAATTAATTTTTTTTTTGCAAGAAACTGACACACGCGGCATGAACGTGTGTTTAAAATTGGAGCTTCCGACAAATTCGGCGATTGGGCAACAATCTTTTGATGACAAACCTTGTAATTATTGTTGCAAAATGGGGCAACAATAAACATCGAATTAAAAGAATGAAAAAAAAATCTCAGAATTAAAGAAAGGCAATTATTTTTTTTTTGTTTTGGAAAAGACAAATTTATTAATTAAAAAGGTAACTATATATATTTTGACAGGAAAAAGGTCAGTATATACAGATGGAGGGAAAATTGAGAAATTACTGGATCTACTTTTCCATATATATATATATAATTTCAACTTATATAAAAATTAAGATATCCCACATCGAAAGAATACAAATTTCACAACTATGTTATATCCAGGAAAGAGGCACTAAGTCATTGCCGTGCTTGGTAACGCAAGCTTGTGACCCAAGTGGGGGCATTAGGGTGATTGGACGTTGGGCTGACCCAATTGGCTAGGTTGTTGGTGGCTAAATTCTGGCCTGCCTGTTCCAAGTTGGGAGTTGGGCTATGTGGTCCTAGCCAAAGCTTGGGCTTCATGGCCCCTAGAGTGGTGGGTAATGCGCCAGGCTGGCTCCACAGAGCAGCGACAACCACCCACTCTCGGCAGTGGAAGGATAACGGGCTGGTTGCCATCTCCGGCCCATTACAGTCAAATGGTTTGGCCACGATTGAACAATCACTTTTTTGCAATCTTTTTTCAGCACAGAAAAAGTTAAGCTTACTTTTTCATTTATGTCCCCAATGTCGCCGGAAACATAAAAAAAAAACTTAATTTTTTTGGGACATTTTTTGAAAAGTTTAAAAGTTATGAGACGTTAAAAAATTATATCAGGAAAGTATATTTCTAAGTAGGAAAGAGAAATTGGGGAAAAAGTGTATTTCTATGGAAGAAAGGGAAATTGAGGGCGGAAAGTGCAGAAAGGAAAATTGTGGCGGAAAGTGCATTTCTATGGGATAAAGATAAATGGAGGTGGAAAGTGCATTTCTAAGAAAGGGAAAATTTCAAAACACGTCTTGTAACTTAGGACGATTACATTTTAAATCATTTAAGTTTTCACATTTTTAGAATACGTCCTAAGGTTTCCAATTTAAATCCTTTTAGTCCAATTTGCATTCTTTTTGTCGGAAAATTAATTTTTTTTTTGCAAGAAACTGACACACGCGGCATGAACGTGTGTTTAAAATTGGAGCTTCCGACAAATTCGGCGATTGGGCAACAATCTTTTGATGACAAACCTTGTAATTATTGTTGCAAAATGGGGCAACAATAAACATTGAATTAAAAGAATGAAAAAAATAATCTCAGAATTAAAGAAAGGCAATTTTTTTTTTTTTTGTTTTGGAAAAGACAAATTTATTAATTAAAAAGGTAACTATATATATTTTGACAGGAAAAAGGTCAGTATATACAGATGGAGGGAAAATTGAGAAATTACTGGATCTACTTTTCCATATATATATATATAATTTCAACTTATAAAAAAATTAAGATATCCCACATCGAAAGAATACAAATTTCACAACTATGTTATATCCAGGAAAGAGGCACTGATTCATTGCCGTGCTTGGTAACGCAAGCTTGTGACCCAAGTGGGGGCATTAGGGTGATTGGACGTTGGGCTGACCCAATTGGCTAGGTTGTTGGTGGCTAAATTCTGGTCTGCCTGTTCCAAGTTGGGAGTTGGGCTATGTGGTCCTAGCCAAAGCTTGGGCTTCATGGCCCCTAGAGTGCTGGGTAATGCGCCAGGCTGGCTCCACAGAGCAGCGACAACCACCCACTCTCGGCAGTGGAAGGATAACGGGCTGGTTGCCATCTCCGGCCCATTACAGTCAAATGGTTTGGCCACGATTGAACAATCACTTTTTTGCAATCTTTTTTCAGCACAGAAAAAGTTAAGCTTACTTTTTCATTTATGTCCCCAATGTCGCCGGAAACATAAAAAAAAAACTTAATTTTTTTGGGACATTTTTTGAAAAGTTTAAAAGTTATGAGACGTTAAAAAATTATATCAGGAAAGTATATTTCTAAGTAGGAAAGAGAAATTGGGGAAAAAGTGTATTTCTATGGAAGAAAGGGAAATTGAGGGCGGAAAGTGCAGAAAGGAAAATTGTGGCGGAAAGTGCATTTTTATGGGATAAAGATAAATGGAGGTGGAAAGTGCATTTCTAAGAAAGGGAAAATTTCAAAACACGTCTTGTAACTTAGGACGATTACATTTTAAATCATTTAAGTTTTCATATTTTTAGAATACGTCCTAAGGTTTCCAATTTAAATCCTTTTAGTCCAATTTGCATTCTTTTTGTCGGAAAATTAATTTTTTTTTTGCAAGAAACTGACACACGCGGCATGAACGTGTGTTTAAAATTGGAGCTTCCGACAAATTCGGCGATTGGGCAACAATCTTTTGATGACAAACCTTGTAATTATTGTTGCAAAATGGGGCAACAATAAACATTGAATTAAAAGAATGAAAAAAAAAAATCTCAGAATTAAAGAAAGGCAATTTTTTTTTTTTTATTTTGGAAAAGACAAATTTATTAATTAAAAAGGTAACTATATATATTTTGACAGGAAAAAGGTCAGTATATACAGATGGAGGGAAAATTGAGAAATTACTGGATCTACTTTTCCATATATATATATATAATTTCAACTTATAAAAAAATTAAGATATCCCACATCGAAAGAATACAAATTTCACAACTATGTTATATCCAGGAAAGAGGCACTGATTCATTGCCGTGCTTGGTAACGCAAGCTTGTGACCCAAGTGGGGGCATTAGGGTGATTGGACGTTGGGCTGACCCAATTGGCTAGGTTGTTGGTGGCTAAATTCTGGCCTGCCTGTTCCAAGTTGGGAGTTGGGCTATGTGGTCCTAGCCAAAGCTTGGGCTTCATGGCCCCTAGAGTGCTGGGTAATGCGCCAGGCTGGCTCCACAGAGCAGCGACAACCACCCACTCTCGGCAGTGGAAGGATAACGGGCTGGTTGCCATCTCCGGCCCATTACAGTCAAATGGTTTGGCCACAATTGAACAATCACTTTTTTGCAATCTTTTTTCAGCACAAAAAAAGTTAAGCTTACTTTTTCATTTATGTCCCCAATGTCGCCGGAAACATAAAAAAAAACTTAATTTTTTCGGGACATTTTTTGAAAAGTTTAAAAGTTATGAGACGTTAAAAAATTATATCAGGAAAGTATATTTCTAAGTAGGAAAGAGAAATTGGGGAAAAAGTGTATTTCTATGGAAGAAAGGGAAATTGAGGGCGGAAAGTGCAGAAAGGAAAATTGTGGCGGAAAGTGCATTTCTATGGGATAAAGATAAATGGAGGTGGAAAGTGCATTTCTAAGAAAGGGAAAATTTCAAAACACGTCCTGTAACTTAGGACGATTACATTTTAAATCATTTAAGTTTTCACATTTTTAGAATACGTCCTAAGGTTTCCAATTTAAATCCTTTTAGTCCAATTTGCATTCCTTTTGTCGGAAAATTAATTTTTTTTTTGCAAGAAACTGACACACGCGGCATGAACGTGTGTTTAAAATTGGAGCTTCCGACAAATTCGGCGATTGGGCAACAATCTTTTGATGACAAACCTTGTAATTATTGTTGCAAAATGGGGCAACAATAAACATTGAATTAAAAGAATGGGAAAAAAAATCTCAGAATTAAAGAAAGGCAATTTTTTTTTTTTTGTTTTGGAAAAGACAAATTTATTAATTAAAAAGGTAACTATATATATTTTGACAGGAAAAAGGTCAGTATATACAGATGGAGGGAAAATTGAGAAATTACTGGATCTACTTTTCCATATATATATATATAATTTCAACTTATAAAAAAATTAAGATATCCCACATCGAAAGAATACAAATTTCACAACTATGTTATATCCAGGAAAGAGGCACTGATTCATTGCCGTGCTTGGTAACGCAAGCTTGTGACCCAAGTGGGGGCATTAGGGTGATTGGACGTTGGGCTGACCCAATTGGCTAGGTTGTTGGTGGCTAAATTCTGGCCTGCCTGTTCCAAGTTGGGAGTTGGGCTATGTGGTCCTAGCCAAAGCTTGGGCTTCATGGCCCCTAGAGTGCTGGGTAATGCGCCAGGCTGGCTCCACAGAGCAGCGACAACCACCCACTCTCGGCAGTGGAAGGATAACGGGCTGGTTGCCATCTCCGGCCCATTACAGTCAAATGGTTTGGCCACGATTGAACAATCACTTTTTTGCAATCTTTTTTCAGCACAGAAAAAGTTAAGCTTACTTTTTCATTTATGTCCCCAATGTCGCCGGAAACATAAAAAAAAACTTAATTTTTTTGGGACATTTTTTGAAAAGTTTAAAAGTTATGAGACGTTAAAAAATTATATCAGGAAAGTATATTTCTAAGTAGGAAAGAGAAATTGGGGAAAAAGTGTATTTCTATGGAAGAAAGGGAAATTGAGGGCGGAAAGTGCAGAAAGGAAAATTGTGGCGGAAAGTGCATTTCTATGGGATAAAGATAAATGGAGGTGGAAAGTGCATTTCTAAGAAAGGGAAAATTTCAAAACACGTCTTGTAACTTAGGACGCTTACATTTTAAATCATTTAAGTTTTCACATTTTTAGAATACGTCCTAAGGTTTCCAATTTAAATCCTTTTAGTCCAATTTGCATTCTTTTTGTCGGAAAATTAATTTTTTTTTTGCAAGAAACTGACACACGCGGCATGAACGTGTGTTTAAAATTGGAGCTTCCGACAAATTCGGCGATTGGGCAACAATCTTTTGATGACAAACCTTGTAATTATTGTTGCAAAATGGGGCAACAATAAACATCGAATTAAAAGAATGAAAAAAAAATCTCAGAATTAAAGAAAGGCAATTATTTTTTTTTTGTTTTGGAAAAGACAAATTTATTAATTAAAAAGGTAACTATATATATTTTGACAGGAAAAAGGTCAGTATATACAGATGGAGGGAAAATTGAGAAATTACTGGATCTACTTTTCCATATATATATATATAATTTCAACTTATATAAAAATTAAGATATCCCACATCGAAAGAATACAAATTTCACAACTATGTTATATCCAGGAAAGAGGCACTAAGTCATTGCCGTGCTTGGTAACGCAAGCTTGTGACCCAAGTGGGGGCATTAGGGTGATTGGACGTTGGGCTGACCCAATTGGCTAGGTTGTTGGTGGCTAAATTCTGGCCTGCCTGTTCCAAGTTGGGAGTTGGGCTATGTGGTCCTAGCCAAAGCTTGGGCTTCATGGCCCCTAGAGTGGTGGGTAATGCGCCAGGCTGGCTCCACAGAGCAGCGACAACCACCCACTCTCGGCAGTGGAAGGATAACGGGCTGGTTGCCATCTCCGGCCCATTACAGTCAAATGGTTTGGCCACGATTGAACAATCACTTTTTTGCAATCTTTTTTCAGCACAGAAAAAGTTAAGCTTACTTTTTCATTTATGTCCCCAATGTCGCCGGAAACATAAAAAAAAAACTTAATTTTTTTGGGACATTTTTTGAAAAGTTTAAAAGTTATGAGACGTTAAAAAATTATATCAGGAAAGTATATTTCTAAGTAGGAAAGAGAAATTGGGGAAAAAGTGTATTTCTATGGAAGAAAGGGAAATTGAGGGCGGAAAGTGCAGAAAGGAAAATTGTGGCGGAAAGTGCATTTCTATGGGATAAAGATAAATGGAGGTGGAAAGTGCATTTCTAAGAAAGGGAAAATTTCAAAACACGTCTTGTAACTTAGGACGATTACATTTTAAATCATTTAAGTTTTCACATTTTTAGAATACGTCCTAAGGTTTCCAATTTAAATCCTTTTAGTCCAATTTGCATTCTTTTTGTCGGAAAATTAATTTTTTTTTTGCAAGAAACTGACACACGCGGCATGAACGTGTGTTTAAAATTGGAGCTTCCGACAAATTCGGCGATTGGGCAACAATCTTTTGATGACAAACCTTGTAATTATTGTTGCAAAATGGGGCAACAATAAACATTGAATTAAAAGAATGAAAAAAATAATCTCAGAATTAAAGAAAGGCAATTTTTTTTTTTTTTGTTTTGGAAAAGACAAATTTATTAATTAAAAAGGTAACTATATATATTTTGACAGGAAAAAGGTCAGTATATACAGATGGAGGGAAAATTGAGAAATTACTGGATCTACTTTTCCATATATATATATATAATTTCAACTTATAAAAAAATTAAGATATCCCACATCGAAAGAATACAAATTTCACAACTATGTTATATCCAGGAAAGAGGCACTGATTCATTGCCGTGCTTGGTAACGCAAGCTTGTGACCCAAGTGGGGGCATTAGGGTGATTGGACGTTGGGCTGACCCAATTGGCTAGGTTGTTGGTGGCTAAATTCTGGTCTGCCTGTTCCAAGTTGGGAGTTGGGCTATGTGGTCCTAGCCAAAGCTTGGGCTTCATGGCCCCTAGAGTGCTGGGTAATGCGCCAGGCTGGCTCCACAGAGCAGCGACAACCACCCACTCTCGGCAGTGGAAGGATAACGGGCTGGTTGCCATCTCCGGCCCATTACAGTCAAATGGTTTGGCCACGATTGAACAATCACTTTTTTGCAATCTTTTTTCAGCACAGAAAAAGTTAAGCTTACTTTTTCATTTATGTCCCCAATGTCGCCGGAAACATAAAAAAAAAACTTAATTTTTTTGGGACATTTTTTGAAAAGTTTAAAAGTTATGAGACGTTAAAAAATTATATCAGGAAAGTATATTTCTAAGTAGGAAAGAGAAATTGGGGAAAAAGTGTATTTCTATGGAAGAAAGGGAAATTGAGGGCGGAAAGTGCAGAAAGGAAAATTGTGGCGGAAAGTGCATTTTTATGGGATAAAGATAAATGGAGGTGGAAAGTGCATTTCTAAGAAAGGGAAAATTTCAAAACACGTCTTGTAACTTAGGACGATTACATTTTAAATCATTTAAGTTTTCATATTTTTAGAATACGTCCTAAGGTTTCCAATTTAAATCCTTTTAGTCCAATTTGCATTCTTTTTGTCGGAAAATTAATTTTTTTTTTGCAAGAAACTGACACACGCGGCATGAACGTGTGTTTAAAATTGGAGCTTCCGACAAATTCGGCGATTGGGCAACAATCTTTTGATGACAAACCTTGTAATTATTGTTGCAAAATGGGGCAACAATAAACATTGAATTAAAAGAATGAAAAAAAAAAATCTCAGAATTAAAGAAAGGCAATTTTTTTTTTTTTATTTTGGAAAAGACAAATTTATTAATTAAAAAGGTAACTATATATATTTTGACAGGAAAAAGGTCAGTATATACAGATGGAGGGAAAATTGAGAAATTACTGGATCTACTTTTCCATATATATATATATAATTTCAACTTATAAAAAAATTAAGATATCCCACATCGAAAGAATACAAATTTCACAACTATGTTATATCCAGGAAAGAGGCACTGATTCATTGCCGTGCTTGGTAACGCAAGCTTGTGACCCAAGTGGGGGCATTAGGGTGATTGGACGTTGGGCTGACCCAATTGGCTAGGTTGTTGGTGGCTAAATTCTGGCCTGCCTGTTCCAAGTTGGGAGTTGGGCTATGTGGTCCTAGCCAAAGCTTGGGCTTCATGGCCCCTAGAGTGCTGGGTAATGCGCCAGGCTGGCTCCACAGAGCAGCGACAACCACCCACTCTCGGCAGTGGAAGGATAACGGGCTGGTTGCCATCTCCGGCCCATTACAGTCAAATGGTTTGGCCACAATTGAACAATCACTTTTTTGCAATCTTTTTTCAGCACAAAAAAAGTTAAGCTTACTTTTTCATTTATGTCCCCAATGTCGCCGGAAACATAAAAAAAAACTTAATTTTTTCGGGACATTTTTTGAAAAGTTTAAAAGTTATGAGACGTTAAAAAATTATATCAGGAAAGTATATTTCTAAGTAGGAAAGAGAAATTGGGGAAAAAGTGTATTTCTATGGAAGAAAGGGAAATTGAGGGCGGAAAGTGCAGAAAGGAAAATTGTGGCGGAAAGTGCATTTCTATGGGATAAAGATAAATGGAGGTGGAAAGTGCATTTCTAAGAAAGGGAAAATTTCAAAACACGTCCTGTAACTTAGGACGATTACATTTTAAATCATTTAAGTTTTCACATTTTTAGAATACGTCCTAAGGTTTCCAATTTAAATCCTTTTAGTCCAATTTGCATTCCTTTTGTCGGAAAATTAATTTTTTTTTTGCAAGAAACTGACACACGCGGCATGAACGTGTGTTTAAAATTGGAGCTTCCGACAAATTCGGCGATTGGGCAACAATCTTTTGATGACAAACCTTGTAATTATTGTTGCAAAATGGGGCAACAATAAACATTGAATTAAAAGAATGGGAAAAAAAATCTCAGAATTAAAGAAAGGCAATTTTTTTTTTTTTGTTTTGGAAAAGACAAATTTATTAATTAAAAAGGTAACTATATATATTTTGACAGGAAAAAGGTCAGTATATACAGATGGAGGGAAAATTGAGAAATTACTGGATCTACTTTTCCATATATATATATATAATTTCAACTTATAAAAAAATTAAGATATCCCACATCGAAAGAATACAAATTTCACAACTATGTTATATCCAGGAAAGAGGCACTGATTCATTGCCGTGCTTGGTAACGCAAGCTTGTGACCCAAGTGGGGGCATTAGGGTGATTGGACGTTGGGCTGACCCAATTGGCTAGGTTGTTGGTGGCTAAATTCTGGCCTGCCTGTTCCAAGTTGGGAGTTGGGCTATGTGGTCCTAGCCAAAGCTTGGGCTTCATGGCCCCTAGAGTGCTGGGTAATGCGCCAGGCTGGCTCCACAGAGCAGCGACAACCACCCACTCTCGGCAGTGGAAGGATAACGGGCTGGTTGCCATCTCCGGCCCATTACAGTCAAATGGTTTGGCCACGATTGAACAATCACTTTTTTGCAATCTTTTTTCAGCACAGAAAAAGTTAAGCTTACTTTTTCATTTATGTCCCCAATGTCGCCGGAAACATAAAAAAAAACTTAATTTTTTTGGGACATTTTTTGAAAAGTTTAAAAGTTATGAGACGTTAAAAAATTATATCAGGAAAGTATATTTCTAAGTAGGAAAGAGAAATTGGGGAAAAAGTGTATTTCTATGGAAGAAAGGGAAATTGAGGGCGGAAAGTGCAGAAAGGAAAATTGTGGCGGAAAGTGCATTTCTATGGGATAAAGATAAATGGAGGTGGAAAGTGCATTTCTAAGAAAGGGAAAATTTCAAAACACGTCTTGTAACTTAGGACGCTTACATTTTAAATCATTTAAGTTTTCACATTTTTAGAATACGTCCTAAGGTTTCCAATTTAAATCCTTTTAGTCCAATTTGCATTCTTTTTGTCGGAAAATTAATTTTTTTTTTGCAAGAAACTGACACACGCGGCATGAACGTGTGTTTAAAATTGGAGCTTCCGACAAATTCGGCGATTGGGCAACAATCTTTTGATGACAAACCTTGTAATTATTGTTGCAAAATGGGGCAACAATAAACATCGAATTAAAAGAATGAAAAAAAAATCTCAGAATTAAAGAAAGGCAATTATTTTTTTTTTGTTTTGGAAAAGACAAATTTATTAATTAAAAAGGTAACTATATATATTTTGACAGGAAAAAGGTCAGTATATACAGATGGAGGGAAAATTGAGAAATTACTGGATCTACTTTTCCATATATATATATATAATTTCAACTTATATAAAAATTAAGATATCCCACATCGAAAGAATACAAATTTCACAACTATGTTATATCCAGGAAAGAGGCACTAAGTCATTGCCGTGCTTGGTAACGCAAGCTTGTGACCCAAGTGGGGGCATTAGGGTGATTGGACGTTGGGCTGACCCAATTGGCTAGGTTGTTGGTGGCTAAATTCTGGCCTGCCTGTTCCAAGTTGGGAGTTGGGCTATGTGGTCCTAGCCAAAGCTTGGGCTTCATGGCCCCTAGAGTGGTGGGTAATGCGCCAGGCTGGCTCCACAGAGCAGCGACAACCACCCACTCTCGGCAGTGGAAGGATAACGGGCTGGTTGCCATCTCCGGCCCATTACAGTCAAATGGTTTGGCCACGATTGAACAATCACTTTTTTGCAATCTTTTTTCAGCACAGAAAAAGTTAAGCTTACTTTTTCATTTATGTCCCCAATGTCGCCGGAAACATAAAAAAAAAACTTAATTTTTTTGGGACATTTTTTGAAAAGTTTAAAAGTTATGAGACGTTAAAAAATTATATCAGGAAAGTATATTTCTAAGTAGGAAAGAGAAATTGGGGAAAAAGTGTATTTCTATGGAAGAAAGGGAAATTGAGGGCGGAAAGTGCAGAAAGGAAAATTGTGGCGGAAAGTGCATTTCTATGGGATAAAGATAAATGGAGGTGGAAAGTGCATTTCTAAGAAAGGGAAAATTTCAAAACACGTCTTGTAACTTAGGACGATTACATTTTAAATCATTTAAGTTTTCACATTTTTAGAATACGTCCTAAGGTTTCCAATTTAAATCCTTTTAGTCCAATTTGCATTCTTTTTGTCGGAAAATTAATTTTTTTTTTGCAAGAAACTGACACACGCGGCATGAACGTGTGTTTAAAATTGGAGCTTCCGACAAATTCGGCGATTGGGCAACAATCTTTTGATGACAAACCTTGTAATTATTGTTGCAAAATGGGGCAACAATAAACATTGAATTAAAAGAATGAAAAAAATAATCTCAGAATTAAAGAAAGGCAATTTTTTTTTTTTTTGTTTTGGAAAAGACAAATTTATTAATTAAAAAGGTAACTATATATATTTTGACAGGAAAAAGGTCAGTATATACAGATGGAGGGAAAATTGAGAAATTACTGGATCTACTTTTCCATATATATATATATATATAATTTCAACTTATATAAAAATTAAGATATCCCACATCGAAAGAATACAAATTTCACAACTATGTTATATCCAGGAAAGAGGCACTGAGTCATTGCCGTGCTTGGTAACGCAAGCTTGTGACCCAAGTGGGGGCATTAGGGTGATTGGACGTTGGGCTGACCCAATTGGCTAGGTTGTTGGAGGCTAAATTCTGGCTTGCCTGTTCCAAGTTGGGAGTTGGGCTATGTGGTCCTAGCCAAAGCTTGGGCTTCATGGCCCCTAGAGTGGTGGGTAATGCGCCAGGCTGGCTCCACAGAGCAGCGACAACCACCCACTCTCGGCAGTGGAAGGATAACGGGCTGGTTGCCATCTCCGGCCCATTATAGTCAAATGGTTTGGCCACGATTGAACAATCACTTTTTTGCAATCTTTTTTCAGCACAGAAAAAGTTAAGCTTACTTTTTCATTTATGTCCCCAATGTCGCCGGAAACATAAAAAAAAACTTAATTTTTTTGGGACATTTTTTGAAAAGTTTAAAAGTTATGAGACGTTAAAAAATTATATCAGGAAAGTATATTTCTAAGTAGGAAAGAGAAATTGGGGAAAAAGTATATTTTTATGGAAGAAAGGGAAATTGAGGGCGGAAAGTGCATTTCTATGGGAAAAAGATAAATGGAGGTGGAAAGTGCATTTCTAAGAAAGGGAAAATTTCAAAACACGTCCTGTAACTTAGGACGATTACATTTTAAATCATTTAAGTTTTCACATTTTTAGAATACGTCCTAAGGTTTCCAATTTAAATCCTTTTAGTCCAATTTGCATTCTTTTTGTCGGAATTTTTTTTTTTTTTTTGCAAGAAACTGACACACGCGGCATGAACGTGTGTTTAAAATTGGAGCTTCCGACAAATTCGGCGATTGGGCAACAATCTTTTGATGACAAACCTTGTAATTATTGTTGAAAATGGGGCAACAATAAACATTGAATTAAAAGAATGAAAAAAATAATCTCAGAATTAAAGAAAGGCAATTTTTTTTTTTTTTGGAAAAGACAAATTTATTAATGAAAAAGGTAACTATATATATTTTGATAGGAAAAAGGTCAGTATATACAGATGGAGGGAAAATTGAGAAATTACTGGATCTACTTTTCCATTTATATATATATATATATATATATATAATTTCAACTTATAAAAAAATTAAGATATCCCACATCGAAAGAATACAAATTTCACAACTATGTTATATCCAGGAAAGAGGCACTGAGTCATTGCCGTGCTTGGTAACGCAAGCTTGTGACCCAAGTGGGGGCATTAGGGTGATTGGACGTTGGGCTGACCCAATTGGCTAGATTGTTTGTGGCTAAATTCTGGCCTGCCTGTTCCAAGTTGGGAGTTGGGCTATGTGGTCCTAGCCAAAGCTTGGGCTTCATGGCCCCTAGAGTGGTGGGTAATGCGCCAGGCTGGCTCCACAGAGCAGCGACAACCACCCACTCTCGGCAGTGGAAGGATAACGGGCTGGTTGCCATCTCCGGCCCATTACAGTCAAATGGTTTGGCCACGATTGAACAATCACTTTTTTGCAATCTTTTTTCAGCACAGAAAAAGTTAAGCTTACTTTTTCATTTATGTCCCCAATGTCGCCGGAAACATAAAAAAAAAACTTAATTTTTTTGGGACATTTTTTGAAAAGTTTAAAAGTTATGAGACGTTAAAAAATTATATCAGGAAAGTATATTTCTAAGTAGGAAAGAGAAATTGGGGAAAAAGTGTATTTCTATGGAAGAAAGGGAAATTGAGGGCGGAAAGTGCAGAAAGGAATATTGTGGCGGAAAGTGCATTTCTATGGGATAAAGATAAATGGAGGTGGAAAGTGCATTTCTAAGAAAGGGAAAATTTCAAAACACGTCCTGTAACTTAGGACGATTACATTTTAAATCATTTAAGTTTTCACATTTTTAGAATACGTCCTAAGGTTTCCAATTTAAATCCTTTTAGTCCAATTTGCATTCTTTTTGTCGGAAAATTAATTTTTTTTTTGCAAGAAACTGACACACGCGGCATGTACGTGTGTTTAAAATTGGAGCTTCCGACAAATTCGGCGATTGGGCAACAATCTTTTGATGACAAACCTTGTAATTATTGTTGCAAAATGGGGCAACAATAAACATTGAATTAAAAGAATGAAAAAAATAATCTCAGAATTAAAGAAAGGCAATTTTTTTTTTTTTTTTTTTGGAAAAGACAAATTTATTAATTAAAAAGGTAACTATATATATTTTGACAGGAAAAAGGTCAGTATATACAGATGGAGGGAAAATTGAGAAATTACTGGATCTACTTTTCCATATATATATATATAATTTCAACTTATAAAAAAATTAAGATATCCCACATCGAAAGAATACAAATTTCACAACTATGTTATATCCAGGAAAGAGGCACTGAGTCATTGCCGTGCTTGGTAACGCAAGCTTGTGACCCAAGTGGGGGCATTAGGGTGATTGGACGTTGGGTTGACCCAATTGGCTAGGTTGTTGGTGGCTAAATTATGGCCTGCCTGTTCCAACTTGGGAGTTGGGCTATGTGGTCCTAGCCAAAGCTTGGGCTTCATGGCCCCTAGAGTGGTGGGTAATGCGCCAGGCTGGCTCCACAGAGCAGCGACAACCACCCACTCTCGGCAGTGGAAGGATAACGGGCTGGTTGCCATCTCCGGCCGATTACAGTCAAATGGTTTGGCCACGATTGAACAATCACTTTTTTGCAATCTTTTTTCAGCACAGAAAAAGTTAAGCTTACTTTTTCATTTATGTCCCCAATGTCGCCGGAAACATAAAAAAAAAACTTAATTTTTTTGGGACATTTTTTGAAAAGTTTAAAAGTTATGAGACGTTAAAAAATTATATCAGGAAAGTATATTTCTAAGTAGGAAAGAGAAATTGGGGAAAAAGTGTATTTCTATGGAAGAAAGGGAAATTGAGGGCGGAAAGTGCAGAAAGGAATATTGTGGCGGAAAGTGCATTTCTATGGGATAAAGATAAATGGAGGTGGAAAGTGCATTTCTAAGAAAGGGAAAATTTCAAAACACGTCCTGTAACTTAGGACGATTACATTTTAAATCATTTAAGTTTTCACATTTTTAGAATACGTCCTAAGGTTTCCAATTTAAATCCTTTTAGTCCAATTTGCATTCTTTTTGTCGGAAAATTAATTTTTTTTTTGCAAGAAACTGACACACGCGGCATGTACGTGTGTTTAAAATTGGAGCTTCCGACAAATTCGGCGATTGGGCAACAATCTTTTGATGACAAACCTTGTAATTATTGTTGCAAAATGGGGCAACAATAAACATTGAATTAAAAGAATGAAAAAAATAATCTCAGAATTAAAGAAAGGCAATTTTTTTTTTTTTTTTTGTTTTGGAAAAGACAAATTTATTAATTAAAAAGGTAACTATATATATTTTGACAGGAAAAAGGTCAGTATATACAGATGGAGGGAAAATTGAGAAATTACTGGATCTACTTTTCCATATATATATATATAATTTCAACTTATAAAAAAATTAAGATATCCCACATCGAAAGAATACAAATTTCACAACTATGTTATATCCAGGAAAGAGGCACTGAGTCATTGCCGTGCTTGGTAACGCAAGCTTGTGACCCAAGTGGGGGCATTAGGGTGATTGGACGTTGGGTTGACCCAATTGGCTAGGTTGTTGGTGGCTAAATTATGGCCTGCCTGTTCCAAGTTGGGAGTTGGGCTATGTGGTCCTAGCCAAAGCTTGGGCTTCATGGCCCCTAGAGTGGTGGGTAATGCGCCAGGCTGGCTCCACAGAGCAGCGACAACCACCCACTCTCGGCAGTGGAAGGATAACGGGCTGGTTGCCATCTCCGGCCCATTACAGTCAAATGGTTTGGCCACGATTGAACAATCACTTTTTTGCAATCTTTTTTCAGCACAGAAAAAGTTAAGCTTACCTTTTCATTTATGTCCCCAATGTCGCCGGAAACATAAAAAAAAATTTAATTTTTTTGGGACATTTTTTGAAAAGTTTAAAAGTTATGAGACGTTAAAAAATTATATCCGGAAAGTATATTTCTAAGTAGGAAAGAGAAATTGGGGAAAAAGTGTATTTTTATGGAAGAAAGGGAAATTGAGGGCGGAAAGTGCAGAAAGGAAAATTGTGGCGGAAAGTGCATTTCTATGGGATAAAGATAAATGGAGGTGGAAAGTGCATTTCTAAGAAAGGGAAAATTTCAAAACACGTCCTGTAACTTAGGACGATTACATTTTAAATCATTTAAGTTTTCACATTTTTAGAATACGTCCTAAGGTTTCCAATTTAAATCCTTTTAGTCCAATTTGCATTCTTTTTGTCGGAAAATTTATTTTTTTTTGCAAGAAACTGACACACGCGGCATGAACGTGTGTTTAAAATTGGAGCTTCCGACAAATTCGGCGATTGGGCAACAATCTTTTGATGACAAACCTTGTAATTATTGTTGCAAAATGGGGCAACAATAAACATTGAATTAAAAGAATGAAAAAAATAATCTCAGAATTAAAGAAAGGCAATTTTTTTTTTTGTTTTGGAAAAGACAAATTTATTAATTAAAAAGGTAACTATATATATTTTGTCAGGAAAAAGGTCAGTATATACAGATGGAGGGAAAATTGAAAAATTACTGGATCTACTTTTCCATATATATATATATATAATTTCAACTTATAAAAAAATTAAGATATCCCACATCGAAAGAATACAAATTTCACAACTATGTTATATCCAGGAAAGAAGCACTGAGTCATTGCCGTGCTTGGTAACGCAAGCTTGTGACCCAAGTGGGTGCATTAGGGTGATTGGACGTTGGGCTGACCCAATTGGCTAGGTTGTTGGTGGCTAAATTCTGGCCTGCCTGTTCCAAGTTGGGAGTTGGGCTATGTGGTCCTAGCCAAAGCTTGGGCTTCATTGCCCCTAGAGTGGTGGGTAATGCGCCAGGCTGGCTCCATAGAGCAGCGACAACCACCCACTCTCGGCAGTGGAAGGATAACGGGCTGGTTGCCATCTCCGGCCCATTACAGTCAAATGGTTCGGCCACGATTGAACAATCACTTTTTTGCAATCTTTTTTCAGCACAGAAAAAGTTAAGCTTACCTTTTCATTTATGTCCCCAATGTCGCCGGAAACATAAAAAAAAACTTAATTTTTTTGGGACATTTTTTGAAAAGTTTAAAAGTTATGAGACGTTAAAAAATTATATCCGGAAAGTATATTTCTAAGTAGGAAAGAGAAATTGGGGAAAAAGTGTATTTTTATGGAAGAAAGGGAAATTGAGGGCGGAAAGTGCAGAAAGGAAAATTGTGGCGGAAAGTGCATTTCTATGGGATAAAGATAAATGGAGGTGGAAAGTGCATTTCTAAGAAAGGGAAAATTTCAAAACACGTCCTGTAACTTAGGACGATTACATTTTAAATCATTTAAGTTTTCACATTTTTAGAATACGTCCTAAGGTTTCCAATTTAAATCCTTTTAGTCCAATTTGCATTCTTTTTGTCGGAAAATTAATTTTTTTTTTGCAAGAAACTGACACACGCGGCATGAACGTGTGTTTAAAATTGGAGCTTCCGACAAATTCGGCGATTGGGCAACAATCTTTTGATGACAAACCTTGTAATTATTGTTGCAAAATGGGGCAACAATAAACATTGAATTAAAAGAATGAAAAAAATAATCTCAGAATTAAAGAAAGGCAATTTTTTTTTTTTGTTTTGGAAAAGACAAATTTATTAATTAAAAAGGTAACTATATATATTTTGACAGGAAAAAGGTCAGTATATACAGATGGAGGGAAAATTGAGAAATTACTGGATCTACTTTTCCATATATATATATATAATTTCAACTTATAAAAAAATTAAGATATCCCACATCGAAAGAATACAAATTTCACAACTATGTTATATCCAGGAAAGAGGCACTGAGTCATTGCCGTGCTTGGTAACGCAAGCTTGTGACCCAAGTGGGGGCATTAGGGTGATTGGACGTTGGGCTGACCCAATTGGCTAGGTTGTTGGTGGCTAAATTCTGGCCTGCCTGTTCCAAGTTGGGAGTTGGGCTATGTGGTCCTAGCCAAAGCTTGGGCTTCATTGCCCCTAGAGTGGTGGGTAATGCGCCAGGCTGGCTCCATAGAGCAGCGACAACCACCCACTCTCGGCAGTGGAAGGATAACGGGCTGGTTGCCATCTCCGGCCCATTACAGTCAAATGGTTCGGCCACGATTGAACAATCACTTTTTTGCAATCTTTTTTCAGCACAGAAAAAGTTAAGCTTACCTTTTCATTTATGTCCCCAATGTCGCCGGAAACATAAAAAAAAACTTAATTTTTTTGGGACATTTTTTGAAAAGTTTAAAAGTTATGAGACGTTAAAAAATTATATCCGGAAAGTATATTTCTAAGTAGGAAAGAGAAATTGGGGAAAAAGTGTATTTTTATGGAAGAAAGGGAAATTGAGGGCGGAAAGTGCAGAAAGGAAAATTGTGGCGGAAAGTGCATTTCTATGGGATAAAGATAAATGGAGGTGGAAAGTGCATTTCTAAGAAAGGGAAAATTTCAAAACACGTCTTGTAACTTAGGACGATTACATTTTAAATCATTTAAGTTTTCACATTTTTAGAATACGTCCTAAGGTTTCCAATTTAAATCCTTTTAGTCCAATTTGCATTCTTTTTGTCGGAAAATTAATTTTTTTTTTGCAAGAAACTGACACACGCGGCATGAACGTGTGTTTAAAATTGGAGCTTCCGACAAATTCGGCGATTGGGCAACAATCTTTTGATGACAAACCTTGTAATTATTGTTGCAAAATGGGGCAACAATAAACATTGAATTAAAAGAATGAAAAAAATAATCTCAGAATTAAAGAAAGGCAATTTTTTTTTTTTGTTTTGGAAAAGACAAATTTATTAATTAAAAAGGTAACTATATATATTTTGACAGGAAAAAGGTCAGTATATACAGATGGAGGGAAAATTGAGAAATTACTGGATCTACTTTTCCATATATATATATATAATTTCAACTTATAAAAAAATTAAGATATCCCACATCGAAAGAATACAAATTTCACAACTATGTTATATCCAGGAAAGAGGCACTGAGTCATTGTCGTGCTTGGTAACGCAAGCTTGTGACCCAAGTGGGGGCATTAGGGTGATTGGACGTTGGGTTGACCCAATTGGCTAGGTTGTTGGTGGCTAAATTCTGGCCTGCCTGTTCCAAGTTGGGAGTTGGGCTATGTGGTCCTAGCCAAAGCTTGGGCTTCATGGCCCCTAGAGTGGTGGGTAATGCGCCAGGCTGGCTCCACAGAGCAGCGACAACCACCCACTCTCGGCAGTGGAAGGATAACGGGCTGGTTGCCATCTCCGGCCCATTACAGTCAAATGGTTTGGCCACGATTGAACAATCACTTTTTTGCAATCTTTTTTCAGCACAGAAAAAGTTAAGCTTACCTTTTCATTTATGTCCCCAATGTCGCCGGAAACATAAAAAAAAATTTAATTTTTTTGGGACATTTTTTGAAAAGTTTAAAAGTTATGAGACGTTAAAAAATTATATCCGGAAAGTATATTTCTAAGTAGGAAAGAGAAATTGGGGAAAAAGTGTATTTTTATGGAAGAAAGGGAAATTGAGGGCGGAAAGTGCAGAAAGGAAAATTGTGGCGGAAAGTGCATTTCTATGGGATAAAGATAAATGGAGGTGGAAAGTGCATTTCTAAGAAAGGGAAAATTTCAAAACACGTCCTGTAACTTAGGACGATTACATTTTAAATCATTTAAGTTTTCACATTTTTAGAATACGTCCTAAGGTTTCCAATTTAAATCCTTTTAGTCCAATTTGCATTCTTTTTGTCGGAAAATTTATTTTTTTTTGCAAGAAACTGACACACGCGGCATGAACGTGTGTTTAAAATTGGAGCTTCCGACAAATTCGGCGATTGGGCAACAATCTTTTGATGACAAACCTTGTAATTATTGTTGCAAAATGGGGCAACAATAAACATTGAATTAAAAGAATGAAAAAAATAATCTCAGAATTAAAGAAAGGCAATTTTTTTTTTTGTTTTGGAAAAGACAAATTTATTAATTAAAAAGGTAACTATATATATTTTGTCAGGAAAAAGGTCAGTATATACAGATGGAGGGAAAATTGAAAAATTACTGGATCTACTTTTCCATATATATATATATATAATTTCAACTTATAAAAAAATTAAGATATCCCACATCGAAAGAATACAAATTTCACAACTATGTTATATCCAGGAAAGAAGCACTGAGTCATTGCCGTGCTTGGTAACGCAAGCTTGTGACCCAAGTGGGTGCATTAGGGTGATTGGACGTTGGGCTGACCCAATTGGCTAGGTTGTTGGTGGCTAAATTCTGGCCTGCCTGTTCCAAGTTGGGAGTTGGGCTATGTGGTCCTAGCCAAAGCTTGGGCTTCATTGCCCCTAGAGTGGTGGGTAATGCGCCAGGCTGGCTCCATAGAGCAGCGACAACCACCCACTCTCGGCAGTGGAAGGATAACGGGCTGGTTGCCATCTCCGGCCCATTACAGTCAAATGGTTCGGCCACGATTGAACAATCACTTTTTTGCAATCTTTTTTCAGCACAGAAAAAGTTAAGCTTACCTTTTCATTTATGTCCCCAATGTCGCCGGAAACATAAAAAAAAACTTAATTTTTTTGGGACATTTTTTGAAAAGTTTAAAAGTTATGAGACGTTAAAAAATTATATCCGGAAAGTATATTTCTAAGTAGGAAAGAGAAATTGGGGAAAAAGTGTATTTTTATGGAAGAAAGGGAAATTGAGGGCGGAAAGTGCAGAAAGGAAAATTGTGGCGGAAAGTGCATTTCTATGGGATAAAGATAAATGGAGGTGGAAAGTGCATTTCTAAGAAAGGGAAAATTTCAAAACACGTCTTGTAACTTAGGACGATTACATTTTAAATCATTTAAGTTTTCACATTTTTAGAATACGTCCTAAGGTTTCCAATTTAAATCCTTTTAGTCCAATTTGCATTCTTTTTGTCGGAAAATTAATTTTTTTTTTGCAAGAAACTGACACACGCGGCATGAACGTGTGTTTAAAATTGGAGCTTCCGACAAATTCGGCGATTGGGCAACAATCTTTTGATGACAAACCTTGTAATTATTGTTGCAAAATGGGGCAACAATAAACATTGAATTAAAAGAATGAAAAAAAAAAATCTCAGAATTAAAGAAAGGCAATTTTTTTTTTTTGTTTTGGAAAAGACAAATTTATTAATTAAAAAGGTAACTATATATATTTTGACAGGAAAAAGGTCAGTATATACAGATGGAGGGAAAATTGAGAAATTACTGGATCTACTTTTCCATATATATATATATAATTTCAACTTATAAAAAAATTAAGATATCCCACATCGAAAGAATACAAATTTCACAACTATGTTATATCCAGGAAAGAGGCACTGATTCATTGCCGTGCTTGGTAACGCAAGCTTGTGACCCAAGTGGGGGCATTAGGGTGATTGGACGTTGGGCTGACCCAATTGGCTAGGTTGGTGGTGGCTAAATTCTGGCCTGCCTGTTCCAAGTTGGGAGTTGGGCTATGTGGTCCTAGCCAAAGCTTGGGCTTCATGGCCGCCAGGCTGGCTCCACAGAGCAGCGACAACCACCCACTCTCGGCAGTGGAAGGATAACGGGCTGGTTGCCATCTCCGCCCATTACAGTCAAATGGTTTGGCCACAATTGAACAATCACTTTTTTGCAATCTTTTTTCAGCACAGAAAAAGTTAAGCTTACTTTTTCATTTATGTCCCCAATGTCGCCGGAAACATAAAAAAAAACTTAATTTTTTTGGGACATTTTTTGAAAAGTTTAAAAGTTATGAGACGTTAAAAAATTATATCAGGAAGTATATTTCGAAGTAGGAAAGAGAAATTGGGGAAAAAGTGTATTTCTATGGAAGAAAGGGAAATTGAGGGCGGAAAGTGCAGAAAGGAAAATTGTGGCGGAAAGTGCATTTCTATGGGATAAAGATAAATGGAGGTGGAAAGTGCATTTCTAAGAAAGGGAAAATTTCAAAACACGTCCTGTAACTTAGGACGATTACATTTTAAATCATTTAAGTTTTCACATTTTTAGAATACGTCCTAAGGTTTCCAATTTAAATCCTTTTAGTCCAATTTGCATTCCTTTTGTCGGAAAATTAATTTTTTTTTTGCAAGAAACTGACACACGCGGCATGAACGTGTGTTTAAAATTGGAGCTTCCGACAAATTCGGCGATTGGGCAACAATCTTTTAATGACAAACCTTGTAATTATTGTTGCAAAATGGGGCAACAATAAACATCGAATTAAAAGAATGAAAAAAATAATCTCAGAATTAAAGAAAGGCAATTATTTTTTTTTTGTTTTGGAAAAGACAAATTTATTAATTAAAAAGGTAACTATATATATTTTGACAGGAAAAAGGTCAGTATATACAGATGGAGGGAAAATTGAGAAATTACTGGATCTACTTTTCCATATATATATATATATATAATTTCAACGTATATAAAAATTAAGATATCCCACATCGAAAGAATACAAATTTCACAACTATGTTATATCCAGGAAAGAGGCACTGAGTCATTGCCGTGCTTGGTAACGCAAGCTTGTGACCCAAGTGGGGGCATTAGGGTGATTGGACGTTGGGCTGACCCAATTGGCTAGGTTGTTGGTGGCTAAATTCTGGCCTGCCTGTTCCAAGTTGGGAGTTGGGCTATGTGGTCCTAGCCAAAGCTTGGGCTTCATGGCCCCTAGAGTGGTGGGTAATGCGCCAGGCTGGCTCCACAGAGCAGCGACAACCACCCACTCTCGGCAGTGGAAGGATAACGGGCTGGTTGCCATCTCCGGCCCATTACAGTCAAATGGTTTGGCCACGATTGAACAATCACTTTTTTGCAATCTTTTTTCAGCACAGAAAAAGTTAAGCTTACTTTTTCATTTATGTCCCCAATGTCGCCGGAAACATAAAAAAAAAAACTTAATTTTTTTGGGACATTTTTTGAAAAGTTTAAAAGTTATGAGACGTTAAAAAATTATATCAGGAAAGTATATTTCTAAGTAGGAAAGAGAAATTGGGGAAAAAGTGTATTTCTATGGAAGAAAGGGAAATTGAGGGCGGAAAGTGCAGAAAGGAAAATTGTGGCGGAAAGTGCATTTCTATGGGATAAAGATAAATGGAGGTGGAAAGTGCATTTCTAAGAAAGGGAAAATTTCAAAACACGTCCTGTAACTTAGGACGATTACATTTTAAATCATTTAAGTTTTCACATTTTTAGAATACGTCCTAAGGTTTCCAATTTAAATCCTTTTAGTCCAATTTGCATTCTTTTTGTCGGAAAATTAATTTTTTTTTTGCAAGAAACTGACACACGCGGCATGAACGTGTGTTTAAAATTGGAGCTTCCGACAAATTCGGCGATTGGGCAACAATCTTTTGATGACAAACCTTGTAATTATTGTTGCAAAATGGGGCAACAATAAACATTGAATTAAAAGAATGAAAAAAATAATCTCAGAATTAAAGAAAGGCAATTTTTTTTTTTTTTTGTTTTGGAAAAGACAAATTTATTAATTAAAAAGGTAACTATATATATTTTGACAGGAAAAAGGTCAGTATATACAGATGGAGGGAAAATTGAGAAATTACTGGATCTACTTTTCCATATATATATATATAATTTCAACTTATATAAAAATTAAGATATCCCACATCGAAAGAATACAAATTTCACAACTATGTTATATCCAGGAAAGAGGCACTGAGTCATTGCCGTGCTTGGTAACGCAAGCTTGTGACCCAAGTGGGGGCATTAGGGTGATTGGACGTTGGGCTGACCCAATTGGCTAGGTTGTTGGAGGCTAAATTCTGGCTTGCCTGTTCCAAGTTGGGAGTTGGGCTATGTGGTCCTAGCCAAAGCTTGGGCTTCATGGCCCCTAGAGTGGTGGGTAATGCGCCAGGCTGGCTCCACAGAGCAGCGACAACCACCCACTCTCGGCAGTGGAAGGATAACGGGCTGGTTGCCATCTCCGGCCCATTACAGTCAAATGGTTTGGCCATGATTGAACAATCACTTTTTTGCAATCTTTTTTCAGCACAGAAAAAGTTAAGCTTACTTTTTCATTTATGTCCCCAATGTCGCCGAAACATAAAAAAAAACTTAATTTTTTTGGGACATTTTTTGAAAAGTTTAAAAGTTATGAGACGTTAAAAAATTATATCAGGAAAGTATATTTCTAAGTAGGAAAGAGAAATTGGGGAAAAAGTGTATTTCTATGGAAGAAAGGGAAATTGAGGGCGGAAAGTGCATTTCTATGGGAAAAAGATAAATGGAGGTGGAAAGTGCATTTCTAAGAAAGGGAAAATTTCGAAACACGTCCTGTAACTTAGGACGATTACATTTTAAATCATTTAAGTTTTCACATTTTTAGAATACGTCCTAAGGTTTCCAATTTAAATCCTTTTAGTCCAATTTGCATTCTTTTTGTCGGAATTTTTTTTTTTTGCAAGAAACTGACACACGCGGCATGAACGTGTGTTTAAAATTGGAGCTTCCGACAAATTCGGCGATTGGGCAACAATCTTTTGATGACAAACCTTGTAATTATTGTTGAAAATGGGGCAACAATAAACATTGAATTAAAAGAATGAAAAAAATAATCTCAGAATTAAAGAAAGGCAATTTTTTTTTTTTTTGGAAAAGACAAATTTATTAATTAAAAAGGTAACTATATATATTTTGATAGGAAAAAGGTCAGTATATACAGATGGAGGGAAAATTGAGAAATTACTGGATCTACTTTTCCATTTATATATATATATATATATATATAATTTCAACTTATAAAAAAATTAAGATATCCCACATCGAAAGAATACAAATTTCACAACTATGTTATATCCAGGAAAGAGGCACTGAGTCATTGCCGTGCTTGGTAACGCAAGCTTGTGACCCAAGTGAGGGCATTAGGGTGATTGGACGTTGGGCTGACCCAATTGGCTAGATTGTTTGTGGCTAAATTCTGGCCTGCCTGTTCCAAGTTGGGAGTTGGGCTATGTGGTCCTAGCCAAAGCTTGGGCTTCATGGCCCCTAGAGTGGTGGGTAATGCGCCAGGCTGGCTCCACAGAGCAGCGACAACCACCCACTCTCGGCAGTGGAAGGATAACGGGCTGGTTGCCATCTCCGGCCCATTACAGTCAAATGGTTTGGCCACGATTGAACAATCACTTTTTTGCAATCTTTTTTCAGCACAGAAAAAGTTAAGCTTACTTTTTCATTTATATCCCCAATGTCGCCGGAAACATAAAAAAAAACTTAATTTTTTTGGGACATTTTTTGAAAAGTTTAAAAGTTATGAGACGTTAAAAAATTATATCCGGAAAGTATATTTCTAAGTAGGAAAGAGAAATTGGGGAAAAAGTGTATTTCTATGGAAGAAAGGGAAATTGAGGGCGGAAAGTGCATTTCTATGGGAAAAAGATAAATGGAGGTGGAAAGTGCATTTCTAAGAAAGGGAAAATTTCGAAACACGTCCTGTAACTTAGGACGATTACATTTTAAATCATTTAAGTTTTCACATTTTTAGAATACGTCCTAAGGTTTCCAATTTAAATCCTTTTAGTCCAATTTGCATTCTTTTTGTCGGATTTTTTTTTTTTTTTGCAAGAAACTGACACACGCGGCATGAACGTGTGTTTAAAATTGGAGCTTCCGACAAATTCGGCGATTGGGCAACAATCTTTTGATGACAAACCTTGTAATTATTGTTGAAAATGGGGCAACAATAAACATTGAATTAAAAGAATGAAAAAAATAATCTCAGAATTAAAGAAAGGCAATTTTTTTTTTTTTTGGAAAAGACAAATTTATTAATTAAAAAGGTAACTATATATATTTTGATAGGAAAAAGGTCAGTATATACAGATGGAGGGAAAATTGAGAAATTACTGGATCTACTTTTCCATTTATATATATATATATATATATATAATTTCAACTTATAAAAAAATTAAGATATCCCACATCGAAAGAATACAAATTTCACAACTATGTTATATCCAGGAAAGAGGCACTGAGTCATTGCCGTGCTTGGTAACGCAAGCTTGTGACCCAAGTGAGGGCATTAGGGTGATTGGACGTTGGGCTGACCCAATTGGCTAGATTGTTTGTGGCTAAATTCTGGCCTGCCTGTTCCAAGTTGGGAGTTGGGCTATGTGGTCCTAGCCAAAGCTTGGGCTTCATGGCCCCTAGAGTGGTGGGTAATGCGCCAGGCTGGCTCCACAGAGCAGCGACAACCACCCACTCTCGGCAGTGGAAGGATAACGGGCTGGTTGCCATCTCCGGCCCATTACAGTCAAATGGTTTGGCCACGATTGAACAATCACTTTTTTGCAATCTTTTTTCAGCACAGAAAAAGTTAAGCTTACTTTTTCATTTATATCCCCAATGTCGCCGGAAACATAAAAAAAAACTTAATTTTTTTGGGACATTTTTTGAAAAGTTTAAAAGTTATGAGACGTTAAAAAATTATATCCGGAAAGTATATTTCTAAGTAGGAAAGAGAAATTGGGGAAAAAGTGTATTTCTATGGAAGAAAGGGAAATTGAGGGCGGAAAGTGCAGAAAGGAAAATTGTGGCGGAAAGTGCATTTCTATGGGATAAAGATAAATGGAGGTGGAAAGTGCATTTCTAAGAAAGGGAAAATTTCAAAACACGTCCTGTAACTTAGGACGATTACATTTTAAATCATTTAAGTTTTCACATTTTTAGAATACGTCCTAAGGTTTCCAATTTAAATCCTTTTAGTCCAATTTGCATTCTTTTTGTCGGAAAATTAATTTTTTTTTGCAAGAAACTGACACACGCGACATGTACGTGTGTTTAAAATTGGAGCTTCCGACAAATTCGGCGATTGGGCAACAATCTTTTGATGACAAACCTTGTAATTATTGTTGCAAAATGGGGCAACAATAAACATTGAATTAAAAGAATGAAAAAAATAATCTCAGAATTAAAGAAAGGCAATTTTTTTTTTTGTTTTGGAAAAGACAAATTTATTAATTAAAAAGGTAACTATATATATTTTGACAGGAAAAAGGTCAGTATATACAGATGGAGGGAAAATTGAGAAATTACTGGATCTACTTTTCCATATATATATATATATATAATTTCAACTTATAAAAAAATTAAGATATCCCACATCGAAAGAATACAAATTTCACAACTATGTTATATCCAGGAAAGAGGCACTGAGTCATTGCCGTGCTTGGTAACGCAAGCTTGTGACCCAAGTGGGGGCATTAGGGTGATTGGACGTTGGGCTGACCCAATTGGCTAGGTTGTTGGTGGCTAAATTATGGCCTGTCTGTTCCAAGTTGGGAGTTGGGCTATGTGGTCCTAGCCAAAGCTTGGGCTTCATGGCCCCTAGAGTGGTGGGTAATGCGCCAGGCTGGCTCCACAGAGCAGCGACAACCACCCACTCTCGGCAGTGGAAGGATAACGGGCTGGTTGCCATCTCCGGCCCATTACAGTCAAATGGTTTGGCCACGATTGAACAATCACTTTTTTGCAATCTTTTTTCAGCACAGAAAAAGTTAAGCTTACATTTTCATTTATGTCCCCAATGTCGCCGGAAACATAAAAAAAAACTTAATTTTTTTGGGACATTTTTTGAAAAGTTTAAAAGTTATGAGACGTTAAAAAATTATATCCGGAAAGTATATTTCTAAGTAGGAAAGAGAAATTGGGGAAAAAGTGTATTTTTATGGAAGAAAGGGAAATTGAGGGCGGAAAGTGCAGAAAGGAAAATTGTGGCGGAAAGTGCATTTCTATGGGATAAAGATAAATGGAGGTGGAAAGTGCATTTCTAAGAAAGGGAAAATTTCAAAACACGTCCTGTAACTTAGGACGATTACATTTTAAATCATTTAAGTTTTCACATTTTTAGAATACGTCCTAAGGTTTCCAATTTAAATCCTTTTAGTCCAATTTGCATTCTTTTTGTCGGAATTTTTTTTTTTTTTTTGCAAGAAACTGACACACGCGGCATGAACGTGTGTTTAAAATTGGAGCTTCCGACAAATTCGGCGATTGGGCAACAATCTTTTGATGACAAACCTTGTAATTATTGTTGCAAAATGGGGCAACAATAAACATTGAATTAAAAGAATGAAAAAAATAATCTCAGAATTAAAGAAAGGCAATTTTTTTTTTTTTTTTTTTTGGAAAAGACAAATTTATTAATTAAAAAGGTAACTATATATATTTTGATAGGAAAAAGGTCAGTATATACAGATGGAGGGAAAATTGAGAAATTACTGGATCTACTTTTCCATTTATATATATATATAATTTCAACTTATAAAAAAAATAAGATATCCCACATCGAAAGAATACAAATTTCACAACTATGTTATATCCAGGAAAGAAGCACTGAGTCATTGCCGTGCTTGGTAACGCAAGCTTGTGACCCAAGTGGGTGCATTAGGGTGATTGGACGTTGGGCTGACCCAATTGGCTAGGTTGTTGGTGGCTAAATTCTGGCCTGCCTGTTCCAAGTTGGGAGTTGGGCTATGTGGTCCTAGCCAAAGCTTGGGCTTCATTGCCCCTAGAGTGGTGGGTAATGCGCCAGGCTGGCTCCATAGAGCAGCGACAACCACCCACTCTCGGCAGTGGAAGGATAACGGGCTGGTTGCCATCTCCGGCCCATTACAGTCAAATGGTTTGGCCACGATTGAACAATCACTTTTTTGCAATCTTTTTTCAGCACATAAAAAGTTAAGCTTACCTTTTCATTTATGTCCCCAATGTCGCCGGAAACATAAAAAAAAACTTAATTTTTTTGGGACATTTTTTGAAAAGTTTAAAAGTTATGAGACGTTAAAAAATTATATCCGGAAAGTATATTTCTAAGTAGGAAAGAGAAATTGGGGAAAAAGTGTATTTTTATGGAAGAAAGGGAAATTGAGGGCGGAAAGTGCAGAAAGGAAAATTGTGGCGGAAAGTGCATTTCTATGGGATAAAGATAAATGGAGGTGGAAAGTGCATTTCTAAGAAAGGGAAAATTTCAAAACACGTCCTGTAACTTAGGACGATTACATTTTAAATCATTTAAGTTTTCACATTTTTAGAATACGTCCTAAGGTTTCCAATTTAAATCCTTTTAGTCCAATTTGCATTCTTTTTGTCGGAATTTTTTTTTTTTTTTTGCAAGAAACTGACACACGCGGCATGAACGTGTGTTTAAAATTGGAGCTTCCGACAAATTCGGCGATTGGGCAACAATCTTTTGATGACAAACCTTGTAATTATTGTTGCAAAATGGGGCAACAATAAACATTGAATTAAAAGAATGAAAAAAATAATCTCAGAATTAAAGAAAGGCAATTTTTTTTTTTTTTTTTTGGAAAAGACAAATTTATTAATTAAAAAGGTAACTATATATATTTTGATAGGAAAAAGGTCAGTATATACAGATGGAGGGAAAATTGAGAAATTACTGGATCTACTTTTCCATTTATATATATATATAATTTCAACTTATAAAAAAAATAAGATATCCCACATCGAAAGAATACAAATTTCACAACTATGTTATATCCAGGAAAGAAGCACTGAGTCATTGCCGTGCTTGGTAACGCAAGCTTGTGACCCAAGTGGGTGCATTAGGGTGATTGGACGTTGGGCTGACCCAATTGGCTAGGTTGTTGGTGGCTAAATTCTGGCCTGCCTGTTCCAAGTTGGGAGTTGGGCTATGTGGTCCTAGCCAAAGCTTGGGCTTCATTGCCCCTAGAGTGGTGGGTAATGCGCCAGGCTGGCTCCATAGAGCAGCGACAACCACCCACTCTCGGCAGTGGAAGGATAACGGGCTGGTTGCCATCTCCGGCCCATTACAGTCAAATGGTTTGGCCACGATTGAACAATCACTTTTTTGCAATCTTTTTTCAGCACAGAAAAAGTTAAGCTTACCTTTTCATTTATGTCCCCAATGTCGCCGGAAACATAAAAAAAAACTTAATTTTTTTGGGACATTTTTTGAAAAGTTTAAAAGTTATGAGACGTTAAAAAATTATATCCGGAAAGTATATTTCTAAGTAGGAAATAGAAATTGGGGAAAAAGTGTATTTCTATGGAAGAAAGGGAAATTGAGGGCGGAAAGTGCAGAAAGGAAAATTGTGGCGGAAAGTGCATTTCTATGGGATAAAGATAAATGGAGGTGGAAAGTGCATTTCTAAGAAAGGGAAAACTTCAAAACACGTCCTGTAACTTAGGACGATTACATTTTAAATCATTTAAGTTTTCACATTTTTAGAATACGTCCTAAGGTTTCCAATTTAAATCCTTTTAGTCCAATTTGCATTCTTTTTGTCGAAAAATTAATTTTTTTTTTGCAAGAAACTGACACACGCGGCATGAACGTGTGTTTAAAATTGGAGCTTCCGACAAATTCGGCGATTGGGCAACAATCTTTTGATGACAAACATTGTAATTATTGTTGCAAAATGGGGCAACAATAAACATTGAATTAAAAGAATGAAAAAAATAATCTCAGAATTAAAGAAAGGCAATTTTTTTTTTTTTTGTTTTGGAAAAGACAAATTTATTAATTAAAAAGGTAACTATATATATTTTGACAGGAAAAAGGTCAATATATACAGATGGAGGGAAAATTGAGAAATTACTGGATCTACTTTTCCATATATATATATATAATTTCAACTTATAAAAAAATTAAGATATCCCACATCGAAAGAATACAAATTTCACAACTATGTTATATCCAGGAAAGAGGCACTGAGTCATTGCCGTGCTTGGTAACGCAAGCTTGTGACCCAAGTGGGGGCATTAGGGTGATTGGACGTTGGGCTGACCCAATTGGCTAGGTTGTTGGTGGCTAAATTATGGCCTGCCTGTTCCAAGTTGGGAGTTGGGCTATGTGGTCCTAGCCAAAGCTTGGGCTTCATGGCCCCTAGAGTGGTGGGTAATGCGCCAGGCTGGCTCCACAGAGCAGCGACAACCACCCACTCTCGGCAGTGGAAGGATAACGGGCTGGTTGCCATCTCCGGCCCATTACAGTCAAATGGTTTGGCCACGATTGAACAATCACTTTTTTGCAATCTTTTTTCAGCACAGAAAAAGTTAAGCTTACCTTTTCATTTATGTCCCCAATGTCGCCGGAAACATAAAAAAAAACTTAATTTTTTTGGGACATTTTTTGAAAAGTTTAAAAGTTATGAGACGTTAAAAAATTATATCCGGAAAGTATATTTCTAAGTAGGAAAGAGAAATTGGGGAAAAAGTGTATTTTTATGGAAGAAAGGGAAATTGAGGGCGGAAAGTGTAGAAAGGAAAATTGTGGCGGAAAGTGCATTTCTATGGGATAAAGATAAATGGAGGTGGAAAGTGCATTTCTAAGAAAGGGAAAATTTCAAAACACGTCCTGTAACTTAGGACGATTACATTTTAAATCATTTAAGTTTTCACATTTTTAGAATACGTCCTAAGGTTTCCAATTTAAATCCTTTTAGTCCAATTTGCATTCTTTTTGTCGGAAAATTAATTTTTTTTTGCAAGAAACTGACACACGCGGCATGAACGTGTGTTTAAAATTGGAGCTTCCGACAAATTCGGCGATTGGGCAACAATCTTTTGATGACAAACCTTGTAATTATTGTTGCAAAATGGGGCAACAATAAACATTGAATTAAAAGAATGAAAAAAATAATCTCCGAATTAAAGAAAGGCAATTTTTTTTTTTTTGTTTTGGAAAAGACAAATTTATTAATTAAAAAGGTAACTATATATATTTTGTCAGGAAAAAGGTCAGTATATACAGATGGAGGGAAAATTGAAAAATTACTGGATCTACTTTTCCATATATATATATATATATAATTTCAACTTATAAAAAAATTAAGATATCCCACATCGAAAGAATACAAATTTCACAACTATGTTATATCCAGGAAAGAAGCACTGAGTCATTGCCGTGCTTGGTAACGCAAGCTTGTGATCCAAGTGGGTGCATTAGGGTGATTGGACGTTGGGCTGACCCAATTGGCTAGGTTGTTGGTGGCTAAATTCTGGCCTGCCTGTTCCAAGTTGGGAGTTGGGCTATGTGGTCCTAGCCAAAGCTTGGGCTTCATTGCCCCTAGAGTGGTGGGTAATGCGCCAGGCTGGCTCCATAGAGCAGCGACAACCACCCACTCTCGGCAGTGGAAGGATAACGGGCTGGTTGCCATCTCCGGCCCATTACAGTCAAATGGTTTGGCCACGATTGAACAATCACTTTTTTGCAATCTTTTTTCAGCACAGAAAAAGTTAAGCTTACCTTTTCATTTATGTCCCCAATGTCGCCGGAAACATAAAAAAAAACTTAATTTGTTTGGGACATTTTTTGAAAAGTTTAAAAGTTATGAGACGTTAAAAAATTATATCCGGAAAGTATATTTCTAAGTAGGAAAGAGAAATTGGGGAAAAAGTGTATTTCTATGGAAGAAAGGGAAATTGAGGGCGGAAAGTGCAGAAAGGAAAATTGTGGCGGAAAGTGCATTTCTATGGGATAAAGATAAATGGAGGTGGAAAGTGCATTTCTAAGAAAGGGAAACTTCAAAACACGTCCTGTAACTTAGGACGATTACATTTTAAATCATTTAAGTTTTCACATTTTTAGAATGCGTCCTAAGGTTTCCAATTTAAATCCTTTTAGTCCAATTTGCATTCTTTTTGTCGGAAAATTAATTTTTTTTTTTGCAAGAAACTGACACACGCGGCATGAACGTGTGTTTAAAATTGGAGCTTCCGACAAATTCGGCGATTGGGCAACAATCTTTTGATGACAAACATTGTAATTATTGTTGCAAAATGGGGCAACAATAAACATTGAATTAAAAGAATGAAAAAAATAATCTCAGAATTAAAGAAAGGCAATTTTTTTTTTTTGTTTTGGAAAAGACAAATTTATTAATTAAAAAGGTAACTATATATATTTTGACAGGAAAAAGGTCAATATATACAGATGGAGGGAAAATTGAGAAATTACTGGATCTACTTTTCCATATATATATATATAATTTCAACTTATAAAAAAATTAAGATATCCCACATCGAAAGAATACAAATTTCACAACTATGTTATATCCAGGAAAGAGGCACTGAGTCATTGCCGTGCTTGGTAACGCAAGCTTGTGACCCAAGTGGGGGCATTAGGGTGATTGGACGTTGGGCTGACCCAATTGGCTAGGTTGTTGGTGGCTAAATTCTGGCCTGCCTGTTCCAAGTTGGGAGTTGGGCTATGTGGTCCTAGCCAAAGCTTGGGCTTCATGGCCCCTAGAGTGGTGGGTAATGCGCCAGGCTGGCTCCACAGAGCAGCGACAACCACCCACTCTCGGCAGTGGAAGGATAACGGGCTGGTTGCCATCTCCGGCCCATTACAGTCAAATGGTTTGGCCACGATTGAACAATCACTTTTTTGCAATCTTTTTTCAGCACATAAAAAGTTAAGCTTACCTTTTCATTTATGTCCCCAATGTCGCCGGAAACATAAAAAAAAACTTAATTTTTTTGGGACATTTTTTGAAAAGTTTAAAAGTTATGAGACGTTAAAAAATTATATCCGGAAAGTATATTTCTAAGTAGGAAAGAGAAATTGGGGAAAAAGTGTATTTTTATGGAAGAAAGGGAAATTGAGGGCGGAAAGTGCAGAAAGGAAAATTGTGGCGGAAAGTGCATTTCTATGGGATAAAGATAAATGGAGGTGGAAAGTGCATTTCTAAGAAAGGGAAAATTTCAAAACACGTCCTGTAACTTAGGACGATTACATTTTAAATCATTTAAGTTTTCACATTTTTAGAATACGTCCTAAGGTTTCCAATTTAAATCCTTTTAGTCCAATTTGCATTCTTTTTGTCGGAAAATTAATTTTTTTTTGCAAGAAACTGACACACGCGGCATGAACGTGTGTTTAAAATTGGAGCTTCCGACAAATTCGGCGATTGGGCAACAATCTTTTGATGACAAACCTTGTAATTATTGTTGCAAAATGGGGCAACAATAAACATTGAATTAAAAGAATGAAAAAAATAATCTCAGAATTAAAGAAAGGCAATTTTTTTTTTTGTTTTGGAAAAGACAAATTTATTAATTAAAAAGGTAACTATATATATTTTGTCAGGAAAAAGGTCAGTATATACAGATGGAGGGAAAATTGAAAAATTACTGGATCTACTTTTCCATATATATATATATATAATTTCAACTTATAAAAAAATTAAGATATCCCACATCGAAAGAATACAAATTTCACAACTATGTTATATCCAGGAAAGAAGCACTGAGTCATTGCCGTGCTTGGTAACGCAAGCTTGTGACCCAAGTGGGTGCATTAGGGTGATTGGACGTTGGGCTGACCCAATTGGCTAGGTTGTTGGTGGCTAAATTCTGGCCTGCCTGTTCCAAGTTGGGAGTTGGGCTATGTGGTCCTAGCCAAAGCTTGGGCTTCATTGCCCCTAGAGTGGTGGGTAATGCGCCAGGCTGGCTCCATAGAGCAGCGACAACCACCCACTCTCGGCAGTGGAAGGATAACGGGCTGGTTGCCATCTCCGGCCCATTACAGTCAAATGGTTTGGCCACGATTGAACAATCACTTTTTTGCAATCTTTTTTCAGCACAGAAAAAGTTAAGCTTACCTTTTCATTTATGTCCCCAATGTCGCCGGAAACATAAAAAAAAACTTAATTTTTTTGGGACATTTTTTGAAAAGTTTAAAAGTTATGAGACGTTAAAAAATTATATCCGGAAAGTATATTTCTAAGTAGGAAATAGAAATTGGGGAAAAAGTGTATTTCTATGGAAGAAAGGGAAATTGAGGGCGGAAAGTGCAGAAAGGAAAATTGTTGCGGAAAGTGCATTTCTATGGGATAAAGATAAATGGAGGTGGAAAGTGCATTTCTAAGAAAGGGAAAACTTCAAAACACGTCCTGTAACTTAGAACGATTACATTTTAAATCATTTAAGTTTTCACATTTTTAGAATACGTCCTAAGGTTTCCAATTTAAATCCTTTTAGTCCAATTTGCATTCTTTTTGTCGAAAAATTAATTTTTTTTTTGCAAGAAACTGACACACGCGGCATGAACGTGTGTTTAAAATTGGAGCTTCCGACAAATTCGGCGATTGGGCAACAATCTTTTGATGACAAACATTGTAATTATTGTTGCAAAATGGGGCAACAATAAACATTGAATTAAAAGAATGAAAAAAATAATCTCAGAATTAAAGAAAGGCAATTTTTTTTTTTTTGTTTTGGAAAAGACAAATTTATTAATTAAAAAGGTAACTATATATATTTTGACAGGAAAAAGGTCAATATATACAGATGGAGGGAAAATTGAGAAATTACTGGATCTACTTTTCCATATATATATATATAATTTCAACTTATAAAAAAATTAAGATATCCCACATCGAAAGAATACAAATTTCACAACTATGTTATATCCAGGAAAGAGGCACTGAGTCATTGCCGTGCTTGGTAACGCAAGCTTGTGACCCAAGTGGGGGCATTAGGGTGATTGGACGTTGGGCTGACCCAATTGGCTAGGTTGTTGGTGGCTAAATTATGGCCTGCCTGTTCCAAGTTGGAAGTTGGGCTATGTGGTCCTAGCCAAAGCTTGGGCTTCATGGCCCCTAGAGTGGTGGGTAATGCGCCAGGCTGGCTCCACAGAGCAGCGACAACCACCCACTCTCGGCAGTGGAAGGATAACGGGCTGGTTGCCATCTCCGGCCCATTACAGTAAAATGGTTTGGCCACGATTGAACAATCACTTTTTTGCAATCTTTTTTCAGCACAGAAAAAGTTAAGCTTACCTTTTCATTTATGTCCCCAATGTCGCCGGAAACATAAAAAAAAACTTAATTTTTTTGGGACATTTTTTGAAAAGTTTAAAAGTTATGAGACGTTAAAAAATTATATCCGGAAAGTATATTTCTAAGTAGGAAAGAGAAATTGGGGAAAAAGTGTATTTTTATGGAAGAAAGGGAAATTGAGGGCGGAAAGTGCAGAAAGGAAAATTGTGGCGGAAAGTGCATTTCTATGGGATAAAGATAAATGGAGGTGGAAAGTGCATTTCTAAGAAAGGGAAAATTTCAAAACACGTCCTGTAACTTACGACGATTACATTTTAAATCATTTAAGTTTTCACATTTTTAGAATACGTCCTAAGGTTTCCAATTTAAATCCTTTTAGTCCAATTTGCATTCTTTTTGTCGGAAAATTAATTTTTTTTTGCAAGAAACTGACACACGCGGCATGAACGTGTGTTTAAAATTGGAGCTTCCGACAAATTCGGCGATTGGGCAACAATCTTTTGATGACAAACCTTGTAATTATTGTTGCAAAATGGGGCAACAATAAACATTGAATTAAAAGAATGAAAAAAATAATCTCAGAATTAAAGAAAGGCAATTTTTTTTTTTGTTTTGGAAAAGACAAATTTATTAATTAAAAAGGTAACTATATATATTTTGTCAGGAAAAAGGTCAGTATATACAGATGGAGGGAAAATTGAAAAATTACTGGATCTACTTTTCCATATATATATATAATTTCAACTTATAAAAAAATTAAGATATCCCACATCGAAAGAATACAAATTTCACAACTATGTTATATCCAGGAAAGAAGCACTGAGTCATTGCCGTGCTTGGTAACGCAAGCTTGTGACCCAAGTGGGTGCATTAGGGTGATTGGACGTTGGGCTGACCCAATTGGCTAGGTTGTTGGTGGCTAAATTCTGGCCTGCCTGTTCCAAGTTGGGAGTTGGGCTATGTGGTCCTAGCCAAAGCTTGGGCTTCATTGCCCCTAGAGTGGTGGGTAATGCGCCAGGCTGGCTCCATAGAGCAGCGACAACCACCCACTCTCGGCAGTGGAAGGATAACGGGCTGGTTGCCATCTCCGGCCCATTACAGTCAAATGGTTTGGCCACGATTGAACAATCACTTTTTTGCAATCTTTTTTCAGCACAGAAAAAGTTAAGCTTACCTTTTCATTTATGTCCCCAATGTCGCCGGAAACATAAAAAAAAACTTAATTTTTTTGGGACATTTTTTGAAAAGTTTAAAAGTTATGAGACGTTAAAAAATTATATCCGGAAAGTATATTTCTAAGTAGGAAATAGAAATTGGGGAAAAAGTGTATTTCTATGGAAGAAAGGGAAATTGAGGGCGGAAAGTGCAGAAAGGAAAATTGTTGCGGAAAGTGCATTTCTATGGGATAAAGATAAATGGAGGTGGAAAGTGCATTTCTAAGAAAGGGAAAACTTCAAAACACGTCCTGTAACTTAGGACGATTACATTTTAAATCATTTAAGTTTTCACATTTTTAGAATACGTCCTAAGGTTTCCAATTTAAATCCTTTTAGTCCAATTTGCATTCTTTTTGTCGAAAAATTAATTTTTTTTTTTGCAAGAAACTGACACACGCGGCATGAACGTGTGTTTAAAATTGGAGCTTCCGACAAATTCGGCGATTGGGCAACAATCTTTTGATGACAAACATTGTAATTATTGTTGCAAAATGGGGCAACAATAAACATTGAATTAAAAGAATGAAAAAAATAATCTCAGAATTAAAGAAAGGCAATTTTTTTTTTTTGTTTTGGAAAAGACAAATTTATTAATTAAAAAGGTGACTATATATATTTTGACAGGAAAAAGGTCAATATATACAGATGGAGGGAAAATTGAGAAATTACTGGATCTACTTTTCCATATATATATATATAATTTCAACTTATAAAAAAATTAAGATATCCCACATCGAAAGAATACAAATTTCACAACTATGTTATATCCAGGAAAGAGGCACTGAGTCATTGCCGTGCTTGGTAACGCAAGCTTGTGACCCAAGTGGGGGCATTAGGGTGATTGGACGTTGGGCTGACCCAATTGGCTAGGTTGTTGGTGGCTAAATTATGGCCTGCCTGTTCCAAGTTGGGAGTTGGGCTATGTGGTCCTAGCCAAAGCTTGGGCTTCATGGCCCCTAGAGTGGTGGGTAATGCGCCAGGCTGGCTCCACAGAGCAGCGACAACCACCCACTCTCGGCAGTGGAAGGATAACGGGCTGGTTGCCATCTCCGGCCCATTACAGTCAAATGGTTTGGCCACGATTGAACAATCACTTTTTTGCAATCTTTTTTCAGCACAGAAAAAGTTAAGCTTACCTTTTCATTTATGTCCCCAATGTCGCCGGAAACATAAAAAAAAACTTAATTTTTTTGGGACATTTTTTGAAAAGTTTAAAAGTTATGAGACGTTAAAAAATTATATCCGGAAAGTATATTTCTAAGTAGGAAAGAGAAATTGGGGAAAAAGTGTATTTTTATGGAAGAAAGGGAAATTGAGGGCGGAAAGTGCAGAAAGGAAAATTGTGGCGGAAAGTGCATTTCTATGGGATAAAGATAAATGGAGGTGGAAAGTGCATTTCTAAGAAAGGGAAAATTTCAAAACACGTCCTGTAACTTAGGACGATTACATTTTAAATCATTTAAGTTTTCACATTTTTAGAATACGTCCTAAGGTTTCCAATTTAAATCCTTTTAGTCCAATTTGCATTCTTTTTGTCGGAAAATTTATTTTTTTTTGCAAGAAACTGACACACGCGGCATGAACGTGTGTTTAAAATTGGAGCTTCCGACAAATTCGGCGATTGGGCAACAATCTTTTGATGACAAACCTTGTAATTATTGTTGCAAAATGGGGCAACAATAAACATTGAATTAAAAGAATGAAAAAAATAATCTCCGAATTAAAGAAAAGCAATTTTTTTTTTTTTTGTTTTGGAAAAGACAAATTTATTAATTAAAAAGGTAACTATATATATTTTGTCAGGAAAAAGGTCAGTATATACAGATGGAGGGAAAATTGAAAAATTACTGGATCTACTTTTCCATATATATATATATATATAATTTCAACTTATAAAAAAATTAAGATATCCCACATCGAAAGAATACAAATTTCACAACTATGTTATATCCAGGAAAGAAGCACTGAGTCATTGCCGTGCTTGGTAACGCAAGCTTGTGACCCAAGTGGGTGCATTAGGGTGATTGGACGTTGGGCTGACCCAATTGGCTAGGTTGTTGGTGGCTAAATTCTGGCCTGCCTGTTCCAAGTTGGGAGTTGGGCTATGTGGTCCTAGCCAAAGCTTGGGCTTCATTGCCCCTAGAGTGGTGGGTAATGCGCCAGGCTGGCTCCATAGAGCAGCGACAACCACCCACTCTCGGCAGTGGAAGGATAACGGGCTGGTTGCCATCTCCGGCCCATTACAGTCAAATGGTTTGGCCACGATTGAACAATCACTTTTTTGCAATCTTTTTTCAGCACAGAAAAAGTTAAGCTTACCTTTTCATTTATGTCCCCAATGTCGCCGGAAACATAAAAAAAAACTTAATTTTTTTGGGACATTTTTTGAAAAGTTTAAAAGTTATGAGACGTTAAAAAATTATATCCGGAAAGTATATTTCTAAGTAGGAAAGAGAAATTGGGGAAAAAGTGTATTTTTATGGAAGAAAGGGAAATTGAGGGCGGAAAGTGCAGAAAGGAAAATTGTGGCGGAAAGTGCATTTCTATGGGATAAAGATAAATGGAGGTGGAAAGTGCATTTCTAAGAAAGGGAAAATTTCAAAACACGTCCTGTAACTTAGGACGATTACATTTTAAATCATTTAAGTTTTCACATTTTTAGAATACGTCCTAAGGTTTCCAATTTAAATCCTTTTAGTCCAATTTGCATTCTTTTTGTCGGAAAATTAATTTTTTTTTGCAAGAAACTGACACACGCGGCATGAACGTGTGTTTAATATTGGAGCTTCCGACAAATTCGGCGATTGGGCAACAATCTTTTGATGACAAACCTTGTAATTATTGTTGCAAAATGGGGCAACAATAAACATTGAATTAAAAGAATGAAAAAAATAATCTCAGAATTAAAGAAAGGCAATTTTTTTTTTTTGTTTTGGAAAAGACAAATTTATTAATTAAAAAGGTAACTATATATATTTTGTCAGGAAAAAGGTCAGTATATACAGATGGAGGGAAAATTGAAAAATTACTGGATCTACTTTTCCATATATATATATATATAATTTCAACTTATAAAAAAATTAAGATATCCCACATCGAAAGAATACAAATTTCACAACTATGTTATATCCAGGAAAGAAGCACTGAGTCATTGCCGTGCTTGGTAACGCAAGCTTGTGACCCAAGTGGGTGCATTAGGGTGATTGGACGTTGGGCTGACCCAATTGGCTAGGTTGTTGGTGGCTAAATTCTGGCCTGCCTGTTCCAAGTTGGGAGTTGGGCTATGTGGTCCTAGCCAAAGCTTGGGCTTCATTGCCCCTAGAGTGGTGGGTAATGCGCCAGGCTGGCTCCATAGAGCAGCGACAACCACCCACTCTCGGCAGTGGAAGGATAACGGGCTGGTTGCCATCTCCGGCCCATTACAGTCAAATGGTTTGGCCACGATTGAACAATCACTTTTTTGCAATCTTTTTTCAGCACAGAAAAAGTTAAGCTTACCTTTTCATTTATGTCCCCAATGTCGCCGGAAACATAAAAAAAAACTTAATTTTTTTGGGACATTTTTTGAAAAGTTTAAAAGTTATGAGACGTTAAAAAATTATATCCGGAAAGTATATTTCTAAGTAGGAAATAGAAATTGGGGAAAAAGTGTATTTCTATGGAAGAAAGGGAAATTGAGGGCGGAAAGTGCAGAAAGGAAAATTGTTGCGGAAAGTGCATTTCTATGGGATAAAGATAAATGGAGGTGGAAAGTGCATTTCTAAGAAAGGGAAAACTTCAAAACACGTCCTGTAACTTAGGACGATTACATTTTAAATCATTTAAGTTTTCACATTTTTAGAATACGTCCTAAGGTTTCCAATTTAAATCCTTTTAGTCCAATTTGCATTCTTTTTGTCGAAAAATTAATTTTTTTTTTGCAAGAAACTGACACACGCGGCATGAACGTGTGTTTAAAATTGGAGCTTCCGACAAATTCGGCGATTGGGCAACAATCTTTTGATGACAAACATTGTAATTATTGTTGCAAAATGGGGCAACAATAAACATTGAATTAAAAGAATGAAAAAAATAATCTCAGAATTAAAGAAAGGCAATTTTTTTTTTTTGTTTTGGAAAAGACAAATTTATTAATTAAAAAGGTAACTATATATATTTTGACAGGAAAAAGGTCAATATATACAGATGGAGGGAAAATTGAGAAATTACTGGATCTACTTTTCCATATATATATATATAATTTCAACTTATAAAAAAATTAAGATATCCCACATCGAAAGAATACAAATTTCACAACTATGTTATATCCAGGAAAGAGGCACTGAGTCATTGCCGTGCTTGGTAACGCAAGCTTGTGACCCAAGTGGGGGCATTAGGGTGATTGGACGTTGGGCTGACCCAATTGGCTAGGTTGTTGGTGGCTAAATCATGGCCTGCCTGTTCCAAGTTGGGAGTTGGGCTATGTGGTCCTAGCCAAAGCTTGGGCTTCATGGCCCCTAGAGTGGTGGGTAATGCGCCAGGCTGGCTCCACAGAGCAGCGACAACCACCCACTCTCGGCAGTGGAAGGATAACGGGCTGGTTGCCATCTCCGGCCCATTACAGTCAAATGGTTTGGCCACGATTGAACAATCACTTTTTTGCAATCTTTTTTCAGCACAGAAAAAGTTAAGCTTACCTTTTCATTTATGTCCCCAATGTCGCCGGAAACATAAAAAAAAACTTAATTTTTTTGGGACATTTTTTGAAAAGTTTAAAAGTTATGAGACGTTAAAAAATTATATCCGGAAAGTATATTTCTAAGTAGGAAAGAGAAATTGGGGAAAAAGTGTATTTTTATGGAAGAAAGGGAAATTGAGGGCGGAAAGTGCAGAAAGGAAAATTGTGGCGGAAAGTGCATTTCTATGGGATAAAGATAAATGGAGGTGGAAAGTGCATTTCTAAGAAAGGGAAAATTTCAAAACACGTCCTGTAACTTAGGACGATTACATTTTAAATCATTTAAGTTTTCACATTTTTAGAATACGTCCTAAGGTTTCCAATTTAAATCCTTTTAGTCCAATTTGCATTCTTTTTGTCGGAAAATTTATTTTTTTTTGCAAGAAACTGACACACGCGGCATGAACGTGTGTTTAAAATTGGAGCTTCCGACAAATTCGGCGATTGGGCAACAATCTTTTGATGACAAACCTTGTAATTATTGTTGCAAAATGGGGCAACAATAAACATTGAATTAAAAGAATGAAAAAAATAATCTCCGAATTAAAGAAAAGCAATTTTTTTTTTTTGTTTTGGAAAAGACAAATTTATTAATTAAAAAGGTAACTATATATATTTTGTCAGGAAAAAGGTCAGTATATACAGATGGAGGGAAAATTGAAAAATTACTGGATCTACTTTTCCATATATATATATATATATAATTTCAACTTATAAAAAAATTAAGATATCCCACATCGAAAGAATACAAATTTCACAACTATGTTATATCCAGGAAAGAAGCACTGAGTCATTGCCGTGCTTGGTAACGCAAGCTTGTGACCCAAGTGGGTGCATTAGGGTGATTGGACGTTGGGCTGACCCAATTGGCTAGGTTGTTGGTGGCTAAATTCTGGCCTGCCTGTTCCAAGTTGGGAGTTGGGCTATGTGGTCCTAGCCAAAGCTTGGGCTTCATTGCCCCTAGAGTGGTGGGTAATGCGCCAGGGTGGCTCCATAGAGCAGCGACAACCACCCACTCTCGGCAGTGGAAGGATAACGGGCTGGTTGCCATCTCCGGCCTATTACAGTCAAATGGTTTGGCCACGATTGAACAATCACTTTTTTGCAATCTTTTTTCAGCACAGAAAAAGTTAAGCTTACCTTTTCATTTATGTCCCCAATGTCGCCGGAAACATAAAAAAAAACTTAATTTGTTTGGGACATTTTTTGAAAAGTTTAAAAGTTATGAGACGTTAAAAAATTATATCCGGAAAGTATATTTCTAAGTAGGAAAGAGAAATTGGGGAAAAAGTGTATTTCTATGGAAGAAAGGGAAATTGAGGGCGGAAAGTGCAGAAAGGAAAATTGTGGCGGAAAGTGCATTTCTATGGGATAAAGATAAATGGAGGTGGAAAGTGCATTTCTAAGAAAGGGAAACTTCAAAACACGTCCTGTAACTTAGGACGATTACATTTTAAATCATTTAAGTTTTCACATTTTTAGAATACGTCCTAAGGTTTCCAATTTAAATCCTTTTAGTCCAATTTGCATTCTTTTTGTCGGAAAATTAATTTTTTTTTTTGCAAGAAACTGACACACGCGGCATGAACGTGTGTTTAAAATTGGAGCTTCCGACAAATTCGGCGATTGGGCAACAATCTTTTGATGACAAACATTGTAATTATTGTTGCAAAATGGGGCAACAATAAACATTGAATTAAAAGAATGAAAAAAATAATCTCAGAATTAAAGAAAGGCAATTTTTTTTTTTTGTTTTGGAAAAGACAAATTTATTAATTAAAAAGGTAACTATATATATTTTGACAGGAAAAAGGTCAATATATACAGATGGAGGGAAAATTGAGAAATTACTGGATCTACTTTTCCATATATATATATATAATTTCAACTTATAAAAAAATTAAGATATCCCACATCGAAAGAATACAAATTTCACAACTATGTTATATCCAGGAAAGAGGCACTGAGTCATTGCCGTGCTTGGTAACGCAAGCTTGTGACCCAAGTGGGGGCATTAGGGTGATTGGACGTTGGGCTGACCCAATTGGCTAGGTTGTTGGTGGCTAAATTCTGGCCTGCCTGTTCCAAGTTGGGAGTTGGGCTATGTGGTCCTAGCCAAAGCTTGGGCTTCATGGCCCCTAGAGTGGTGGGTAATGCGCCAGGCTGGCTCCAAAGAGCAGCGACAACCACCCACTCTCGGCAGTGGAAGGATAACGGGCTGGTTGCCATCTCCGGCCCATTACAGTCAAATGGTTTGGCCACGATTGAACAATCACTTTTTTGCAATCTTTTTTCAGCACAGAAAAAGTTAAGCTTACCTTTTCATTTATGTCCCCAATGTCGCCGGAAACATAAAAAAAAAACTTAATTTTTTTGGGACATTTTTTGAAAAGTTTAAAAGTTATGAGACGTTAAAAAATTATATCCGTAAAGTATATTTCTAAGTAGGAAAGAGAAATTGGGGAAAAAGTGTATTTCTATGGAAGAAAGGGAAATTGAGGGCGGAAAGTGCAGAAAGGAAAATTGTGGCGGAAAGTGCATTTCTATGGGATAAAGATAAATAGAGGTGGAAAGTGCATTTCTAAGAAAGGGAAAATTTCAAAACACGTCCTGTAACTTAGGACGATTACATTTTAAATCATTTAAGTTTTCACATTTTTAGAATACGTCCTAAGGTTTCCAATTTAAATCCTTTTAGTCCAATTTGCATTCTTTTTGTCGGAATTTTTTTTTTTTTTTTGCAAGAAACTGACACACGCAGCATGAACGTGTGTTTAAAATTGGAGCTTCCGACAAATTCGGCGATTGGGCAACAATCTTTTGATGACAAACCTTGTAATTATTGTTGCAAAATGGGGCAACAATAAACATTGAATTAAAAGAATGAAAAAAATAATCTCAGAATTAAAGAAAGGCAATTTTTTTTTTTTTTTTGGAAAAGACAAATTTATTAATTAAAAAGGTAACTATATATATTTTGACAGGAAAAAGGTCAGTATATACAGATGGAGGGAAAATTGAGAAATTACTGGATCTACTTTTCCATATATGTATATATAATTTCAACTTATAAAAAAATTAAGATATCCCACATCGAAAGAATACAAATTTCACAACTATGTTATATCCAGGAAAGAGGCACTGAGTCATTGCCGTGCTTGGTAACGCAAGCTTGTGACCCAAGTGGGGGCATTAGGGTGATTGGACGTTGGGCTGACCCAATTGGCTAGGTTGTTGGTGGCTAAATTCTGGCCTGCCCGTTTCAAGCTGGGAGTTGGGCTATGTGGTCCGAGCGAAAGCTTGGGCTTCATGGCCCCTAGAGTGGTGGGTAATGCGCCAGGCTGGCTCCACAGAGCAGCGACAACCACCCACTCTCAGCAGTGGAAGGATAACGGGCTGGTTGCCTTTTTCTGCCTTTTTCCAGGAGATAGAAGTCTGCTATACTCATCCAAGATCACATCAGGTATTACCCCATTCTTGTCCATTCTCCTCTCTTGCTTTGGTTCGATTTCTGCTATTTCTTTTTAACTTACAATCTGTAGTTTTTGTTAATCCTTGGACTACTCAGGCTGTAAGAAAATACAATCTGTTGTTTTTGTTGACGGTTTTATTCATGTGGCAATTATAATTGGACGTTTATGTTTATGTTGCACTATTTATATTGATAATTCAATAAACTAATAAATATTAAAAAAATAGAAATTAATTAAAAAATTGTTTAGTTATTTTAAAAGAATTAAATAATTTATAAACAACTTTTAAATATAAATACCAAAATATATAAAATTTGAATTATTTTATATTTATATTTAAATGTAAAATATAAATTATTTAATTACTTTAAAATAACTAAAAGTTGTTTAATTAATATCTGAATTTTTAATATTTTCTTGCCAGTTTAATGAATTATTAATACAAATAATGCCACATAAACATAAAAGTTTAATTTAACATTGCTACATGCATGTACAAAAAAGGTCAAACAACATGTAGCACGAGCCTTGACCAAGTTATTCAATGCGTATTACAACATGTCAAACAACATGTTATTCATTTTCAAAATATATATTTAGGTTGGTGTTTGTTTTTAAAAAAGTTTATTAAATGCGTATTACTTATAAAAAATTACATTCGAGTACATGTTTTTAAATAATTACATTTTCACCTTCCGTCCGTTAGTCAACTAACGGCAAGATCAAATGTTATAGTAAAACAAAACTAAGTGACGAGTTTTGATACTTACTAAAAGTGGGTAACCAAGTTTTATAAAAGGTAAAACCTAGTGACAAAAAAAGATATTTTCCATTTGAGATATTTAATAAAGTATGCATAGAGAAAAATATATATAAAAAAAACAACAATTCGATAATTTGAAATTGTCGTCCATTATGCATGAATTAATTTCAATGGCCAAAAGCGGAAACATTTATTGAAAACCGTGTAAAAAACTCTACTTTAAAAGGTTGCAGAAGAAGTAGTTGGAGAGGTAGTGGTCGGGACTTTGGTCGTGTACGAAGTAGTTGGAGCGGTGGTGGGCAGGACTTTGGTGGAAATAGGGAAGTAGAGAATGATATTTAGGACGAAGTGTTAAAAGCTAAGAGGCAAAAGTTGGAAGAAAGTACAGTCTAGGATGAGATAAAGGTAATTAATAAAGAATGGCATTGCAGATGTAAATTGGAATCAACGTCTCTCAATACCCGAGAACAACCCAACATCATAAGTATCGATGGTCTATAAATATCAACTTCGATCAAATAATTATCACTATTATGTTTAGTTTGTATACATACTTTCTGTTTTAGCTACTAAAGAATGATGTACAAGTATTAGACCAATAGTGAAATCTCAGTTAAATTACATTCTTTATCAACCCTAAAATTAAATCTCATCGATCGATTGAATTGAATTTCTTATCCTGATTAATTTTTTTCAAGTAGACAACCTACCTACCAATTTCAAACTCTTTCTTATTTCTCCTACTCCAAAGATATGCATTACATTCTTCAAACAGAGAAAAACCATTTCCATTTTCTACGATCATTAGATGTCTTACCCTTTAATGCTTGGAAAAGATGAAAATATTTTCTCTTGTTTGAAGAAGTTGATGCATATCTATGAAGTACGACGATTAGGAAATAACTAGAAAATATCACGTAAGTTGGCTTCTTGAAGAAAATTGAATAAGATTAGGAATTCAATCAATGAGATTTAATTGTAAGATTGATAAAATAATTTAACTATGATTTATTAATTTAGTAGTCTAAACCGAAAATAGGTATACAAATTACACATCATAATGATACATTAATTATTTGATCCACGTTGATATTTATTGACCATCATCTATGATTTTGGGGATTTTTGGGCACTGAAAAAGGTTAATTACAACACACACGTCTGCAATATCATTCATTATTGATTACCTTTGTCTCATCCGAGAGTGTCCTTTCTTCCAACTTCTGCCTCCTATCCTTTTAAACTTGGTCCTCAATAGCATCCTTTGCTTCCCAATTTTCCACCAAAGTCCCGCCCACCATTACTCCAACTGCTTCTTACATGACCAAAAAGTCCGGTCCACCACCTTTCCAACTACTTATTCCGCAACCTGCTGATGTGGGTGGATCCAAAATTGGAACTTGGGGGAGGGTAAACTGAAACACATTTTTTTGGCATGTGCACAAACTTTTGTGAAAAAAAATTATTAATTGAATTCTTGTAAATGTACTACTACTAAATTAGAATTTAATTCAATTAAATAGATTCTATCACGACACAAACTTTTTATAATCCCAAATTTTGGATTAAGAAAAGATATGTATTATTGTGAACCAAGTGGAATCAACAAAGACATATATATAAATATATATGAATATAAGAAACCGAACCCGAAAAAGCTGCAGATCAAAAACAAAGTTTGTGAACAGGCTAGAACATTAAAAAAAAGGGTTCAGTTTTAGTTGGTAGAAAAGAGCTTACTCTAGTTTGGGAGAAGTAACAAGCTGGCAGGAAGATGTCTCGATCGATATATCCGATCGATCTCGATCTGATCATCCCTGTACAGTACCATTACATGAAATTAATTAGGGAAACCCAATCAAATTATAGGTTAAAAAACAATGTGAATTCTACCTAATTTGCTGCTGATTTGATTTAATTTGCTCTCAACAGATCTTTTTTTTATTGAGAGAACAAGATATATAACAAAAGATTACAGAATTGAAAATCCGAGAAAAAGAAGCTAGAGAGGTTCACTTATCAGCTGAAATTCAGATCCCAGAATCGAATGGAAAAGAAATTGGGCCAAAATGAGGATACGGCTGCTATAGATTTGAGGGTATATGTTACTCCTTTTATAGGTGTTGTACTAGGGTTTCTTGCCCCCAAAATGGATCCTTCCAGAACATATATATTTCGGTCTGCCTTGTTTCTTGCGCTTTTTCCACACGCATGTATTAATTTAATTTGACTATGCCAATACCGCAGTAGAATTCCTACATCTTTAATTTCTGTTAAAGAGGAATTCAACTGATATTTTTAGTACTAGGAGCCTACTTTTTCCGGAGATCTAGAGATAATTTTTAAGTACTAACAGATTTATTCGAGCTTCAGCATACTTGATACGTACGTAAATTAGTCGAGGTGCAAACCAACCCAAAGCTACGTCTTATGACAGAAGAGACCAGAGCTAACTTAGGTCGTCACCGAAAATTCAACGCATAAAAATCAATGAACGGACAAATGAAATACCAATCTACCTATTGACACAATAAGAATTAATTCAACAAATGTCTATTAATTAAATTGGTTGAGTTGTCAAGATTTTATTTTTTTGTTTAAAGTATCATGAGAATATGCAAGTCAAGTCATAATTGTGAATTTTGTGGCATCAAAAAATCTAGAGTGAAACATAAATCATCTATTATAAGATTAAAGTATATAGAAAACCTATTATAAGATAAACACATAATGATTAGTACTAATTCTATGGTTTCCTTTCATATAATTACTCAATCCTATGCGTATAACAATTTGTTTATAAGAGTAAACTAGGATTCACATAAGCAAAGAGCAAACCAAAAATCTATATAGAACCATTATAAAAAAATTACAATTAAAGAATCATTTGAATTAATAAATTAAGAAACTAAGCGTATACCCGGCCGTTACAATTTTTGGTTAATTAGAAATTAATATTTTAATTATTTATAATTATTTAAAAAAAAAAACTGATCCTAATAACTACTCTACATTTACCCACAATTAAAACTCTATTATGGTGAGGAATTGAACGATTGCCTCACACAAAATCTTGATTATTTTAAACTCTCTCAAAACATTTTCATCTTCCAACCGATCATCTTCTATATACGGATTTTTGGGAACTACCTTTGATTCATCTTCATTGTGTCCCTACGTACATTGTGTCCTCACCATTGTTGCTACAGAGGTAATTATTTGTCCACACTGTGTCGCTATGTATATAAATGCACTATGCAGTAGACATTTGCTGTAAACTAGAAAGTGGTTTATTTAGGGTGAGGATATCATTCTGGAAAAGACTTTCAATGAGATGCGAGCTAAAGTATGGAGCCTCTTTTCCCTATCGCATTATGGTGTAAACTCATATTCGTTTCAGGATTGGTGTTATAACCCCCGTTTATGTTGTAAGAAAATCTGAGTAACAGCCTTGAATATGTCTTGGCTTGTTTCTCTGCACACTATCATTGTAACTTTGTTCTGATCTCGTCGAGTACGTACCTCTGGTACTCGTTAATAAACTCATTTTTTCGCTCAAAAAAAAGAAAGTGGTTTATTTAAGAATGGTGTGATTTAAGTAAACTATAATTTTTGAAACATGAACCCACGTCAGTGAAGTGGAATATTATGATTTCTTGCCTTTTAATTATTATTCTGAGTATAATAGTATGTATGTATGTATATGTGTGTGTGTTGGAAGATCCTCCGTGACAGACTCCCCACTCGGATGAATCTCAAAAGGAGAAAAGTCCTTGGTGACGGTGATGATGATACCAACTGCAGATTGTGCAGTCATGCCGAGGAAAGCATTCATCGTCTTTTCTTTGACAACATGTTCTCTCATCAAGTATGGTCACGGTGCTACGCTTGGTTAGCTGCCCCATGCCGAGGAAAAACGCTCACCAATCCCAATTGTGCTTGATCTTGACTCTTTGACGAACACAATGTCAAATGTCTCGCTCAAAAAAAAAAAAAAACTCAAAATAAACTGAGATTTACGTTTTAATTCATTGGTTCATAATTGATTCAGACTTTGTTTTTTAATCAACGGATTTTAATGATTATTTCCTTTTGCTTCATTTCAGATTTGATTTTGCTTCAGTTTAATCGCCGGGGTTCATGGCGACATTTCATCGATTGGATAAACCTTGTTGAGTTTCTGCTGATTTCCGATTTGAAAATGCTTTAGTTTTCGTTTGTCCAGCACAGCGTTTTCTATTTCAGATTCGATCAAGGTCCTTACGATCGATAATGGTATGATTCAGTTTGACTATAAATTTGACACTAAACATAGAAAATATCAATTTAAAACTTACAAATTTCAAGACCTCGTTTGGCATCTTATAGTTTATTCTTACAAATTTAGAAACTATCAATTTAGAACTTATAAATTTACTTATTAATAAGGAAAATTGCACTTTTGGTCCCGTAAGAATCTGGCCAAAGCACTTTTTGTCCTTATTCAACCACTTTTGGTCCAAAACTAATTTTCCACCAGTTTTAAAGGATGTAAGTGCATGTATGTCACGCGCTCATTAAGTATTTCACGATTTGGATCAGTATTTTAAGGACCAATTTTGAATTACGGGACCGAAAGTGCATGCTTTTGCTAGATTATTACCAAACCAAAAGTGTAATTTTCCCTTAATATTAATATAAATAACTACTTATTATTCTTACATTCTTTATTTAAAACATGGAAGATGTGAAACATGGTCTTAAAATTAGTGAGAAATTAACTAATAGAGCTCCCAGTGCCTCAAAACCAATTCAGTTGTATTTCCCAAGATTTTCTCGTTGACAGGTATTTATTTGTTCATTGAAGTCATATAAAAATATTTATCATATATATTATATATACACATTGTGTTTCTTTTCATAGTCCGAATGGCTTAAATTTAATACTAGTATACACGTCTCTCTGAGTTTTCATATGTAGCACCACGAATGAGAATGTGGGTAGCACGAGAGAAGCGGCTATCATGATTCAGTCGAGGCTGAAAAGAAGCAGATCTCATAGATAAAAGCCACTAATTGTTACTCATCTTTTAGACGTCAAGACAGACAAGATCGATCATAGAAGAATTAAAAATGAAAACTTGGTGCATGTTTTCTTTGAATGATCAGAATGCTGTAAATTACTCATTGTTAAGGGCTGATCTCAAATTGTAATTTCTGCGGAATCCGCACATACGCTAGACTTGTAACCTTGTATTTTTTATTAACACTGGTACTCCATTTATAAAATATATTTTTCAGATTTAAATTTTTTTTATTCAACTAGAAATCTGATCAGTTGAACCCTTCAAACTGTATTTAAATTTTCGATCAGACCGATTTTTTATTTTATTTTTGGAAAAGAAAAATTTATTAATATATATTTTGACAGGAAAAGGTCAATATAGATGGAGGGGAAATTGGGAAATTACTTGATCTACTTTTCCATATATAATTTCAACTTATATAAAAAAAAAAAAGATAATATCCCACATCGAAAGAAAAGAAATTTCACAGCTATGTTATATATAGGAAAAAGGCACTTAGTCATTGCCGTGCTTGGTAACGCAAGCTTGTGACCCAAGTGGGGGCATTAGGGTGATTGGATGTTGGGCTGACCCAATTGACTGGGTTGTTGGTGGCTAAATTCTGGCCCCAAGCTGGGAGTTGGCCTGCCCGACGTCCAAATTTTAACTAACTTTTCCATCTCCGGTCCATAATTTATAAAAAATGTCATTCAGACACCTAGCTTCTTAAATAAGGACAAGCATGCATATGGAAATAAGAATCTCACCTTCCTTATTTCGTTTGCATTATGATTTTTAATTCCACACGTACACACATAATTTGCAAAGAATTTAGGATTTTTTGAGATGATTTTAATTTAGGTTCAATTTGCTCCGTTTTCGTGTAATTGTGATGATTTACGTGCGCGTTGCTGAAATGTAGTTCATGATTATTTGTTATTGGTTTGGTCAAGGGATAATGCAGATCTTATTTTGCATATGTATACGTATTTTTGCATAATCACATTCTAATATGAAGACACCGTACTATTTTTTCTGCATTATTCATTTTATTATGCAGTTTTAGATTTCATTGTTCTGCATTATTCATTTTATTATGCAGTTTTAGATTTCATTGTTTTGCATTATTCATTTTATTATGCAGTTTTAGATTTCATTGTTTTGCATTATTCATTTTATTATGCAGTTTTAGATTTCATTGTTTTGCATTATTCATTTAATTAATTTCTCCATATTAATTCCGAATTTTATGTATTAAGGGCATTTTATGTGCCATTTTGTCCTTATTCTGAAACTATTTTGAATCATGTCTTTATTTAAAAAAACACTAGGTGAAATGACCTTTTATGTGAAATCCCCATATTTAAAATGTACTACATGTATATGCAATTTTTTTTTTTTTTTTTTTGAGTTATACATGTATATGCAATTGATCATAGAAAAGGTACAAGATGCTATTTAAAACAAAAGTCTCTTTATGAAAAAGCCAGCTTCAAATTTCGCTGTTCATATATATGATATGAGTTAATTAAACAAAGAAGAAAATGTTAATGTCCATGCTGAAATTCCAGTATTAGGCAAGCCCCTTCTTGTCTCTGTCTTTTTGCTATTCCGTTGTCATTATAAGGCTGTTGTTACCCACATTTAAAACCCCCAGCTCACCAGAAGAAGATCCGAGAAAGAAGAACAAGAAGAAGAAGAAAAATTTCCCGCCGTTGCTGCAAGATTTCACGGGTATTTCAAGAAAACAATGCATGTCAATATATGATCTTGCTGTGAAAGAATTCCGTCTCATCTAAAAGTCCGAACTTGTAGAGAGGGTAGGAATTAATTCTTGTATATTAATTCCTAACACTCCCCCTCACTCGTGGGCCGGATTAACACCTCTTACCCTTTTTGGGGAGGAGGCCCATCGAGTGGACAATTTAAATGGGTGGGGTGCTTTCAACAGGAATCGAACCTAGGTCGTTTGCCCGGTTTGCTCTGATACCATGAAAGAATTCCGTCTCATCTAAAAGTTCGAACTTGTAGATGAGACGGAATTCTTTCATTCTTTCATGGTATCAGAGCAAATCGGGCAAACGACCTGGGTTCGATTCCTGTTGAAAGCACTCCACCCATTAAATTGTCCACTCGATGGGCCTCCTCCCCAAAAAGGGTAAGAGGTGTTAATCCGGCCCACGAGTGAGGGGGGTGTTAGGAATTAATATACAAGAATTAATTCTCACCCTCTCTACAAGTTCGGACTTTTAGATGAGACGGAATTCTTTCATGCTGTTTTCTTCTTCTTTTTCTATTGCAAGTATGAAATGATATATAGCGTTCATAATTTCTAGATTTTGAATTTGATGGAAAATTGGGATTAAAATCAAATCTACCCCATAAGATTTTACCTTTGTAGAAATAGTCCCACAATTTATTTTACTTTACCAATTTAGTTCCACATGTATTCAAATTATATCATTTTAGTCCCAAATCACCGAAAAAACATTAAAACGACATTGTGCTTGGTTATTCCAGCACATGCTAAAAAAATTGATATAAATTATGATTTTCAATCAATGTTTGTGGGGTTAACATTTTACAAATTAAAGATTAAAATAGAGTTAATGCAGCTTTTGCACAGTTGTAGTCAATATTAATTTCAAATCATTGAATTGTTTTCTTGATTTTTAGCTCTATACATCCTTGACAGATCGAATATCTAAAATATTGTATATTAATTAATTCCTTGTTAAATTTAGAGCTTGGAGATGGATTTAACTGAGGCTACAGTGGAGTTGTTGAAGAGAATTAAGGAACTCGATCCTCAAAATGCTTGCAAGGTTGTTGGTCATGTGTTGCTACTAAATCCAGGAGTTCTTGAGATGATACGATTGACCCACGCCCCTACTCGTGTACTTCAAAGCTTGATTACTGAAGTCGTGGGCAAGCTTGGCTCATCTCAAGAATCCATTAGTTGTTTCAAATCTTCCACCGGAATTCCCCACCCCTTTCGAGGCATCTTCTAGTGGTATGCAACACAATCAGCTGTCTGATGTTTTAAATGGACCATTTCACCCTGAACATGATCAGTTAGGATCTCTTAAGCATATTGGGATGGAACTGGTTAAGCTTTTGAGGTGTAGAGGAGGCCTCCCCGTTTCTATCTCTTCTATACCGAAACTTTACTATGATAAATACGCAACCTTATTTCCGTTGAAGCATAGAAACGAAGGAGAGCTCGTTTGCTGGATGAAACAAGTTGTTGCTCAAATGGAAAAAACGTCCATTCTCATGGTTAACAGGTTGGTTATATAATTGTTTATTTTTCAGCTTGCTCAAGTATATATTATAAATGAACTATTATTGATATTTATATATGTGTTAGACCACGTGAGGGGGAGTCTATAGTCTTGGCGGAAGACTTCAATAAACCTAATGATGGTGGACATAGAGTGGAGTTACTAAAAGTTTATATGAGTTTTCGTCCGGAGTCCAGATTTACTGAGGAAGATGTTCGCAACTATTTCGAGTAAGGAAATCTGTATGAGGAGATCAATCATATAACATTATAAAATATATTCAATTCCTTTAATGTATATACGTACGTTGCAGAAATTTTGGACCGGTTCGAGAAATTAATATTCCTTACCAAGAGCAGAGGACGTTTGGGTATGTGACTTTCGATTATCCAGAAACAGCTGCTCTTGTCCTCGCAAAAAATAATCCTCATTACATTTTGGGATCACAAGTAACGGTGAAACCTTGTCGCCTTAGGCTTCCTTGACAGGTATTTATTAATTTGTTCATTAAACGAATATAACCAATACAAATATTTATCATACATGCACATTGTGTGTTTCTTTTCATAGTCCGAATTATAATGGCTTAAATTTGTTACTTACACATCTCTCTGTGTTTTCATATGTAGCACCACGAATGATGGGTAGCACCAGAGAATTAAGCAGCTATCATGATTCTGTCAAGGATGAAAATAAGCAGATCTCATTCATAGATAAAAGCCACTAATTGTTACTCGGTTTTTAGCTCTTCCTTGTTCTTGTTGCTAACAATTTTTCTGAAACAAGAATTGATTTTTGAACCAGAAAGATGAACTTTTTAAGATGGTTTTCAATAAATGTTTGTAGGGTTAACAATTTACCAAGATTAATGGGCATATTGGTCGAGTAATTTTTAATCATAGAATTATATAAGATATCCCACATCGAAAGAATACAAATTTCACAGCTATGTTCTTAGTATTTTACAGATTTTATTGAGTTTATTCTGCTTTTATTTTTCTAATTTAAAAAATAAGTAAAGAAACTGTGCTTACAGTATTTTAGGGTGTGAGTAGTATTGCTCTTTTAGAATTAAATGATATTTTTTTATGCTTTAGTACTTTTTACATTTAAATATTTTATTTTGTTTTTCAATTTTTTAATTTTTTAAGGGATTATATTACTTTTAGTCCATTAACTTTACCTATTTTTGAATTTGGACCAAATAATTTCGAAATTTTGATTTTAGTCATTCATCTTTAAAAATAATTTAGTCCATTGACTGTCGGTAGCAAGTCACCAAACCGGTCAAGGCTTATGTGACTTATTATTGACGTTTTTATTCATGTGGCAATTCTGATTGGACTTTTATGTTTGTGTGGCATTATTTATATTTCTAATTCATTAAACTAATTAATATAAAAAAATTAGAAATTAATTAAAAAAATTGTTTAGTTATTTTAAAAGAATTAAAAATAGTTTATAAATTACTTTTAAATATAAAATACCAAAAAATATAAAAGTTTGAATTATTTTATATTTAAATGTAATATATAAATTATTTAATTATTTTAAAATAACTAAAAGTTTTTTAATTAATATCTGAATTTTTAATATTTTCTTACCAGTTTAATGAATTATTGAATTAAAAGAATGAAAAAAATAATCTCAGAATTAAAGAAAGGCAATATTTTTTTTTTGTTTTGGAAAAGACAAATTTATTAATTAAAAAGGTAACTATATATATTTTGACAGGAAAAAGGTCAGTATATACAGATGGAGGGAAAATTGAGAAATTACTGGATCTACTTTTCCATATATATATATATAATTTCAACTTATAAAAAAATTAAGATATCCCACATCGAAAGAATACAAATTTCACAACTATGTTATATCCAGGAAAGAGGCACTGATTCATTGCCGTGCTTGGTAACGCAAGCTTATGACCCAAGTGGGGGCATTAGGGTGATTGGACGTTGGGCTGACCCAATTGGCTAGGTTGTTGGTGGCTAAATTCTGGCCTGCCTGTTCCAAGTTGGGAGTTGGGCTATGTGGTCCTAGCCAAAGCTTGGGCTTCATGGCCCCTAGAGTGGTGGGTAATGCGCCAGGCTGGCTCCACAGAGCAGCGACAACCACCCACTCTCGGCAGTGGAAGGATAACGGGCTGGTTGCCATCTCCGGCCCATTACAGTCAAATGGTTTGGCCACGATTGAACAATAACTTTTTTGCAATCTTTTTTCAGCACAGAGAAAGTTAAGCTTACTTTTTCATTTATGTCCCCAATGTCGCCGGAAACATAAAAAAAAACTTAATTTTTTTGGGACATTTTTTAAAAAGTTTAAAAGTTATGAGACGTTAAAAAATTATATCAGGAAAGTATATTTCTAAGTAGGAAAGAGAAATTGGGGAAAAAGTGTATTTCTATGGAAGAAAGGGAAATTGAGGGCGGAAAGTGCAGAAAGGAAAATTGTGGCGGAAAGTGCATTTCTATGGGATAAAGATAAATGGAGGTGGAAAGTGCATTTCTAAGAAAGGGAAAATTTCAAAACACGTCCTGTAACTTAGGACGATTACATTTTAAATCATTTAAGTTTTCACATTTTTAGAATACGTCCTAAGGTTTCCAATTTAAATCCTTTTAGTCCAATTTGCATTCTTTTTGTCGGAAAATTAATTTTTTTTTTTGCAAGAAACTGACACACGCGGCATGAACGTGTGTTTAAAATTGAAGCTTCCGACAAATTCGGCGATTGGGCAACAATCTTTTGATGACAAACCTTGTAATTATTGTTGCAAAATGGGGCAACAATAAACATTGAATTAAAAGAATGAAAAAAATAATCTCAGAATTAAAGAAAGGCAATTTTTTTTTTTTTGTTTTGGAAAAGACAAATTTATTAATTAAAAAGGTAACTATATATATTTTGACAGGAAAAAGGTCAGTATATACAGATGGAGGGAAAATTGAGAAATTACTGGATCTACTTTTCCATATATATATATATAATTTCAACTTATAAAAAAATTAAGATATCCCACATCGAAAGAATACAAATTTCACAACTATGTTATATCCAGGAAAGAGGCACTGATTCATTGCCGTGCTTGGTAACGCAAGCTTGTGACCCAAGTGGGGGCATTAGGGTGATTGGACGTTGGGCTGACCCAATTGGCTAGGTTGTTGGTGGCTAAATTCTGGCCTGCCTGTTCCAAGTTGGGAGTTGGGCTATGTGGTCCTAGCCAAAGCTTGGGCTTCATGGCCCCTAGAGTGGTGGGTAATGCGCCAGGCTGGCTCCACAGAGCAGCGACAACCACCCACTCTCGGCAGTGGAAGGATAACGGGCTGGTTGCCATCTCCGGCCCATTACAGTCAAATGGTTTGGCCACAATTGATCAATCACGTTTTTGCAATCTTTTTTCAGCACAGAAAAAGTTAAGCTTACTTTTTCATTTATGTCCCCAATGTCGCCGGAAACATAAAAAAAAACTTAATTTTTTTGGGACATTTTTTGAAAAGTTTAAAAGTTATGAGACGTTAAAAAATTATATCAGGAAAGTATATTTCTAAGTAGGAAAGATAAATTGGGGAAAAAGTGTATTTCTATGGAAGAAAGGGAAATTGAGGGCGGAAAGTGCAGAAAGGAAAATTGTGGCGGAAAGTGCATTTCTATGGGATAAAGATAAATGGAGGTGGAAAGTGCATTTCTAAGAAAGGGAAAATTTCAAAATACGTCCTGTAACTTAGGACGATTACATTTTAAATCATTTAAGTTTTCACATTTTTAGAATACGTCCTAAGGTTTCCAATTTAAATCCTTTTAGTCCAATTTGCATTCCTTTTGTCGGAAAATTAATTTTTTTTTTGCAAGAAACTGACACACGCGGCATGAACGTGTGTTTAAAATTGGAGCTTCCGACAAATTCGGCGATTGGGCAACAATCTTTTGATGACAAACCTTGTAATTATTGTTGCAAAATGGGGCAACAATAAACATTGAATTAAAAGAATGAAAAAAAAAATCTCAGAATTAAAGAAAGGCAATTTTTTTTTTTTTTGTTTTGGAAAAGACAAATTTATTAATTAAAAAGGTAACTATATATATTTTGACAGGAAAAAGGTCAGTATATACAGATGGAGGGAAAATTGAGAAATTACTGGATCTACATTTCCATATATATATATATAATTTCAACTTATAAAAAAATTAAGATATCCCACATCGAAAGAATACAAATTTCACAACTATGTTATATCCAGGAAAGAGGCACTGATTCATTGCCGTGCTTGGTAACGCAAGCTTGTGACCCAAGTGGGGGCATTAGGGTGATTGGACGTTGGGCTGACCCAATTGGCTAGGTTGTTGGTGGCTAAATTCTGGCCTGCCTGTTCCAAGTTGGGAGTTGGGCTATGTGGTCCTAGCCAAAGCTTGGGCTTCATGGCCCCTAGAGTGCTGGGTAATGCGCCAGGCTGGCTCCACAGAGCAGCGACAACCACCCACTCTCGGCAGTGGAAGGATAACGGGCTGGTTGCCATCTCCGGCCCATTACAGTCAAATGGTTTGGCCACGATTGAACAATCACTTTTTTGCAATCTTTTTTCAGCACAGAAAAAGTTAAGCTTACTTTTTCATTTATGTCCCCAATGTCGCCGGAAACATAAAAAAAAACTTAATTTTTTTGGGACATTTTTTGAAAAGTTTAAAAGTTATGAGACGTTAAAAAATTATATCAGGAAAGTATATTTCTAAGTAGGAAAGAGAAATTGGGGAAAAAGTGTATTTCTATGGAAGAAAGGGAAATTGAGGGCGGAAAGTGCAGAAAGGAAAATTGTGGCGGAAAGTGCATTTCTATGGGATAAAGATAAATGGAGGTGGAAAGTGCATTTCTAAGAAAGGGAAAATTTCAAAACACGTCTTGTAACTTAGGACGATTACATTTTAAATCATTTAAGTTTTCACATTTTTAGAATACGTCCTAAGGTTTCCAATTTAAATCCTTTTAGTCCAATTTGCATTCTTTTTGTCGGAAAATTAATTTTTTTTTTGCAAGAAACTGACACACGCGGCATGAACGTGTGTTTAAAATTGGAGCTTCCGACAAATTCGGCGATTGGGCAACAATCTTTTGATGACAAACCTTGTAATTATTGTTGCAAAATGGGGCAACAATAAACATTGAATTAAAAGAATGAAAAAAAAAAAATCTCAGAATTAAAGAAAGGCAATTTTTTTTTTTTTGTTTTGGAAAAGACAAATTTATTAATTAAAAAGGTAACTATATATATTTTGACAGGAAAAAGGTCAGTATATACAGATGGAGGGAAAATTGAGAAATTACTGGATCTACTTTTCCATATATATATATATAATTTCAACTTATAAAAAAATTAAGATATCCCACATCGAAAGAATACAAATTTCACAACTATGTTATATCCAGGAAAGAGGCACTGATTCATTGCCGTGCTTGGTAACGCAAGCTTGTGACCCAAGTGGGGGCATTAGGGTGATTGGACGTTGGGCTGACCCAATTGGCTAGGTTGTTGGTGGCTAAATTCTGGCCTGCCTGTTCCAAGTTGGGAGTTGGGCTATGTGGTCCTAGCCAAAGCTTGGGCTTCATGGCCCCTAGAGTGGTGGGTAATGCGCCAGGCTGGCTCCACAGAGCAGCGACAACCACCCACTCTCGGCAGTGGAAGGATAACGGGCTGGTTGCCATCTCCGGCCCATTACAGTCAAATGGTTTGGCCACAATTGAACAATCACTTTTTTGCAATCTTTTTTCAGCACAGAAAAAGTTAAGCTTACTTTTTCATTTATGTCCCCAATGTCGCCGGAAACATAAAAAAAAACTTAATTTTTTTGGGACATTTTTTGAAAAGTTTAAAAGTTATGAGACGTTAAAAAATTATATCAGGAAAGTATATTTCTAAGTAGGAAAGAGAAATTGGGGAAAAAGTGTATTTCTATGGAAGAAAGGGAAATTGAGGGCGGAAAGTGCAGAAAGGAAAATTGTGGCGGAAAGTGCATTTCTATGGGATAAAGATAAATGGAGGTGGAAAGTGCATTTTTAAGAAAGGGAAAATTTCAAAACACGTCTTGTAACTTAGGACGATTACATTTTAAATCATTTAAGTTTTCACATTTTTAGAATACGTCCTAAGGTTTCCAATTTAAATCCTTTTAATCCAATTTGCATTCTTTTTGTCGGAAAATTAATTTTTTTTTTGCAAGAAACTGACACACGAGGCATGAACGTGTGTTTAAAATTGGAGCTTCCGACAAATTCGGCGATTGGGCAACAATCTTTTGATGACAAACCTTGTAATTATTGTTGCAAAATGGGGCAACAATAAACATTGAATTAAAAGAATGAAAAAAAAAATCTCAGAATTAAAGAAAGGCAATTTTTTTTTTTTGTTTTGGAAAAGACAAATTTATTAATTAAAAAGGTAACTATATATATTTTGACAGGAAAAAGGTCAGTATATACAGATGGAGGGAAAATTGAGAAATTACTGGATCTACTTTTCCATATATATATATATAATTTCAACTTATAAAAAAATTAAGATATCCCACATCGAAAGAATACAAATTTCACAACTATGTTATATCCAGGAAAGAGGCACTGATTCATTGCCGTGCTTGGTAACGAAAGCTTGTGACCCAAGTGGGGGCATTAGGGTGATTGGACGTTGGGCTGACCCAATTGGCTAGGTTGTTGGTGGCTAAATTCTGGCCTGCCTGTTCCAAGTTGGGAGTTGGGCTATGTGGTCCTAGCCAAAGCTTGGGCTTCATGGCCCCTAGAGTGGTGGGTAATGCGCCAGGCTGGCTCCACAGAGCAGCGACAACCACCCACTCTCGGCAGTGGAAGGATAACGGGCTGGTTGCCATCTCCGGCCCATTACAGTCAAATGGTTTGGCCACGATTGAACAATCACTTTTTTGCAATCTTTTTTCAGCACAGAAAAAGTTAAGCTTACTTTTTCATTTATGTCCCCAATGTCGCCGGAAACATAAAAAAAAAACTTAATTTTTTTGGGACATTTTTTGAAAAGTTTAAAAGTTATGAGACGTTAAAAAATTATATCAGGAAAGTATATTTCTAAGTAGGAAAGAGAAATTGGGGAAAAAGTGTATTTCTATGGAAGAAAGGGAAATTGCGGGCGGAAAGTGCAGAAAGGAAAATTGTGGCGGAAAGTGCATTTCTATGGGATAAAGATAAATGGAGGTGGAAAGTGCATTTCTAAGAAAGGGAAAATTTCAAAACACGTCCTGTAACTTAGGACGATTACATTTTAAATCATTTAAGTTTTCACATTTTTAGAATACGTCCTAAGGTTTCCAATTTAAATCCTTTTAGTCCAATTTGCATTCTTTTTGTCGGAAAATTAATTTTTTTTTTTGCAAGAAACTGACACACGCGGCATGAACGTGTGTTTAAAATTGGAGCTTCCGACAAATTCGGCGATTGGGCAACAATCTTTTGATGACAAACCTTGTAATTATTGTTGCAAAATGGGGCAACAATAAACATCGAATTAAAAGAATGAAAAAAATAATCTCAGAATTAAAGAAAGGCAATTATTTTTTTTTTGTTTTGGAAAAGACAAATTTATTAATTAAAAAGGTAACTATATATATTTTGACAGGAAAAAGGTCAGTATATACAGATGGAGGGAAAATTGAGAAATTACTGGATCTACTTTTCCATATATATATATATAATTTCAACTTATATAAAAATTAAGATATCCCACATCGAAAGAATACAAATTTCACAACTATGTTATATCCAGGAAAGAGGCACTGAGTCATTGCCGTGCTTGGTAACGCAAGCTTGTGACCCAAGTGGGGGCATTAGGGTGATAGGACGTTGGGCTGACCCAATTGGCTAGGTTGTTGGTGGCTAAATTCTGGCCTGCCTGTTCCAAGTTGGGAGTTGGGCTATGTGGTCCTAGCCAAAGCTTGGGCTTCATGGCCCCTAGAGTGGTGGGTAATGCGCCAGGCTGGCTCCACAGAGCAGCGACAACCACCCACTCTCGGCAGTGGAAGGATAACGGGCTGGTTGCCATCTCCGGCCCATTACAGTCAAATGGTTTGGCCACGATTGAACAATCACTTTTTTGCAATCTTTTTTCAGCACAGAAAAAGTTAAGCTTACTTTTTCATTTATGTCCCCAATGTCGCCGGAAACATAAAAAAAAAACTTAATTTTTTTGGGACATTTTTTGAAAATTTTAAAAGTTATGAGACGTTAAAAAATTATATCAGGAAAGTATATTTCTAAGTAGGAAAGAGAAATTGGGGAAAAAGTGTATTTCTATGGAAGAAAGGGAAATTGAGGGCGGAAAGTGCAGAAAGGAAAATTGTGGCGGAAAGTGCATTTCTATGGGATAAAGATAAATGGAGGTGGAAAGTGCATTTCTAAGAAAGGGAAAATTTCAAAACACGTCCTGTAACTTAGGACGATTACATTTTAAATCATTTAAGTTTTCACATTTTTAGAATACGTCCTAAGGTTTCCAATTTAAATCCTTTTAGTCCAATTTGCATTCTTTTTGTCGGAAAATTAATTTTTTTTTTTGCAAGAAACTGACACACGCGGCATGAACGTGTGTTTAAAATTGGAGCTTCCGACAAATTCGGCGATTGGGCAACAATCTTTTGATGACAAACCTTGTAATTATTGTTGCAAAATGGGGCAACAATAAACATTGAATTAAAAGAATGAAAAAAATAATCTCAGAATTAAAGAAAGGCAATTTTTTTTTTTTTTGTTTTGGAAAAGACAAATTTATTAATTAAAAAGGTAACTATATATATTTTGACAGGAAAAAGGTCAGTATATACAGATGGTGGGAAAATTGAGAAATTACTGGATCTACTTTTCCATATATATATATATAATTTCAACTTATATAAAAATTAAGATATCCCACATCGAAAGAATACAAATTTCACAACTATGTTATATCCAGGAAAGAGGCACTGAGTCATTGCCGTGCTTGGTAACGCAAGCTTGTGACCCAAGTGGGGGCATTAGGGTGATTGGACGTTGGGCTGACCCAATTGGCTAGGTTGTTGGAGGCTAAATTCTGGCTTGCCTGTTCCAAGTTGGGAGTTGGGCTATGTGGTCCTAGCCAAAGCTTGGGCTTCATGGCCCCTAGAGTGGTGGGTAATGCGCCAGGCTGGCTCCACAGAGCAGCGACAACCACCCACTCTCGGCAGTGGAAGGATAACGGGCTGGTTGCCATCTCCGGCCCATTACAGTCAAATGGTTTGGCCACGATTGAACAATCACTTTTTTGCAATCTTTTTTCAGCACAGAAAAAGTTAAGCTTACTTTTTCATTTATGTCCCCAATGTCGCCGGAAACATAAAAAAAAACTTAATTTTTTTGGGACATTTTTTGAAAAGTTTAAAAGTTATGAGACGTTAAAAAATTATGTCAGGAAAGTATATTTCTAAGTAGGAAAGAGAAATTGGGGAAAAAGTGTATTTCTATGGAAGAAAGGGAAATTGAGGGCGGAAAGTGCATTTCTATGGGAAAAAGATAAATGGAGGTGGAAAGTGCATTTCTAAGAAAGGGAAAATTTCAAAACACGTCCTGTAACTTAGGACGATTACATTTTAAATCATTTAAGTTTTCACATTTTTAGAATACGTCCTAAGGTTTCCAATTTAAATCCTTTTAGTCCAATTTGCATTCTTTTTGTCGGAATTTTTTTTTTTTTTTTTGCAAGAAACTGACACACGCGGCATGAACGTGTGTTTAAAATTGGAGCTTCCGACAAATTCGGCGATTGGGCAACAATCTTTTGATGACAAACCTTGTAATTATTGTTGAAAATGGGGCAACAATAAACATTGAATTAAAAGAATGAAAAAAATAATCTCAGAATTAAAGAAAGGCAATTTTTTTTTTTTTTTGTTTTGGAAAAGACAAATTTATTAATTAAAAAGGTAACTATATATATTTTGACAGGAAAAAGGTCAGTATATACAGATGGAGGGAAAATTGAGAAATTACTGGATCTACTTTTCCATATATATATATATAATTTCAACTTATATAAAAATTAAGATATCCCACATCGAAAGAATACAAATTTCACAACTATGTTATATCCAGGAAAGAGGCACTGAGTCATTGCCGTGCTTGGTAACGCAAGCTTGTGACCCAAGTGGGGGCATTAGGGTGATTGGACGTTGGGCTGACCCAATTGGCTAGGTTGTTGGAGGCTAAATTCTGGCTTGCCTGTTCCAAGTTGGGAGTTGGGCTATGTGGTCCTAGCCAAAGCTTGGGCTTCATGGCCCCTAGAGTAGTGGGTAATGCGCCAGGCTGGCTCCACAGAGCAGCGACAACCACCCACTCTCGGCAGTGGAAGGATAACGGGCTGGTTGCCATCTCCGGCCCATTACAGTCAAATGGTTTGGCCACGATTGAACAATCACTTTTTTGCAATCTTTTTTCAGCACAGAAAAAGTTAAGCTTACTTTTTCATTTATGTCCTCAATGTCGCCGGAAACATAAAAAAAAACTTAATTTTTTTGGGACATTTTTTGAAAAGTTTAAAAGTTATGAGACGTTAAAAAATTATATCAGGAAAGTATATTTCTAAGTAGGAAAGAGAAATTGGGGAAAAAGTGTATTTCTATGGAAGAAAGGGAAATTGAGGGCGGAAAGTGCATTTCTATGGGAAAAAGATAAATGGAGGTGGAAAGTGCATTTCTAAGAAAGGGAAAATTTCAAAACACGTCCTGTAACTTTGGACGATTACATTTTAAATCATTTAAGTTTTCACATTTTTAGAATACGTCCTAAGGTTTCCAATTTAAATCCTTTTAGTCCAATTTGCATTCTTTTTGTCGGAATTTTTTTTTTTTTTTTTTGCAAGAAACTGACACACGCGGCATGAACGTGTGTTTAAAATTGGAGCTTCCGACAAATTCGGCGATTGGGCAACAATCTTTTGATGACAAACCTTGTAATTATTGTTGAAAATGGGGCAACAATAAACATTGAATTAAAAGAATGAAAAAAATAATCTCAGAATTAAAGAAAGGCAATTTTTTTTTTTTTTTTTTTTGGAAAAGACAAATTTATTAATTAAAAAGGTAACTATATATATTTTGATAGGAAAAAGGTCAGTATATACAGATGGAGGGAAAATTGAGAAATTACTGGATCTACTTTTCCATTTATATATATATATATATAATTTCAACTTATAAAAAAATTAAGATATCCCACATCGAAAGAATACAAATTTCACAACTATGTTATATCCAGGAAAGAGGCACTGAGTCATTGCCGTGCTTGGTAACACAAGCTTGTGACCCAAGTGGGGGCATTAGGGTGATTGGACGTTGGGCTGACCCAATTGGCTAGATTGTTTGTGGCTAAATTCTGGCCTGCCTGTTCCAAGTTGGGAGTTGGGCTATGTGGTCCTAGCCAAAGATTGGGCTTCATGGCCCCTAGAGTGGTGGGTAATGCGCCAGGCTGGCTCCACAGAGCAGCGACAACCACCCACTCTCGGCAGTGGAAGGATAACGGGCTGGTTGCCATCTCCGGCCCATTACAGTCAAATGGTTTGGCCACGATTGAACAATCACTTTTTTGCAATCTTTTTTCAGCACAGAAAAAGTTAAGCTTACTTTTTCATTTATGTCCCCAATGTCGCCGGAAACATAAAAAAAAACTTAATTTTTTTGGGACATTTTTTGAAAAGTTTAAAAGTTATGAGACGTTAAAAAATTATATCAGGAAAGTATATTTCTAAGTAGGAAAGAGAAATTGGGGAAAAAGTGTATTTCTATGGAAGAAAGGGAAATTGAGGGCGGAAAGTGCATTTCTATGGGAAAAAGATAAATGGAGGTGGAAAGTGCATTTCTAAGAAAGGGAAAATTTCAAAACACGTCCTGTAACTTTGGACGATTACATTTTAAATCATTTAAGTTTTCACATTTTTAGAATACGTCCTAAGGTTTCCAATTTAAATCCTTTTAGTCCAATTTGCATTCTTTTTGTCGGAATTTTTTTTTTTTTTTTTTGCAAGAAACTGACACACGCGGCATGAACGTGTGTTTAAAATTGGAGCTTCCGACAAATTCGGCGATTGGGCAACAATCTTTTGATGACAAACCTTGTAATTATTGTTGAAAATGGGGCAACAATAAACATTGAATTAAAAGAATGAAAAAAATAATCTCAGAATTAAAGAAAGGCAATTTTTTTTTTTTTTTTTTTTGGAAAAGACAAATTTATTAATTAAAAAGGTAACTATATATATTTTGATAGGAAAAAGGTCAGTATATACAGATGGAGGGAAAATTGAGAAATTACTGGATCTACTTTTCCATTTATATATATATATATATAATTTCAACTTATAAAAAAATTAAGATATCCCACATCGAAAGAATACAAATTTCACAACTATGTTATATCCAGGAAAGAGGCACTGAGTCATTGCCGTGCTTGGTAACACAAGCTTGTGACCCAAGTGGGGGCATTAGGGTGATTGGACGTTGGGCTGACCCAATTGGCTAGATTGTTTGTGGCTAAATTCTGGCCTGCCTGTTCCAAGTTGGGAGTTGGGCTATGTGGTCCTAGCCAAAGATTGGGCTTCATGGCCCCTAGAGTGGTGGGTAATGCGCCAGGCTGGCTCCACAGAGCAGCGACAACCACCCACTCTCGGCAGTGGAAGGATAACGGGCTGGTTGCCATCTCCGGCCCATTACAGTCAAATGGTTTGGCCACGATTGAACAATCACTTTTTTGCAATCTTTTTTCAGCACAGAAAAAGTTAAGCTTACTTTTTCATTTATGTCCCCAATGTCGCCGGAAACATAAAAAAAAACTTAATTTTTTTGGGACATTTTTTGAAAAGTTTAAAAGTTATGAGACGTTAAAAAATTATATCCGGAAAGTATATTTCTAAGTAGGAAAGAGAAATTGGGGAAAAAGTGTATTTCTATGGAAGAAAGGGAAATTGAGGGCGGAAAGTGCAGAAAGGAAAATTGTGGCGGAAAGTGCATTTCTATGGGATAAAGATAAATGGAGGTGGAAAGTGCATTTCTAAGAAAGGGAAAATTTCAAAACACGTCCTGTAACTTAGGACGATTACATTTTAAATCATTTAAGTTTTCACATTTTTAGAATACGTCCTAAGGTTTCCAATTTAAATCCTTTTAGTCCAATTTGCATTCTTTTTGTCGGATTTTTTTTTTTTTTTTTGCAAGAAACTGACACACGCGGCATGAACGTGTGTTTAAAATTGGAGCTTCTGACAAATTCGGCGATTGGGCAACAATCTTTTGATGACAAACCTTGTAATTATTGTTGAAAATGGGGCAACAATAAACATTGAATTAAAAGAATGAAAAAAATAATCTCAGAATTAAAGAAAGGCAATTTTTTTTTTTTTTTTTTTTTGGAAAAGACAAATTTATTAATTAAAAAGGTAACTATATATATTTTGATAGGAAAAAGGTCAGTATATACAGATGGAGGGAAAATTGAGAAATTACTGGATCTACTTTTCCATTTATATATATATATATATATAATTTCAACTTATAAAAAAATTAAGATATCCCACATCGAAAGAATACAAATTTCACAACTATGTTATATCCAGGAAAGAGGCACTGAGTCATTGCCGTGCTTGGTAACGCAAGCTTGTGACCCAAGTGGGGGCATTAGGGTGATTGGACGTTGGGCTGACCCAATTGGCTAGGTTGTTGGTGGCTAAATTCTGGCCTGCCTGTTCCAAGTTGGGAGTTGGGCTATGTGGTCCTAGCCAAAGCTTGGGCTTCATGGCCCCTAGAGTGGTGGGTAATGCGCCAGGCTGGCTCCACAGAGCAGCGACAACCACCCACTCTCGGCAGTGGAAGGATAACGGGCTGGTTGCCATCTCCGGCCCATTACAGTCAAATGGTTTGGCCACGATTGAACAATCACTTTTTTGCAATCTTTTTTCAGCACAGAAAAAGTTAAGCTTACTTTTTCATTTATGTCCCCAATGTCGCCGGAAACATAAAAAAAAAACTTAATTTTTTTGGGACATTTTTTGAAAAGTTTAAAAGTTATGAGACGTTAAAAAATTATATCAGGAAAGTATATTTCTAAGTAGGAAAGAGAAATTGGGGAAAAAGTGTATTTCTATGGAAGAAAGGGAAATTGCGGGCGGAAAGTGCAGAAAGGAAAATTGTGGCGGAAAGTGCATTTCTATGGGATAAAGATAAATGGAGGTGGAAAGTGCATTTCTAAGAAAGGGAAAATTTCAAAACACGTCCTGTAACTTAGGACGATTACATTTTAAATCATTTAAGTTTTCACATTTTTAGAATACGTCCTAAGGTTTCCAATTTAAATCCTTTTAGTCCAATTTGCATTCTTTTTGTCGGAAAATTAATTTTTTTTTTTGCAAGAAACTGACACACGCGGCATGAACGTGTGTTTAAAATTGGAGCTTCCGACAAATTCGGCGATTGGGCAACAATCTTTTGATGACAAACCTTGTAATTATTGTTGCAAAATGGGGCAACAATAAACATCGAATTAAAAGAATGAAAAAAATAATCTCAGAATTAAAGAAAGGCAATTATTTTTTTTTTGTTTTGGAAAAGACAAATTTATTAATTAAAAAGGTAACTATATATATTTTGACAGGAAAAAGGTCAGTATATACAGATGGAGGGAAAATTGAGAAATTACTGGATCTACTTTTCCATATATATATATATAATTTCAACTTATATAAAAATTAAGATATCCCACATCGAAAGAATACAAATTTCACAACTATGTTATATCCAGGAAAGAGGCACTGAGTCATTGCCGTGCTTGGTAACGCAAGCTTGTGACCCAAGTGGGGGCATTAGGGTGATAGGACGTTGGGCTGACCCAATTGGCTAGGTTGTTGGTGGCTAAATTCTGGCCTGCCTGTTCCAAGTTGGGAGTTGGGCTATGTGGTCCTAGCCAAAGCTTGGGCTTCATGGCCCCTAGAGTGGTGGGTAATGCGCCAGGCTGGCTCCACAGAGCAGCGACAACCACCCACTCTCGGCAGTGGAAGGATAACGGGCTGGTTGCCATCTCCGGCCCATTACAGTCAAATGGTTTGGCCACGATTGAACAATCACTTTTTTGCAATCTTTTTTCAGCACAGAAAAAGTTAAGCTTACTTTTTCATTTATGTCCCCAATGTCGCCGGAAACATAAAAAAAAAACTTAATTTTTTTGGGACATTTTTTGAAAAGTTTAAAAGTTATGAGACGTTAAAAAATTATATCAGGAAAGTATATTTCTAAGTAGGAAAGAGAAATTGGGGAAAAAGTGTATTTCTATGGAAGAAAGGGAAATTGAGGGCGGAAAGTGCAGAAAGGAAAATTGTGGCGGAAAGTGCATTTCTATGGGATAAAGATAAATGGAGGTGGAAAGTGCATTTCTAAGAAAGGGAAAATTTCAAAACACGTCCTGTAACTTAGGACGATTACATTTTAAATCATTTAAGTTTTCACATTTTTAGAATACGTCCTAAGGTTTCCAATTTAAATCCTTTTAGTCCAATTTGCATTCTTTTTGTCGGAAAATTAATTTTTTTTTTTGCAAGAAACTGACACACGCGGCATGAACGTGTGTTTAAAATTGGAGCTTCCGACAAATTCGGCGATTGGGCAACAATCTTTTGATGACAAACCTTGTAATTATTGTTGCAAAATGGGGCAACAATAAACATTGAATTAAAAGAATGAAAAAAATAATCTCAGAATTAAAGAAAGGCAATTTTTTTTTTTTTGTTTTGGAAAAGACAAATTTATTAATTAAAAAGGTAACTATATATATTTTGACAGGAAAAAGGTCAGTATATACAGATGGAGGGAAAATTGAGAAATTACTGGATCTACTTTTCCATATATATATATATAATTTCAACTTATATAAAAATTAAGATATCCCACATCGAAAGAATACAAATTTCACAACTATGTTATATCCAGGAAAGAGGCACTGAGTCATTGCCGTGCTTGGTAACGCAAGCTTGTGACCCAAGTGGGGGCATTAGGGTGATTGGACGTTGGGCTGACCCAATTGGCTAGGTTGTTGGAGGCTAAATTCTGGCTTGCCTGTTCCAAGTTGGGAGTTGGGCTATGTGGTCCTAGCCAAAGCTTGGGCTTCATGGCCCCTAGAGTGGTGGGTAATGCGCCAGGCTGGCTCCACAGAGCAGCGACAACCACCCACTCTCGGCAGTGGAAGGATAACGGGCTGGTTGCCATCTCCGGCCCATTACAGTCAAATGGTTTGGCCACGATTGAACAATCACTTTTTTGCAATCTTTTTTCAGCACAGAAAAAGTTAAGCTTACTTTTTCATTTATGTCCCCAATGTCGCCGGAAACATAAAAAAAAACTTAATTTTTTTGGGACATTTTTTGAAAAGTTTAAAAGTTATGAGACGTTAAAAAATTATGTCAGGAAAGTATATTTCTAAGTAGGAAAGAGAAATTGGGGAAAAAGTGTATTTCTATGGAAGAAAGGGAAATTGAGGGCGGAAAGTGCATTTCTATGGGAAAAAGATAAATGGAGGTGGAAAGTGCATTTCTAAGAAAGGGAAAATTTCAAAACACGTCCTGTAACTTAGGACGATTACATTTTAAATCATTTAAGTTTTCACATTTTTAGAATACGTCCTAAGGTTTCCAATTTAAATCCTTTTAGTCCAATTTGCATTCTTTTTGTCGGATTTTTTTTTTTTTTTTTTGCAAGAAACTGACACACGCGGCATGAACGTGTGTTTAAAATTGGAGCTTCCGACAAATTCGGCGATTGGGCAACAATCTTTTGATGACAAACCTTGTAATTATTGTTGAAAATGGGGCAACAATAAACATTGAATTAAAAGAATGAAAAAAATAATCTCAGAATTAAAGAAAGGCAATTTTTTTTTTTTTGTTTTGGAAAAGACAAATTTATTAATTAAAAAGGTAACTATATATATTTTGACAGGAAAAAGGTCAGTATATACAGATGGAGGGAAAATTGAGAAATTACTGGATCTACTTTTCCATATATATATATATAATTTCAACTTATATAAAAATTAAGATATCCCACATCGAAAGAATACAAATTTCACAACTATGTTATATCCAGGAAAGAGGCACTGAGTCATTGCCGTGCTTGGTAACGCAAGCTTGTGACCCAAGTGGGGGCATTAGGGTGATTGGACGTTGGGCTGACCCAATTGGCTAGGTTGTTGGAGGCTAAATTCTGGCTTGCCTGTTCCAAGTTGGGAGTTGGGCTATGTGGTCCTAGCCAAAGCTTGGGCTTCATGGCCCCTAGAGTGGTGGGTAATGCGCCAGGCTGGCTCCACAGAGCAGCGACAACCACCCACTCTCGGCAGTGGAAGGATAACGGGCTGGTTGCCATCTCCGGCCCATTACAGTCAAATGGTTTGGCCACGATTGAACAATCACTTTTTTGCAATCTTTTTTCAGCACAGAAAAAGTTAAGCTTACTTTTTCATTTATGTCCCCAATGTCGCCGGAAACATAAAAAAAAACTTAATTTTTTTGGGACATTTTTTGAAAAGTTTAAAAGTTATGAGACGTTAAAAAATTATGTCAGGAAAGTATATTTCTAAGTAGGAAAGAGAAATTGGGGAAAAAGTGTATTTCTATGGAAGAAAGGGAAATTGAGGGCGGAAAGTGCATTTCTATGGGAAAAAGATAAATGGAGGTGGAAAGTGCATTTCTAAGAAAGGGAAAATTTCAAAACACGTCCTGTAACTTAGGACGATTACATTTTAAATCATTTAAGTTTTCACATTTTTAGAATACGTCCTAAGGTTTCCAATTTAAATCCTTTTAGTCCAATTTGCATTCTTTTTGTCGGAATTTTTTTTTTTTTTTTTGCAAGAAACTGACACACGCGGCATGAACGTGTGTTTAAAATTGGAGCTTCCGACAAATTCGGCGATTGGGCAACAATCTTTTGATGACAAACCTTGTAATTATTGTTGAAAATGGGGCAACAATAAACATTGAATTAAAAGAATGAAAAAAATAATCTCAGAATTAAAGAAAGGCAATTTTTTTTTTTTTTGTTTTGGAAAAGACAAATTTATTAATTAAAAAGGTAACTATATATATTTTGACAGGAAAAAGGTCAGTATATACAGATGGAGGGAAAATTGAGAAATTACTGGATCTACTTTTCCATATATATATATATAATTTCAACTTATATAAAAATTAAGATATCCCACATCGAAAGAATACAAATTTCACAACTATGTTATATCCAGGAAAGAGGCACTGAGTCATTGCCGTGCTTGGTAACGCAAGCTTGTGACCCAAGTGGGGGCATTAGGGTGATTGGACGTTGGGCTGACCCAATTGGCTAGATTGTTTGTGGCTAAATTCTGGCCTGCCTGTTCCAAGTTGGGAGTTGGGCTATGTGGTCCTAGCCAAAGATTGGGCTTCATGGCCCCTAGAGTGGTGGGTAATGCGCCAGGCTGGCTCCACAGAGCAGCGACAACCACCCACTCTCGGCAGTGGAAGGATAACGGGCTGGTTGCCATCTCCGGCCCATTACAGTCAAATGGTTTGGCCACGATTGAACAATCACTTTTTTGCAATCTTTTTTCAGCACAGAAAAAGTTAAGCTTACTTTTTCATTTATGTCCCCAATGTCGCCGAAAACATAAAAAAAAACTTAATTTTTTTGGGACATTTTTTGAAAAGTTTAAAAGTTATGAGACGTTAAAAAATTATATCCGGAAAGTATATTTCTAAGTAGGAAAGAGAAATTGGGGAAAAAGTGTATTTCTATGGAAGAAAGGGAAATTGAGGGCGGAAAGTGCAGAAAGGAAAATTGTGGCGGAAAGTGCATTTCTATGGGATAAAGATAAATGGAGGTGGAAAGTGCATTTCTAAGAAAGGGAAAATTTCAAAACACGTCCTGTAACTTAGGACGATTACATTTTAAATCATTTAAGTTTTCACATTTTTAGAATACGTCCTAAGGTTTCCAATTTAAATCCTTTTAGTCCAATTTGCATTCTTTTTGTCGGAATTTTTTTTTTTTTTTTGCAAGAAACTGACACACGCGGCATGAACGTGTGTTTAAAATTGGAGCTTCTGACAAATTCGGCGATTGGGCAACAATCTTTTGATGACAAACCTTGTAATTATTGTTGAAAATGGGGCAACAATAAACATTGAATTAAAAGAATGAAAAAAATAATCTCAGAATTAAAGAAAGGCAATTTTTTTTTTTTTTTTTTTTTGGAAAAGACAAATTTATTAATTAAAAAGGTAACTATATATATTTTGATAGGAAAAAGGTCAGTATATACAGATGGAGGGAAAATTGAGAAATTACTGGATCTACTTTTCCATTTATATATATATATATATATAATTTCAACTTATAAAAAAATTAAGATATCCCACATCGAAAGAATACAAATTTCACAACTATGTTATATCCAGGAAAGAGGCACTGAGTCATTGCCGTGCTTGGTAACGCAAGCTTGTGACCCAAGTGGGGGCATTAGGGTGATTGGACGTTGGGCTGACCCAATTGGCTAGGTTGTTGGTGGCTAAATTCTGGCCTGCCTGTTCCAAGTTGGGAGTTGGGCTATGTGGTCCTAGCCAAAGCTTGGGCTTCATGGCCCCTAGAGTGGTGGGTAATGCGCCAGGCTGGCTCCACAGAGCAGCGACAACCACCCACTCTCGGCAGTGGAAGGATAACGGGCTGGTTGCCATCTCCGGCCCATTACAGTCAAATGGTTTGGCCACGATTGAACAATCACTTTTTTGCAATCTTTTTTCAGCACAGAAAAAGTTAAGCTTACTTTTTCATTTATGTCCTCAATGTCGCCGGAAACATAAAAAAAAACTTAATTTTTTTGGGACATTTTTTGAAAAGTTTAAAAGTTATGAGACGTTAAAAAATTATATCAGGAAAGTATATTTCTAAGTAGGAAAGAGAAATTGGGGAAAAAGTGTATTTCTATGGAAGAAAGGGAAATTGAGGGCGGAAAGTGCATTTCTATGGGAAAAAGATAAATGGAGGTGGAAAGTGCATTTCTAAGAAAGGGAAAATTTCAAAACACGTCCTGTAACTTTGGACGATTACATTTTAAATCATTTAAGTTTTCACATTTTTAGAATACGTCCTAAGGTTTCCAATTTAAATCCTTTTAGTCCAATTTGCATTCTTTTTGTCGGAATTTTTTTTTTTTTTTTTGCAAGAAACTGACACACGCGGCATGAACGTGTGTTTAAAATTGGAGCTTCCGACAAATTCGGCGATTGGGCAACAATCTTTTGATGACAAACCTTGTAATTATTGTTGAAAATGGGGCAACAATAAACATTGAATTAAAAGAATGAAAAAAATAATCTCAGAATTAAAGAAAGGCAATTTTTTTTTTTTTTTTTTTTTGGAAAAGACAAATTTATTAATTAAAAAGGTAACTATATATATTTTGATAGGAAAAAGGTCAGTATATACAGATGGAGGGAAAATTGAGAAATTACTGGATCTACTTTTCCATTTATATATATATATATATAATTTCAACTTATAAAAAAATTAAGATATCCCACATCGAAAGAATACAAATTTCACAACTATGTTATATCCAGGAAAGAGGCACTGAGTCATTGCCGTGCTTGGTAACACAAGCTTGTGACCCAAGTGGGGGCATTAGGGTGATTGGACGTTGGGCTGACCCAATTGGCTAGATTGTTTGTGGCTAAATTCTGGCCTGCCTGTTCCAAGTTGGGAGTTGGGCTATGTGGTCCTAGCCAAAGATTGGGCTTCATGGCCCCTAGAGTGGTGGGTAATGCGCCAGGCTGGCTCCACAGAGCAGCGACAACCACCCACTCTCGGCAGTGGAAGGATAACGGGCTGGTTGCCATCTCCGGCCCATTACAGTCAAATGGTTTGGCCACGATTGAACAATCACTTTTTTGCAATCTTTTTTCAGCACAGAAAAAGTTAAGCTTACTTTTTCATTTATGTCCCCAATGTCGCCGGAAACATAAAAAAAAACTTAATTTTTTTGGGACATTTTTTGAAAAGTTTAAAAGTTATGAGACGTTAAAAAATTATATCCGGAAAGTATATTTCTAAGTAGGAAAGAGAAATTGGGGAAAAAGTGTATTTCTATGGAAGAAAGGGAAATTGAGGGCGGAAAGTGCAGAAAGGAAAATTGTGGCGGAAAGTGCATTTCTATGGGATAAAGATAAATGGAGGTGGAAAGTGCATTTCTAAGAAAGGGAAAATTTCAAAACACGTCCTGTAACTTAGGACGATTACATTTTAAATCATTTAAGTTTTCACATTTTTAGAATACGTCCTAAGGTTTCCAATTTAAATCCTTTTAGTCCAATTTGCATTCTTTTTGTCGGATTTTTTTTTTTTTTTTTGCAAGAAACTGACACACGCGGCATGAACGTGTGTTTAAAATTGGAGCTTCTGACAAATTCGGCGATTGGGCAACAATCTTTTGATGACAAACCTTGTAATTATTGTTGAAAATGGGGCAACAATAAACATTGAATTAAAAGAATGAAAAAAATAATCTCAGAATTAAAGAAAGGCAATTTTTTTTTTTTTTTTTTTTTGGAAAAGACAAATTTATTAATTAAAAAGGTAACTATATATATTTTGATAGGAAAAAGGTCAGTATATACAGATGGAGGGAAAATTGAGAAATTACTGGATCTACTTTTCCATTTATATATATATATATATATAATTTCAACTTATAAAAAAATTAAGATATCCCACATCGAAAGAATACAAATTTCACAACTATGTTATATCCAGGAAAGAGGCACTGAGTCATTGCCGTGCTTGGTAACGCAAGCTTGTGACCCAAGTGGGGGCATTAGGGTGATTGGACGTTGGGCTGACCCAATTGGCTAGATTGTTTGTGGCTAAATTCTGGCCTGCCTGTTCCAAGTTGGGAGTTGGGCTATGTGGTCCTAGCCAAAGCTTGGGCTTCATGGCCCCTAGAGTGGTGGGTAATGCGCCAGGCTGGCTCCACAGAGCAGCGACAACCACCCACTCTCGGCAGTGGAAGGATAACGGGCTGGTTGCCATCTCCGGCCGATTACAGTCAAATGGTTTGGCCACGGTTGAACAATCACTTTTTTGCAATCTTTTTTCAACACAGAAAAAGTTAAGCTTACTTTTTCATTTATGTCCCCAATGTCGCCGGAAACATAAAAAAAAAAAACTTAATTTTTTTGGGACATTTTTTGAAAAGTTTAAAAGTTATGAGACGTTAAAAAATTATATCAGGAAAGTATATTTCTAAGTAGGAAAGAGAAATTGGGGAAAAAGTGTATTTCTATGGAAGAAAGGGAAATTGAGGGCGGAAAGTGCAGAAAGGAAAATTGTGGCGGAAAGTGCATTTCTATGGGATAAAGATAAATGGAGGTGGAAAGTGCATTTCTAAGAAAGGGAAAATTTCAAAACACGTCCTGTAACTTAGGACGATTACATTTTAAATCATTTAAGTTTTCACATTTTTAGAATACGTCCTAAGGTTTCCAATTTAAATCCTTTTAGTCCAATTTGCATTCTTTTTGTCGGAAAATTAATTTTTTTTTTGCAAGAAACTGACACACGCGGCATGTACGTGACAAACCTTGTAATTATTGTTGCAAAATGGGGCAACAATAAACATTGAATTAAAAGAATGAAAAAAATAATCTCAGAATTAAAGAAAGGCAATTTTTTTTTTTGTTTTGGAAAAGACAAATTTATTAATTAAAAAGGTAACTATATATATTTTGACAGGAAAAAGGTCAGTATATACAGATGGAGGGAAAATTGAGAAATTACTGGATCTACTTTTCCATATATATATATATATAATTTCAACTTATAAAAAAATTAAGATATCCCACATCGAAAGAATACAAATTTCACAACTATGTTATATCCAGGAAAGAAGCACTGAGTCATTGCCGTGCTTGGTAACGCAAGCTTGTGACCCAAGTGGGGGCATTAGGGTGATTGGACGTTGGGCTGACCCAATTGGCTAGGTTATTGGTGGCTAAATTCTGGCCTGCCTGTTCCAAGTTGGGAGTTGGGCTATGTGGTCCTAGCCAAAGCTTGGGCTTCATGGCCCCTAGAGTGGTGGGTAATGCGCCAGGCTGGCTCCACAGAGCAGCGACAACCACCCACTCTCGGCAGTGGAAGGATAACGGGCTGGTTGCCATCTCCGGCCCATTACAGTCAAATGGTTTGGCCACAATTGATCAATCACTTTTTTGCAATCTTTTTTCAGCACAGAAAAAGTTAAGCTTACTTTTTCATTTATGTCCCCAATGTCGCCGGAAACATAAAAAAAAACTTAATTTTTTTGGGACATTTTTTGAAAAGTTTAAAAGTTATGAGACGTTAAAAAATTATATCAGGAAAGTATATTTCTAAGTAGGAAAGAGAAATTGGGGAAAAAGTGTATTTCTATGGAAGAAAGGGAAATTGAGGGCGGAAAGTGCAGAAAGGAAAATTGTGGCGGAAAGTGCATTTCTATGGGATAAAGATAAATGGAGGTGGAAAGTGCATTTCTAAGAAAGGGAAAATTTCAAAATACGTCCTGTAACTTAGGACGATTACATTTTAAATCATTTAAGTTTTCACATTTTTAGAATACGTCCTAAGGTTTCCAATTTAAATCCTTTTAGTCCAATTTGCATTCCTTTTGTCGGAAAATTAATTTTTTTTTTGCAAGAAACTGACACACGCGGCATGAACGTGTGTTTAAAATTGGAGCTTCCGACAAATTCGGCGATTGGGCAACAATCTTTTGATGACAAACCTTGTAATTATTGTTGCAAAATGGGGCAACAATAAACATTGAATTAAAAGAATGAAAAAAAAAATCTCAGAATTAAAGAAAGGCAATTTTTTTTTTTTTTTGTTTTGGAAAAGACAAATTTATTAATTAAAAAGGTAACTATATATATTTTGACAGGAAAAAGGTCAGTATATACAGATGGAGGGAAAATTGAGAAATTACTGGATCTACATTTCCATATATATATATATATAATTTCAACTTATAAAAAAATTAAGATATCCCACATCGAAAGAATACAAATTTCACAACTATGTTATATCCAGGAAAGAGGCACTGATTCATTGCCGTGCTTGGTAACGCAAGCTTGTGACCCAAGTGGGGGCATTAGGGTGATTGGACGTTGGGCTGACCCAATTGGCTAGGTTGTTGGTGGCTAAATTCTGGCCTGCCTGTTCCAAGTTGGGAGTTGGGCTATGTGGTCCTAGCCAAAGCTTGGGCTTCATGGCCCCTAGAGTGCTGGGTAATGCGCCAGGCTGGCTCCACAGAGCAGCGACAACCACCCACTCTCGGCAGTGGAAGGATAACGGGCTGGTTGCCATCTCCGGCCCATTACAGTCAAATGGTTTGGCCACGATTGAACAATCACTTTTTTGCAATCTTTTTTCAGCACAGAAAAAGTTAAGCTTACTTTTTCATTTATGTCCCCAATGTCGCCGGAAACATAAAAAAAAACTTAATTTTTTTGGGACATTTTTTGAAAAGTTTAAAAGTTATGAGACGTTAAAAAATTATATCAGGAAAGTATATTTCTAAGTAGGAAAGAGAAATTGGGGAAAAAGTGTATTTCTATGGAAGAAAGGGAAATTGAGGGCGGAAAGTGCAGAAAGGAAAATTGTGGCGGAAAGTGCATTTCTATGGGATAAAGATAAATGGAGGTGGAAAGTGCATTTCTAAGAAAGGGAAAATTTCAAAACACGTCTTGTAACTTAGGACGATTACATTTTAAATCATTTAAGTTTTCACATTTTTAGAATACGTCCTAAGGTTTCCAATTTAAATCCTTTTAGTCCAATTTGCATTCTTTTTGTCGGAAAATTAATTTTTTTTTTGCAAGAAACTGACACACGCGGCATGAACGTGTGTTTAAAATTGGAGCTTCCGACAAATTCGGCGATTGGGCAACAATCTTTTGATGACAAACCTTGTAATTATTGTTGCAAAATGGGGCAACAATAAACATTGAATTAAAAGAATGAAAAAAAAAATCTCAGAATTAAAGAAAGGCAATTTTTTTTTTTTTGTTTTGGAAAAGACAAATTTATTAATTAAAAAGGTAACTATATATATTTTGACAGGAAAAAGGTCAGTATATACAGATGGAGGGAAAATTGAGAAATTACTGGATCTACTTTTCCATATATATATATATAATTTCAACTTATAAAAAAATTAAGATATCCCACATCGAAAGAATACAAATTTCACAACTATGTTATATCCAGGAAAGAGGCACTGATTCATTGCCGTGCTTGGTAACGCAAGCTTGTGACCCAAGTGGGGGCATTAGGGTGATTGGACGTTGGGCTGACCCAATTGGCTAGGTTGTTGGTGGCTAAATTCTGGCCTGCCTGTTCCAAGTTGGGAGTTGGGCTATGTGGTCCTAGCCAAAGCTTGGGCTTCATGGCCCCTAGAGTGGTGGGTAATGCGCCAGGCTGGCTCCACAGAGCAGCGACAACCACCCACTCTCGGCAGTGGAAGGATAACGGGCTGGTTGCCATCTCCGGCCCATTACAGTCAAATGGTTTGGCCACAATTGAACAATCACTTTTTTGCAATCTTTTTTCAGCACAGAAAAAGTTAAGCTTACTTTTTCATTTATGTCCCCAATGTCGCCGGAAACATAAAAAAAAACTTAATTTTTTTGGGACATTTTTTGAAAAGTTTAAAAGTTATGAGACGTTAAAAAATTATATCAGGAAAGTATATTTCTAAGTAGGAAAGAGAAATTGGGGAAAAAGTGTATTTCTATGGAAGAAAGGGAAATTGAGGGCGGAAAGTGCAGAAAGGAAAATTGTGGCGGAAAGTGCATTTCTATGGGATAAAGATAAATGGAGGTGGAAAGTGCATTTTTAAGAAAGGGAAAATTTCAAAACACGTCCTGTAACTTAGGACGATTACATTTTAAATCATTTAAGTTTTCACATTTTTAGAATACGTCCTAAGGTTTCCAATTTAAATCCTTTTAATCCAATTTGCATTCTTTTTGTCGGAAAATTAATTTTTTTTTTGCAAGAAACTGACACACGAGGCATGAACGTGTGTTTAAAATTGGAGCTTCCGACAAATTCGGCGATTGGGCAACAATCTTTTGATGACAAACCTTGTAATTATTGTTGCAAAATGGGGCAACAATAAACATTGAATTAAAAGAATGAAAAAAAAAATCTCAGAATTAAAGAAAGGCAAATTTTTTTTTTGTTTTGGAAAAGACAAATTTATTAATTAAAAAGGTAACTATATATATTTTGACAGGAAAAAGGTCAGTATATACAGATGGAGGGAAAATTGAGAAATTACTGGATCTACCTTTCCATATATATATATATAATTTCAACTTATAAAAAAATTAAGATATCCCACATCGAAAGAATACAAATTTCACAACTATGTTATATCCTGGAAAGAGGCACTGATTCATTTCCGTGCTTGGTAACGAAAGCTTGTGACCCAAGTGGGGGCATTAGGGTGATTGGACGTTGGGCTGACCCAATTGGCTAGGTTGTTGGTGGCTAAATTCTGGCCTGCCTGTTCCAAGTTGGGAGTTGGGCTATGTGGTCCTAGCCAAAGCTTGGGCTTCATGGCCCCTAGAGTGGTGGGTAATGCGCCAGGCTGGCTCCACAGAGCAGCGACAACCACCCACTCTCGGCAGTGGAAGGATAACGGGCTGGTTGCCATCTCCGGCCCATTACAGTCAAATGGTTTGGCCACGATTGAACAATCACTTTTTTGCAATCTTTTTTCAGCACAGAAAAAGTTAAGCTTACTTTTTCATTTATGTCCCCAATGTCGCCGGAAACATAAAAAAAAAAACTTAATTTTTTTGGGACATTTTTTGAAAAGTTTAAAAGTTATGAGACGTTAAAAAATTATATCAGGAAAGTATATTTCTAAGTAGGAAAGAGAAATTGGGGAAAAAGTGTATTTCTATGGAAGAAAGGGAAATTGCGGGCGGAAAGTGCAGAAAGGAAAATTGTGGCGGAAAGTGCATTTCTATGGGATAAAGATAAATGGAGGTGGAAAGTGCATTTCTAAGAAAGGGAAAATTTCAAAACACGTCCTGTAACTTAGGACGATTACATTTTAAATCATTTAAGTTTTCACATTTTTAGAATACGTCCTAAGGTTTCCAATTTAAATCCTTTTAGTCCAATTTGCATTCTTTTTGTCGGAAAATTAATTTTTTTTTTTGCAAGAAACTGACACACGCGGCATGAACGTGTGTTTAAAATTGGAGCTTCCGACAAATTCGGCGATTGGGCAACAATCTTTTGATGACAAACCTTGTAATTATTGTTGCAAAATGGGGCAACAATAAACATCGAATTAAAAGAATGAAAAAAATAATCTCAGAATTAAAGAAAGGCAATTATTTTTTTTTTGTTTTGGAAAAGACAAATTTATTAATTAAAAAGGTAACTATATATATTTTGACAGGAAAAAGGTCAGTATATACAGATGGAGGGAAAATTGAGAAATTACTGGATCTACTTTTCCATATATATATATATAATTTCAACTTATATAAAAATTAAGATATCCCACATCGAAAGAATACAAATTTCACAACTATGTTATATCCAGGAAAGAGGCACTGAGTCATTGCCGTGCTTGGTAACGCAAGCTTGTGACCCAAGTGGGGGCATTAGGGTGATTGGACGTTGGGCTGACCCAATTGGCTAGGTTGTTGGTGGCTAAATTCTGGCCTGCCTGTTCCAAGTTGGGAGTTGGGCTATGTGGTCCTAGCCAAAGCTTGGGCTTCATGGCCCCTAGAGTGGTGGGTAATGCGCCAGGCTGGCTCCACAGAGCAGCGACAACCACCCACTCTCGGCAGTGGAAGGATAACGGGCTGGTTGCCATCTCCGGCCCATTACAGTCAAATGGTTTGGCCACGATTGAACAATCACTTTTTTGCAATCTTTTTTCAGCACAGAAAAAGTTAAGCTTACTTTTTCATTTATGTCCCCAATGTCGCCAGAAACATAAAAAAAAAAACTTAATTTTTTTGGGACATTTTTTGAAAAGTTTAAAAGTTATGAGACGTTAAAAAATTATATCAGGAAAGTATATTTCTAAGTAGGAAAGAGAAATTGGGGAAAAAGTGTATTTCTATGGAAGAAAGGGAAATTGAGGGCGGAAAGTGCAGAAAGGAAAATTGTGGCGGAAAGTGCATTTCTATGGGATAAAGATAAATGGAGGTGGAAAGTGCATTTCTAAGAAAGGGAAAATTTCAAAACACGTCCTGTAACTTAGGACGATTACATTTTAAATCATTTAAGTTTTCACATTTTTAGAATACGTCCTAAGGTTTCCAATTTAAATCCTTTTAGTCCAATTTGCATTCTTTTTGTCGGAAAATTAATTTTTTTTTTGCAAGAAACTGACACACGCGGCATGAACGTGTGTTTAAAATTGGAGCTTCCGACAAATTCGGCGATTGGGCAACAATCTTTTGATGACAAACCTTGTAATTATTGTTGCAAAATGGGGCAACAATAAACATTGAATTAAAAGAATGAAAAAAAAAAATCTCAGAATTAAAGAAAGGCAATTTTTTTTTTTTTTGTTTTGGAAAAGACAAATTTATTAATTAAAAAGGTAACTATATATATTTTGACAGGAAAAAGGTCAGTATATACAGATGGAGGGAAAATTGAGAAATTACTGGATCTACTTTTCCATATATATATATATAATTTCAACTTATAAAAAAATTAAGATATCCCACATCGAAAGAATACAAATTTCACAACTATGTTATATCCAGGAAAGAGGCACTGATTCATTGCCGTGCTTGGTAACGCAAGCTTGTGACCCAAGTGGGGGCATTAGGGTGATTGGACGTTGGGCTGACCCAATTGGCTAGGTTGTTGGTGGCTAAATTCTGGCCTGCCTGTTCCAAGTTGGGAGTTGGGCTATGTGGTCCTAGCCAAAGCTTGGGCTTCATGGCCCCTAGAGTGGTGGGTAATGCGCCAGGCTGGCTCCACAGAGCAGCGACAACCACCCACTCTCGGCAGTGGAAGGATAACGGGCTGGTTGCCATCTCCGGCCCATTACAGTCAAATGGTTTGGCCACAATTGAACAATCACTTTTTTGCAATCTTTTTTCAGCACAGAAAAAGTTAAGCTTACTTTTTCATTTATGTCCCCAATGTCGCCGGAAACATAAAAAAAAACTTAATTTTTTTGGGACATTTTTTGAAAAGTTTAAAAGTTATGAGACGTTAAAAAATTATATCAGGAAAGTATATTTCTAAGTAGGAAAGAGAAATTGGGGAAAAAGTGTATTTCTATGGAAGAAAGGGAAATTGAGGGCGGAAAGTGCAGAAAGGAAAATTGTGGCGGAAAGTGCATTTCTATGGGATAAAGATAAATGGAGGTGGAAAGTGCATTTTTAAGAAAGGGAAAATTTCAAAACACGTCTTGTAACTTAGGACGATTACATTTTAAATCATTTAAGTTTTCACATTTTTAGAATACGTCCTAAGGTTTCCAATTTAAATCCTTTTAATCCAATTTGCATTCTTTTTGTCGGAAAATTAATTTTTTTTTTGCAAGAAACTGACACACGAGGCATGAACGTGTGTTTAAAATTGGAGCTTCCGACAAATTCGGCGATTGGGCAACAATCTTTTGATGACAAACCTTGTAATTATTGTTGCAAAATGGGGCAACAATAAACATTGAATTAAAAGAATGAAAAAAAAAATCTCAGAATTAAAGAAAGGCAATTTTTTTTTTTTGTTTTGGAAAAGACAAATTTATTAATTAAAAAGGTAACTATATATATTTTGACAGGAAAAAGGTCAGTATATACAGATGGAGGGAAAATTGAGAAATTACTGGATCTACTTTTCCATATATATATATATAATTTCAACTTATAAAAAAATTAAGATATCCCACATCGAAAGAATACAAATTTCACAACTATGTTATATCCAAGAAAGAGGCACTGATTCATTGCCGTGCTTGGTAACGAAAGCTTGTGACCCAATTGGGGGCATTAGGGTGATTGGACGTTGGGCTGACCCAATTGGCTAGGTTGTTGGTGGCTAAATTCTGGCCTGCCTGTTCCAAGTTGGGAGTTGGGCTATGTGGTCCTAGCCAAAGCTTGGGCTTCATGGCCCCTACAGTGGTGGGTAATGCGCCAGGCTGGCTCCACAGAGCAGCGACAACCACCCACTCTCGGCAGTGGAAGGATAACGGGCTGGTTGCCATCTCCGGCCCATTACAGTCAAATGGTTTGGCCACGATTGAACAATCACTTTTTTGCAATCTTTTTTCAGCACAGAAAAAGTTAAGCTTACTTTTTCATTTATGTCCCCAATGTCGCCGGAAACATAAAAAAAAAACTTAATTTTTTTGGGACATTTTTTGAAAAGTTTAAAAGTTATGAGACGTTAAAAAATTATATCAGGAAAGTATATTTCTAAGTAGGAAAGAGAAATTGGGGAAAAAGTGTATTTCTATGGAAGAAAGGGAAATTGCGGGCGGAAAGTGCAGAAAGGAAAATTGTGGCGGAAAGTGCATTTCTATGGGATAAAGATAAATGGAGGTGGAAAGTGCATTTCTAAGAAAGGGAAAATTTCAAAACACGTCCTGTAACTTAGGACGATTACATTTTAAATCATTTAAGTTTTCACATTTTTAGAATACGTCCTAAGGTTTCCAATTTAAATCCTTTTAGTCCAATTTGCATTCTTTTTGTCGGAAAATTAATTTTTTTTTTTGCAAGAAACTGACACACGCGGCATGAACGTGTGTTTAAAATTGGAGCTTCCGACAAATTCAGCGATTGGGCAACAATCTTTTGATGACAAACCTTGTAATTATTGTTGCAAAATGGGGCAACAATAAACATCGAATTAAAAGAATGAAAAAAATAATCTCAGAATTAAAGAAAGGCAATTATTTTTTTTTTGTTTTGGAAAAGACAAATTTATTAATTAAAAAGGTAACTATATATATTTTGACAGGAAAAAGGTCAGTATATACAGATGGAGGGAAAATTGAGAAATTACTGGATCTACTTTTCCATATATATATATATAATTTCAACTTATATAAAAATTAAGATATCCCACATCGAAAGAATACAAATTTCACAACTATGTTATATCCAGGAAAGAGGCATTGAGTCATTGCCGTGCTTGGTAACGCAAGCTTGTGACCCAAGTGGGGGCATTAGGGTGATTGGACGTTGGGCTGACCCAATTGGCTAGGTTGTTGGTGGCTAAATTCTGGCCTGCCTGTTCCAAGTTGGGAGTTGGGCTATGTGGTCCTAGCCAAAGCTTGGGCTTCATTGCCCCTAGAGTGGTGGGTAATGCGCCAGGCTGGCTCCATAGAGCAGCGACAACCACCCACTCTCGGCAGTGGAAGGATAACGGGCTGGTTGCCATCTCCGGCCCATTACAGTCAAATGGTTTGGCCACGATTGAACAATCACTTTTTTGCAATCTTTTTTCAGCACAGAAAAAGTTAAGCTTACCTTTTCATTTATGTCCCCAATGTCGCCGGAAACATAAAAAAAAACTTAATTTTTTTGGGACATTTTTTGAAAAGTTTAAAAGTTATGAGACGTTAAAAAATTATATCCGGAAAGTATATTTCTAAGTAGGAAAGAGAAATTGGGGAAAAAGTGTATTTTTATGGAAGAAAGGGAAATTGAGGGCGGAAAGTGCAGAAAGGAAAATTGTGGCGGAAAGTGCATTTCTATGGGATAAAGATAAATGGAGGTGGAAAGTGCATTTCTAAGAAAGGGAAAATTTCAAAACACGTCTTGTAACTTAGGACGATTACATTTTAAATCATTTAAGTTTTCACATTTTTAGAATACGTCCTAAGGTTTCCAATTTAAATCCTTTTAGTCCAATTTGCATTCTTTTTGTCGGAAAATTAATTTTTTTTTTGCAAGAAACTGACACACGCGGCATGAACGTGTGTTTAAAATTGGAGCTTCCGACAAATTCGGCGATTGGGCAACAATCTTTTGATGACAAACCTTGTAATTATTGTTGCAAAATGGGGCAACAATAAACATTGAATTAAAAGAAAGAAAAAAAAAAATCTCAGAATTAAAGAAAGGCAATTTTTTTTTTTTTTGTTTTGGAAAAGACAAATTTATTAATTAAAAAGGTAACTATATATATTTTGACAGGAAAAAGGTCAGTATATACAGATGGAGGGAAAATTGAGAAATTACTGGATCTACTTTTCCATATATATATATATAATTTCAACTTATAAAAAAATTAAGATATCCCACATCGAAAGAATACAAATTTCACAACTATGTTATATCCAGGAAAGAGGCACTGATTCATTGCCGTGCTTGGTAACGCAAGCTTGTGACCCAAGTGGGGGCATTAGGGTGATTGGACGTTGGGCTGACCCAATTGGCTAGGTTGTTGGTGGCTAAATTCTGGCCTGCCTGTTCCAAGTTGGGAGTTGGGCTATGTGGTCCTAGCCAAAGCTTGGGCTTCATCGCCCCTAGAGTGCTGGGTAATGCGTCAGGCTGGCTCCACAGAGCAGCGACAACCACCCACTCTCGGCAGTGGAAGGATAACGGGCTGGTTGCCATCTCCGGCCCATTACAGTCAAATGGTTTGGCCACGATTGAACAATCACTTTTTTGCAATCTCTTTTAAGCACAGAAAAAGTTAAGCTTACTTTTTCATTTATGTCCCCAATGTCGCCGGAAACATAAAAAAAAAACTTAATTTTTTTGGGACATTTTTTGAAAAGTTTAAAAGTTATGAGACGTTAAAAAATTATATCAGGAAAGTATATTTCTAATTAGGAAAGAGAAATTGGGGAAAAAGTGTATTTCTATGGAAGAAAGGGAAATTGAGGGCGGAAAGTGCAGAAAGGAAAATTGTGGCGGAAAGTGCATTTCTATGGGATAAAGATAAATGGAGGTGGAAAGTGCATTTCTAAGAAAGGGAAAATTTCAAAACACGTCTTGTAACTTAGGACGATTACATTTTAAATCATTTAAGTTTTCACATTTTTAGAATACGTCCTAAGGTTTCCAATTTAAATCCTTTTAGTCCAATTTGCATTCTTTTTGTCGGAAAATTAATTTTTTTTTTGCAAGAAACTGACACACGCGGCATGAACGTGTGTTTAAAATTGGAGCTTCCGACAAATTCGGCGATTGGGCAACAATCTTTTGATGACAAACCTTGTAATTATTGTTGCAAAATGGGGCAACAATAAACATTGAATTAAAAGAATGAAAAAAAAAATCTCAGAATTAAAGAAAGGCAATTTTTTTTTTTTTTGTTTTGGAAAAGACAAATTTATTAATTAAAAAGGTAACTATATATATTTTGACAGGAAAAAGGTCAGTATATACAGATGGAGGGAAAATTGAGAAATTACTGGATCTACTTTTCCATATATATATATATAATTTCAACTTATAAAAAAATTAAGATATCCCACATCGAAAGAATACAAATTTCACAACTATGTTATATCCAGGAAAGAGGCACTGATTCATTGCCGTGCTTGGTAACGCAAGCTTGTGACCCAAGTGGGGGCATTAGGGTGATTGGACGTTGGGCTGACCCAATTGGCTAGGTTGTTGGTGGCTAAATTCTGGCCTGCCTGTTCCAAGTTGGGAGTTGGGCTATGTGGTCCTAGCCAAAGCTTGGGCTTCATGGCCCCTAGAGTGGTGGGTAATGCGCCAGGCTGGCTCCACAGAGCAGCGACAACCACCCACTCTCGGCAGTGGAAGGATAACGGGCTGGTTGCCATCTCCGGCCCATTACAGTCAAATGGTTTGGCCACGATTGAACAATCACTTTTTTGCAATCTTTTTTCAGCACAGAAAAAGTTAAGCTTACTTTTTCATTTATGTCCCCAATGTCGCCAGAAACATAAAAAAAAAAACTTAATTTTTTTGGGACATTTTTTGAAAAGTTTAAAAGTTATGAGACGTTAAAAAATTATATCAGGAAAGTATATTTCTAAGTAGGAAAGAGAAATTGGGGAAAAAGTGTATTTCTATGGAAGAAAGGGAAATTGAGGGCGGAAAGTGCAGAAAGGAAAATTGTGGCGGAAAGTGCATTTCTATGGGATAAAGATAAATGGAGGTGGAAAGTGCATTTCTAAGAAAGGGAAAATTTCAAAACACGTCCTGTAACTTAGGACGATTACATTTTAAATCATTTAAGTTTTCACATTTTTAGAATACGTCCTAAGGTTTCCAATTTAAATCCTTTTAGTCCAATTTGCATTCTTTTTGTCGGAAAATTAATTTTTTTTTTGCAAGAAACTGACACACGCGGCATGAACGTGTGTTTAAAATTGGAGCTTCCGACAAATTCGGCGATTGGGCAACAATCTTTTGATGACAAACCTTGTAATTATTGTTGCAAAATGGGGCAACAATAAACATTGAATTAAAAGAATGAAAAAAAAAAATCTCAGAATTAAAGAAAGGCAATTTTTTTTTTTTTTGTTTTGGAAAAGACAAATTTATTAATTAAAAAGGTAACTATATATATTTTGACAGGAAAAAGGTCAGTATATACAGATGGAGGGAAAATTGAGAAATTACTGGATCTACTTTTCCATATATATATATATAATTTCAACTTATAAAAAAATTAAGATATCCCACATCGAAAGAATACAAATTTCACAACTATGTTATATCCAGGAAAGAGGCACTGATTCATTGCCGTGCTTGGTAACGCAAGCTTGTGACCCAAGTGGGGGCATTAGGGTGATTGGACGTTGGGCTGACCCAATTGGCTAGGTTGTTGGTGGCTAAATTCTGGCCTGCCTGTTCCAAGTTGGGAGTTGGGCTATGTGGTCCTAGCCAAAGCTTGGGCTTCATGGCCCCTAGAGTGGTGGGTAATGCGCCAGGCTGGCTCCACAGAGCAGCGACAACCACCCACTCTCGGCAGTGGAAGGATAACGGGCTGGTTGCCATCTCCGGCCCATTACAGTCAAATGGTTTGGCCACAATTGAACAATCACTTTTTTGCAATCTTTTTTCAGCACAGAAAAAGTTAAGCTTACTTTTTCATTTATGTCCCCAATGTCGCCGGAAACATAAAAAAAAACTTAATTTTTTTGGGACATTTTTTGAAAAGTTTAAAAGTTATGAGACGTTAAAAAATTATATCAGGAAAGTATATTTCTAAGTAGGAAAGAGAAATTGGGGAAAAAGTGTATTTCTATGGAAGAAAGGGAAATTGAGGGCGGAAAGTGCAGAAAGGAAAATTGTGGCGGAAAGTGCATTTCTATGGGATAAAGATAAATGGAGGTGGAAAGTGCATTTTTAAGAAAGGGAAAATTTCAAAACACGTCTTGTAACTTAGGACGATTACATTTTAAATCATTTAAGTTTTCACATTTTTAGAATACGTCCTAAGGTTTCCAATTTAAATCCTTTTAATCCAATTTGCATTCTTTTTGTCGGAAAATTAATTTTTTTTTTGCAAGAAACTGACACACGAGGCATGAACGTGTGTTTAAAATTGGAGCTTCCGACAAATTCGGCGATTGGGCAACAATCTTTTGATGACAAACCTTGTAATTATTGTTGCAAAATGGGGCAACAATAAACATTGAATTAAAAGAATGAAAAAAAAAATCTCAGAATTAAAGAAAGGCAATTTTTTTTTTTTGTTTTGGAAAAGACAAATTTATTAATTAAAAAGGTAACTATATATATTTTGACAGGAAAAAGGTCAGTATATACAGATGGAGGGAAAATTGAGAAATTACTGGATCTACTTTTCCATATATATATATATAATTTCAACTTATAAAAAAATTAAGATATCCCACATCGAAAGAATACAAATTTCACAACTATGTTATATCCAAGAAAGAGGCACTGATTCATTGCCGTGCTTGGTAACGAAAGCTTGTGACCCAATTGGGGGCATTAGGGTGATTGGACGTTGGGCTGACCCAATTGGCTAGGTTGTTGGTGGCTAAATTCTGGCCTGCCTGTTCCAAGTTGGGAGTTGGGCTATGTGGTCCTAGCCAAAGCTTGGGCTTCATGGCCCCTACAGTGGTGGGTAATGCGCCAGGCTGGCTCCACAGAGCAGCGACAACCACCCACTCTCGGCAGTGGAAGGATAACGGGCTGGTTGCCATCTCCGGCCCATTACAGTCAAATGGTTTGGCCACGATTGAACAATCACTTTTTTGCAATCTTTTTTCAGCACAGAAAAAGTTAAGCTTACTTTTTCATTTATGTCCCCAATGTCGCCGGAAACATAAAAAAAAAACTTAATTTTTTTGGGACATTTTTTGAAAAGTTTAAAAGTTATGAGACGTTAAAAAATTATATCAGGAAAGTATATTTCTAAGTAGGAAAGAGAAATTGGGGAAAAAGTGTATTTCTATGGAAGAAAGGGAAATTGCGGGCGGAAAGTGCAGAAAGGAAAATTGTGGCGGAAAGTGCATTTCTATGGGATAAAGATAAATGGAGGTGGAAAGTGCATTTCTAAGAAAGGGAAAATTTCAAAACACGTCCTGTAACTTAGGACGATTACATTTTAAATCATTTAAGTTTTCACATTTTTAGAATACGTCCTAAGGTTTCCAATTTAAATCCTTTTAGTCCAATTTGCATTCTTTTTGTCGGAAAATTAATTTTTTTTTTTGCAAGAAACTGACACACGCGGCATGAACGTGTGTTTAAAATTGGAGCTTCCGACAAATTCAGCGATTGGGCAACAATCTTTTGATGACAAACCTTGTAATTATTGTTGCAAAATGGGGCAACAATAAACATCGAATTAAAAGAATGAAAAAAATAATCTCAGAATTAAAGAAAGGCAATTATTTTTTTTTTGTTTTGGAAAAGACAAATTTATTAATTAAAAAGGTAACTATATATATTTTGACAGGAAAAAGGTCAGTATATACAGATGGAGGGAAAATTGAGAAATTACTGGATCTACTTTTCCATATATATATATATAATTTCAACTTATATAAAAATTAAGATATCCCACATCGAAAGAATACAAATTTCACAACTATGTTATATCCAGGAAAGAGGCATTGAGTCATTGCCGTGCTTGGTAACGCAAGCTTGTGACCCAAGTGGGGGCATTAGGGTGATTGGACGTTGGGCTGACCCAATTGGCTAGGTTGTTGGTGGCTAAATTCTGGCCTGCCTGTTCCAAGTTGGGAGTTGGGCTATGTGGTCCTAGCCAAAGCTTGGGCTTCATTGCCCCTAGAGTGGTGGGTAATGCGCCAGGCTGGCTCCATAGAGCAGCGACAACCACCCACTCTCGGCAGTGGAAGGATAACGGGCTGGTTGCCATCTCCGGCCCATTACAGTCAAATGGTTTGGCCACGATTGAACAATCACTTTTTTGCAATCTTTTTTCAGCACAGAAAAAGTTAAGCTTACCTTTTCATTTATGTCCCCAATGTCGCCGGAAACATAAAAAAAAACTTAATTTTTTTGGGACATTTTTTGAAAAGTTTAAAAGTTATGAGACGTTAAAAAATTATATCCGGAAAGTATATTTCTAAGTAGGAAAGAGAAATTGGGGAAAAAGTGTATTTTTATGGAAGAAAGGGAAATTGAGGGCGGAAAGTGCAGAAAGGAAAATTGTGGCGGAAAGTGCATTTCTATGGGATAAAGATAAATGGAGGTGGAAAGTGCATTTCTAAGAAAGGGAAAATTTCAAAACACGTCTTGTAACTTAGGACGATTACATTTTAAATCATTTAAGTTTTCACATTTTTAGAATACGTCCTAAGGTTTCCAATTTAAATCCTTTTAGTCCAATTTGCATTCTTTTTGTCGGAAAATTAATTTTTTTTTTGCAAGAAACTGACACACGCGGCATGAACGTGTGTTTAAAATTGGAGCTTCCGACAAATTCGGCGATTGGGCAACAATCTTTTGATGACAAACCTTGTAATTATTGTTGCAAAATGGGGCAACAATAAACATTGAATTAAAAGAAAGAAAAAAAAAAATCTCAGAATTAAAGAAAGGCAATTTTTTTTTTTTTTGTTTTGGAAAAGACAAATTTATTAATTAAAAAGGTAACTATATATATTTTGACAGGAAAAAGGTCAGTATATACAGATGGAGGGAAAATTGAGAAATTACTGGATCTACTTTTCCATATATATATATATAATTTCAACTTATAAAAAAATTAAGATATCCCACATCGAAAGAATACAAATTTCACAACTATGTTATATCCAGGAAAGAGGCACTGATTCATTGCCGTGCTTGGTAACGCAAGCTTGTGACCCAAGTGGGGGCATTAGGGTGATTGGACGTTGGGCTGACCCAATTGGCTAGGTTGTTGGTGGCTAAATTCTGGCCTGCCTGTTCCAAGTTGGGAGTTGGGCTATGTGGTCCTAGCCAAAGCTTGGGCTTCATCGCCCCTAGAGTGCTGGGTAATGCGTCAGGCTGGCTCCACAGAGCAGCGACAACCACCCACTCTCGGCAGTGGAAGGATAACGGGCTGGTTGCCATCTCCGGCCCATTACAGTCAAATGGTTTGGCCACGATTGAACAATCACTTTTTTGCAATCTCTTTTAAGCACAGAAAAAGTTAAGCTTACTTTTTCATTTATGTCCCCAATGTCGCCGGAAACATAAAAAAAAAACTTAATTTTTTTGGGACATTTTTTGAAAAGTTTAAAAGTTATGAGACGTTAAAAAATTATATCAGGAAAGTATATTTCTAATTAGGAAAGAGAAATTGGGGAAAAAGTGTATTTCTATGGAAGAAAGGGAAATTGAGGGCGGAAAGTGCAGAAAGGAAAATTGTGGCGGAAAGTGCATTTCTATGGGATAAAGATAAATGGAGGTGGAAAGTGCATTTCTAAGAAAGGGAAAATTTCAAAACACGTCTTGTAACTTAGGACGATTACATTTTAAATCATTTAAGTTTTCACATTTTTAGAATACGTCCTAAGGTTTCCAATTTAAATCCTTTTAGTCCAATTTGCATTCTTTTTGTCGGAAAATTAATTTTTTTTTTGCAAGAAACTGACACACGCGGCATGAACGTGTGTTTAAAATTGGAGCTTCCGACAAATTCGGCGATTGGGCAACAATCTTTTGATGACAAACCTTGTAATTATTGTTGCAAAATGGGGCAACAATAAACATTGAATTAAAAGAATGAAAAAAAAAATCTCAGAATTAAAGAAAGGCAATTTTTTTTTTTTTTGTTTTGGAAAAGACAAATTTATTAATTAAAAAGGTAACTATATATATTTTGACAGGAAAAAGGTCAGTATATACAGATGGAGGGAAAATTGAGAAATTACTGGATCTACTTTTCCATATATATATATATAATTTCAACTTATAAAAAAATTAAGATATCCCACATCGAAAGAATACAAATTTCACAACTATGTTATATCCAGGAAAGAGGCACTGATTCATTGCCGTGCTTGGTAACGCAAGCTTGTGACCCAAGTGGGGGCATTAGGGTGATTGGACGTTGGGCTGACCCAATTGGCTAGGTTGTTGGTGGCTAAATTCTGGCCTGCCTGTTCCAAGTTGGGAGTTGGGCTATGTGGTCCTAGCCAAAGCTTGGGCTTCATCGCCCCTAGAGTGCTGGGTAATGCGTCAGGCTGGCTCCACAGAGCAGCGACAACCACCCACTCTCGGCAGTGGAAGGATAACGGGCTGGTCGCCATCTCCGGCCCATTACAGTCAAATGGTTTGGCCACGATTGAACAATCACTTTTTTGCAATCTTTTTTCAGCACAGAAAAAGTTAAGCTTACTTTTTCATTTATGTCCCCAATGTCGCCGGAAACATAAAAAAAAACTTAATTTTTTTGGGACATTTTTTGAAAAGTTTAAAAGTTATGAGACGTTAAAAAATTATATCAGGAAAGTATATTTCTAATTAGGAAAGAGAAATTGGGGAAAAAGTGTATTTCTATGGAAGAAAGGGAAATTGAGGGCGGAAAGTGCAGAAAGGAAAATTGTGGCGGAAAGTGCATTTCTATGGGATAAAGATAAATGGAGGTGGAAAGTGCATTTCTAAGAAAGGGAAAATTTCAAAACACGTCCTGTAACTTAGGACGATTACATTTTAAATCATTTAAGTTTTCACATTTTTAGAATACGTCCTAAGGTTTCCAATTTAAATCCTTTTAGTCCAATTTGCATTCTTTTTGTCGGAAAATTAATTTTTTTTTTTGCAAGAAACTGACACACGCGGCATGAACGTGTGTTTAAAATTGGAGCTTCCGACAAATTCGGCGATTGGGCAACAATCTTTTGATGACAAACCTTGTAATTATTGTTGCAAAATGGGGCAACAATAAACATCGAATTAAAAGAATGAAAAAAATAATCTCAGAATTAAAGAAAGGCAATTATTTTTTTTTTGTTTTGGAAAAGACAAATTTATTAATTAAAAAGGTAACTATATATATTTTGACAGGAAAAAGGTCAGTATATACAGATGGAGGGAAAATTGAGAAATTACTGGATCTACTTTTCCATATATATATATATATAATTTCAACTTATATAAAAATTAAGATATCCCACATCGAAAGAATACAAATTTCACAACTATGTTATATCCAGGAAAGAGGCACTGAGTCATTGCCGTGCTTGGTAACGCAAGCTTGTGACCCAAGTGGGGGCATTAGGGTGATTGGACGTTGGGCTGACCCAATTGGCTAGGTTGTTGGTGGCTAAATTCTGGCCTGCCTGTTCCAAGTTGGGAGTTGGGCTATGTGGTCCTAGCCAAAGCTTGGGCTTCATGGCCCCTAGAGTGGTGGGTAATGCGCCAGGCTGGCTCCACAGAGCAGCGACAACCACCCACTCTCGGCAGTGGAAGGATAACGGGCTGGTTGCCATCTCCGGCCCATTACAGTCAAATGGTTTGGCCACGATTGAACAATCACTTTTTTGCAATCTTTTTTCAGCACAGAAAAAGTTAAGCTTACTTTTTCATTTATGTCCCCAATGTCGCCGGAAACATAAAAAAAAAAACTTAATTTTTTTGGGACATTTTTTGAAAAGTTTAAAAGTTATGAGACGTTAAAAAATTATATCAGGAAAGTATATTTCTAAGTAGGAAAGAGAAATTGGGGAAAAAGTGTATTTCTATGGAAGAAAGGGAAATTGAGGGCGGAAAGTGCAGAAAGGAAAATTGTGGCGGAAAGTGCATTTCTATGGGATAAAGATAAATGGAGGTGGAAAGTGCATTTCTAAGAAAGGGAAAATTTCAAAACACGTCCTGTAACTTAGGACGATTACATTTTAAATCATTTAAGTTTTCACATTTTTAGAATACGTCCTAAGGTTTCCAATTTAAATCCTTTTAGTCCAATTTGCATTCTTTTTGTCGGAAAATTAATTTTTTTTTTGCAAGAAACTGACACACGCGGCATGAACGTGTGTTTAAAATTGGAGCTTCCGACAAATTCGGCGATTGGGCAACAATCTTTTGATGACAAACCTTGTAATTATTGTTGCAAAATGGGGCAACAATAAACATTGAATTAAAAGAATGAAAAAAATAATCTCAGAATTAAAGAAAGGCAATTTTTGTTTTTTTTTTTGTTTTGGAAAAGACAAATTTATTAATTAAAAAGGTAACTATATATATTTTGACAGGAAAAAGGTCAGTATATACAGATGGAGGGAAAATTGAGAAATTACTGGATCTACTTTTCCATATATATATATATATAATTTCAACTTATATAAAAATTAAGATATCCCACATCGAAAGAATACAAATTTCACAACTATGTTATATCCAGGAAAGAGGCACTGAGTCATTGCCGTGCTTGGTAACGCAAGCTTGTGACCCAATTGGGGGCATTAGTGTGATTGGACGTTGGGCTGACCCAATTGGCTAGGTTGTTGGAGGCTAAATTCTGGCTTGCCTGTTCCAAGTTGGGAGTTGGGCTATGTGGTCCTAGCCAAAGCTTGGGCTTCATGGCCCCTAGAGTGGTGGGTAATGCGCCAGGCTGGCTCCACAGAGCAGCGACAACCACCCACTCTCGGCAGTGGAAGGATAACGGGCTGGTTGCCATCTCCGGCCCATTACAGTCAAATGGTTTGGCCACGATTGAACAATCACTTTTTTGCAATCTTTTTTCAGCACAGAAAAAGTTAAGCTTACTTTTTCATTTATGTCCCCAATGTCGCCGGAAACATAAAAAAAAAAACTTAATTTTTTTGGGACATTTTTTGAAAAGTTTAAAAGTTATGAGACGTTAAAAAATTATATCAGGAAAGTATATTTCTAAGTAGGAAAGAGAAATTGGGGAAAAAGTGTATTTCTATGGAAGAAAGGGAAATTGAGGGCGGAAAGTGCAGAAAGGAAAATTGTGGCGGAAAGTGCATTTCTATGGGATAAAGATAAATGGAGGTGGAAAGTGCATTTCTAAGAAAGGGAAAATTTCAAAACACGTCCTGTAACTTAGGACGATTACATTTTAAATCATTTAAGTTTTCACATTTTTAGAATACGTCCTAAGGTTTCCAATTTAAATCCTTTTAGTCCAATTTGCATTCTTTTTGTCGGAAAATTAATTTTTTTTTTGCAAGAAACTGACACACGCGGCATGAACGTGTGTTTAAAATTGGAGCTTCCGACAAATTCGGCGATTGGGCAACAATCTTTTGATGACAAACCTTGTAATTATTGTTGCAAAATGGGGCAACAATAAACATCGAATTAAAAGAATGAAAAAAATAATCTCAGAATTAAAGAAAGGCAATTATTTTTTTTTTGTTTTGGAAAAGACAAATTTATTAATTAAAAAGGTAACTATATATATTTTGACAGGAAAAAGGTCAGTATATACAGATGGAGGGAAAATTGAGAAATTACTGGATCTACTTTTCCATATATATATATATATAATTTCAACTTATATAAAAATTAAGATATCCCACATCGAAAGAATACAAATTTCACAACTATGTTATATCCAGGAAAGAGGCACTGAGTCATTGCCGTGCTTGGTAACGCAAGCTTGTGACCCAAGTGGGGGCATTAGGGTGATTGGACGTTGGGCTGACCCAATTGGCTAGGTTGTTGGTGGCTAAATTCTGGCCTGCCTGTTCCAAGTTGGGAGTTGGGCTATGTGGTCCTAGCCAAAGCTTGGGCTTCATGGCCCCTAGAGTGGTGGGTAATGCGCCAGGCTGGCTCCACAGAGCAGCGACAACCACCCACTCTCGGCAGTGGAAGGATAACGGGCTGGTTGCCATCTCCGGCCCATTACAGTCAAATGGTTTGGCCACGATTGAACAATCACTTTTTTGCAATCTTTTTTCAGCACAGAAAAAGTTAAGCTTACTTTTTCATTTATGTCCCCAATGTCGCCGGAAACATAAAAAAAAAAAACTTAATTTTTTTGGGACATTTTTTGAAAAGTTTAAAAGTTATGAGACGTTAAAAAATTATATCAGGAAAGTATATTTCTAAGTAGGAAAGAGAAATTGGGGAAAAAGTGTATTTCTATGGAAGAAAGGGAAATTGAGGGCGGAAAGTGCAGAAAGGAAAATTGTGGCGGAAAGTGCATTTCTATGGGATAAAGATAAATGGAGGTGGAAAGTGCATTTCTAAGAAAGGGAAAATTTCAAAACACGTCCTGTAACTTAGGACGATTACATTTTAAATCATTTAAGTTTTCACATTTTTAGAATACGTCCTAAGGTTTCCAATTTAAATCCTTTTAGTCCAATTTGCATTCTTTTTGTCGGAAAATTAATTTTTTTTTTGCAAGAAACTGACACACGCGGCATGAACGTGTGTTTAAAATTGGAGCTTCCGACAAATTCGGCGATTGGGCAACAATCTTTTGATGACAAACCTTGTAATTATTGTTGCAAAATGGGGCAACAATAAACATTGAATTAAAAGAATGAAAAAAATAATCTCAGAATTAAAGAAAGGCAATTTTTGTTTTTTTTTTTGTTTTGGAAAAGACAAATTTATTAATTAAAAAGGTAACTATATATATTTTGACAGGAAAAAGGTCAGTATATACAGATGGAGGGAAAATTGAGAAATTACTGGATCTACTTTTCCATATATATATATATAATTTCAACTTATATAAAAATTAAGATATCCCACATCGAAAGAATACAAATTTCACAACTATGTTATATCCAGGAAAGAGGCACTGAGTCATTGCCGTGCTTGGTAACGCAAGCTTGTGACCCAATTGGGGGCATTAGGGTGATTGGACGTTGGGCTGACCCAATTGGCTAGGTTGTTGGAGGCTAAATTCTGGCTTGCCTGTTCCAAGTTGGGAGTTGGGCTATGTGGTCCTAGCCAAAGCTTGGGCTTCATGGCCCCTAGAGTGGTGGGTAATGCGCCAGGCTGGCTCCACAGAGCAGCGACAACCACCCACTCTCGGCAGTGGAAGGATAACGGGCTGGTTGCCATCTCCGGCCCATTACAGTCAAATGGTTTGGCCACGATTGAACAATCACTTTTTTGCAATCTTTTTTCAGCACAGAAAAAGTTAAGCTTACTTTTTCATTTATGTCCCCAATGTCGCCGGAAACATAAAAAAAAACTTAATTTTTTTGGGACATTTTTTGAAAAGTTTAAAAGTTATGAGACGTTAAAAAATTATATCAGGAAAGTATATTTCTAAGTAGGAAAGAGAAATTGGGGAAAAAGTGTATTTCTATGGAAGAAAGGGAAATTGAGGGCGGAAAGTGCATTTCTATGGGAAAAAGATAAATGGAGGTGGAAAGTGCATTTCTAAGAAAGGGAAAATTTCAAAACACGTCCTGTAACTTAGGACGATTACATTTTAAATCATTTAAGTTTTCACATTTTTAGAATACGTCCTAAGGTTTCCAATTTAAATCCTTTTAGTCCAATTTGCATTCTTTTTGTCGGAAAATTAATTTTTTTTTTGCAAGAAACTGACACACGCGGCATGAACGTGTGTTTAAAATTGGAGCTTCCGACAAATTCGGCGATTGGGCAACAATCTTTTGATGACAAACCTTGTAATTATTGTTGCAAAATGGGGCAACAATAAACATTGAATTAAAAGAATGAAAAAAATAATCTCAGAATTAAAGAAAGGCAATTTTTGTTTTTTTTTTTGTTTTGGAAAAGACAAATTTATTAATTAAAAAGGTAACTATATATATTTTGACAGGAAAAAGGTCAGTATATACAGATGGAGGGAAAATTGAGAAATTACTGGATCTACTTTTCCATTTATATATATATATATATATATATAATTTCAACTTATAAAAAAATTAAGATATCCCACATCGAAAGAATACAAATTTCACAACTATGTTATATCCAGGAAAGAGGCACTGAGTCATTGCCGTGCTTGGTAACGCAAGCTTGTGACCCAAGTGGGGGCATTAGGGTGATTGGACGTTGGGCTGACCCAATTGGCTAGATTGTTTGTGGCTAAATTCTGGCCTGCCTGTTCCAAGTTGGGAGTTGGGCTATGTGGTCCTAGCCAAAGCTTGGGCTTCATGGCCCCTAGAGTGGTGGGTAATGCGCCAGGCTGGCTCCACAGAGCAGCGACAACCACCCACTCTCGGCAGTGGAAGGATAACGGGCTGGTTGCCATCTCCGGCCCATTACAGTCAAATGGTTTGGCCACGATTGAACAATCACTTTTTTGCAATCTTTTTTCAGCACAGAAAAAGTTAAGCTTACTTTTTCATTTATGTCCCCAATGTCGCCGGAAACATAAAAAAAAACTTAATTTTTTTGGGACATTTTTTGAAAAGTTTAAAAGTTATGAGACGTTAAAAAATTATATCCGGAAAGTATATTTCTAAGTAGGAAAGAGAAATTGGGGAAAAAGTGTATTTCTATGGAAGAAAGGGAAATTGAGGGCGGAAAGTGCAGAAAGGAAAATTGTGGCGGAAAGTGCATTTCTATGGGATAAAGATAAATGGAGGTGGAAAGTGCATTTCTAAGAAAGGGAAAATTTCAAAACACGTCCTGTAACTTAGGACGATTACATTTTAAATCATTTAAGTTTTCACATTTTTAGAATACGTCCTAAGGTTTCCAATTTAAATCCTTTTAGTCCAATTTGCATTCTTTTTGTCGGAAAATTAATTTTTTTTTTGCAAGAAACTGACACACGCGGCATGTACGTGTGTTTAAAATTGGAGCTTCCGACAAATTCGGCGATTGGGCAACAATCTTTTGATGACAAACCTTGTAATTATTGTTGAAAAATGGGGCAACAATAAACATTGAATTAAAAGAATGAAAAAAATAATCTCAGAATTAAAGAAAGGCAATTTTTTTTTTTTGTTTTGGAAAAGACAAATTTATTAATTAAAAAGGTAACTATATATATTTTGACAGGAAAAAGGTCAGTATATACAGATGGAGGGAAAATTGAGAAATTACTGGATCTACTTTTCCATATATATATATATAATTTCAACTTATAAAAAAATTAAGATATCCCACATCGAAAGAATACAAATTTCACAACTATGTTATATCCAGGAAAGAGGCACTGAGTCATTGCCGTGCTTGGTAACGCAAGCTTGTGACCCAAGTGGGGGCATTAGGGTGATTGGACGTTGGGCTGACCCAATTGGCTAGGTTGTTGGTGGCTAAATTATGGCCTGCCTGTTCCAAGTTGGGAGTTGGGCTATGTGGTCCTAGCCAAAGCTTGGGCTTCATGGCCCCTAGAGTGGTGGGTAATGCGCCAGGCTGGCTCCACAGAGCAGCGACAACCACCCACTCTCGGCAGTGGAAGGATAACGGGCTGGTTGCCATCTCCGGCCCATTACAGTCAAATGGTTTGGCCACGATTGAACAATCACTTTTTTGCAATCTTTTTTCAGCACAGAAAAAGTTAAGCTTACCTTTTCATTTATGTCCCCAATGTCGCCGGAAACATAAAAAAAAACTTAATTTTTTTGGGACATTTTTTGAAAAGTTTAAAAGTTATGAGACGTTAAAAAATTATATCAGGAAAGTATATTTCTAAGTAGGAAAGAGAAATTGGGGAAAAAGTGTATTTCTATGGAAGAAAGGGAAATTGAGGGCGGAAAGTGCATTTCTATGGGAAAAAGATAAATGGAGGTGGAAAGTGCATTTCTAAGAAAGGGAAAATTTCAAAACACGTCCTGTAACTTAGGACGATTACATTTTAAATCATTTAAGTTTTCACATTTTTAGAATACGTCCTAAGGTTTCCAATTTAAATCCTTTTAGTCCAATTTGCATTCTTTTTGTCGGAAAATTAATTTTTTTTTTGCAAGAAACTGACACACGCGGCATGAACGTGTGTTTAAAATTGGAGCTTCCGACAAATTCGGCGATTGGGCAACAATCTTTTGATGACAAACCTTGTAATTATTGTTGCAAAATGGGGCAACAATAAACATTGAATTAAAAGAATGAAAAAAATAATCTCAGAATTAAAGAAAGGCAATTTTTGTTTTTTTTTTTGTTTTGGAAAAGACAAATTTATTAATTAAAAAGGTAACTATATATATTTTGACAGGAAAAAGGTCAGTATATACAGATGGAGGGAAAATTGAGAAATTACTGGATCTACTTTTCCATTTATATATATATATATATATATATAATTTCAACTTATAAAAAAATTAAGATATCCCACATCGAAAGAATACAAATTTCACAACTATGTTATATCCAGGAAAGAGGCACTGAGTCATTGCCGTGCTTGGTAACGCAAGCTTGTGACCCAAGTGGGGGCATTAGGGTGATTGGACGTTGGGCTGACCCAATTGGCTAGATTGTTTGTGGCTAAATTCTGGCCTGCCTGTTCCAAGTTGGGAGTTGGGCTATGTGGTCCTAGCCAAAGCTTGGGCTTCATGGCCCCTAGAGTGGTGGGTAATGCGCCAGGCTGGCTCCACAGAGCAGCGACAACCACCCACTCTCGGCAGTGGAAGGATAACGGGCTGGTTGCCATCTCCGGCCCATTACAGTCAAATGGTTTGGCCACGATTGAACAATCACTTTTTTGCAATCTTTTTTCAGCACAGAAAAAGTTAAGCTTACTTTTTCATTTATGTCCCCAATGTCGCCGGAAACATAAAAAAAAACTTAATTTTTTTGGGACATTTTTTGAAAAGTTTAAAAGTTATGAGACGTTAAAAAATTATATCCGGAAAGTATATTTCTAAGTAGGAAAGAGAAATTGGGGAAAAAGTGTATTTCTATGGAAGAAAGGGAAATTGAGGGCGGAAAGTGCAGAAAGGAAAATTGTGGCGGAAAGTGCATTTCTATGGGATAAAGATAAATGGAGGTGGAAAGTGCATTTCTAAGAAAGGGAAAATTTCAAAACACGTCCTGTAACTTAGGACGATTACATTTTAAATCATTTAAGTTTTCACATTTTTAGAATACGTCCTAAGGTTTCCAATTTAAATCCTTTTAGTCCAATTTGCATTCTTTTTGTCGGAAAATTAATTTTTTTTTTGCAAGAAACTGACACACGCGGCATGTACGTGTGTTTAAAATTGGAGCTTCCGACAAATTCGGCGATTGGGCAACAATCTTTTGATGACAAACCTTGTAATTATTGTTGAAAAATGGGGCAACAATAAACATTGAATTAAAAGAATGAAAAAAATAATCTCAGAATTAAAGAAAGGCAATTTTTTTTTTTTGTTTTGGAAAAGACAAATTTATTAATTAAAAAGGTAACTATATATATTTTGACAGGAAAAAGGTCAGTATATACAGATGGAGGGAAAATTGAGAAATTACTGGATCTACTTTTCCATATATATATATATAATTTCAACTTATAAAAAAATTAAGATATCCCACATCGAAAGAATACAAATTTCACAACTATGTTATATCCAGGAAAGAGGCACTGAGTCATTGCCGTGCTTGGTAACGCAAGCTTGTGACCCAAGTGGGGGCATTAGGGTGATTGGACGTTGGGCTGACCCAATTGGCTAGGTTGTTGGTGGCTAAATTATGGCCTGCCTGTTCCAAGTTGGGAGTTGGGCTATGTGGTCCTAGCCAAAGCTTGGGCTTCATGGCCCCTAGAGTGGTGGGTAATGCGCCAGGCTGGCTCCACAGAGCAGCGACAACCACCCACTCTCGGCAGTGGAAGGATAACGGGCTGGTTGCCATCTCCGGCCCATTACAGTCAAATGGTTTGGCCACGATTGAACAATCACTTTTTTGCAATCTTTTTTCAGCACAGAAAAAGTTAAGCTTACCTTTTCATTTATGTCCCCAATGTCGCCGGAAACATAAAAAAAAACTTAATTTTTTTGGGACATTTTTTGAAAAGTTTAAAAGTTATGAGACGTTAAAAAATTATATCCGGAAAGTATATTTCTAAGTAGGAAAGAGAAATTGGGGAAAAAGTGTATTTTTATGGAAGAAAGGGAAATTGAGGGCGGAAAGTGCAGAAAGGAAAATTGTGGCGGAAAGTGCATTTCTATGGGATAAAGATAAATGGAGGTGGAAAGTGCATTTCTAAGAAAGGGAAAATTTCAAAACACGTCCTGTAACTTAGGACGATTACATTTTAAATCATTTAAGTTTTCACATTTTTAGAATACGTCCTAAGGTTTCCAATTTAAATCCTTTTAGTCCAATTTGCATTCTTTTTGTCGGAAAATTTATTTTTTTTTGCAAGAAACTGACACACGCGGCATGAACGTGTGTTTAAAATTGGAGCTTCCGACAAATTCGGCGATTGGGCAACAATCTTTTGATGACAAACCTTGTAATTATTGTTGCAAAATGGGGCAACAATAAACATTGAATTAAAAGAATGAAAAAAATAATCTCAGAATTAAAGAAAGGCAATTTTTTTTTTTGTTTTGGAAAAGACAAATTTATTAATTAAAAAGGTAACTATATATATTTTGTCAGGAAAAAGGTCAGTATATACAGATGGAGGGAAAATTGAAAAATTACTGGATCTACTTTTCCATATATATATATATATATAATTTCAACTTATAAAAAAATTAAGATATCCCACATCGAAAGAATACAAATTTCACAACTATGTTATATCCAGGAAAGAAGCACTGAGTCATTGCCGTGCTTGGTAACGCAAGCTTGTGACCCAAGTGGGTGCATTAGGGTGATTGGACGTTGGGCTGACCCAATTGGCTAGGTTGTTGGTGGCTAAATTCTGGCCTGCCTGTTCCAAGTTGGGAGTTGGGCTATGTGGTCCTAGCCAAAGCTTGGGCTTCATGGCCCCTAGAGTGGTGGGTAATGCGCCAGGCTGGCTCCACAGAGCAGCGACAACCACCCACTCTCGGCAGTGGAAGGATAACGGGCTGGTTGCCATCTCCGGCCCATTACAGTCAAATGGTTTGGCCACGATTGAACAATCACTTTTTTGCAATCTTTTTTCAGCACAGAAAAAGTTAAGCTTACTTTTTCATTTATGTCCCCAATGTCGCCGGAAACATAAAAAAAAACTTAATTTTTTTGGGACATTTTTTGAAAAGTTTAAAAGTTATGAGACGTTAAAAAATTATATCCGGAAAGTATATTTCTAAGTAGGAAAGAGAAATTGGGGAAAAAGTGTATTTCTATGGAAGAAAGGGAAATTGAGGGCGGAAAGTGCAGAAAGGAAAATTGTGGCGGAAAGTGCATTTCTATGGGATAAAGATAAATGGAGGTGGAAAGTGCATTTCTAAGAAAGGGAAAATTTCAAAACACGTCCTGTAACTTAGGACGATTACATTTTAAATCATTTAAGTTTTCACATTTTTAGAATACGTCCTAAGGTTTCCAATTTAAATCCTTTTAGTCCAATTTGCATTCTTTTTGTCGGAAAATTAATTTTTTTTTTGCAAGAAACTGACACACGCGGCATGTACGTGTGTTTAAAATTGGAGCTTCCGACAAATTCGGCGATTGGGCAACAATCTTTTGATGACAAACCTTGTAATTATTGTTGAAAAATGGGGCAACAATAAACATTGAATTAAAAGAATGAAAAAAATAATCTCAGAATTAAAGAAAGGCAATTTTTTTTTTTTGTTTTGGAAAAGACAAATTTATTAATTAAAAAGGTAACTATATATATTTTGACAGGAAAAAGGTCAGTATATACAGATGGAGGGAAAATTGAGAAATTACTGGATCTACTTTTCCATATATATATATATAATTTCAACTTATAAAAAAATTAAGATATCCCACATCGAAAGAATACAAATTTCACAACTATGTTATATCCAGGAAAGAGGCACTGAGTCATTGCCGTGCTTGGTAACGCAAGCTTGTGACCCAAGTGGGGGCATTAGGGTGATTGGACGTTGGGCTGACCCAATTGGCTAGGTTGTTGGTGGCTAAATTATGGCCTGCCTGTTCCAAGTTGGGAGTTGGGCTATGTGGTCCTAGCCAAAGCTTGGGCTTCATGGCCCCTAGAGTGGTGGGTAATGCGCCAGGCTGGCTCCACAGAGCAGCGACAACCACCCACTCTCGGCAGTGGAAGGATAACGGGCTGGTTGCCATCTCCGGCCCATTACAGTCAAATGGTTTGGCCACGATTGAACAATCACTTTTTTGCAATCTTTTTTCAGCACAGAAAAAGTTAAGCTTACCTTTTCATTTATGTCCCCAATGTCGCCGGAAACATAAAAAAAAACTTAATTTTTTTGGGACATTTTTTGAAAAGTTTAAAAGTTATGAGACGTTAAAAAATTATATCCGGAAAGTATATTTCTAAGTAGGAAAGAGAAATTGGGGAAAAAGTGTATTTTTATGGAAGAAAGGGAAATTGAGGGCGGAAAGTGCAGAAAGGAAAATTGTGGCGGAAAGTGCATTTCTATGGGATAAAGATAAATGGAGGTGGAAAGTGCATTTCTAAGAAAGGGAAAATTTCAAAACACGTCCTGTAACTTAGGACGATTACATTTTAAATCATTTAAGTTTTCACATTTTTAGAATACGTCCTAAGGTTTCCAATTTAAATCCTTTTAGTCCAATTTGCATTCTTTTTGTCGGAAAATTTATTTTTTTTTGCAAGAAACTGACACACGCGGCATGAACGTGTGTTTAAAATTGGAGCTTCCGACAAATTCGGCGATTGGGCAACAATCTTTTGATGACAAACCTTGTAATTATTGTTGCAAAATGGGGCAACAATAAACATTGAATTAAAAGAATGAAAAAAATAATCTCAGAATTAAAGAAAGGCAATTTTTTTTTTTGTTTTGGAAAAGACAAATTTATTAATTAAAAAGGTAACTATATATATTTTGTCAGGAAAAAGGTCAGTATATACAGATGGAGGGAAAATTGAAAAATTACTGGATCTACTTTTCCATATATATATATATATAATTTCAACTTATAAAAAAATTAAGATATCCCACATCGAAAGAATACAAATTTCACAACTATGTTATATCCAGGAAAGAAGCACTGAGTCATTGCCGTGCTTGGTAACGCAAGCTTGTGACCCAAGTGGGTGCATTAGGGTGATTGGACGTTGGGCTGACCCAATTGGCTAGGTTGTTGGTGGCTAAATTCTGGCCTGCCTGTTCCAAGTTGGGAGTTGGGCTATGTGGTCCTAGCCAAAGCTTGGGCTTCATTGCCCCTAGAGTGGTGGGTAATGCGCCAGGCTGGCTCCATAGAGCAGCGACAACCACCCACTCTCGGCAGTGGAAGGATAACGGGCTGGTTGCCATCTCCGGCCCATTACAGTCAAATGGTTTGGCCACGATTGAACAATCACTTTTTTGCAATCTTTTTTCAGCACAGAAAAAGTTAAGCTTACCTTTTCATTTATGTCCCCAATGTCGCCGGAAACATAAAAAAAAACTTAATTTTTTTGGGACATTTTTTGAAAAGTTTAAAAGTTATGAGACGTTAAAAAATTATATCCGGAAAGTATATTTCTAAGTAGGAAAGAGAAATTGGGGAAAAAGTGTATTTCTATGGAAGAAAGGGAAATTGAGGGCGGAAAGTGCAGAAAGGAAAATTGTGGCGGAAAGTGCATTTCTATGGGATAAAGATAAATGGAGGTGGAAAGTGCATTTCTAAGAAAGGGAAAACTTCAAAACACGTCCTGTAACTTAGGACGATTACATTTTAAATCATTTAAGTTTTCACATTTTTAGAATACGTCCTAAGGTTTCCAATTTAAATCCTTTTAGTCCAATTTGCATTCTTTTTGTCGAAAAATTAATTTTTTTTGCAAGAAACTGACACACGCGGCATGAACGTGTGTTTAAAATTGGAGCTTCCGACAAATTCGGCGATTGGGCAACAATCTTTTGATGACAAACATTGTAATTATTGTTGCAAAATGGGGCAACAATAAACATTGAATTAAAAGAATGAAAAAAATAATCTCAGAATTAAAGAAAGGCAATTTTTTTTTTTTGTTTTGGAAAAGACAAATTTATTAATTAAAAAGGTAACTATATATATTTTGACAGGAAAAAGGTCAATATATACAGATGGAGGGAAAATTGAGAAATTACTGGATCTACTTTTCCATATATATATATATAATTTCAACTTATAAAAAAATTAAGATATCCCACATCGAAAGAATACAAATTTCACAACTATGTTATATCCAGGAAAGAGGCACTGAGTCATTGCCGTGCTTGGTAACGCAAGCTTGTGAACCAAGTGGGGGCATTAGGGTGATTGGACGTTGGGCTGACCCAATTGGCTAGGTTGTTGGTGGCTAAATTCTGGCCTGCCAGTTCCAAGTTGGGAGTTGGGCTATGTGGTCCTAGCTAAAGCTTGGGCTTCATGGCCCCTAGAGTGGTGGGTAATGCGCCAGGCTGGCTCCAAAGAGCAGCGACAACCACCCACTCTCGGCAGTGGAAGGATAACGGGCTGGTTGCCATCTCCGGCCCATTACAGTCAAATGGTTTGGCCACGATTGAACAATCACTTTTTTGCAATCTTTTTTCAGCACAGAAAAAGTTAAGCTTACCTTTTCATTTATGTCCCCAATGTCGCCGGAAACATAAAAAAAAACTTAATTTTTTTGGGACATTTTTTGAAAAGTTTAAAAGTTATGAGACGTTAAAAAATTATACCCGGAAAGTATATTTCTAAGTAGGAAAGAGAAATTGGGGAAAAAGTGTATTTTTATGGAAGAAAGGGAAATTGAGGGCGGAAAGTGCAGAAAGGAAAATTGTGGCGGAAAGTGCATTTCTATGGGATAAAGATAAATGGAGGTGGAAAGTGCATTTCTAAGAAAGGGAAAATTTCAAAACACGTCCTGTAACTTAGGACGATTACATTTTAAATCATTTAAGTTTTCACATTTTTAGAATACGTCCTAAGGTTTCCAATTTAAATCCTTTTAGTCCAATTTGCATTCTTTTTGTCGGAAAATTTATTTTTTTTTGCAAGAAACTGACACACGCAGCATGAACGTGTGTTTAAAATTGGAGCTTCCGACAAATTCGGCGATTGGGCAACAATCTTTTGATGACAAACCTTGTAATTATTGTTGCAAAATGGGGCAACAATAAACAATGAATTAAAAGAATGAAAAAAATAATCTCAGAATTAAAGAAAGGCAATTTTTTTATTTTGTTTTGGAAAAGACAAATTTATTAATTAAAAAGGTAACTATATATATTTTGTCAGGAAAAAGGTCAGTATATACAGATGGAGGGAAAATTGAAAAATTACTGGATCTACTTTTCCATATATATATATATATAATTTCAACTTATAAAAAAATTAAGATATCCCACATCGAAAGAATACAAATTTCACAACTATGTTATATCCAGGAAAGAAGCACTGAGTCATTGCCGTGCTTGGTAACGCAAGCTTGTGACCCAAGTGGGTGCATTAGGGTGATTGGACGTTGGGCTGACCCAATTGGCTAGGTTGTTGGTGGCTAAATTCTGGCCTGCCTGTTCCAAGTTGGGAGTTGGGCTATGTGGTCCTAGCCAAAGCTTGGGCTTCATTGCCCCTAGAGTGGTGGGTAATGCGCCAGGCTGGCTCCATAGAGCAGCGACAACCACCCACTCTCGGCAGTGGAAGGATAACGGGCTGGTTGCCATCTCCGGCCCATTACAGTCAAATGGTTTGGCCACGATTGAACAATCACTTTTTTGCAATCTTTTTTCAGCACAGAAAAAGTTAAGCTTACCTTTTCATTTATGTCCCCAATGTCGCCGGAAACATAAAAAAAAACTTAATTTTTTTGGGACATTTTTTGAAAAGTTTAAAAGTTATGAGACGTTAAAAAATTATATCCGGAAAGTATATTTCTAAGTAGGAAAGAGAAATTGGGGAAAAAGTGTATTTCTATGGAAGAAAGGGAAATTGAGGGCGGAAAGTGCAGAAAGGAAAATTGTGGCGGAAAGTGCATTTCTATGGGATAAAGATAAATGGAGGTGGAAAGTGCATTTCTAAGAAAGGGAAAACTTCAAAACACGTCCTGTAACTTAGGACGATTACATTTTAAATCATTTAAGTTTTCACATTTTTAGAATACGTCCTAAGGTTTCCAATTTAAATCCTTTTAGTCCAATTTGCATTCTTTTTGTCGAAAAATTAATTTTTTTTTTGCAAGAAACTGACACACGCGGCATGAACGTGTGTTTAAAATTGGAGCTTCCGACAAATTCGGCGATTGGGCAACAATCTTTTGATGACAAACATTGTAATTATTGTTGCAAAATGGGGCAACAATAAACATTGAATTAAAAGAATGAAAAAAATAATCTCAGAATTAAAGAAAGGCAATTTTTTTTTTTGTTTTGGAAAAGACAAATTTATTAATTAAAAAGGTAACTATATATATTTTGACAGGAAAAAGGTCAATATATACAGATGGAGGGAAAATTGAGAAATTACTGGATCTACTTTTCCATATATATATATATAATTTCAACTTATAAAAAAATTAAGATATCCCACATCGAAAGAATACAAATTTCACAACTATGTTATATCCAGGAAAGAGGCACTGAGTCATTGCCGTGCTTGGTAACGCAAGCTTGTGACCCAAGTGGGGGCATTAGGGTGATTGGACGTTGGGCTGACCCAATTGGCTAGGTTGTTGGTGGCTAAATTCTGGCCTGCCAGTTCCAAGTTGGGAGTTGGGCTATGTGGTCCTAGCTAAAGCTTGGGCTTCATGGCCCCTAGAGTGGTGGGTAATGCGCCAGGCTGGCTCCAAAGAGCAGCGACAACCACCCACTCTCGGCAGTGGAAGGATAACGGGCTGGTTGCCATCTCCGGCCCATTACAGTCAAATGGTTTGGCCACGATTGAACAATCACTTTTTTGCAATCTTTTTTCAGCACAGAAAAAGTTAAGCTTACCTTTTCATTTATGTCCCCAATGTCGCCGGAAACATAAAAAAAAACTTAATTTTTTTGGGACATTTTTTGAAAAGTTTAAAAGTTATGAGACGTTAAAAAATTATATCCGGAAAGTATATTTCTAAGTAGGAAAGAGAAATTGGGGAAAAAGTGTATTTTTATGGAAGAAAGGGAAATTGAGGGCGGAAAGTGCAGAAAGGAAAATTGTGGCGGAAAGTGCATTTCTATGGGATAAAGATAAATGGAGGTGGAAAGTGCATTTCTAAGAAAGGGAAAATTTCAAAACACGTCCTGTAACTTAGGACGATTACATTTTAAATCATTTAAGTTTTCACATTTTTAGAATACGTCCTAAGGTTTCCAATTTAAATCCTTTTAGTCCAATTTGCATTCTTTTTGTCGGAAAATTTATTTTTTTTTGCAAGAAACTGACACACGCGGCATGAACGTGTGTTTAAAATTGGAGCTTCCGACAAATTCGGCGATTGGGCAACAATCTTTTGATGACAAACCTTGTAATTATTGTTGCAAAATGGGGCAACAATAAACATTGAATTAAAAGAATGAAAAAAATAATCTCAGAATTAAAGAAAGGCAATTTTTTTATTTTGTTTTGGAAAAGACAAATTTATTAATTAAAAAGGTAACTATATATATTTTGTCAGGAAAAAGGTCAGTATATACAGATGGAGGGAAAATTGAAAAATTACTGGATCTACTTTTCCATATATATATATATATAATTTCAACTTATAAAAAAATTAAGATATCCCACATCGAAAGAATACAAATTTCACAACTATGTTATATCCAGGAAAGAAGCACTGAGTCATTGCCGTGCTTGGTAACGCAAGCTTGTGACCCAAGTGGGTGCATTAGGGTGATTGGACGTTGGGCTGACCCAATTGGCTAGGTTGTTGGTGGCTAAATTCTGGCCTGCCTGTTCCAAGTTGGGAGTTGGGCTATGTGGTCCTAGCCAAAGCTTGGGCTTCATTGCCCCTAGAGTGGTGGGTAATGCGCCAGGCTGGCTCCATAGAGCAGCGACAACCACCCACTCTCGGCAGTGGAAGGATAACGGGCTGGTTGCCATCTCCGGCCCATTACAGTCAAATGGTTTGGCCACGATTGAACAATCACTTTTTTGCAATCTTTTTTCAGCACAGAAAAAGTTAAGCTTACCTTTTCATTTATGTCCCCAATGTCGCCGGAAACATAAAAAAAAACTTAATTTTTTTGGGACATTTTTTGAAAAGTTTAAAAGTTATGAGACGTTAAAAAATTATATCCGGAAAGTATATTTCTAAGTAGGAAAGAGAAATTGGGGAAAAAGTGTATTTCTATGGAAGAAAGGGAAATTGAGGGCGGAAAGTGCAGAAAGGAAAATTGTGGCGGAAAGTGCATTTCTATGGGATAAAGATAAATGGAGGTGGAAAGTGCATTTCTAAGAAAGGGAAAACTTCAAAACACGTCCTGTAACTTAGGACGATTACATTTTAAATCATTTAAGTTTTCACATTTTTAGAATACGTCCTAAGGTTTCCAATTTAAATCCTTTTAGTCCAATTTGCATTCTTTTTGTCGAAAAATTAATTTTTTTTTTGCAAGAAACTGACACACGCGGCATGAACGTGTGTTTAAAATTGGAGCTTCCGACAAATTCGGCGATTGGGCAACAATCTTTTGATGACAAACATTGTAATTATTGTTGCAAAATGGGGCAACAATAAACATTGAATTAAAAGAATGAAAAAAATAATCTCAGAATTAAAGAAAGGCAATTTTTTTTTTTTGTTTTGGAAAAGACAAATTTATTAATTAAAAAGGTAACTATATATATTTTGACAGGAAAAAGGTCAATATATACAGATGGAGGGAAAATTGAGAAATTACTGGATCTACTTTTCCATATATATATATATAATTTCAACTTATAAAAAAATTAAGATATCCCACATCGAAAGAATACAAATTTCACAACTATGTTATATCCAGGAAAGAGGCACTGAGTCATTGCCGTGCTTGGTAACGCAAGCTTGTGACCCAAGTGGGGGCATTAGGGTGATTGGACGTTGGGCTGACCCAATTGGCTAGGTTGTTGGTGGCTAAATTCTGGCCTGCCTGTTCCAAGTTGGGAGTTGGGCTATGTGGTCCTAGCCAAAGCTTGGGCTTCATTGCCCCTAGAGTGGTGGGTAATGCGCCAGGCTGGCTCCATAGAGCAGCGACAACCACCCACTCTCGGCAGTGGAAGGATAACGGGCTGGTTGCCATCTCCGGCCCATTACAGTCAAATGGTTTGGCCACGATTGAACAATCACTTTTTTGCAATCTTTTTTCAGCACAGAAAAAGTTAAGCTTACCTTTTCATTTATGTCCCCAATGTCGCCGGAAACATAAAAAAAAACTTAATTTTTTTGGGACATTTTTTGAAAAGTTTAAAAGTTATGAGACGTTAAAAAATTATATCCGGAAAGTATATTTCTAAGTAGGAAAGAGAAATTGGGGAAAAAGTGTATTTCTATGGAAGAAAGGGAAATTGAGGGCGGAAAGTGCAGAAAGGAAAATTGTGGCGGAAAGTGCATTTCTATGGGATAAAGATAAATGGAGGTGGAAAGTGCATTTCTAAGAAAGGGAAAACTTCAAAACACGTCCTGTAACTTAGGACGATTACATTTTAAATCATTTAAGTTTTCACATTTTTAGAATACGTCCTAAGGTTTCCAATTTAAATCCTTTTAGTCCAATTTGCATTCTTTTTGTCGAAAAATTAATTTTTTTTTTGCAAGAAACTGACACACGCGGCATGAACGTGTGTTTAAAATTGGAGCTTCCGACAAATTCGGCGATTGGGCAACAATCTTTTGATGACAAACATTGTAATTATTGTTGCAAAATGGGGCAACAATAAACATTGAATTAAAAGAATGAAAAAAATAATCTCAGAATTAAAGAAAGGCAATTTTTTTTTTTTTGTTTTGGAAAAGACAAATTTATTAATTAAAAAGGTAACTATATATATTTTGACAGGAAAAAGGTCAATATATACAGATGGAGGGAAAATTGAGAAATTACTGGATCTACTTTTCCATATATATATATATAATTTCAACTTATAAAAAAATTAAGATATCCCACATCGAAAGAATACAAATTTCACAACTATGTTATATCCAGGAAAGAGGCACTGAGTCATTGCCGTGCTTGGTAACGCAAGCTTGTGACCCAAGTGGGGGCATTAGGGTGATTGGACGTTGGGCTGACCCAATTGGCTAGGTTGTTGGTGGCTAAATTCTGGCCTGCCAGTTCCAAGTTGGGAGTTGGGCTATGTGGTCCTAGCTAAAGCTTGGGCTTCATGGCCCCTAGAGTGGTGGGTAATGCGCCAGGCTGGCTCCAAAGAGCAGCGACAACCACCCACTCTCGGCAGTGGAAGGATAACGGGCTGGTTGCCATCTCCGGCCCATTACAGTCAAATGGTTTGGCCACGATTGAACAATCACTTTTTTGCAATCTTTTTTCAGCACAGAAAAAGTTAAGCTTACCTTTTCATTTATGTCCCCAATGTCGCCGGAAACATAAAAAAAAACTTAATTTTTTTGGGACATTTTTTGAAAAGTTTAAAAGTTATGAGACGTTAAAAAATTATATCCGGAAAGTATATTTCTAAGTAGGAAAGAGAAATTGGGGAAAAAGTGTATTTTTATGGAAGAAAGGGAAATTGAGGGCGGAAAGTGCAGAAAGGAAAATTGTGGCGGAAAGTGCATTTCTATGGGATAAAGATAAATGGAGGTGGAAAGTGCATTTCTAAGAAAGGGAAAATTTCAAAACACGTCCTGTAACTTAGGACGATTACATTTTAAATCATTTAAGTTTTCACATTTTTAGAATACGTCCTAAGGTTTCCAATTTAAATCCTTTTAGTCCAATTTGCATTCTTTTTGTCGGAAAATTTTTTTTTTTTTGCAAGAAACTGACACACGCGGCATGAACGTGTGTTTAAAATTGGAGCTTCCGACAAATTCGGCGATTGGGCAACAATCTTTTGATGACAAACCTTGTAATTATTGTTGCAAAATGGGGCAACAATAAACATTGAATTAAAAGAATGAAAAAAATAATCTCAGAATTAAAGAAAGGCAATTTTTTTATTTTGTTTTGGAAAAGACAAATTTATTAATTAAAAAGGTAACTATATATATTTTGTCAGGAAAAAGGTCAGTATATACAGATGGAGGGAAAATTGAAAAATTACTGGATCTACTTTTCCATATATATATATATATAATTTCAACTTATAAAAAAATTAAGATATCCCACATCGAAAGAATACAAATTTCACAACTATGTTATATCCAGGAAAGAAGCACTGAGTCATTGCCGTGCTTGGTAACGCAAGCTTGTGACCCAAGTGGGTGCATTAGGGTGATTGGACGTTGGGCTGACCCAATTGGCTAGGTTGTTGGTGGCTAAATTCTGGCCTGCCTGTTCCAAGTTGGGAGTTGGGCTATGTGGTCCTAGCCAAAGCTTGGGCTTCATTGCCCCTAGAGTGGTGGGTAATGCGCCAGGCTGGCTCCATAGAGCAGCGACAACCACCCACTCTCGGCAGTGGAAGGATAACGGGCTGGTTGCCATCTCCGGCCCATTACAGTCAAATGGTTTGGCCACGATTGAACAATCACTTTTTTGCAATCTTTTTTCAGCACAGAAAAAGTTAAGCTTACCTTTTCATTTATGTCCCCAATGTCGCCGGAAACATAAAAAAAAACTTAATTTTTTTGGGACATTTTTTGAAAAGTTTAAAAGTTATGAGACGTTAAAAAATTATATCCGGAAAGTATATTTCTAAGTAGGAAAGAGAAATTGGGGAAAAAGTGTATTTCTATGGAAGAAAGGGAAATTGAGGGCGGAAAGTGCAGAAAGGAAAATTGTGGCGGAAAGTGCATTTCTATGGGATAAAGATAAATGGAGGTGGAAAGTGCATTTCTAAGAAAGGGAAAACTTCAAAACACGTCCTGTAACTTAGGACGATTACATTTTAAATCATTTAAGTTTTCACATTTTTAGAATACGTCCTAAGGTTTCCAATTTAAATCCTTTTAGTCCAATTTGCATTCTTTTTGTCGAAAAATTAATTTTTTTTTTGCAAGAAACTGACACACGCGGCATGAACGTGTGTTTAAAATTGGAGCTTCCGACAAATTCGGCGATTGGGCAACAATCTTTTGATGACAAACATTGTAATTATTGTTGCAAAATGGGGCAACAATAAACATTGAATTAAAAGAATGAAAAAAATAATCTCAGAATTAAAGAAAGGCAATTTTTTTTTTTTGTTTTGGAAAAGACAAATTTATTAATTAAAAAGGTAACTATATATATTTTGACAGGAAAAAGGTCAATATATACAGATGGAGGGAAAATTGAGAAATTACTGGATCTACTTTTCCATATATATATATATATAATTTCAACTTATAAAAAAATTAAGATATCCCACATCGAAAGAATACAAATTTCACAACTATGTTATATCCAGGAAAGAGGCACTGAGTCATTGCCGTGCTTGGTAACGCAAGCTTGTGACCCAAGTGGGGGCATTAGGGTGATTGGACGTTGGGCTGACCCAATTGGCTAGGTTGTTGGTGGCTAAATTCTGGCCTGCCAGTTCCAAGTTGGGAGTTGGGCTATGTGGTCCTAGCTAAAGCTTGGGCTTCATGGCCCCTAGAGTGGTGGGTAATGCGCCAGGCTGGCTCCAAAGAGCAGCGACAACCACCCACTCTCGGCAGTGGAAGGATAACGGGCTGGTTGCCATCTCCGGCCCATTACAGTCAAATGGTTTGGCCACGATTGAACAATCACTTTTTTGCAATCTTTTTTCAGCACAGAAAAAGTTAAGCTTACCTTTTCATTTATGTCCCCAATGTCGCCGGAAACATAAAAAAAAAACTTAATTTTTTTGGGACATTTTTTGAAAAGTTTAAAAGTTATGAGACGTTAAAAAATTATATCCGGAAAGTATATTTCTAAGTAGGAAAGAGAAATTGGGGAAAAAGTGTATTTTTATGGAAGAAAGGGAAATTGAGGGCGGAAAGTGCAGAAAGGAAAATTGTGGCGGAAAGTGCATTTCTATGGGATAAAGATAAATGGAGGTGGAAAGTGCATTTCTAAGAAAGGGAAAATTTCAAAACACGTCCTGTAACTTAGGACGATTACATTTTAAATCATGTAAGTTTTCACATTTTTAGAATACGTCCTAAGGTTTCCAATTTAAATCCTTTTAGTCCAATTTGCATTCTTTTTGTCGGAAAATTTATTTTTTTTTGCAAGAAACTGACACACGCGGCATGAACGTGTGTTTAAAATTGGAGCTTCCGACAAATTCGGCGATTGGGCAACAATCTTTTGATGACAAACCTTGTAATTATTGTTGCAAAATGGGGCAACAATAAACATTGTATTAAAAGAATGAAAAAAATAATCTCAGAATTAAAGAAAGGCAATTTTTTTTTTTTTGTTTTGGAAAAGACAAATTTATTAATTAAAAAGGTAACTATATATATTTTGTCAGGAAAAAGGTCAGTATATACAGATGGAGGGAAAATTGAAAAATTACTGGATCTACTTTTCCATATATATATATATATATATATATAATTTCAACTTATAAAAAAATTAAGATATCCCACATCGAAAGAATACAAATTTCATAACTATGTTATATCCAGGAAAGAAGCACTGAGTCATTGCCATGCTTGGTAACGCAAGCTTGTGACCCAAGTGGGTGCATTAGGGTGATTGGACGTTGGGCTGACCCAATTGGCTAGTTGGTGGCTAAATTCTGGCCTGCCTGTTCCAAGTTGGGAGTTGGGCTATGTGGTCCTAGCCAAAGCTTGGGCTTCATTGCCCCTAGAGTGGTGGGTAATGCGCCAGGCTGGCTCCATAGAGCAGCGACAACCACCCACTCTCGGCAGTGGAAGGATAACGGGCTGGTTGCCATCTCCGGCCCATTACAGTCAAATGGTTTGGCCACGATTGAACAATCACTTTTTTGCAATCTTTTTTCAGCACAGAAAAAGTTAAGCTTACCTTTTCATTTATGTCCCCAATGTCGCCGGAAACATAAAAAAAAAACTTAATTTTTTTGGGACATTTTTTGAAAAGTTTAAAAGTTATGAGACGTTAAAAAATTATATCCGGAAAGTATATTTCTAAGTAGGAAAGAGAAATTGGGGAAAAAGTGTATTTTTATGGAAGAAAGGGAAATTGAGGGCGGAAAGTGCAGAAAGGAAAATTGTGGCGGAAAGTGCATTTCTATGGGATAAAGATAAATGGAGGTGGAAAGTGCATTTCTAAGAAAGGGAAAATTTCAAAACACGTCCTGTAACTTAGGACGATTACATTTTAAATCATTTAAGTTTTCACATTTTTAGAATACGTCCTAAGGTTTCCAATTTAAATCCTTTTAGTCCAATTTGCATTCTTTTTGTCGGAAATTTTTTTTTTTTTGCAAGAAACTGACACACGCGGCATGAACGTGTGTTTAAAATTGGAGCTTCCGACAAATTCGGCGATTGGGCAACAATCTTTTGATGACAAACCTTGTAATTATTGTTGCAAAATGGGGCAACAATAAACATTGAATTAAAAGAATGAAAAAAATAATCTCAGAATTAAAGAAAGGCAATTTTTTTTTTTTGTTTTGGAAAAGACAAATTTATTAATTAAAAAGGTAACTATATATATTTTGTCAGGAAAAAGGTCAGTATATACAGATGGAGGGAAAATTGAAAAATTACTGGATCTACTTTTCCATATATATATATATATATAATTTCAACTTATAAAAAAATTAAGATATCCCACATCGAAAGAATACAAATTTCACAACTATGTTATATCCAGGAAAGAAGCACTGAGTCATTGCCGTGCTTGGTAACGCAAGCTTGTGACCCAAGTGGGTGCATTAGGGTGATTGGACGTTGGGCTGACCCAATTGGCTAGGTTGTTGGTGGCTAAATTCTGGCCTGCCTGTTCCAAGTTGGGAGTTGGGCTATGTGGTCCTAGCCAAAGCTTGGGCTTCATTGCCCCTAGAGTGGTGGGTAATGCGCCAGGCTGGCTCCATAGAGCAGCGACAACCACCCACTCTCGGCAGTGGAAGGATAACGGGCTGGTTGCCATCTCCGGCCCATTACAGTCAAATGGTTTGGCCACGATTTAACAATCACTTTTTTGCAATCTTTTTTCAGCACAGAAAAAGTTAAGCTTACCTTTTCATTTATGTCCCCAATGTCGCCGGAAACATAAAAAAAAACTTAATTTTTTTGGGACATTTTTTGAAAAGTTTAAAAGTTATGAGACGTTAAAAAATTATATCCGGAAAGTATATTTCTAAGTAGGAAAGAGAAATTGGGGAAAAAGTGTATTTCTATGGAAGAAAGGGAAATTGAGGGCGGAAAGTGCAGAAAGGAAAATTGTGGCGGAAAGTGCATTTCTATGGGATAAAGATAAATGGAGGTGGAAAGTGCATTTCTAAGAAAGGGAAAACTTCAAAACACGTCCTGTAACTTAGGACGATTACATTTTAAATCATTTAAGTTTTCACATTTTTAGAATACGTCCTAAGGTTTCCAATTTAAATCCTTTTAGTCCAATTTGCATTCTTTTTGTCGAAAAATTAATTTTTTTTTTGCAAGAAACTGACACACGCGGCATGAACGTGTGTTTAAAATTGGAGCTTCCGACAAATTCGGCGATTGGGCAACAATCTTTTGATGACAAACATTGTAATTATTGTTGCAAAATGGGGCAACAATAAACATTGAATTAAAAGAATGAAAAAAATAATCTCAGAATTAAAGAAAGGCAATTTTTTTTTTTTTTGTTTTGGAAAAGACAAATTTATTAATTAAAAAGGTAACTATATATATTTTGACAGGAAAAAGGTCAATATATACAGATGGAGGGAAAATTGAGAAATTACTGGATCTACTTTTCCATATATATATATATAATTTCAACTTATAAAAAAATTAAGATATCCCACATCGAAAGAATACAAATTTCACAACTATGTTATATCCAGGAAAGAGGCACTGAGTCATTGCCGTGCTTGGTAACGCAAGCTTGTGACCCAAGTGGGGGCATTAGGGTGATTGGACGTTGGGCTGACCCAATTGGCTAGGTTGTTGGTGGCTAAATTCTGGCCTGCCAGTTCCAAGTTGGGAGTTGGGCTATGTGGTCCTAGCTAAAGCTTGGGCTTCATGGCCCCTAGAGTGGTGGGTAATGCGCCAGGCTGGCTCCAAAGAGCAGCGACAACCACCCACTCTCGGCAGTGGAAGGATAACGGGCTGGTTGCCATCTCCGGCCCATTACAGTCAAATGGTTTGGCCACGATTGAACAATCACTTTTTTGCAATCTTTTTTCAGCACAGAAAAAGTTAAGCTTACCTTTTCATTTATGTCCCCAATGTCGCCGGAAACATAAAAAAAAACTTAATTTTTTTGGGACATTTTTTGAAAAGTTTAAAAGTTATGAGACGTTAAAAAATTATATCCGGAAAGTATATTTCTAAGTAGGAAAGAGAAATTGGGGAAAAAGTGTATTTCTATGGAAGAAAGGGAAATTGAGGGCGGAAAGTGCAGAAAGGAAAATTGTGGCGGAAAGTGCATTTCTATGGGATAAAGATAAATGGAGGTGGAAAGTGCATTTCTAAGAAAGGGAAAACTTCAAAACACGTCCTGTAACTTAGGACGATTACATTTTAAATCATTTAAGTTTTCACATTTTTAGAATACGTCCTAAGGTTTCCAATTTAAATCCTTTTAGTCCAATTTGCATTCTTTTTGTCGAAAAATTAATTTTTTTTTTGCAAGAAACTGACACACGCGGCATGAACGTGTGTTTAAAATTGGAGCTTCCGACAAATTCGGCGATTGGGCAACAATCTTTTGATGACAAACATTGTAATTATTGTTGCAAAATGGGGCAACAATAAACATTGAATTAAAAGAATGAAAAAAATAATCTCAGAATTAAAGAAAGGCAATTTTTTTTTTTTTTGTTTTGGAAAAGACAAATTTATTAATTAAAAAGGTAACTATATATATTTTGACAGGAAAAAGGTCAATATATACAGATGGAGGGAAAATTGAGAAATTACTGGATCTACTTTTCCATATATATATATATAATTTCAACTTATAAAAAAATTAAGATATCCCACATCGAAAGAATACAAATTTCACAACTATGTTATATCCAGGAAAGAGGCACTGAGTCATTGCCGTGCTTGGTAACGCAAGCTTGTGACCCAAGTGGGGGCATTAGGGTGATTGGACGTTGGGCTGACCCAATTGGCTAGGTTGTTGGTGGCTAAATTCTGGCCTGCCAGTTCCAAGTTGGGAGTTGGGCTATGTGGTCCTAGCTAAAGCTTGGGCTTCATGGCCCCTAGAGTGGTGGGTAATGCGCCAGGCTGGCTCCAAAGAGCAGCGACAACCACCCACTCTCGGCAGTGGAAGGATAACGGGCTGGTTGCCATCTCCGGCCCATTACAGTCAAATGGTTTGGCCACGATTGAACAATCACTTTTTTGCAATCTTTTTTCAGCACAGAAAAAGTTAAGCTTACCTTTTCATTTATGTCCCCAATGTCGCCGGAAACATAAAAAAAAACTTAATTTTTTTGGGACATTTTTTGAAAAGTTTAAAAGTTATGAGACGTTAAAAAATTATATCCGGAAAGTATATTTCTAAGTAGGAAAGAGAAATTGGGGAAAAAGTGTATTTCTATGGAAGAAAGGGAAATTGAGGGCGGAAAGTGCATTTCTATGGGATAAAGATAAATGGAGGTGGAAAGTGCATTTCTAAGAAAGGGAAAACTTCAAAACACGTCCTGTAACTTAGGACGATTACATTTTAAATCATTTATGTTTTCACATTTTTAGAATACGTCCTAAGGTTTCCAATTTAAATCCTTTTAGTCCAATTTGCATTCTTTTTGTCGAAAAATTAATTTTTTTTTTGCAAGAAACTGACACACGCGGCATGAACGTGTGTTTAAAATTGGAGCTTCCGACAAATTCGGCGATTGGGCAACAATCTTTTGATGACAAACATTGTAATTATTGTTGCAAAATGGGGCAACAATAAACATTGAATTAAAAGAATGAAAAAAATAATCTCAGAATTAAAGAAAGGCAATTTTTTTTTTTTGTTTTGGAAAAGACAAATTTATTAATTAAAAATGTAACTATATATATTTTGACAGGAAAAAGGTCAATATATACAGATGGAGGGAAAATTGAGAAATTACTGGATCTACTTTTCCATATATATATATATAATTTCAACTTATATAAAAATTAAGATATCCCACATCGAAAGAATACAAATTTCACAACTATGTTATATCCAGGAAAGAGGCACTGAGTCATTGCCGTGCTTGGTAACGCAAGCTTGTGACCCAAGTGGGGGCATTAGGGTGATTGGACGTTGGGCTGACCCAATTGGCTAGGTTGTTGGTGGCTAAATTCTGGCCTGCCAGTTCCAAGTTGGGAGTTGGGCTATGTGGTCCTAGCTAAAGCTTGGGCTTCATGGCCCCTAGAGTGGTGGGTAATGCGCCAGGCTGGCTCCAAAGAGCAGCGACAACCACCCACTCTCGGCAGTGGAAGGATAACGGGCTGGTTGCCATCTCCGGCCCATTACAGTCAAATGGTTTGGCCACGATTGAACAATCACTTTTTTGCAATCTTTTTTCAGCACAGAAAAAGTTAAGCTTACCTTTTCATTTATGTCCCCAATGTCGCCGGAAACATAAAAAAAAACTTAATTTTTTTGGGACATTTTTTGAAAAGTTTAAAAGTTATGAGACGTTAAAAAATTATATCCGGAAAGTATATTTCTAAGTAGGAAAGAGAAATTGGGGAAAAAGTGTATTTCTATGGAAGAAAGGGAAATTGAGGGCGGAAAGTGCAGAAAGGAAAATTGTGGCGGAAAGTGCATTTCTATGGGATAAAGATAAATGGAGGTGGAAAGTGCATTTCTAAGAAAGGGAAAACTTCAAAACACGTCCTGTAACTTAGGACGATTACATTTTAAATCATTTAAGTTTTCACATTTTTAGAATACGTCCTAAGGTTTCCAATTTAAATCCTTTTAGTCCAATTTGCATTCTTTTTGTCGAAAAATTAATTTTTTTTTTGCAAGAAACTGACACACGCGGCATGAACGTGTGTTTAAAATTGGAGCTTCCGACAAATTCGGCGATTGGGCAACAATCTTTTGATGACAAACCTTGTAATTATTGTTGAAAATGGGGCAACAATAAACATTGAATTAAAAGAATGAAAAAAATAATCTCAGAATTAAAGAAAGGCAATTTTTTTTTTTTTTTTTTTTGGAAAAGACAAATTTATTAATTAAAAAGGTAACTATATATATTTTGATAGGAAAAAGGTCAGTATATACAGATGGAGGGAAAATTGAGAAATTACTGGATCTACTTTTCCATTTATATATATATAATTTCAACTTATAAAAAAATTAAGATATCCCACATCGAAAGAATACAAATTTCACAACTATGTTATATCCAGGAAAGAGGCACTGAGTCATTGCCGTGCTTGGTAACGCAAGCTTGTGACCCAAGTGGGGGCATTAGGGTGATTGGACGTTGGGCTGACCCAATTGGCTAGATTGTTTGTGGCTAAATTCTGGCCTGCCTGTTCCAAGTTGGGAGTTGGGCTATGTGGTCCTAGCCAAAGCTTGGGCTTCATGGCCCCTAGAGTGGTGGGTAATGCGCCAGGCTGGCTCCACAGAGCAGCGACAACCACCCACTCTCGGCAGTGGAAGGATAACGGGCTGGTTGCCATCTCCGGCCCATTACAGTCAAATGGTTTGGCCACGATTGAACAATCACTTTTTTGCAATCTTTTTTCAGCACAGAAAAAGTTAAGCTTACTTTTTCATTTATGTCCCCAATGTCGCCGGAAACATAAAAAAAAACTTAATTTTTTTGGGACATTTTTTGAAAAGTTTAAAAGTTATGAGACGTTAAAAAATTATATCCGGAAAGTATATTTCTAAGTAGGAAAGAGAAATTGGGGAAAAAGTGTATTTCTATGGAAGAAAGGGAAATTGAGGGCGGAAAGTGCAGAAAGGAAAATTGTGGCGGAAAGTGCATTTCTATGGGATAAAGATAAATGGAGGTGGAAAGTGCATTTCTAAGAAAGGGAAAACTTCAAAACACGTCCTGTAACTTAGGACGATTACATTTTAAATCATTTAAGTTTTCACATTTTTAGAATACGTCCTAAGGTTTCCAATTTAAATCCTTTTAGTCCAATTTGCATTCTTTTTGTCGAAAAATTAATTTTTTTTTTGCAAGAAACTGACACACGCGGCATGAACGTGTGTTTAAAATTGGAGCTTCCGACAAATTCGGCGATTGGGCAACAATCTTTTGATGACAAACATTGTAATTATTGTTGCAAAATGGGGCAACAATAAACATTGAATTAAAAGAATGAAAAAAATAATCTCAGAATTAAAGAAAGGCAATTTTTTTTTTTTTGTTTTGGAAAAGACAAATTTATTAATTAAAAAGGTAACTATATATATTTTGACAGGAAAAAGGTCAATATATACAGATGGAGGGAAAATTGAGAAATTACTGGATCTACTTTTCCATATATATATATATAATTTCAACTTATAAAAAAATTAAGATATCCCACATCGAAAGAATACAAATTTCACAACTATGTTATATCCAGGAAAGAGGTACTGAGTCATTGCCGTGCTTGGTAACGCAAGCTTGTGACCCAAGTGGGGGCATTAGGGTGATTGGACGTTGGGCTGACCCAATTGGCTAGGTTGTTGGTGGCTAAATTCTGGCCTGCCAGTTCCAAGTTGGGAGTTGGGCTATGTGGTCCTAGCTAAAGCTTGGGCTTCATGGCCCCTAGAGTGGTGGGTAATGCGCCAGGCTGGCTCCAAAGAGCAGCGACAACCACCCACTCTCGGCAGTGGTAGGATAACGGGCTGGTTGCCATCTCCGGCCCATTACAGTCAAATGGTTTGGCCACGATTGAACAATCACTTTTTTGCAATCTTTTTTCAGCACAGAAAAAGTTAAGCTTACCTTTTCATTTATGTCCCCAATGTCGCCGGAAACATAAAAAAAAACTTAATTTTTTTGGGACATTTTTTGAAAAGTTTAAAAGTTATGAGACGTTAAAAAATTATATCCGGAAAGTATATTTCTAAGTAGGAAAGAGAAATTGGGGAAAAAGTGTATTTTTATGGAAGAAAGGGAAATTGAGGGCGGAAAGTGCAGAAAGGAAAATTGTGGCGGAAAGTGCATTTCTATGGGATAAAGATAAATGGAGGTGGAAAGTGCATTTCTAAGAAAGGGAAAATTTCAAAACACGTCCTGTAACTTAGGACGATTACATTTTAAATCATTTAAGTTTTCACATTTTTAGAATACGTCCTAAGGTTTCCAATTTAAATCCTTTTAGTCCAATTTGCATTCTTTTTGTCGGAAAATTTATTTTTTTTTGCAAGAAACTGACACACGCGGCATGAACGTGTGTTTAAAATTGGAGCTTCCGACAAATTCGGCGATTGGGCAACAATCTTTTGATGACAAACCTTGTAATTATTGTTGCAAAATGGGGCAACAATAAATATTGAATTAAAAGAATGAAAAAAATAATCTCAGAATTAAAGAAAGGCAATTTTTTTGTTTTTGTTTTGGAAAAGACAAATTTATTAATTAAAAAGGTAACTATATATATTTTGTCAGGAAAAAGGTCAGTATATACAGATGGAGGGAAAATTGAAAAATTACTGGATCTACTTTTCCATATATATATATATAATTTCAACTTATAAAAAAATTAAGATATCCCACATCGAAAGAATACAAATTTCACAACTATGTTATATCCAGGAAAGAGGCACTGAGTCATTGCCGTGCTTGGTAACGCAAGCTTGTGACCCAAGTGGGGGCATTAGGGTGATTGGACGTTGGGCTGACCCAATTGGCTAGGTTGTTGGTGGCTAAATTCTGGCCTGCCCGTTTCAAGCTGGGAGTTGGGCTATGTGGTCCGAGCGAAAGCTTGGGCTTCATGGCCCCTAGAGTGGTGGGTAATGCGCCAGGCTGGCTCCACAGAGCAGCGACAACCACCCACTCTCAGCAGTGGAAGGATAACGGGCTGGTTGCCTTTTTCTGCCTTTTTCCAGGAGATAGAAGTCTGCTATACTCATCCAAGATCACATCAGGTATTACCCCATTCTTGTCCATTCTCCTCTCTTGCTTTGGTTCGATTTCTGCTATTTCTTTTTAACTTACAATCTGTAGTTTTTGTTAATCCTTGGACTACTCAGGCTGTAAGAAAATACAATCTGTTGTTTTTGTTGACGTTTTTATTCATGTGGCAATTATAATTGGACGTTTATGTTTATGTTGCACTATTTATATTGATAATTCAATAAACTAATAAATATTAAAAAATTAGAAATTAATTAAAAAATTGTTTAGTTATTTTAAAAGAATTAAATAATTTATAAACAACTTTTAAATATAAATACCAAAATATATAAAATTTGAATTATTTTATATTTATATTTAAATGTAAAATATAAATTATTTAATTACTTTAAAATAACTAAAAGTTGTTTAATTAATATCTGAATTTTTAATATTTTCTTGCCAGTTTAATGAATTATTAATACAAATAATGCCACATAAACATAAAAGTTTAATCAACATTGCTACATGCATGTACAAAAAAGGTCAAACAACATGTAGCACGAGCCTTGACCAAGTTATTCAATGCGTATTACAACATGTCAAACAACATGTTATTCATTTTCAAAATATATATTTAGGTTGGTGTTTGTTTTTAAAAAAGTTTATTAAATGCGTATTACTTATAAAAAATTACATTCGAGTACATGTTTTTAAATAATTACATTTTCACCTTCCGTCCGTTAGTCAACTAACGGCAAGATCAAATGTTATAGTAAAACAAAACTAAGTGACGAGTTTTGATACTTACTAAAAGTGGGTAACCAAGTTTTATAAAAGGTAAAACCTAGTGACAAAAAAAGATATTTTCCATTTGAGATATTTAATAAAGTATGCATAGAGAAAAATATATATAAAAAAAACAACAATTCGATAATTTGAAATTGTCGTCCATTATGCATGAATTAATTTCAATGGCCAAAAGCGGAAACATTTATTGAAAACCGTGTAAAAAACTCTACTTTAAAAGGTTGCAGAAGAAGTAGTTGGAGAGGTAGTGGTCGGGACTTTGGTCGTGTACGAAGTAGTTGGAGCGGTGGTGGGCAGGACTTTGGTGGAAATAGGGAAGTAGAGAATGATATTTAGGACGAAGTGTTAAAAGCTAAGAGGCAAAAGTTGGAAGAAAGTACAGTCTAGGATGAGATAAAGGTAATTAATAAAGAATGGCATTGCAGATGTAAATTGGAATCAACGTCTCTCAATACCCGAGAACAACCCAACATCATAAGTATCGATGGTCTATAAATATCAACTTCGATCAAATAATTATCACTATTATGTTTAGTTTGTATACATACTTTCTGTTTTAGCTACTAAAGAATGATGTACAAGTATTAGACCAATAGTGAAATCTCAGTTAAATTACATTCTTTATCAACCCTAAAATTAAATCTCATCGATCGATTGAATTGAATTTCTTATCCTGATTAATTTTTTTCAAGTAGACAACCTACCTACCAATTTCAAACTCTTTCTTATTTCTCCTACTCCAAAGATATGCATTACATTCTTCAAACAGAGAAAAACCATTTCCATTTTCTACGATCATTAGATGTCTTACCCTTTAATGCTTGGAAAAGATGAAAATATTTTCTCTTGTTTGAAGAAGTTGATGCATATCTATGAAGTACGACGATTAGGAAATAACTAGAAAATATCACGTAAGTTGGCTTCTTGAAGAAAATTGAATAAGATTAGGAATTCAATCAATGAGATTTAATTGTAAGATTGATAAAATAATTTAACTATGATTTATTAATTTAGTAGTCTAAACCGAAAATAGGTATACAAATTACACATCATAATGATACATTAATTATTTGATCCACGTTGATATTTATTGACCATCATCTATGATTTTGGGGATTTTTGGGCACTGAAAAAGGTTAATTACAACACACACGTCTGCAATATCATTCATTATTGATTACCTTTGTCTCATCCGAGAGTGTCCTTTCTTCCAACTTCTGCCTCCTATCCTTTTAAACTTGGTCCTCAATAGCATCCTTTGCTTCCCAATTTTCCACCAAAGTCCCGCCCACCACTACTCCAACTGCTTCTTACATGACCAAAAAGTCCGGTCCACCACCTTTCCAACTACTTATTCCGCAACCTGCTGATGTGGGTGGATCCAAAATTGGAACTTGGGGGAGGGTAAACTGAAACACATTTTTTTGGCATGTGCACAAACTTTTGTGAAAAAAAATTATTAATTGAATTCTTGTAAATGTACTACTACTAAATTAGAATTTAATTCAATTAAATAGATTCTATCACGACACAAACTTTTTATAATCCCAAATTTTGGATTAAGAAAAGATATGTATTATTGTGAACCAAGTGGAATCAACAAAGACATATATATAAATATATATGAATATAAGAAACCGAACCCGAAAAAGCTGCAGATCAAAAACAAAGTTTGTGAACAGGCTAGAACATTAAAAAAAAGGGTTCAGTTTTAGTTGGTAGAAAAGAGCTTACTCTAGTTTGGGAGAAGTAACAAGCTGGCAGGAAGATGTCTCGATCGATATATCCGATCGATCTCGATCTGATCATCCCTGTACAGTACCATTACATGAAATTAATTAGGGAAACCCAATCAAATTATAGGTTAAAAAACAATGTGAATTCTACCTAATTTGCTGCTGATTTGATTTAATTTGCTCTCAACAGATCTTTTTTTTATTGAGAGAACAAGATATATAACAAAAGATTACAGAATTGAAAATCCGAGAAAAAGAAGCTAGAGAGGTTCACTTATCAGCTGAAATTCAGATCCCAGAATCGAATGGAAAAGAAATTGGGCCAAAATGAGGATACGGCTGCTATAGATTTGAGGGTATATGTTACTCCTTTTATAGGTGTTGTACTAGGGTTTCTTGCCCCCAAAATGGATCCTTCCAGAACATATATATTTCGGTCTGCCTTGTTTCTTGCGCTTTTTCCACACGCATGTATTAATTTAATTTGACTATGCCAATACCGCAGTAGAATTCCTACATCTTTAATTTCTGTTAAAGAGGAATTCAACTGATATTTTTAGTACTAGGAGCCTACTTTTTCCGGAGATCTAGAGATAATTTTTAAGTACTAACAGATTTATTCGAGCTTCAGCATACTTGATACGTACGTAAATTAGTCGAGGTGCAAACCAACCCAAAGCTACGTCTTATGACAGAAGAGACCAGAGCTAACTTAGGTCGTCACCGAAAATTCAACGCATAAAAATCAATGAACGGACAAATGAAATACCAATCTACCTATTGACACAATAAGAATTAATTCAACAAATGTCTATTAATTAAATTGGTTGAGTTGTCAAGATTTTATTTTTTTGTTTAAAGTATCATGAGAATATGCAAGTCAAGTCATAATTGTGAATTTTGTGGCATCAAAAAATCTAGAGTGAAACATAAATCATCTATTATAAGATTAAAGTATATAGAAAACCTATTATAAGATAAACACATAATGATTAGTACTAATTCTATGGTTTCCTTTCATATAATTACTCAATCCTATGCGTATAACAATTTGTTTATAAGAGTAAACTAGGATTCACATAAGCAAAGAGCAAACCAAAAATCTATATAGAACCATTATAAAAAAATTACAATTAAAGAATCATTTGAATTAATAAATTAAGAAACTAAGCGTATACCCGGCCGTTACAATTTTTGGTTAATTAGAAATTAATATTTTAATTATTTATAATTATTTAAAAAAAAAAACTGATCCTAATAACTACTCTACATTTACCCACAATTAAAACTCTATTATGGTGAGGAATTGAACGATTGCCTCACACAAAATCTTGATTATTTTAAACTCTCTCAAAACATTTTCATCTTCCAACCGATCATCTTCTATATACGGATTTTTGGGAACTACCTTTGATTCATCTTCATTGTGTCCCTACGTACATTGTGTCCTCACCATTGTTGCTACAGAGGTAATTATTTGTCCACACTGTGTCGCTATGTATATAAATGCACTATGCAGTAGACATTTGCTGTAAACTAGAAAGTGGTTTATTTAGGGTGAGGATATCATTCTGGAAAAGACTTTCAATGAGATGCGAGCTAAAGTATGGAGCCTCTTTTCCCTATCGCATTATGGTGTAAACTCATATTCGTTTCAGGATTGGTGTTATAACCCCCGTTTATGTTGTAAGAAAATCTGAGTAACAGCCTTGAATATGTCTTGGCTTGTTTCTCTGCACACTATCATTGTAACTTTGTTCTGATCTCGTCGAGTACGTACCTCTGGTACTCGTTAATAAACTCATTTTTTCGCTCAAAAAAAAGAAAGTGGTTTATTTAAGAATGGTGTGATTTAAGTAAACTATAATTTTTGAAACATGAACCCACGTCAGTGAAGTGGAATATTATGATTTCTTGCCTTTTAATTATTATTCTGAGTATAATAGTATGTATGTATGTATATGTGTGTGTGTTGGAAGATCCTCCGTGACAGACTCCCCACTCGGATGAATCTCAAAAGGAGAAAAGTCCTTGGTGACGGTGATGATGATACCAACTGCAGATTGTGCAGTCATGCCGAGGAAAGCATTCATCGTCTTTTCTTTGACAACATGTTCTCTCATCAAGTATGGTCACGGTGCTACGCTTGGTTAGCTGCCCCATGCCGAGGAAAAACGCTCACCAATCCCAATTGTGCTTGATCTTGACTCTTTGACGAACACAATGTCAAATGTCTCGCTCAAAAAAAAAAAAAACTCAAAATAAACTGAGATTTACGTTTTAATTCATTGGTTCATAATTGATTCAGACTTTGTTTTTTAATCAACGGATTTTAATGATTATTTCCTTTTGCTTCATTTCAGATTTGATTTTGCTTCAGTTTAATCGCCGGGTTTCATGGCGACATTTCATCGATTGGATAAACCTTGTTGAGTTTCTGCTGATTTCCGATTTGAAAATGCTTTAGTTTTCGTTTGTCCAGCACAGCGTTTTCTATTTCAGATTCGATCAAGGTCCTTACGATCGATAATGGTATGATTCAGTTTGACTATAAATTTGACACTAAACATAGAAAATATCAATTTAAAACTTACAAATTTCAAGACCTCGTTTGGCATCTTATAGTTTATTCTTACAAATTTAGAAACTATCAATTTAGAACTTATAAATTTACTTATTAATAAGGAAAATTGCACTTTTGGTCCCGTAAGAATCTGGCCAAAGCACTTTTTGTCCTTATTCAACCACTTTTGGTCCAAAACTAATTTTCCACCAGTTTTAAAGGATGTAAGTGCATGTATGTCACGCGCTCATTAAGTATTTCACGATTTGGATCAGTATTTTAAGGACCAATTTTGAATTACGGGACCGAAAGTGCATGCTTTTGCTAGATTATTACCAAACCAAAAGTGTAATTTTCCCTTAATATTAATATAAATAACTACTTATTATTCTTACATTCTTTATTTAAAACATGGAAGATGTGAAACATGGTCTTAAAATTAGTGAGAAATTAACTAATAGAGCTCCCAGTGCCTCAAAACCAATTCAGTTGTATTTCCCAAGATTTTCTCGTTGACAGGTATTTATTTGTTCATTGAAGTCATATAAAAATATTTATCATATATATTATATATACACATTGTGTTTCTTTTCATAGTCCGAATGGCTTAAATTTAATACTAGTATACACGTCTCTCTGAGTTTTCATATGTAGCACCACGAATGAGAATGTGGGTAGCACGAGAGAAGCGGCTATCATGATTCAGTCGAGGCTGAAAAGAAGCAGATCTCATAGATAAAAGCCACTAATTGTTACTCATCTTTTAGACGTCAAGACAGACAAGATCGATCATAGAAGAATTAAAAATGAAAACTTGGTGCATGTTTTCTTTGAATGATCAGAATGCTGTAAATTACTCATTGTTAAGGGCTGATCTCAAATTGTAATTTCTGCGGAATCCGCACATACGCTAGACTTGTAACCTTGTATTTTTTATTAACACTGGTACTCCATTTATAAAATATATTTTTCAGATTTAAATTTTTTTTATTCAACTAGAAATCTGATCAGTTGAACCCTTCAAACTGTATTTAAATTTTCGATCAGACCGATTTTTTATTTTATTTTTGGAAAAGAAAAATTTATTAATATATATTTTGACAGGAAAAGGTCAATATAGATGGAGGGGAAATTGGGAAATTACTTGATCTACTTTTCCATATATAATTTCAACTTATATAAAAAAAAAAAAGATAATATCCCACATCGAAAGAAAAGAAATTTCACAGCTATGTTATATATAGGAAAAAGGCACTTAGTCATTGCCGTGCTTGGTAACGCAAGCTTGTGACCCAAGTGGGGGCATTAGGGTGATTGGATGTTGGGCTGACCCAATTGACTGGGTTGTTGGTGGCTAAATTCTGGCCCCAAGCTGGGAGTTGGCCTGCCCGACGTCCAAATTTTAACTAACTTTTCCATCTCCGGTCCATAATTTATAAAAAATGTCATTCAGACACCTAGCTTCTTAAATAAGGACAAGCATGCATATGGAAATAAGAATCTCACCTTCCTTATTTCGTTTGCATTATGATTTTTAATTCCACACGTACACACATAATTTGCAAAGAATTTAGGATTTTTTGAGATGATTTTAATTTAGGTTCAATTTGCTCCGTTTTCGTGTAATTGTGATGATTTACGTGCGCGTTGCTGAAATGTAGTTCATGATTATTTGTTATTGGTTTGGTCAAGGGATAATGCAGATCTTATTTTGCATATGTATACGTATTTTTGCATAATCACATTCTAATATGAAGACACCGTACTATTTTTTCTGCATTATTCATTTTATTATGCAGTTTTAGATTTCATTGTTCTGCATTATTCATTTTATTATGCAGTTTTAGATTTCATTGTTTTGCATTATTCATTTTATTATGCAGTTTTAGATTTCATTGTTTTGCATTATTCATTTTATTATGCAGTTTTAGATTTCATTGTTTTGCATTATTCATTTAATTAATTTCTCCATATTAATTCCGAATTTTATGTATTAAGGGCATTTTATGTGCCATTTTGTCCTTATTCTGAAACTATTTTGAATCATGTCTTTATTTAAAAAAACACTAGGTGAAATGACCTTTTATGTGAAATCCCCATATTTAAAATGTACTACATGTATATGCAATTTTTTTTTTTTTTTTTTTGAGTTATACATGTATATGCAATTGATCATAGAAAAGGTACAAGATGCTATTTAAAACAAAAGTCTCTTTATGAAAAAGCCAGCTTCAAATTTCGCTGTTCATATATATGATATGAGTTAATTAAACAAAGAAGAAAATGTTAATGTCCATGCTGAAATTCCAGTATTAGGCAAGCCCCTTCTTCTCTCTGTCTTTTTGCTATTCCGTTGTCATTATAAGGCTGTTGTTACCCACATTTAAAACCCCCAGCTCACCAGAAGAAGATCCGAGAAAGAAGAACAAGAAGAAGAAGAAAAATTTCCCGCCGTTGCTGCAAGATTTCACGGGTATTTCAAGAAAACAATGCATGTCAATATATGATCTTGCTGTGAAAGAATTCCGTCTCATCTAAAAGTCCGAACTTGTAGAGAGGGTAGGAATTAATTCTTGTATATTAATTCCTAACACTCCCCCTCACTCGTGGGCCGGATTAACACCTCTTACCCTTTTTGGGGAGGAGGCCCATCGAGTGGACAATTTAAATGGGTGGGGTGCTTTCAACAGGAATCGAACCTAGGTCGTTTGCCCGGTTTGCTCTGATACCATGAAAGAATTCCGTCTCATCTAAAAGTTCGAACTTGTAGATGAGACGGAATTCTTTCATTCTTTCATGGTATCAGAGCAAATCGGGCAAACGACCTGGGTTCGATTCCTGTTGAAAGCACTCCACCCATTAAATTGTCCACTCGATGGGCCTCCTCCCCAAAAAGGGTAAGAGGTGTTAATCCGGCCCACGAGTGAGGGGGGTGTTAGGAATTAATATACAAGAATTAATTCTCACCCTCTCTACAAGTTCGGACTTTTAGATGAGACGGAATTCTTTCATGCTGTTTTCTTCTTCTTTTTCTATTGCAAGTATGAAATGATATATAGCGTTCATAATTTCTAGATTTTGAATTTGATGGAAAATTGGGATTAAAATCAAATCTACCCCATAAGATTTTACCTTTGTAGAAATAGTCCCACAATTTATTTTACTTTACCAATTTAGTTCCACATGTATTCAAATTATATCATTTTAGTCCCAAATCACCGAAAAAACATTAAAACGACATTGTGCTTGGTTATTCCAGCACATGCTAAAAAAATTGATATAAATTATGATTTTCAATCAATGTTTGTGGGGTTAACATTTTACAAATTAAAGATTAAAATAGAGTTAATGCAGCTTTTGCACAGTTGTAGTCAATATTAATTTCAAATCATTGAATTGTTTTCTTGATTTTTAGCTCTATACATCCTTGACAGATCGAATATCTAAAATATTGTATATTAATTAATTCCTTGTTAAATTTAGAGCTTGGAGATGGATTTAACTGAGGCTACAGTGGAGTTGTTGAAGAGAATTAAGGAACTCGATCCTCAAAATGCTTGCAAGGTTGTTGGTCATGTGTTGCTACTAAATCCAGGAGTTCTTGAGATGATACGATTGACCCACGCCCCTACTCGTGTACTTCAAAGCTTGATTACTGAAGTCGTGGGCAAGCTTGGCTCATCTCAAGAATCCATTAGTTGTTTCAAATCTTCCACCGGAATTCCCCACCCCTTTCGAGGCATCTTCTAGTGGTATGCAACACAATCAGCTGTCTGATGTTTTAAATGGACCATTTCACCCTGAACATGATCAGTTAGGATATCTTAAGCATATTGGGATGGAACTGGTTAAGCTTTTGAGGTGTAGAGGAGGCCTCCCCGTTTCTATCTCTTCTATACCGAAACTTTACTATGATAAATACGCAACCTTATTTCCGTTGAAGCATAGAAACGAAGGAGAGCTCGTTTGCTGGATGAAACAAGTTGTTGCTCAAATGGAAAAAACGTCCATTCTCATGGTTAACAGGTTGGTTATATAATTGTTCATTTTTCAGCTTGCTCAAGTATATATTATAAATGAATTATTATTGATATTTATATATGTGTTAGACCACGTGAGGGGGAGTCTATAGTCTTGGCGGAAGACTTCAATAAACCTAATGATGGTGGACATAGAGTGGAGTTACTAAAAGTTTATATGAGTTTTCGTCCGGAGTCCAGATTTACTGAGGAAGATGTTCGCAACTATTTCGAGTAAGGAAATCTGTATGAGGAGATCAATCATATAACATTATAAAATATATTCAATTCCTTTAATGTATATACGTACGTTGCAGAAATTTTGGACCGGTTCGAGAAATTAATATTCCTTACCAAGAGCAGAGGACGTTTGGGTATGTGACTTTCGATTATCCAGAAACAGCTGCTCTTGTCCTCGCAAAAAATAATCCTCATTACATTTTGGGATCACAAGTAACGGTGAAACCTTGTCGCCTTAGGCTTCCTTGACAGGTATTTATTAATTTGTTCATTAAACGAATATAACCAATACAAATATTTATCATACATGCACATTGTGTGTTTCTTTTCATAGTCCGAATTATAATGGCTTAAATTTGTTACTTACACATCTCTCTGTGTTTTCATATGTAGCACCACGAATGATGGGTAGCACCAGAGAATTAAGCAGCTATCATGATTCTGTCAAGGATGAAAATAAGCAGATCTCATTCATAGATAAAAGCCACTAATTGTTACTCGGTTTTTAGCTCTTCCTTGTTCTTGTTGCTAACAATTTTTCTGAAACAAGAATTGATTTTTGAACCAGAAAGATGAACTTTTTAAGATGGTTTTCAATAAATGTTTGTAGGGTTAACAATTTACCAAGATTAATGGGCATATTGGTCGAGTAATTTTTAATCATAGAATTATATAAGATATCCCACATCGAAAGAATACAAATTTCACAGCTATGTTCTTAGTATTTTACAGATTTTATTGAGTTTATTCTGCTTTTATTTTTCTAATTTAAAAAATAAGTAAAGAAACTGTGCTTACAGTATTTTAGGGTGTGAGTAGTATTGCTCTTTTAGAATTAAATGATATTTTTTTATGCTTTAGTACTTTTTACATTTAAATATTTTATTTTGTTTTTCAATTTTTTAATTTTTTAAGGGATTATATTACTTTTAGTCCATTAACTTTACCTATTTTTGAATTTGGACCAAATAATTTCGAAATTTTGATTTTAGTCATTCATCTTTAAAAATAATTTAGTCCATTGACTGTCGGTAGCAAGTCACCAAACCGGTCAAGGCTTATGTGACTTATTATTGACGTTTTTATTCATGTGGCAATTCTGATTGGACTTTTATGTTTGTGTGGCATTATTTATATTTCTAATTCATTAAACTAATTAATATAAAAAAATTAGAAATTAATTAAAAAAATTGTTTAGTTATTTTAAAAGAATTAAAAATAGTTTATAAATTACTTTTAAATATAAAATACCAAAAAATATAAAAGTTTGAATTATTTTATATTTAAATGTAATATATAAATTATTTAATTATTTTAAAATAACTAAAAGTTTTTTAATTAATATCTGAATTTTTAATATTTTCTTACCAGTTTAATGAATTATTGAATTAAAAGAATGAAAAAAATAATCTCAGAATTAAAGAAAGGCAATATTTTTTTTTTGTTTTGGAAAAGACAAATTTATTAATTAAAAAGGTAACTATATATATTTTGACAGGAAAAAGGTCAGTATATACAGATGGAGGGAAAATTGAGAAATTACTGGATCTACTTTTCCATATATATATATATAATTTCAACTTATAAAAAAATTAAGATATCCCACATCGAAAGAATACAAATTTCACAACTATGTTATATCCAGGAAAGAGGCACTGATTCATTGCCGTGCTTGGTAACGCAAGCTTATGACCCAAGTGGGGGCATTAGGGTGATTGGACGTTGGGCTGACCCAATTGGCTAGGTTGTTGGTGGCTAAATTCTGGCCTGCCTGTTCCAAGTTGGGAGTTGGGCTATGTGGTCCTAGCCAAAGCTTGGGCTTCATGGCCCCTAGAGTGGTGGGTAATGCGCCAGGCTGGCTCCACAGAGCAGCGACAACCACCCACTCTCGGCAGTGGAAGGATAACGGGCTGGTTGCCATCTCCGGCCCATTACAGTCAAATGGTTTGGCCACGATTGAACAATAACTTTTTTGCAATCTTTTTTCAGCACAGAGAAAGTTAAGCTTACTTTTTCATTTATGTCCCCAATGTCGCCGGAAACATAAAAAAAAACTTAATTTTTTTGGGACATTTTTTAAAAAGTTTAAAAGTTATGAGACGTTAAAAAATTATATCAGGAAAGTATATTTCTAAGTAGGAAAGAGAAATTGGGGAAAAAGTGTATTTCTATGGAAGAAAGGGAAATTGAGGGCGGAAAGTGCAGAAAGGAAAATTGTGGCGGAAAGTGCATTTCTATGGGATAAAGATAAATGGAGGTGGAAAGTGCATTTCTAAGAAAGGGAAAATTTCAAAACACGTCCTGTAACTTAGGACGATTACATTTTAAATCATTTAAGTTTTCACATTTTTAGAATACGTCCTAAGGTTTCCAATTTAAATCCTTTTAGTCCAATTTGCATTCTTTTTGTCGGAAAATTAATTTTTTTTTTTGCAAGAAACTGACACACGCGGCATGAACGTGTGTTTAAAATTGAAGCTTCCGACAAATTCGGCGATTGGGCAACAATCTTTTGATGACAAACCTTGTAATTATTGTTGCAAAATGGGGCAACAATAAACATTGAATTAAAAGAATGAAAAAAATAATCTCAGAATTAAAGAAAGGCAATTTTTTTTTTTTTGTTTTGGAAAAGACAAATTTATTAATTAAAAAGGTAACTATATATATTTTGACAGGAAAAAGGTCAGTATATACAGATGGAGGGAAAATTGAGAAATTACTGGATCTACTTTTCCATATATATATATATAATTTCAACTTATAAAAAAATTAAGATATCCCACATCGAAAGAATACAAATTTCACAACTATGTTATATCCAGGAAAGAGGCACTGATTCATTGCCGTGCTTGGTAACGCAAGCTTGTGACCCAAGTGGGGGCATTAGGGTGATTGGACGTTGGGCTGACCCAATTGGCTAGGTTGTTGGTGGCTAAATTCTGGCCTGCCTGTTCCAAGTTGGGAGTTGGGCTATGTGGTCCTAGCCAAAGCTTGGGCTTCATGGCCCCTAGAGTGGTGGGTAATGCGCCAGGCTGGCTCCACAGAGCAGCGACAACCACCCACTCTCGGCAGTGGAAGGATAACGGGCTGGTTGCCATCTCCGGCCCATTACAGTCAAATGGTTTGGCCACAATTGATCAATCACGTTTTTGCAATCTTTTTTCAGCACAGAAAAAGTTAAGCTTACTTTTTCATTTATGTCCCCAATGTCGCCGGAAACATAAAAAAAAACTTAATTTTTTTGGGACATTTTTTGAAAAGTTTAAAAGTTATGAGACGTTAAAAAATTATATCAGGAAAGTATATTTCTAAGTAGGAAAGATAAATTGGGGAAAAAGTGTATTTCTATGGAAGAAAGGGAAATTGAGGGCGGAAAGTGCAGAAAGGAAAATTGTGGCGGAAAGTGCATTTCTATGGGATAAAGATAAATGGAGGTGGAAAGTGCATTTCTAAGAAAGGGAAAATTTCAAAATACGTCCTGTAACTTAGGACGATTACATTTTAAATCATTTAAGTTTTCACATTTTTAGAATACGTCCTAAGGTTTCCAATTTAAATCCTTTTAGTCCAATTTGCATTCCTTTTGTCGGAAAATTAATTTTTTTTTTGCAAGAAACTGACACACGCGGCATGAACGTGTGTTTAAAATTGGAGCTTCCGACAAATTCGGCGATTGGGCAACAATCTTTTGATGACAAACCTTGTAATTATTGTTGCAAAATGGGGCAACAATAAACATTGAATTAAAAGAATGAAAAAAAAAATCTCAGAATTAAAGAAAGGCAATTTTTTTTTTTTTTGTTTTGGAAAAGACAAATTTATTAATTAAAAAGGTAACTATATATATTTTGACAGGAAAAAGGTCAGTATATACAGATGGAGGGAAAATTGAGAAATTACTGGATCTACATTTCCATATATATATATATAATTTCAACTTATAAAAAAATTAAGATATCCCACATCGAAAGAATACAAATTTCACAACTATGTTATATCCAGGAAAGAGGCACTGATTCATTGCCGTGCTTGGTAACGCAAGCTTGTGACCCAAGTGGGGGCATTAGGGTGATTGGACGTTGGGCTGACCCAATTGGCTAGGTTGTTGGTGGCTAAATTCTGGCCTGCCTGTTCCAAGTTGGGAGTTGGGCTATGTGGTCCTAGCCAAAGCTTGGGCTTCATGGCCCCTAGAGTGCTGGGTAATGCGCCAGGCTGGCTCCACAGAGCAGCGACAACCACCCACTCTCGGCAGTGGAAGGATAACGGGCTGGTTGCCATCTCCGGCCCATTACAGTCAAATGGTTTGGCCACGATTGAACAATCACTTTTTTGCAATCTTTTTTCAGCACATAAAAAGTTAAGCTTACTTTTTCATTTATGTCCCCAATGTCGCCGGAAACATAAAAAAAAACTTAATTTTTTTGGGACATTTTTTGAAAAGTTTAAAAGTTATGAGACGTTAAAAAATTATATCAGGAAAGTATATTTCTAAGTAGGAAAGAGAAATTGGGGAAAAAGTGTATTTCTATGGAAGAAAGGGAAATTGAGGGCGGAAAGTGCAGAAAGGAAAATTGTGGCGGAAAGTGCATTTCTATGGGATAAAGATAAATGGAGGTGGAAAGTGCATTTCTAAGAAAGGGAAAATTTCAAAACACGTCTTGTAACTTAGGACGATTACATTTTAAATCATTTAAGTTTTCACATTTTTAGAATACGTCCTAAGGTTTCCAATTTAAATCCTTTTAGTCCAATTTGCATTCTTTTTGTCGGAAAATTAATTTTTTTTTTGCAAGAAACTGACACACGCGGCATGAACGTGTGTTTAAAATTGGAGCTTCCGACAAATTCGGCGATTGGGCAACAATCTTTTGATGACAAACCTTGTAATTATTGTTGCAAAATGGGGCAACAATAAACATTGAATTAAAAGAATGAAAAAAAAAAATCTCAGAATTAAAGAAAGGCAATTTTTTTTTTTTTGTTTTGGAAAAGACAAATTTATTAATTAAAAAGGTAACTATATATATTTTGACAGGAAAAAGGTCAGTATATACAGATGGAGGGAAAATTGAGAAATTACTGGATCTACTTTTCCATATATATATATATAATTTCAACTTATAAAAAAATTAAGATATCCCACATCGAAAGAATACAAATTTCACAACTATGTTATATCCAGGAAAGAGGCACTGATTCATTGCCGTGCTTGGTAACGCAAGCTTGTGACCCAAGTGGGGGCATTAGGGTGATTGGACGTTGGGCTGACCCAATTGGCTAGGTTGTTGGTGGCTAAATTCTGGCCTGCCTGTTCCAAGTTGGGAGTTGGGCTATGTGGTCCTAGCCAAAGCTTGGGCTTCATGGCCCCTAGAGTGGTGGGTAATGCGCCAGGCTGGCTCCACAGAGCAGCGACAACCACCCACTCTCGGCAGTGGAAGGATAACGGGCTGGTTGCCATCTCCGGCCCATTACAGTCAAATGGTTTGGCCACAATTGAACAATCACTTTTTTGCAATCTTTTTTCAGCACAGAAAAAGTTAAGCTTACTTTTTCATTTATGTCCCCAATGTCGCCGGAAACATAAAAAAAAACTTAATTTTTTTGGGACATTTTTTGAAAAGTTTAAAAGTTATGAGACGTTAAAAAATTATATCAGGAAAGTATATTTCTAAGTAGGAAAGAGAAATTGGGGAAAAAGTGTATTTCTATGGAAGAAAGGGAAATTGAGGGCGGAAAGTGCAGAAAGGAAAATTGTGGCGGAAAGTGCATTTCTATGGGATAAAGATAAATGGAGGTGGAAAGTGCATTTTTAAGAAAGGGAAAATTTCAAAACACGTCTTGTAACTTAGGACGATTACATTTTAAATCATTTAAGTTTTCACATTTTTAGAATACGTCCTAAGGTTTCCAATTTAAATCCTTTTAATCCAATTTGCATTCTTTTTGTCGGAAAATTAATTTTTTTTTTGCAAGAAACTGACACACGAGGCATGAACGTGTGTTTAAAATTGGAGCTTCCGACAAATTCGGCGATTGGGCAACAATCTTTTGATGACAAACCTTGTAATTATTGTTGCAAAATGGGGCAACAATAAACATTGAATTAAAAGAATGAAAAAAAAAATCTCAGAATTAAAGAAAGGCAATTTTTTTTTTTGTTTTGGAAAAGACAAATTTATTAATTAAAAAGGTAACTATATATATTTTGACAGGAAAAAGGTCAGTATATACAGATGGAGGGAAAATTGAGAAATTACTGGATCTACTTTTCCATATATATATATATAATTTCAACTTATAAAAAAATTAAGATATCCCACATCGAAAGAATACAAATTTCACAACTATGTTATATCCAGGAAAGAGGCACTGATTCATTGCCGTGCTTGGTAACGAAAGCTTGTGACCCAAGTGGGGGCATTAGGGTGATTGGACGTTGGGCTGACCCAATTGGCTAGGTTGTTGGTGGCTAAATTCTGGCCTGCCTGTTCCAAGTTGGGAGTTGGGCTATGTGGTCCTAGCCAAAGCTTGGGCTTCATGGCCCCTAGAGTGGTGGGTAATGCGCCAGGCTGGCTCCACAGAGCAGCGACAACCACCCACTCTCGGCAGTGGAAGGATAACGGGCTGGTTGCCATCTCCGGCCCATTACAGTCAAATGGTTTGGCCACGATTGAACAATCACTTTTTTGCAATCTTTTTTCAGCACAGAAAAAGTTAAGCTTACTTTTTCATTTATGTCCCCAATGTCGCCGGAAACATAAAAAAAAAACTTAATTTTTTTGGGACATTTTTTGAAAAGTTTAAAAGTTATGAGACGTTAAAAAATTATATCAGGAAAGTATATTTCTAAGTAGGAAAGAGAAATTGGGGAAAAAGTGTATTTCTATGGAAGAAAGGGAAATTGCGGGCGGAAAGTGCAGAAAGGAAAATTGTGGCGGAAAGTGCATTTCTATGGGATAAAGATAAATGGAGGTGGAAAGTGCATTTCTAAGAAAGGGAAAATTTCAAAACACGTCCTGTAACTTAGGACGATTACATTTTAAATCATTTAAGTTTTCACATTTTTAGAATACGTCCTAAGGTTTCCAATTTAAATCCTTTTAGTCCAATTTGCATTCTTTTTGTCGGAAAATTAATTTTTTTTTTTGCAAGAAACTGACACACGCGGCATGAACGTGTGTTTAAAATTGGAGCTTCCGACAAATTCGGCGATTGGGCAACAATCTTTTGATGACAAACCTTGTAATTATTGTTGCAAAATGGGGCAACAATAAACATCGAATTAAAAGAATGAAAAAAATAATCTCAGAATTAAAGAAAGGCAATTATTTTTTTTTTGTTTTGGAAAAGACAAATTTATTAATTAAAAAGGTAACTATATATATTTTGACAGGAAAAAGGTCAGTATATACAGATGGAGGGAAAATTGAGAAATTACTGGATCTACTTTTCCATATATATATATATAATTTCAACTTATATAAAAATTAAGATATCCCACATCGAAAGAATACAAATTTCACAACTATGTTATATCCAGGAAAGAGGCACTGAGTCATTGCCGTGCTTGGTAACGCAAGCTTGTGACCCAAGTGGGGGCATTAGGGTGATAGGACGTTGGGCTGACCCAATTGGCTAGGTTGTTGGTGGCTAAATTCTGGCCTGCCTGTTCCAAGTTGGGAGTTGGGCTATGTGGTCCTAGCCAAAGCTTGGGCTTCATGGCCCCTAGAGTGGTGGGTAATGCGCCAGGCTGGCTCCACAGAGCAGCGACAACCACCCACTCTCGGCAGTGGAAGGATAACGGGCTGGTTGCCATCTCCGGCCCATTACAGTCAAATGGTTTGGCCACGATTGAACAATCACTTTTTTGCAATCTTTTTTCAGCACAGAAAAAGTTAAGCTTACTTTTTCATTTATGTCCCCAATGTCGCCGGAAACATAAAAAAAAAACTTAATTTTTTTGGGACATTTTTTGAAAAGTTTAAAAGTTATGAGACGTTAAAAAATTATATCAGGAAAGTATATTTCTAAGTAGGAAAGAGAAATTGGGGAAAAAGTGTATTTCTATGGAAGAAAGGGAAATTGAGGGCGGAAAGTGCAGAAAGGAAAATTGTGGCGGAAAGTGCATTTCTATGGGATAAAGATAAATGGAGGTGGAAAGTGCATTTCTAAGAAAGGGAAAATTTCAAAACACGTCCTGTAACTTAGGACGATTACATTTTAAATCATTTAAGTTTTCACATTTTTAGAATACGTCCTAAGGTTTCCAATTTAAATCCTTTTAGTCCAATTTGCATTCTTTTTGTCGGAAAATTAATTTTTTTTTTTGCAAGAAACTGACACACGCGGCATGAACGTGTGTTTAAAATTGGAGCTTCCGACAAATTCGGCGATTGGGCAACAATCTTTTGATGACAAACCTTGTAATTATTGTTGCAAAATGGGGCAACAATAAACATTGAATTAAAAGAATGAAAAAAATAATCTCAGAATTAAAGAAAGGCAATTTTTTTTTTTTTTGTTTTGGAAAAGACAAATTTATTAATTAAAAAGGTAACTATATATATTTTGACAGGAAAAAGGTCAGTATATACAGATGGAGGGAAAATTGAGAAATTACTGGATCTACTTTTCCATATATATATATATAATTTCAACTTATATAAAAATTAAGATATCCCACATCGAAAGAATACAAATTTCACAACTATGTTATATCCAGGAAAGAGGCACTGAGTCATTGCCGTGCTTGGTAACGCAAGCTTGTGACCCAAGTGGGGGCATTAGGGTGATTGGACGTTGGGCTGACCCAATTGGCTAGGTTGTTGGAGGCTAAATTCTGGCTTGCCTGTTCCAAGTTGGGAGTTGGGCTATGTGGTCCTAGCCAAAGCTTGGGCTTCATGGCCCCTAGAGTGGTGGGTAATGCGCCAGGCTGGCTCCACAGAGCAGCGACAACCACCCACTCTCGGCAGTGGAAGGATAACGGGCTGGTTGCCATCTCCGGCCCATTACAGTCAAATGGTTTGGCCACGATTGAACAATCACTTTTTTGCAATCTTTTTTCAGCACAGAAAAAGTTAAGCTTACTTTTTCATTTATGTCCCCAATGTCGCCGGAAACATAAAAAAAAACTTAATTTTTTTGGGACATTTTTTGAAAAGTTTAAAAGTTATGAGACGTTAAAAAATTATGTCAGGAAAGTATATTTCTAAGTAGGAAAGAGAAATTGGGGAAAAAGTGTATTTCTATGGAAGAAAGGGAAATTGAGGGCGGAAAGTGCATTTCTATGGGAAAAAGATAAATGGAGGTGGAAAGTGCATTTCTAAGAAAGGGAAAATTTCAAAACACGTCCTGTAACTTAGGACGATTACATTTTAAATCATTTAAGTTTTCACATTTTTAGAATACGTCCTAAGGTTTCCAATTTAAATCCTTTTAGTCCAATTTGCATTCTTTTTGTCGGAATTTTTTTTTTTTTTTTTGCAAGAAACTGACACACGCGGCATGAACGTGTGTTTAAAATTGGAGCTTCCGACAAATTCGGCGATTGGGCAACAATCTTTTGATGACAAACCTTGTAATTATTGTTGAAAATGGGGCAACAATAAACATTGAATTAAAAGAATGAAAAAAATAATCTCAGAATTAAAGAAAGGCAATTTTTTTTTTTTTTTGTTTTGGAAAAGACAAATTTATTAATTAAAAAGGTAACTATATATATTTTGACAGGAAAAAGGTCAGTATATACAGATGGAGGGAAAATTGAGAAATTACTGGATCTACTTTTCCATATATATATATATATAATTTCAACTTATATAAAAATTAAGATATCCCACATCGAAAGAATACAAATTTCACAACTATGTTATATCCAGGAAAGAGGCACTGAGTCATTGCCGTGCTTGGTAACGCAAGCTTGTGACCCAAGTGGGGGCATTAGGGTGATTGGACGTTGGGCTGACCCAATTGGCTAGGTTGTTGGAGGCTAAATTCTGGCTTGCCTGTTCCAAGTTGGGAGTTGGGCTATGTGGTCCTAGCCAAAGCTTGGGCTTCATGGCCCCTAGAGTGGTGGGTAATGCGCCAGGCTGGCTCCACAGAGCAGCGACAACCACCCACTCTCGGCAGTGGAAGGATAACGGGCTGGTTGCCATCTCCGGCCCATTACAGTCAAATGGTTTGGCCACGATTGAACAATCACTTTTTTGCAATCTTTTTTCAGCACAGAAAAAGTTAAGCTTACTTTTTCATTTATGTCCTCAATGTCGCCGGAAACATAAAAAAAAACTTAATTTTTTTGGGACATTTTTTGAAAAGTTTAAAAGTTATGAGACGTTAAAAAATTATATCAGGAAAGTATATTTCTAAGTAGGAAAGAGAAATTGGGGAAAAAGTGTATTTCTATGGAAGAAAGGGAAATTGAGGGCGGAAAGTGCATTTCTATGGGAAAAAGATAAATGGAGGTGGAAAGTGCATTTCTAAGAAAGGGAAAATTTCAAAACACGTCCTGTAACTTTGGACGATTACATTTTAAATCATTTAAGTTTTCACATTTTTAGAATACGTCCTAAGGTTTCCAATTTAAATCCTTTTAGTCCAATTTGCATTCTTTTTGTCGGAATTTTTTTTTTTTTTTTTGCAAGAAACTGACACACGCGGCATGAACGTGTGTTTAAAATTGGAGCTTCCGACAAATTCGGCGATTGGGCAACAATCTTTTGATGACAAACCTTGTAATTATTGTTGAAAATGGGGCAACAATAAACATTGAATTAAAAGAATGAAAAAAATAATCTCAGAATTAAAGAAAGGCAATTTTTTTTTTTTTTTTTTTTGGAAAAGACAAATTTATTAATTAAAAAGGTAACTATATATATTTTGATAGGAAAAAGGTCAGTATATACAGATGGAGGGAAAATTGAGAAATTACTGGATCTACTTTTCCATTTATATATATATATATATAATTTCAACTTATAAAAAAATTAAGATATCCCACATCGAAAGAATACAAATTTCACAACTATGTTATATCCAGGAAAGAGGCACTGAGTCATTGCCGTGCTTGGTAACACAAGCTTGTGACCCAAGTGGGGGCATTAGGGTGATTGGACGTTGGGCTGACCCAATTGGCTAGATTGTTTGTGGCTAAATTCTGGCCTGCCTGTTCCAAGTTGGGAGTTGGGCTATGTGGTCCTAGCCAAAGATTGGGCTTCATGGCCCCTAGAGTGGTGGGTAATGCGCCAGGCTGGCTCCACAGAGCAGCGACAACCACCCACTCTCGGCAGTGGAAGGATAACGGGCTGGTTGCCATCTCCGGCCCATTACAGTCAAATGGTTTGGCCACGATTGAACAATCACTTTTTTGCAATCTTTTTTCAGCACAGAAAAAGTTAAGCTTACTTTTTCATTTATGTCCCCAATGTCGCCGGAAACATAAAAAAAAACTTAATTTTTTTGGGACATTTTTTGAAAAGTTTAAAAGTTATGAGACGTTAAAAAATTATATCCGGAAAGTATATTTCTAAGTAGGAAAGAGAAATTGGGGAAAAAGTGTATTTCTATGGAAGAAAGGGAAATTGAGGGCGGAAAGTGCAGAAAGGAAAATTGTGGCGGAAAGTGCATTTCTATGGGATAAAGATAAATGGAGGTGGAAAGTGCATTTCTAAGAAAGGGAAAATTTCAAAACACGTCCTGTAACTTAGGACGATTACATTTTAAATCATTTAAGTTTTCACATTTTTAGAATACGTCCTAAGGTTTCCAATTTAAATCCTTTTAGTCCAATTTGCATTCTTTTTGTCGGAAAATTAATTTTTTTTTTTGCAAGAAACTGACACACGCGGCATGAACGTGTGTTTAAAATTGGAGCTTCCGACAAATTCGGCGATTGGGCAACAATCTTTTGATGACAAACCTTGTAATTATTGTTGCAAAATGGGGCAACAATAAACATCGAATTAAAAGAATGAAAAAAATAATCTCAGAATTAAAGAAAGGCAATTATTTTTTTTTTTGTTTTGGAAAAGACAAATTTATTAATTAAAAAGGTAACTATATATATTTTGACAGGAAAAAGGTCAGTATATACAGATGGAGGGAAAATTGAGAAATTACTGGATCTACTTTTCCATATATATATATATAATTTCAACTTATATAAAAATTAAGATATCCCACATCGAAAGAATACAAATTTCACAACTATGTTATATCCAGGAAAGAGGCACTGAGTCATTGCCGTGCTTGGTAACGCAAGCTTGTGACCCAAGTGGGGGCATTAGGGTGATTGGACGTTGGGCTGACCCAATTGGCTAGGTTGTTGGTGGCTAAATTCTGGCCTGCCTGTTCCAAGTTGGGAGTTGGGCTATGTGGTCCTAGCCAAAGCTTGGGCTTCATGGCCCCTAGAGTGGTGGGTAATGCGCCAGGCTGGCTCCACAGAGCAGCGACAACCACCCACTCTCGGCAGTGGAAGGATAACGGGCTGGTTGCCATCTCCGGCCCATTACAGTCAAATGGTTTGGCCACGATTGAACAATCACTTTTTTGCAATCTTTTTTCAGCACAGAAAAAGTTAAGCTTACTTTTTCATTTATGTCCCCAATGTCGCCGGAAACATAAAAAAAAAACTTAATTTTTTTGGGACATTTTTTGAAAAGTTTAAAAGTTATGAGACGTTAAAAAATTATATCAGGAAAGTATATTTCTAAGTAGGAAAGAGAAATTGGGGAAAAAGTGTATTTCTATGGAAGAAAGGGAAATTGCGGGCGGAAAGTGCAGAAAGGAAAATTGTGGCGGAAAGTGCATTTCTATGGGATAAAGATAAATGGAGGTGGAAAGTGCATTTCTAAGAAAGGGAAAATTTCAAAACACGTCCTGTAACTTAGGACGATTACATTTTAAATCATTTAAGTTTTCACATTTTTAGAATACGTCCTAAGGTTTCCAATTTAAATCCTTTTAGTCCAATTTGCATTCTTTTTGTCGGAAAATTAATTTTTTTTTTTGCAAGAAACTGACACACGCGGCATGAACGTGTGTTTAAAATTGGAGCTTCCGACAAATTCGGCGATTGGGCAACAATCTTTTGATGACAAACCTTGTAATTATTGTTGCAAAATGGGGCAACAATAAACATCGAATTAAAAGAATGAAAAAAATAATCTCAGAATTAAAGAAAGGCAATTATTTTTTTTTTTGTTTTGGAAAAGACAAATTTATTAATTAAAAAGGTAACTATATATATTTTGACAGGAAAAAGGTCAGTATATACAGATGGAGGGAAAATTGAGAAATTACTGGATCTACTTTTCCATATATATATATATAATTTCAACTTATATAAAAATTAAGATATCCCACATCGAAAGAATACAAATTTCACAACTATGTTATATCCAGGAAAGAGGCACTGAGTCATTGCCGTGCTTGGTAACGCAAGCTTGTGACCCAAGTGGGGGCATTAGGGTGATAGGACGTTGGGCTGACCCAATTGGCTAGGTTGTTGGTGGCTAAATTCTGGCCTGCCTGTTCCAAGTTGGGAGTTGGGCTATGTGGTCCTAGCCAAAGCTTGGGCTTCATGGCCCCTAGAGTGGTGGGTAATGCGCCAGGCTGGCTCCACAGAGCAGCGACAACCACCCACTCTCGGCAGTGGAAGGATAACGGGCTGGTTGCCATCTCCGGCCCATTACAGTCAAATGGTTTGGCCACGATTGAACAATCACTTTTTTGCAATCTTTTTTCAGCACAGAAAAAGTTAAGCTTACTTTTTCATTTATGTCCCCAATGTCGCCGGAAACATAAAAAAAAAACTTAATTTTTTTGGGACATTTTTTGAAAAGTTTAAAAGTTATGAGACGTTAAAAAATTATATCAGGAAAGTATATTTCTAAGTAGGAAAGAGAAATTGGGGAAAAAGTGTATTTCTATGGAAGAAAGGGAAATTGAGGGCGGAAAGTGCAGAAAGGAAAATTGTGGCGGAAAGTGCATTTCTATGGGATAAAGATAAATGGAGGTGGAAAGTGCATTTCTAAGAAAGGGAAAATTTCAAAACACGTCCTGTAACTTAGGACGATTACATTTTAAATCATTTAAGTTTTCACATTTTTAGAATACGTCCTAAGGTTTCCAATTTAAATCCTTTTAGTCCAATTTGCATTCTTTTTGTCGGAAAATTAATTTTTTTTTTTGCAAGAAACTGACACACGCGGCATGAACGTGTGTTTAAAATTGGAGCTTCCGACAAATTCGGCGATTGGGCAACAATCTTTTGATGACAAACCTTGTAATTATTGTTGCAAAATGGGGCAACAATAAACATTGAATTAAAAGAATGAAAAAAATAATCTCAGAATTAAAGAAAGGCAATTTTTTTTTTTTTTGTTTTGGAAAAGACAAATTTATTAATTAAAAAGGTAACTATATATATTTTGACAGGAAAAAGGTCAGTATATACAGATGGAGGGAAAATTGAGAAATTACTGGATCTACTTTTCCATATATATATATATAATTTCAACTTATATAAAAATTAAGATATCCCACATCGAAAGAATACAAATTTCACAACTATGTTATATCCAGGAAAGAGGCACTGAGTCATTGCCGTGCTTGGTAACGCAAGCTTGTGACCCAAGTGGGGGCATTAGGGTGATTGGACGTTGGGCTGACCCAATTGGCTAGGTTGTTGGAGGCTAAATTCTGGCTTGCCTGTTCCAAGTTGGGAGTTGGGCTATGTGGTCCTAGCCAAAGCTTGGGCTTCATGGCCCCTAGAGTGGTGGGTAATGCGCCAGGCTGGCTCCACAGAGCAGCGACAACCACCCACTCTCGGCAGTGGAAGGATAACGGGCTGGTTGCCATCTCCGGCCCATTACAGTCAAATGGTTTGGCCACGATTGAACAATCACTTTTTTGCAATCTTTTTTCAGCACAGAAAAAGTTAAGCTTACTTTTTCATTTATGTCCCCAATGTCGCCGGAAACATAAAAAAAAACTTAATTTTTTTGGGACATTTTTTGAAAAGTTTAAAAGTTATGAGACGTTAAAAAATTATGTCAGGAAAGTATATTTCTAAGTAGGAAAGAGAAATTGGGGAAAAAGTGTATTTCTATGGAAGAAAGGGAAATTGAGGGCGGAAAGTGCATTTCTATGGGAAAAAGATAAATGGAGGTGGAAAGTGCATTTCTAAGAAAGGGAAAATTTCAAAACACGTCCTGTAACTTAGGACGATTACATTTTAAATCATTTAAGTTTTCACATTTTTAGAATACGTCCTAAGGTTTCCAATTTAAATCCTTTTAGTCCAATTTGCATTCTTTTTGTCGGAATTTTTTTTTTTTTTTTTTGCAAGAAACTGACACACGCGGCATGAACGTGTGTTTAAAATTGGAGCTTCCGACAAATTCGGCGATTGGGCAACAATCTTTTGATGACAAACCTTGTAATTATTGTTGAAAATGGGGCAACAATAAACATTGAATTAAAAGAATGAAAAAAATAATCTCAGAATTAAAGAAAGGCAATTTTTTTTTTTTTTGTTTTGGAAAAGACAAATTTATTAATTAAAAAGGTAACTATATATATTTTGACAGGAAAAAGGTCAGTATATACAGATGGAGGGAAAATTGAGAAATTACTGGATCTACTTTTCCATATATATATATATAATTTCAACTTATATAAAAATTAAGATATCCCACATCGAAAGAATACAAATTTCACAACTATGTTATATCCAGGAAAGAGGCACTGAGTCATTGCCGTGCTTGGTAACGCAAGCTTGTGACCCAAGTGGGGGCATTAGGGTGATTGGACGTTGGGCTGACCCAATTGGCTAGGTTGTTGGAGGCTAAATTCTGGCTTGCCTGTTCCAAGTTGGGAGTTGGGCTATGTGGTCCTAGCCAAAGCTTGGGCTTCATGGCCCCTAGAGTGGTGGGTAATGCGCCAGGCTGGCTCCACAGAGCAGCGACAACCACCCACTCTCGGCAGTGGAAGGATAACGGGCTGGTTGCCATCTCCGGCCCATTACAGTCAAATGGTTTGGCCACGATTGAACAATCACTTTTTTGCAATCTTTTTTCAGCACAGAAAAAGTTAAGCTTACTTTTTCATTTATGTCCTCAATGTCGCCGGAAACATAAAAAAAAACTTAATTTTTTTGGGACATTTTTTGAAAAGTTTAAAAGTTATGAGACGTTAAAAAATTATATCAGGAAAGTATATTTCTAAGTAGGAAAGAGAAATTGGGGAAAAAGTGTATTTCTATGGAAGAAAGGGAAATTGAGGGCGGAAAGTGCATTTCTATGGGAAAAAGATAAATGGAGGTGGAAAGTGCATTTCTAAGAAAGGGAAAATTTCAAAACACGTCCTGTAACTTTGGACGATTACATTTTAAATCATTTAAGTTTTCACATTTTTAGAATACGTCCTAAGGTTTCCAATTTAAATCCTTTTAGTCCAATTTGCATTCTTTTTGTCGGAATTTTTTTTTTTTTTTTTGCAAGAAACTGACACACGCGGCATGAACGTGTGTTTAAAATTGGAGCTTCCGACAAATTCGGCGATTGGGCAACAATCTTTTGATGACAAACCTTGTAATTATTGTTGAAAATGGGGCAACAATAAACATTGAATTAAAAGAATGAAAAAAATAATCTCAGAATTAAAGAAAGGCAATTTTTTTTTTTTTTTTTTTTTGGAAAAGACAAATTTATTAATTAAAAAGGTAACTATATATATTTTGATAGGAAAAAGGTCAGTATATACAGATGGAGGGAAAATTGAGAAATTACTGGATCTACTTTTCCATTTATATATATATATATATAATTTCAACTTATAAAAAAATTAAGATATCCCACATCGAAAGAATACAAATTTCACAACTATGTTATATCCAGGAAAGAGGCACTGAGTCATTGCCGTGCTTGGTAACACAAGCTTGTGACCCAAGTGGGGGCATTAGGGTGATTGGACGTTGGGCTGACCCAATTGGCTAGATTGTTTGTGGCTAAATTCTGGCCTGCCTGTTCCAAGTTGGGAGTTGGGCTATGTGGTCCTAGCCAAAGATTGGGCTTCATGGCCCCTAGAGTGGTGGGTAATGCGCCAGGCTGGCTCCACAGAGCAGCGACAACCACCCACTCTCGGCAGTGGAAGGATAACGGGCTGGTTGCCATCTCCGGCCCATTACAGTCAAATGGTTTGGCCACGATTGAACAATCACTTTTTTGCAATCTTTTTTCAGCACAGAAAAAGTTAAGCTTACTTTTTCATTTATGTCCCCAATGTCGCCGGAAACATAAAAAAAAACTTAATTTTTTTGGGACATTTTTTGAAAAGTTTAAAAGTTATGAGACGTTAAAAAATTATATCCGGAAAGTATATTTCTAAGTAGGAAAGAGAAATTGGGGAAAAAGTGTATTTCTATGGAAGAAAGGGAAATTGAGGGCGGAAAGTGCAGAAAGGAAAATTGTGGCGGAAAGTGCATTTCTATGGGATAAAGATAAATGGAGGTGGAAAGTGCATTTCTAAGAAAGGGAAAATTTCAAAACACGTCCTGTAACTTAGGACAATTACATTTTAAATCATTTAAGTTTTCACATTTTTAGAATACGTCCTAAGGTTTCCAATTTAAATCCTTTTAGTCCAATTTGCATTCTTTTTGTCGGAATTTTTTTTTTTTTTTTGCAAGAAACTGACACACGCGGCATGAACGTGTGTTTAAAATTGGAGCTTCTGACAAATTCGGCGATTGGGCAACAATCTTTTGATGACAAACCTTGTAATTATTGTTGAAAATGGGGCAACAATAAACATTGAATTAAAAGAATGAAAAAAATAATCTCAGAATTAAAGAAAGGCAATTTTTTTTTTTTTTTTTTTTTGGAAAAGACAAATTTATTAATTAAAAAGGTAACTATATATATTTTGATAGGAAAAAGGTCAGTATATACAGATGGAGGGAAAATTGAGAAATTACTGGATCTACTTTTCCATTTATATATATATATATATATAATTTCAACTTATAAAAAAATTAAGATATCCCACATCGAAAGAATACAAATTTCACAACTATGTTATATCCAGGAAAGAGGCACTGAGTCATTGCCGTGCTTGGTAACGCAAGCTTGTGACCCAAGTGGGGGCATTAGGGTGATTGGACGTTGGGCTGACCCAATTGGCTAGGTTGTTGGTGGCTAAATTCTGGCCTGCCTGTTCCAAGTTGGGAGTTGGGCTATGTGGTCCTAGCCAAAGCTTGGGCTTCATGGCCCCTAGAGTGGTGGGTAATGCGCCAGGCTGGCTCCACAGAGCAGCGACAACCACCCACTCTCGGCAGTGGAAGGATAACGGGCTGGTTGCCATCTCCGGCCCATTACAGTCAAATGGTTTGGCCACGATTGAACAATCACTTTTTTGCAATCTTTTTTCAGCACAGAAAAAGTTAAGCTTACTTTTTCATTTATGTCCTCAATGTCGCCGGAAACATAAAAAAAAACTTAATTTTTTTGGGACATTTTTTGAAAAGTTTAAAAGTTATGAGACGTTAAAAAATTATATCAGGAAAGTATATTTCTAAGTAGGAAAGAGAAATTGGGGAAAAAGTGTATTTCTATGGAAGAAAGGGAAATTGAGGGCGGAAAGTGCATTTCTATGGGAAAAAGATAAATGGAGGTGGAAAGTGCATTTCTAAGAAAGGGAAAATTTCAAAACACGTCCTGTAACTTTGGACGATTACATTTTAAATCATTTAAGTTTTCACATTTTTAGAATACGTCCTAAGGTTTCCAATTTAAATCCTTTTAGTCCAATTTGCATTCTTTTTGTCGGAATTTTTTTTTTTTTTTTTGCAAGAAACTGACACACGCGGCATGAACGTGTGTTTAAAATTGGAGCTTCCGACAAATTCGGCGATTGGGCAACAATCTTTTGATGACAAACCTTGTAATTATTGTTGAAAATGGGGCAACAATAAACATTGAATTAAAAGAATGAAAAAAATAATCTCAGAATTAAAGAAAGGCAATTTTTTTTTTTTTTTTTTTTTGGAAAAGACAAATTTATTAATTAAAAAGGTAACTATATATATTTTGATAGGAAAAAGGTCAGTATATACAGATGGAGGGAAAATTGAGAAATTACTGGATCTACTTTTCCATTTATATATATATATATATAATTTCAACTTATAAAAAAATTAAGATATCCCACATCGAAAGAATACAAATTTCACAACTATGTTATATCCAGGAAAGAGGCACTGAGTCATTGCCGTGCTTGGTAACACAAGCTTGTGACCCAAGTGGGGGCATTAGGGTGATTGGACGTTGGGCTGACCCAATTGGCTAGATTGTTTGTGGCTAAATTCTGGCATGCCTGTTCCAAGTTGGGAGTTGGGCTATGTGGTCCTAGCCAAAGATTGGGCTTCATGGCCCCTAGAGTGGTGGGTAATGCGCCAGGCTGGCTCCACAGAGCAGCGACAACCACCCACTCTCGGCAGTGGAAGGATAACGGGCTGGTTGCCATCTCCGGCCCATTACAGTCAAATGGTTTGGCCACGATTGAACAATCACTTTTTTGCAATCTTTTTTCAGCACAGAAAAAGTTAAGCTTACTTTTTCATTTATGTCCCCAATGTCGCCGGAAACATAAAAAAAAACTTAATTTTTTTGGGACATTTTTTGAAAAGTTTAAAAGTTATGAGACGTTAAAAAATTATATCCGGAAAGTATATTTCTAAGTAGGAAAGAGAAATTGGGGAAAAAGTGTATTTCTATGGAAGAAAGGGAAATTGAGGGCGGAAAGTGCAGAAAGGAAAATTGTGGCGGAAAGTGCATTTCTATGGGATAAAGATAAATGGAGGTGGAAAGTGCATTTCTAAGAAAGGGAAAATTTCAAAACACGTCCTGTAACTTAGGACAATTACATTTTAAATCATTTAAGTTTTCACATTTTTAGAATACGTCCTAAGGTTTCCAATTTAAATCCTTTTAGTCCAATTTGCATTCTTTTTGTCGGATTTTTTTTTTTTTTTTTGCAAGAAACTGACACACGCGGCATGAACGTGTGTTTAAAATTGGAGCTTCTGACAAATTCGGCGATTGGGCAACAATCTTTTGATGACAAACCTTGTAATTATTGTTGAAAATGGGGCAACAATAAACATTGAATTAAAAGAATGAAAAAAATAATCTCAGAATTAAAGAAAGGCAATTTTTTTTTTTTTTTTTTTTTGGAAAAGACAAATTTATTAATTAAAAAGGTAACTATATATATTTTGATAGGAAAAAGGTCAGTATATACAGATGGAGGGAAAATTGAGAAATTACTGGATCTACTTTTCCATTTATATATATATATATATATAATTTCAACTTATAAAAAAATTAAGATATCCCACATCGAAAGAATACAAATTTCACAACTATGTTATATCCAGGAAAGAGGCACTGAGTCATTGCCGTGCTTGGTAACGCAAGCTTGTGACCCAAGTGGGGGCATTAGGGTGATTGGACGTTGGGCTGACCCAATTGGCTAGGTTGTTGGTGGCTAAATTCTGGCCTGCCTGTTCCAAGTTGGGAGTTGGGCTATGTGGTCCTAGCCAAAGCTTGGGCTTCATGGCCCCTAGAGTGGTGGGTAATGCGCCAGGCTGGCTCCACAGAGCAGCGACAACCACCCACTCTCGGCAGTGGAAGGATAACGGGCTGGTTGCCATCTCCGGCCCATTACAGTCAAATGGTTTGGCCACGATTGAACAATCACTTTTTTGCAATCTTTTTTCAGCACAGAAAAAGTTAAGCTTACTTTTTCATTTATGTCCTCAATGTCGCCGGAAACATAAAAAAAAACTTAATTTTTTTGGGACATTTTTTGAAAAGTTTAAAAGTTATGAGACGTTAAAAAATTATATCAGGAAAGTATATTTCTAAGTAGGAAAGAGAAATTGGGGAAAAAGTGTATTTCTATGGAAGAAAGGGAAATTGAGGGCGGAAAGTGCATTTCTATGGGAAAAAGATAAATGGAGGTGGAAAGTGCATTTCTAAGAAAGGGAAAATTTCAAAACACGTCCTGTAACTTTGGACGATTACATTTTAAATCATTTAAGTTTTCACATTTTTAGAATACGTCCTAAGGTTTCCAATTTAAATCCTTTTAGTCCAATTTGCATTCTTTTTGTCGGAATTTTTTTTTTTTTTTTTGCAAGAAACTGACACACGCGGCATGAACGTGTGTTTAAAATTGGAGCTTCCGACAAATTCGGCGATTGGGCAACAATCTTTTGATGACAAACCTTGTAATTATTGTTGAAAATGGGGCAACAATAAACATTGAATTAAAAGAATGAAAAAAATAATCTCAGAATTAAAGAAAGGCAATTTTTTTTTTTTTTTTTTTTTTGGAAAAGACAAATTTATTAATTAAAAAGGTAACTATATATATTTTGATAGGAAAAAGGTCAGTATATACAGATGGAGGGAAAATTGAGAAATTACTGGATCTACTTTTCCATTTATATATATATATATATAATTTCAACTTATAAAAAAATTAAGATATCCCACATCGAAAGAATACAAATTTCACAACTATGTTATATCCAGGAAAGAGGCACTGAGTCATTGCCGTGCTTGGTAACACAAGCTTGTGACCCAAGTGGGGGCATTAGGGTGATTGGACGTTGGGCTGACCCAATTGGCTAGATTGTTTGTGGCTAAATTCTGGCATGCCTGTTCCAAGTTGGGAGTTGGGCTATGTGGTCCTAGCCAAAGATTGGGCTTCATGGCCCCTAGAGTGGTGGGTAATGCGCCAGGCTGGCTCCACAGAGCAGCGACAACCACCCACTCTCGGCAGTGGAAGGATAACGGGCTGGTTGCCATCTCCGGCCCATTACAGTCAAATGGTTTGGCCACGATTGAACAATCACTTTTTTGCAATCTTTTTTCAGCACAGAAAAAGTTAAGCTTACTTTTTCATTTATGTCCCCAATGTCGCCGGAAACATAAAAAAAAACTTAATTTTTTTGGGACATTTTTTGAAAAGTTTAAAAGTTATGAGACGTTAAAAAATTATATCCGGAAAGTATATTTCTAAGTAGGAAAGAGAAATTGGGGAAAAAGTGTATTTCTATGGAAGAAAGGGAAATTGAGGGCGGAAAGTGCAGAAAGGAAAATTGTGGCGGAAAGTGCATTTCTATGGGATAAAGATAAATGGAGGTGGAAAGTGCATTTCTAAGAAAGGGAAAATTTCAAAACACGTCCTGTAACTTAGGACGATTACATTTTAAATCATTTAAGTTTTCACATTTTTAGAATACGTCCTAAGGTTTCCAATTTAAATCCTTTTAGTCCAATTTGCATTCTTTTTGTCGGAATTTTTTTTTTTTTTTTGCAAGAAACTGACACACGCGGCATGAACGTGTGTTTAAAATTGGAGCTTCTGACAAATTCGGCGATTGGGCAACAATCTTTTGATGACAAACCTTGTAATTATTGTTGAAAATGGGGCAACAATAAACATTGAATTAAAAGAATGAAAAAAATAATCTCAGAATTAAAGAAAGGCAATTTTTTTTTTTTTTTTTTTTTTGGAAAAGACAAATTTATTAATTAAAAAGGTAACTATATATATTTTGATAGGAAAAAGGTCAGTATATACAGATGGAGGGAAAATTGAGAAATTACTGGATCTACTTTTCCATTTATATATATATATATATATAATTTCAACTTATAAAAAAATTAAGATATCCCACATCGAAAGAATACAAATTTCACAACTATGTTATATCCAGGAAAGAGGCACTGAGTCATTGCCGTGCTTGGTAACGCAAGCTTGTGACCCAAGTGGGGGCATTAGGGTGATTGGACGTTGGGCTGACCCAATTGGCTAGATTGTTTGTGGCTAAATTCTGGCCTGCCTGTTCCAAGTTGGGAGTTGGGCTATGTGGTCCTAGCCAAAGCTTGGGCTTCATGGCCCCTAGAGTGGTGGGTAATGCGCCAGGCTGGCTCCACAGAGCAGCGACAACCACCCACTCTCGGCAGTGGAAGGATAACGGGCTGGTTGCCATCTCCGGCCGATTACAGTCAAATGGTTTGGCCACGGTTGAACAATCACTTTTTTGCAATCTTTTTTCAACACAGAAAAAGTTAAGCTTACTTTTTCATTTATGTCCCCAATGTCGCCGGAAACATAAAAAAAAAAACTTAATTTTTTTGGGACATTTTTTGAAAAGTTTAAAAGTTATGAGACGTTAAAAAATTATATCAGGAAAGTATATTTCTAAGTAGGAAAGAGAAATTGGGGAAAAAGTGTATTTCTATGGAAGAAAGGGAAATTGAGGGCGGAAAGTGCAGAAAGGAAAATTGTGGCGGAAAGTGCATTTCTATGGGATAAAGATAAATGGAGGTGGAAAGTGCATTTCTAAGAAAGGGAAAATTTCAAAACACGTCCTGTAACTTAGGACGATTACATTTTAAATCATTTAAGTTTTCACATTTTTAGAATACGTCCTAAGGTTTCCAATTTAAATCCTTTTAGTCCAATTTGCATTCTTTTTGTCGGAAAATTAATTTTTTTTTTGCAAGAAACTGACACACGCGGCATGTACGTGACAAACCTTGTAATTATTGTTGCAAAATGGGGCAACAATAAACATTGAATTAAAAGAATGAAAAAAATAATCTCAGAATTAAAGAAAGGCAATTTTTTTTTTTGTTTTGGAAAAGACAAATTTATTAATTAAAAAGGTAACTATATATATTTTGACAGGAAAAAGGTCAGTATATACAGATGGAGGGAAAATTGAGAAATTACTGGATCTACTTTTCCATATATATATATATATAATTTCAACTTATAAAAAAATTAAGATATCCCACATCGAAAGAATACAAATTTCACAACTATGTTATATCCAGGAAAGAAGCACTGAGTCATTGCCGTGCTTGGTAACGCAAGCTTGTGACCCAAGTGGGGGCATTAGGGTGATTGGACGTTGGGCTGACCCAATTGGCTAGGTTATTGGTGGCTAAATTCTGGCCTGCCTGTTCCAAGTTGGGAGTTGGGCTATGTGGTCCTAGCCAAAGCTTGGGCTTCATGGCCCCTAGAGTGGTGGGTAATGCGCCAGGCTGGCTCCACAGAGCAGCGACAACCACCCACTCTCGGCAGTGGAAGGATAACGGGCTGGTTGCCATCTCCGGCCCATTACAGTCAAATGGTTTGGCCACAATTGATCAATCACTTTTTTGCAATCTTTTTTCAGCACAGAAAAAGTTAAGCTTACTTTTTCATTTATGTCCCCAATGTCGCCGGAAACATAAAAAAAAACTTAATTTTTTTGGGACATTTTTTGAAAAGTTTAAAAGTTATGAGACGTTAAAAAATTATATCAGGAAAGTATATTTCTAAGTAGGAAAGAGAAATTGGGGAAAAAGTGTATTTCTATGGAAGAAAGTGAAATTGAGGGCGGAAAGTGCAGAAAGGAAAATTGTGGCGGAAAGTGCATTTCTATGGGATAAAGATAAATGGAGGTGGAAAGTGCATTTCTAAGAAAGGGAAAATTTCAAAATACGTCCTGTAACTTAGGACGATTACATTTTAAATCATTTAAGTTTTCACATTTTTAGAATACGTCCTAAGGTTTCCAATTTAAATCCTTTTAGTCCAATTTGCATTCCTTTTGTCGGAAAATTAATTTTTTTTTTGCAAGAAACTGACACACGCGGCATGAACGTGTGTTTAAAATTGGAGCTTCCGACAAATTCGGCGATTGGGCAACAATCTTTTGATGACAAACCTTGTAATTATTGTTGCAAAATGGGGCAACAATAAACATTGAATTAAAAGAATGAAAAAAAAAATCTCAGAATTAAAGAAAGGCAATTTTTTTTTTTTTTTGTTTTGGAAAAGACAAATTTATTAATTAAAAAGGTAACTATATATATTTTGACAGGAAAAAGGTCAGTATATACAGATGGAGGGAAAATTGAGAAATTACTGGATCTACATTTCCATATATATATATATATAATTTCAACTTATAAAAAAATTAAGATATCCCACATCGAAAGAATACAAATTTCACAACTATGTTATATCCAGGAAAGAGGCACTGATTCATTGCCGTGCTTGGTAACGCAAGCTTGTGACCCAAGTGGGGGCATTAGGGTGATTGGACGTTGGGCTGACCCAATTGGCTAGGTTGTTGGTGGCTAAATTCTGGCCTGCCTGTTCCAAGTTGGGAGTTGGGCTATGTGGTCCTAGCCAAAGCTTGGGCTTCATGGCCCCTAGAGTGCTGGGTAATGCGCCAGGCTGGCTCCACAGAGCAGCGACAACCACCCACTCTCGGCAGTGGAAGGATAACGGGCTGGTTGCCATCTCCGGCCCATTACAGTCAAATGGTTTGGCCACGATTGAACAATCACTTTTTTGCAATCTTTTTTCAGCACAGAAAAAGTTAAGCTTACTTTTTCATTTATGTCCCCAATGTCGCCGGAAACATAAAAAAAAACTTAATTTTTTTGGGACATTTTTTGAAAAGTTTAAAAGTTATGAGACGTTAAAAAATTATATCAGGAAAGTATATTTCTAAGTAGGAAAGAGAAATTGGGGAAAAAGTGTATTTCTATGGAAGAAAGGGAAATTGAGGGCGGAAAGTGCAGAAAGGAAAATTGTGGCGGAAAGTGCATTTCTATGGGATAAAGATAAATGGAGGTGGAAAGTGCATTTCTAAGAAAGGGAAAATTTCAAAACACGTCTTGTAACTTAGGACGATTACATTTTAAATCATTTAAGTTTTCACATTTTTAGAATACGTCCTAAGGTTTCCAATTTAAATCCTTTTAGTCCAATTTGCATTCTTTTTGTCGGAAAATTAATTTTTTTTTTGCAAGAAACTGACACACGCGGCATGAACGTGTGTTTAAAATTGGAGCTTCCGACAAATTCGGCGATTGGGCAACAATCTTTTGATGACAAACCTTGTAATTATTGTTGCAAAATGGGGCAACAATAAACATTGAATTAAAAGAATGAAAAAAAAAATCTCAGAATTAAAGAAAGGCAATTTTTTTTTTTTTTGTTTTGGAAAAGACAAATTTATTAATTAAAAAGGTAACTATATATATTTTGACAGGAAAAAGGTCAGTATATACAGATGGAGGGAAAATTGAGAAATTACTGGATCTACTTTTCCATATATATATATATAATTTCAACTTATAAAAAAATTAAGATATCCCACATCGAAAGAATACAAATTTCACAACTATGTTATATCCAGGAAAGAGGCACTGATTCATTGCCGTGCTTGGTAACGCAAGCTTGTGACCCAAGTGGGGGCATTAGGGTGATTGGACGTTGGGCTGACCCAATTGGCTAGGTTGTTGGTGGCTAAATTCTGGCCTGCCTGTTCCAAGTTGGGAGTTGGGCTATGTGGTCCTAGCCAAAGCTTGGGCTTCATGGCCCCTAGAGTGGTGGGTAATGCGCCAGGCTGGCTCCACAGAGCAGCGACAACCACCCACTCTCGGCAGTGGTAGGATAACGGGCTGGTTGCCATCTCCGGCCCATTACAGTCAAATGGTTTGGCCACAATTGAACAATCACTTTTTTGCAATCTTTTTTCAGCACAGAAAAAGTTAAGCTTACTTTTTCATTTATGTCCCCAATGTCGCCGGAAACATAAAAAAAAACTTAATTTTTTTGGGACATTTTTTGAAAAGTTTAAAAGTTATGAGACGTTAAAAAATTATATCAGGAAAGTATATTTCTAAGTAGGAAAGAGAAATTGGGGAAAAAGTGTATTTCTATGGAAGAAAGGGAAATTGAGGGCGGAAAGTGCAGAAAGGAAAATTGTGGCGGAAAGTGCATTTCTATGGGATAAAGATAAATGGAGGTGGAAAGTGCATTTTTAAGAAAGGGAAAATTTCAAAACACGTCCTGTAACTTAGGACGATTACATTTTAAATCATTTAAGTTTTCACATTTTTAGAATACGTCCTAAGGTTTCCAATTTAAATCCTTTTAATCCAATTTGCATTCTTTTTGTCGGAAAATTAATTTTTTTTTTGCAAGAAACTGACACACGAGGCATGAACGTGTGTTTAAAATTGGAGCTTCCGACAAATTCGGCGATTGGGCAACAATCTTTTGATGACAAACCTTGTAATTATTGTTGCAAAATGGGGCAACAATAAACATTGAATTAAAAGAATGAAAAAAATAATCTCAGAATTAAAGAAAGGCAATTTTTTTTTTTTGTTTTGGAAAAGACAAATTTATTAATTAAAAAGGTAACTATATATATTTTGACAGGAAAAAGGTCAGTATATACAGATGGAGGGAAAATTGAGAAATTACTGGATCTACCTTTCCATATATATATATATAATTTCAACTTATAAAAAAATTAAGATATCCCACATCGAAAGAATACAAATTTCACAACTATGTTATATCCAGGAAAGAGGCACTGATTCATTGCCGTGCTTGGTAACGAAAGCTTGTGACCCAAGTGGGGGCATTAGGGTGATTGGACGTTGGGCTGACCCAATTGGCTAGGTTGTTGGTGGCTAAATTCTGGCCTGCCTGTTCCAAGTTGGGAGTTGGGCTATGTGGTCCTAGCCAAAGCTTGGGCTTCATGGCCCCTAGAGTGGTGGGTAATGCGCCAGGCTGGCTCCACAGAGCAGCGACAACCACCCACTCTCGGCAGTGGAAGGATAACGGGCTGGTTGCCATCTCCGGCCCATTACAGTCAAATGGTTTGGCCACGATTGAACAATCACTTTTTTGCAATCTTTTTTCAGCACAGAAAAAGTTAAGCTTACTTTTTCATTTATGTCCCCAATGTCGCCGGAAACATAAAAAAAAAACTTAATTTTTTTGGGACATTTTTTGAAAAGTTTAAAAGTTATGAGACGTTAAAAAATTATATCAGGAAAGTATATTTCTAAGTAGGAAAGAGAAATTGGGGAAAAAGTGTATTTCTATGGAAGAAAGGGAAATTGCGGGCGGAAAGTGCAGAAAGGAAAATTGTGGCGGAAAGTGCATTTCTATGGGATAAAGATAAATGGAGGTGGAAAGTGCATTTCTAAGAAAGGGAAAATTTCAAAACACGTCCTGTAACTTAGGACGATTACATTTTAAATCATTTAAGTTTTCACATTTTTAGAATACGTCCTAAGGTTTCCAATTTAAATCCTTTTAGTCCAATTTGCATTCTTTTTGTCGGAAAATTAATTTTTTTTTTGCAAGAAACTGACACACGCGGCATGAACGTGTGTTTAAAATTGGAGCTTCCGACAAATTCGGCGATTGGGCAACAATCTTTTGATGACAAACCTTGTAATTATTGTTGCAAAATGGGGCAACAATAAACATCGAATTAAAAGAATGAAAAAAATAATCTCAGAATTAAAGAAAGGCAATTATTTTTTTTTTGTTTTGGAAAAGACAAATTTATTAATTAAAAAGGTAACTATATATATTTTGACAGGAAAAAGGTCAGTATATACAGATGGAGGGAAAATTGAGAAATTACTGGATCTACCTTTCCATATATATATATATAATTTCAACTTATATAAAAATTAAGATATCCCACATCGAAAGAATACAAATTTCACAACTATGTTATATCCAGGAAAGAGGCACTGAGTCATTGCCGTGCTTGGTAACGCAAGCTTGTGACCCAAGTGGGGGCATTAGGGTGATTGGACGTTGGGCTGACCCAATTGGCTAGGTTGTTGGTGGCTAAATTCTGGCCTGCCTGTTCCAAGTTGGGAGTTGGGCTATGTGGTCCTAGCCAAAGCTTGGGCTTCATGGCCCCTAGAGTGGTGGGTAATGCGCCAGGCTGGCTCCACAGAGCAGCGACAACCACCCACTCTCGGCAGTGGAAGGATAACGGGCTGGTTGCCATCTCCGGCCCATTACAGTCAAATGGTTTGGCCACGATTGAACAATCACTTTTTTGCAATCTTTTTTCAGCACAGAAAAAGTTAAGCTTACTTTTTCATTTATGTCCCCAATGTCGCCGGAAACATAAAAAAAAAACTTAATTTTTTTGGGACATTTTTTGAAAAGTTTAAAAGTTATGAGACGTTAAAAAATTATATCAGGAAAGTATATTTCTAAGTAGGAAAGAGAAATTGGGGAAAAAGTGTATTTCTATGGAAGAAAGGGAAATTGCGGGCGGAAAGTGCAGAAAGGAAAATTGTGGCGGAAAGTGCATTTCTATGGGATAAAGATAAATGGAGGTGGAAAGTGCATTTCTAAGAAAGGGAAAATTTCAAAACACGTCCTGTAACTTAGGACGATTACATTTTAAATCATTTAAGTTTTCACATTTTTAGAATACGTCCTAAGGTTTCCAATTTAAATCCTTTTAGTCCAATTTGCATTCTTTTTGTCGGAAAATTAATTTTTTTTTTGCAAGAAACTGACACACGCGGCATGAACGTGTGTTTAAAATTGGAGCTTCCGACAAATTCGGCGATTGGGCAACAATCTTTTGATGACAAACCTTGTAATTATTGTTGCAAAATGGGGCAACAATAAACATCGAATTAAAAGAATGAAAAAAATAATCTCAGAATTAAAGAAAGGCAATTATTTTTTTTTTGTTTTGGAAAAGACAAATTTATTAATTAAAAAGGTAACTATATATATTTTGACAGGAAAAAGGTCAGTATATACAGATGGAGGGAAAATTGAGAAATTACTGGATCTACTTTTCCATATATATATATATAATTTCAACTTATATAAAAATTAAGATATCCCACATCGAAAGAATACAAATTTCACAACTATGTTATATCCAGGAAAGAGGCACTGAGTCATTGCCGTGCTTGGTAACGCAAGCTTGTGACCCAAGTGGGGGCATTAGGGTGATTGGACGTTGGGCTGACCCAATTGGCTAGGTTGTTGGTGGCTAAATTCTGGCCTGCCTGTTCCAAGTTGGGAGTTGGGCTATGTGGTCCTAGCCAAAGCTTGGGCTTCATGGCCCCTAGAGTGGTGGGTAATGCGCCAGGCTGGCTCCACAGAGCAGCGACAACCACCCACTCTCGGCAGTGGAAGGATAACGGGCTGGTTGCCATCTCCGGCCCATTACAGTCAAATGGTTTGGCCACGATTGAACAATCACTTTTTTGCAATCTTTTTTCAGCACAGAAAAAGTTAAGCTTACTTTTTCATTTATGTCCCCAATGTCGCCAGAAACATAAAAAAAAAAACTTAATTTTTTTGGGACATTTTTTGAAAAGTTTAAAAGTTATGAGACGTTAAAAAATTATATCAGGAAAGTATATTTCTAAGTAGGAAAGAGAAATTGGGGAAAAAGTGTATTTCTATGGAAGAAAGGGAAATTGAGGGCGGAAAGTGCAGAAAGGAAAATTGTGGCGGAAAGTGCATTTCTATGGGATAAAGATAAATGGAGGTGGAAAGTGCATTTTTAAGAAAGGGAAAATTTCAAAACACGTCCTGTAACTTAGGACGATTACATTTTAAATCATTTAAGTTTTCACATTTTTAGAATACGTCCTAAGGTTTCCAATTTAAATCCTTTTAATCCAATTTGCATTCTTTTTGTCGGAAAATTAATTTTTTTTTTGCAAGAAACTGACACACGAGGCATGAACGTGTGTTTAAAATTGGAGCTTCCGACAAATTCGGCGATTGGGCAACAATCTTTTGATGACAAACCTTGTAATTATTGTTGCAAAATGGGGCAACAATAAACATTGAATTAAAAGAATGAAAAAAATAATCTCAGAATTAAAGAAAGGCAATTTTTTTTTTTTGTTTTGGAAAAGACAAATTTATTAATTAAAAAGGTAACTATATATATTTTGACAGGAAAAAGGTCAGTATATACAGATGGAGGGAAAATTGAGAAATTACTGGATCTACCTTTCCATATATATATATATAATTTCAACTTATAAAAAAATTAAGATATCCCACATCGAAAGAATACAAATTTCACAACTATGTTATATCCAGGAAAGAGGCACTGATTCATTGCCGTGCTTGGTAACGAAAGCTTGTGACCCAAGTGGGGGCATTAGGGTGATTGGACGTTGGGCTGACCCAATTGGCTAGGTTGTTGGTGGCTAAATTCTGGCCTGCCTGTTCCAAGTTGGGAGTTGGGCTATGTGGTCCTAGCCAAAGCTTGGGCTTCATGGCCCCTAGAGTGGTGGGTAATGCGCCAGGCTGGCTCCACAGAGCAGCGACAACCACCCACTCTCGGCAGTGGAAGGATAACGGGCTGGTTGCCATCTCCGGCCCATTACAGTCAAATGGTTTGGCCACGATTGAACAATCACTTTTTTGCAATCTTTTTTCAGCACAGAAAAAGTTAAGCTTACTTTTTCATTTATGTCCCCAATGTCGCCGGAAACATAAAAAAAAAACTTAATTTTTTTGGGACATTTTTTGAAAAGTTTAAAAGTTATGAGACGTTAAAAAATTATATCAGGAAAGTATATTTCTAAGTAGGAAAGAGAAATTGGGGAAAAAGTGTATTTCTATGGAAGAAAGGGAAATTGCGGGCGGAAAGTGCAGAAAGGAAAATTGTGGCGGAAAGTGCATTTCTATGGGATAAAGATAAATGGAGGTGGAAAGTGCATTTCTAAGAAAGGGAAAATTTCAAAACACGTCCTGTAACTTAGGACGATTACATTTTAAATCATTTAAGTTTTCACATTTTTAGAATACGTCCTAAGGTTTCCAATTTAAATCCTTTTAGTCCAATTTGCATTCTTTTTGTCGGAAAATTAATTTTTTTTTTGCAAGAAACTGACACACGCGGCATGAACGTGTGTTTAAAATTGGAGCTTCCGACAAATTCGGCGATTGGGCAACAATCTTTTGATGACAAACCTTGTAATTATTGTTGCAAAATGGGGCAACAATAAACATCGAATTAAAAGAATGAAAAAAATAATCTCAGAATTAAAGAAAGGCAATTATTTTTTTTTTGTTTTGGAAAAGACAAATTTATTAATTAAAAAGGTAACTATATATATTTTGACAGGAAAAAGGTCAGTATATACAGATGGAGGGAAAATTGAGAAATTACTGGATCTACCTTTCCATATATATATATATAATTTCAACTTATATAAAAATTAAGATATCCCACATCGAAAGAATACAAATTTCACAACTATGTTATATCCAGGAAAGAGGCACTGAGTCATTGCCGTGCTTGGTAACGCAAGCTTGTGACCCAAGTGGGGGCATTAGGGTGATTGGACGTTGGGCTGACCCAATTGGCTAGGTTGTTGGTGGCTAAATTCTGGCCTGCCTGTTCCAAGTTGGGAGTTGGGCTATGTGGTCCTAGCCAAAGCTTGGGCTTCATGGCCCCTAGAGTGGTGGGTAATGCGCCAGGCTGGCTCCACAGAGCAGCGACAACCACCCACTCTCGGCAGTGGAAGGATAACGGGCTGGTTGCCATCTCCGGCCCATTACAGTCAAATGGTTTGGCCACGATTGAACAATCACTTTTTTGCAATCTTTTTTCAGCACAGAAAAAGTTAAGCTTACTTTTTCATTTATGTCCCCAATGTCGCCGGAAACATAAAAAAAAAACTTAATTTTTTTGGGACATTTTTTGAAAAGTTTAAAAGTTATGAGACGTTAAAAAATTATATCAGGAAAGTATATTTCTAAGTAGGAAAGAGAAATTGGGGAAAAAGTGTATTTCTATGGAAGAAAGGGAAATTGCGGGCGGAAAGTGCAGAAAGGAAAATTGTGGCGGAAAGTGCATTTCTATGGGATAAAGATAAATGGAGGTGGAAAGTGCATTTCTAAGAAAGGGAAAATTTCAAAACACGTCCTGTAACTTAGGACGATTACATTTTAAATCATTTAAGTTTTCACATTTTTAGAATACGTCCTAAGGTTTCCAATTTAAATCCTTTTAGTCCAATTTGCATTCTTTTTGTCGGAAAATTAATTTTTTTTTTGCAAGAAACTGACACACGCGGCATGAACGTGTGTTTAAAATTGGAGCTTCCGACAAATTCGGCGATTGGGCAACAATCTTTTGATGACAAACCTTGTAATTATTGTTGCAAAATGGGGCAACAATAAACATCGAATTAAAAGAATGAAAAAAATAATCTCAGAATTAAAGAAAGGCAATTATTTTTTTTTTGTTTTGGAAAAGACAAATTTATTAATTAAAAAGGTAACTATATATATTTTGACAGGAAAAAGGTCAGTATATACAGATGGAGGGAAAATTGAGAAATTACTGGATCTACTTTTCCATATATATATATATAATTTCAACTTATATAAAAATTAAGATATCCCACATCGAAAGAATACAAATTTCACAACTATGTTATATCCAGGAAAGAGGCACTGAGTCATTGCCGTGCTTGGTAACGCAAGCTTGTGACCCAAGTGGGGGCATTAGGGTGATTGGACGTTGGGCTGACCCAATTGGCTAGGTTGTTGGTGGCTAAATTCTGGCCTGCCTGTTCCAAGTTGGGAGTTGGGCTATGTGGTCCTAGCCAAAGCTTGGGCTTCATGGCCCCTAGAGTGGTGGGTAATGCGCCAGGCTGGCTCCACAGAGCAGCGACAACCACCCACTCTCGGCAGTGGAAGGATAACGGGCTGGTTGCCATCTCCGGCCCATTACAGTCAAATGGTTTGGCCACGATTGAACAATCACTTTTTTGCAATCTTTTTTCAGCACAGAAAAAGTTAAGCTTACTTTTTCATTTATGTCCCCAATGTCGCCAGAAACATAAAAAAAAAAACTTAATTTTTTTGGGACATTTTTTGAAAAGTTTAAAAGTTATGAGACGTTAAAAAATTATATCAGGAAAGTATATTTCTAAGTAGGAAAGAGAAATTGGGGAAAAAGTGTATTTCTATGGAAGAAAGGGAAATTGAGGGCGGAAAGTGCAGAAAGGAAAATTGTGGCGGAAAGTGCATTTCTATGGGATAAAGATAAATGGAGGTGGAAAGTGCATTTCTAAGAAAGGGAAAATTTCAAAACACGTCCTGTAACTTAGGACGATTACATTTTAAATCATTTAAGTTTTCACATTTTTAGAATACGTCCTAAGGTTTCCAATTTAAATCCTTTTAGTCCAATTTGCATTCTTTTTGTCGGAAAATTAATTTTTTTTTTGCAAGAAACTGACACACGCGGCATGAACGTGTGTTTAAAATTGGAGCTTCCGACAAATTCGGCGATTGGGCAACAATCTTTTGATGACAAACCTTGTAATTATTGTTGCAAAATGGGGCAACAATAAACATTGAATTAAAAGAATGAAAAAAAAAATCTCAGAATTAAAGAAAGGCAATTTTTTTTTTTTTTGTTTTGGAAAAGACAAATTTATTAATTAAAAAGGTAACTATATATATTTTGACAGGAAAAAGGTCAGTATATACAGATGGAGGGAAAATTGAGAAATTACTGGATCTACTTTTCCATATATATATATATAATTTCAACTTATAAAAAAATTAAGATATCCCACATCGAAAGAATACAAATTTCACAACTATGTTATATCCAGGAAAGAGGCACTGATTCATTGCCGTGCTTGGTAACGCAAGCTTGTGACCCAAGTGGGGGCATTAGGGTGATTGGACGTTGGGCTGACCCAATTGGCTAGGTTGTTGGTGGCTAAATTCTGGCCTGCCTGTTCCAAGTTGGGAGTTGGGCTATGTGGTCCTAGCCAAAGCTTGGGCTTCATGGCCCCTAGAGTGGTGGGTAATGCGCCAGGCTGGCTCCACAGAGCAGCGACAACCACCCACTCTCGGCAGTGGAAGGATAACGGGCTGGTTGCCATCTCCGGCCCATTACAGTCAAATGGTTTGGCCACAATTGAACAATCACTTTTTTGCAATCTTTTTTCAGCACAGAAAAAGTTAAGCTTACTTTTTCATTTATGTCCCCAATGTCGCCGGAAACATAAAAAAAAACTTAATTTTTTTGGGACATTTTTTGAAAAGTTTAAAAGTTATGAGACGTTAAAAAATTATATCAGGAAAGTATATTTCTAAGTAGGAAAGAGAAATTGGGGAAAAAGTGTATTTCTATGGAAGAAAGGGAAATTGAGGGCGGAAAGTGCAGAAAGGAAAATTGTGGCGGAAAGTGCATTTCTATGGGATAAAGATAAATGGAGGTGGAAAGTGCATTTTTAAGAAAGGGAAAATTTCAAAACACGTCTTGTAACTTAGGACGATTACATTTTAAATCATTTAAGTTTTCACATTTTTAGAATACGTCCTAAGGTTTCCAATTTAAATCCTTTTAATCCAATTTGCATTCTTTTTGTCGAAAATTAATTTTTTTTTTGCAAGAAACTGACACACGAGGCATGAACGTGTGTTTAAAATTGGAGCTTCCGACAAATTCGGCGATTGGGCAACAATCTTTTGATGACAAACCTTGTAATTATTGTTGCAAAATGGGGCAACAATAAACATTGAATTAAAAGAATGAAAAAAAAAATCTCAGAATTAAAGAAAGGCAATTTTTTTTTTTTGTTTTGGAAAAGACAAATTTATTAATTAAAAAGGTAACTATATATATTTTGACAGGAAAAAGGTCAGTATATACAGATGGAGGGAAAATTGAGAAATTACTGGATCTACTCTACTTTTCCATATATATATATATAATTTCAACTTATAAAAAAATTAAGATATCCCACATCGAAAGAATACAAATTTCACAACTATGTTATATCCAAGAAAGAGGCACTGATTCATTGCCGTGCTTGGTAACGAAAGCTTGTGACCCAATTGGGGGCATTAGGGTGATTGGACGTTGGGCTGACCCAATTGGCTAGGTTGTTGGTGGCTAAATTCTGGCCTGCCTGTTCCAAGTTGGGAGTTGGGCTATGTGGTCCTAGCCAAAGCTTGGGCTTCATGGCCCCTAGAGTGGTGGGTAATGCGCCAGGCTGGCTCCACAGAGCAGCGACAACCACCCACTCTCGGCAGTGGAAGGATAACGGGCTGGTTGCCATCTCCGGCCCATTACAGTCAAATGGTTTGGCCACGATTGAACAATCACTTTTTTGCAATCTTTTTTCAGCACAGAAAAAGTTAAGCTTACTTTTTCATTTATGTCCCCAATGTCGCCGGAAACATAAAAAAAAAACTTAATTTTTTTGGGACATTTTTTGAAAAGTTTAAAAGTTATGAGACGTTAAAAAATTATATCAGGAAAGTATATTTCTAAGTAGGAAAGAGAAATTGGGGAAAAAGTGTATTTCTATGGAAGAAAGGGAAATTGCGGGCGGAAAGTGCAGAAAGGAAAATTGTGGCGGAAAGTGCATTTCTATGGGATAAAGATAAATGGAGGTGGAAAGTGCATTTCTAAGAAAGGGAAAATTTCAAAACACGTCCTGTAACTTAGGACGATTACATTTTAAATCATTTAAGTTTTCACATTTTTAGAATACGTCCTAAGGTTTCCAATTTAAATCCTTTTAGTCCAATTTGCATTCTTTTTGTCGGAAAATTAATTTTTTTTTTTGCAAGAAACTGACACACGCGGCATGAACGTGTGTTTAAAATTGGAGCTTCCGACAAATTCGGCGATTGGGCAACAATCTTTTGATGACAAACCTTGTAATTATTGTTGCAAAATGGGGCAACAATAAACATCGAATTTAAAGAATGAAAAAAATAATCTCAGAATTAAAGAAAGGCAATTATTTTTTTTTTGTTTTGGAAAAGACAAATTTATTAATTAAAAAGGTAACTATATATATTTTGACAGGAAAAAGGTCAGTATATACAGATGGAGGGAAAATTGAGAAATTACTGGATCTACTTTTCCATATATATATATATAATTTCAACTTATATAAAAATTAAGATATCCCACATCGAAAGAATACAAATTTCACAACTATGTTATATCCAGGAAAGAGGCATTGAGTCATTGCCGTGCTTGGTAACGCAAGCTTGTGACCCAAGTGGGGGCATTAGGGTGATTGGACGTTGGGCTGACCCAATTGGCTAGGTTGTTGGTGGCTAAATTCTGGCCTGCCTGTTCCAAGTTGGGAGTTGGGCTATGTGGTCCTAGCCAAAGCTTGGGCTTCATTGCCCCTAGAGTGGTGGGTAATGCGCCAGGCTGGCTCCATAGAGCAGCGACAACCACCCACTCTCGGCAGTGGAAGGATAACGGGCTGGTTGCCATCTCCGGCCCATTACAGTCAAATGGTTTGGCCACGATTGAACAATCACTTTTTTGCAATCTTTTTTCAGCACAGAAAAAGTTAAGCTTACCTTTTCATTTATGTCCCCAATGTCGCCGGAAACATAAAAAAAAACTTAATTTTTTTGGGACATTTTTTGAAAAGTTTAAAAGTTATGAGACGTTAAAAAATTATATCCGGAAAGTATATTTCTAAGTAGGAAAGAGAAATTGGGGAAAAAGTGTATTTTTATGGAAGAAAGGGAAATTGAGGGCGGAAAGTGCAGAAAGGAAAATTGTGGCGGAAAGTGCATTTCTATGGGATAAAGATAAATGGAGGTGGAAAGTGCATTTCTAAGAAAGGGAAAATTTCAAAACACGTCTTGTAACTTAGGACGATTACATTTTAAATCATTTAAGTTTTCACATTTTTAGAATACGTCCTAAGGTTTCCAATTTAAATCCTTTTAGTCCAATTTGCATTCTTTTTGTCGGAAAATTAATTTTTTTTTTGCAAGAAACTGACACACGCGGCATGAACGTGTGTTTAAAATTGGAGCTTCCGACAAATTCGGCGATTGGGCAACAATCTTTTGATGACAAACCTTGTAATTATTGTTGCAAAATGGGGCAACAATAAACATTGAATTAAAAGAATGAAAAAAAAAATCTCAGAATTAAAGAAAGGCAATTTTTTTTTTTTTGTTTTGGAAAAGACAAATTTATTAATTAAAAAGGTAACTATATATATTTTGACAGGAAAAAGGTCAGTATATACAGATGGAGGGAAAATTGAGAAATTACTGGATCTACTTTTCCATATATATATATATAATTTCAACTTATAAAAAAATTAAGATATCCCACATCGAAAGAATACAAATTTCACAACTATGTTATATCCAGGAAAGAGGCACTGATTCATTGCCGTGCTTGGTAACGCAAGCTTGTGACCCAAGTGGGGGCATTAGGGTGATTGGACGTTGGGCTGACCCAATTGGCTAGGTTGTTGGTGGCTAAATTCTGGCCTGCCTGTTCCAAGTTGGGAGTTGGGCTATGTGGTCCTAGCCAAAGCTTGGGCTTCATCGCCCCTAGAGTGCTGGGTAATGCGTCAGGCTGGCTCCACAGAGCAGCGACAACCACCCACTCTCGGCAGTGGAAGGATAACGGGCTGGTTGCCATCTCCGGCCCATTACAGTCAAATGGTTTGGCCACGATTGAACAATCACTTTTTTGCAATCTCTTTTAAGCACAGAAATGTTAAGCTTACTTTTTCATTTATGTCCCCAATGTCGCCGGAAACATAAAAAAAAAACTTAATTTTTTTGGGACATTTTTTGAAAAGTTTAAAAGTTATGAGACGTTAAAAAATTATATCAGGAAAGTATATTTCTAATTAGGAAAGAGAAATTGGGGAAAAAGTGTATTTCTATGGAAGAAAGGGAAATTGAGGGCGGAAAGTGCAGAAAGGAAAATTGTGGCGGAAAGTGCATTTCTATGGGATAAAGATAAATGGAGGTGGAAAGTGCATTTCTAAGAAAGGGAAAATTTCAAAACACGTCTTGTAACTTAGGACGATTACATTTTAAATCATTTAAGTTTTCACATTTTTAGAATACGTCCTAAGGTTTCCAATTTAAATCCTTTTAGTCCAATTTGCATTCTTTTTGTCGGAAAATTAATTTTTTTTTTGCAAGAAACTGACACACGCGGCATGAACGTGTGTTTAAAATTGGAGCTTCCGACAAATTCGGCGATTGGGCAACAATCTTTTGATGACAAACCTTGTAATTATTGTTGCAAAATGGGGCAACAATAAACATTGAATTAAAAGAATGAAAAAAAAAATCTCAGAATTAAAGAAAGGCAATTTTTTTTTTTTTTGTTTTGGAAAAGACAAATTTATTAATTAAAAAGGTAACTATATATATTTTGACAGGAAAAAGGTCAGTATATACAGATGGAGGGAAAATTGAGAAATTACTGGATCTACTTTTCCATATATATATATATAATTTCAACTTATAAAAAAATTAAGATATCCCACATCGAAAGAATACAAATTTCACAACTATGTTATATCCAGGAAAGAGGCACTGATTCATTGCCGTGCTTGGTAACGCAAGCTTGTGACCCAAGTGGGGGCATTAGGGTGATTGGACGTTGGGCTGACCCAATTGGCTAGGTTGTTGGTGGCTAAATTCTGGCCTGCCTGTTCCAAGTTGGGAGTTGGGCTATGTGGTCCTAGCCAAAGCTTGGGCTTCATCGCCCCTAGAGTGCTGGGTAATGCGTCAGGCTGGCTCCACAGAGCAGCGACAACCACCCACTCTCGGCAGTGGAAGGATAACGGGCTGGTTGCCATCTCCGGCCCATTACAGTCAAATGGTTTGGCCACGATTGAACAATCACTTTTTTGCAATCTTTTTTCAGCACAGAAAAAGTTAAGCTTACTTTTTCATTTATGTCCCCAATGTCGCCGGAAACATAAAAAAAAAACTTAATTTTTTTGGGACATTTTTTGAAAAGTTTAAAAGTTATGAGACGTTAAAAAATTATATCAGGAAAGTATATTTCTAATTAGGAAAGAGAAATTGGGGAAAAAGTGTATTTCTATGGAAGAAAGGGAAATTGAGGGCGGAAAGTGCAGAAAGGAAAATTGTGGCGGAAAGTGCATTTCTATGGGATAAAGATAAATGGAGGTGGAAAGTGCATTTCTAAGAAAGGGAAAATTTCAAAACACGTCCTGTAACTTAGGACGATTACATTTTAAATCATTTAAGTTTTCACATTTTTAGAATACGTCCTAAGGTTTCCAATTTAAATCCTTTTAGTCCAATTTGCATTCTTTTTGTCGGAAAATTAATTTTTTTTTTTGCAAGAAACTGACACACGCGGCATGAACGTGTGTTTAAAATTGGAGCTTCCGACAAATTCGGCGATTGGGCAACAATCTTTTGATGACAAACCTTGTAATTATTGTTGCAAAATGGGGCAACAATAAACATCGAATTAAAAGAATGAAAAAAATAATCTCAGAATTAAAGAAAGGCAATTATTTTTTTTTTGTTTTGGAAAAGACAAATTTATTAATTAAAAAGGTAACTATATATATTTTGACAGGAAAAAGGTCAGTATATACAGATGGAGGGAAAATTGAGAAATTACTGGATCTACTTTTCCATATATATATATATATAATTTCAACTTATATAAAAATTAAGATATCCCACATCGAAAGAATACAAATTTCACAACTATGTTATATCCAGGAAAGAGGCACTGAGTCATTGCCGTGCTTGGTAACGCAAGCTTGTGACCCAAGTGGGGGCATTAGGGTGATTGGACGTTGGGCTGACCCAATTGGCTAGGTTGTTGGTGGCTAAATTCTGGCCTGCCTGTTCCAAGTTGGGAGTTGGGCTATGTGGTCCTAGCCAAAGCTTGGGCTTCATGGCCCCTAGAGTGGTGGGTAATGCGCCAGGCTGGCTCCACAGAGCAGCGACAACCACCCACTCTCGGCAGTGGAAGGATAACGGGCTGGTTGCCATCTCCGGCCCATTACAGTCAAATGGTTTGGCCACGATTGAACAATCACTTTTTTGCAATCTTTTTTCAGCACAGAAAAAGTTAAGCTTACTTTTTCATTTATGTCCCCAATGTCGCCGGAAACATAAAAAAAAAACTTAATTTTTTTGGGACATTTTTTGAAAAGTTTAAAAGTTATGAGACGTTAAAAAATTATATCAGGAAAGTATATTTCTAAGTAGGAAAGAGAAATTGGGGAAAAAGTGTATTTCTATGGAAGAAAGGGAAATTGAGGGCGGAAAGTGCAGAAAGGAAAATTGTGGCGGAAAGTGCATTTCTATGGGATAAAGATAAATGGAGGTGGAAAGTGCATTTCTAAGAAAGGGAAAATTTCAAAACACGTCCTGTAACTTAGGACGATTACATTTTAAATCATTTAAGTTTTCACATTTTTAGAATACGTCCTAAGGTTTCCAATTTAAATCCTTTTAGTCCAATTTGCATTCTTTTTGTCGGAAAATTAATTTTTTTTTTTGCAAGAAACTGACACACGCGGCATGAACGTGTGTTTAAAATTGGAGCTTCCGACAAATTCGGCGATTGGGCAACAATCTTTTGATGACAAACCTTGTAATTATTGTTGCAAAATGGGGCAACAATAAACATCGAATTAAAAGAATGAAAAAAATAATCTCAGAATTAAAGAAAGGCAATTATTTTTTTTTTGTTTTGGAAAAGACAAATTTATTAATTAAAAAGGTAACTATATATATTTTGACAGGAAAAAGGTCAGTATATACAGATGGAGGGAAAATTGAGAAATTACTGGATCTACTTTTCCATATATATATATATATAATTTCAACTTATATAAAAATTAAGATATCCCACATCGAAAGAATACAAATTTCACAACTATGTTATATCCAGGAAAGAGGCACTGAGTCATTGCCGTGCTTGGTAACGCAAGCTTGTGACCCAAGTGGGGGCATTAGGGTGATTGGACGTTGGGCTGACCCAATTGGCTAGGTTGTTGGTGGCTAAATTATGGCCTGCCTGTTCCAAGTTGGGAGTTGGGCTATGTGGTCCTAGCCAAAGCTTGGGCTTCATGGCCCCTAGAGTGGTGGGTAATGCGCCAGGCTGGCTCCACAGAGCAGCGACAACCACCCACTCTCGGCAGTGGAAGGATAACGGGCTGGTTGCCATCTCCGGCCCATTACAGTCAAATGGTTTGGCCACGATTGAACAATCACTTTTTTGCAATCTTTTTTCAGCACAGAAAAAGTTAAGCTTACTTTTTCATTTATGTCCCCAATGTCGCCGGAAACATAAAAAAAAAACTTAATTTTTTTGGGACATTTTTTGAAAAGTTTAAAAGTTATGAGACGTTAAAAAATTATATCAGGAAAGTATATTTCTAAGTAGGAAAGAGAAATTGGGGAAAAAGTGTATTTCTATGGAAGAAAGGGAAATTGAGGGCGGAAAGTGCAGAAAGGAAAATTGTGGCGGAAAGTGCATTTCTATGGGATAAAGATAAATGGAGGTGGAAAGTGCATTTCTAAGAAAGGGAAAATTTCAAAACACGTCCTGTAACTTAGGACGATTACATTTTAAATCATTTAAGTTTTCACATTTTTAGAATACGTCCTAAGGTTTCCAATTTAAATCCTTTTAGTCCAATTTGCATTCTTTTTGTCGGAAAATTAATTTTTTTTTTGCAAGAAACTGACACACGCGGCATGAACGTGTGTTTAAAATTGGAGCTTCCGACAAATTCGGCGATTGGGCAACAATCTTTTGATGACAAACCTTGTAATTATTGTTGCAAAATGGGGCAACAATAAACATTGAATTAAAAGAATGAAAAAAATAATCTCAGAATTAAAGAAAGGCAATTTTTGTTTTTTTTTTTGTTTTGGAAAAGACAAATTTATTAATTAAAAAGGTAACTATATATATTTTGACAGGAAAAAGGTCAGTATATACAGATGGAGGGAAAATTGAGAAATTACTGGATCTACTTTTCCATATATATATATATAATTTCAACTTATATAAAAATTAAGATATCCCACATCGAAAGAATACAAATTTCACAACTATGTTATATCCAGGAAAGAGGCACTGAGTCATTGCCGTGCTTGGTAACGCAAGCTTGTGACCCAATTGGGGGCATTAGGGTGATTGGACGTTTGGCTGACCCAATTGGCTAGGTTGTTGGAGGCTAAATTCTGGCTTGCCTGTTCCAAGTTGGGAGTTGGGCTATGTGGTCCTAGCCAAAGCTTGGGCTTCATGGCCCCTAGAGTGGTGGGTAATGCGCCAGGCTGGCTCCACAGAGCAGCGACAACCACCCACTCTCGGCAGTGGAAGGATAACGGGCTGGTTGCCATCTCCGGCCCATTACAGTCAAATGGTTTGGCCACGATTGAACAATCACTTTTTTGCAATCTTTTTTCAGCACAGAAAAAGTTAAGCTTACTTTTTCATTTATGTCCCCAATGTCGCCGGAAACATAAAAAAAAAAACTTAATTTTTTTGGGACATTTTTTGAAAAGTTTAAAAGTTATGAGACGTTAAAAAATTATATCAGGAAAGTATATTTCTAAGTAGGAAAGAGAAATTGGGGAAAAAGTGTATTTCTATGGAAGAAAGGGAAATTGAGGGCGGAAAGTGCAGAAAGGAAAATTGTGGCGGAAAGTGCATTTCTATGGGATAAAGATAAATGGAGGTGGAAAGTGCATTTCTAAGAAAGGGAAAATTTCAAAACACGTCCTGTAACTTAGGACGATTACATTTTAAATCATTTAAGTTTTCACATTTTTAGAATACGTCCTAAGGTTTCCAATTTAAATCCTTTTAGTCCAATTTGCATTCTTTTTGTCGGAAAATTAATTTTTTTTTTGCAAGAAACTGACACACGCGGCATGAACGTGTGTTTAAAATTGGAGCTTCCGACAAATTCGGCGATTGGGCAACAATCTTTTGATGACAAACCTTGTAATTATTGTTGCAAAATGGGGCAACAATAAACATCGAATTAAAAGAATGAAAAAAATAATCTCAGAATTAAAGAAAGGCAATTATTTTTTTTTTGTTTTGGAAAAGACAAATTTATTAATTAAAAAGGTAACTATATATATTTTGACAGGAAAAAGGTCAGTATATACAGATGGAGGGAAAATTGAGAAATTACTGGATCTACTTTTCCATATATATATATATATAATTTCAACTTATATAAAAATTAAGATATCCCACATCGAAAGAATACAAATTTCACAACTATGTTATATCCAGGAAAGAGGCACTGAGTCATTGCCGTGCTTGGTAACGCAAGCTTGTGACCCAAGTGGGGGCATTAGGGTGATTGGACGTTGGGCTGACCCAATTGGCTAGGTTGTTGGTGGCTAAATTCTGGCCTGCCTGTTCCAAGTTGGGAGTTGGGCTATGTGGTCCTAGCCAAAGCTTGGGCTTCATGGCCCCTAGAGTGGTGGGTAATGCGCCAGGCTGGCTCCACAGAGCAGCGACAACCACCCACTCTCGGCAGTGGAAGGATAACGGGCTGGTTGCCATCTCCGGCCCATTACAGTCAAATGGTTTGGCCACGATTGAACAATCACTTTTTTGCAATCTTTTTTCAGCACAGAAAAAGTTAAGCTTACTTTTTCATTTATGTCCCCAATGTCGCCGGAAACATAAAAAAAAAAAACTTAATTTTTTTGGGACATTTTTTGAAAAGTTTAAAAGTTATGAGACGTTAAAAAATTATATCAGGAAAGTATATTTCTAAGTAGGAAAGAGAAATTGGGGAAAAAGTGTATTTCTATGGAAGAAAGGGAAATTGAGGGCGGAAAGTGCAGAAAGGAAAATTGTGGCGGAAAGTGCATTTCTATGGGATAAAGATAAATGGAGGTGGAAAGTGCATTTCTAAGAAAGGGAAAATTTCAAAACACGTCCTGTAACTTAGGACGATTACATTTTAAATCATTTAAGTTTTCACATTTTTAGAATACGTCCTAAGGTTTCCAATTTAAATCCTTTTAGTCCAATTTGCATTCTTTTTGTCGGAAAATTAATTTTTTTTTTGCAAGAAACTGACACACGCGGCATGAACGTGTGTTTAAAATTGGAGCTTCCGACAAATTCGGCGATTGGGCAACAATCTTTTGATGACAAACCTTGTAATTATTGTTGCAAAATGGGGCAACAATAAACATTGAATTAAAAGAATGAAAAAAATAATCTCAGAATTAAAGAAAGGCAATTTTTGTTTTTTTTTTTGTTTTGGAAAAGACAAATTTATTAATTAAAAAGGTAACTATATATATTTTGACAGGAAAAAGGTCAGTATATACAGATGGAGGGAAAATTGAGAAATTACTGGATCTACTTTTCCATATATATATATATAATTTCAACTTATATAAAAATTAAGATATCCCACATCGAAAGAATACAAATTTCACAACTATGTTATATCCAGGAAAGAGGCACTGAGTCATTGCCGTGCTTGGTAACGCAAGCTTGTGACCCAATTGGGGGCATTAGGGTGATTGGACGTTGGGCTGACCCAATTGGCTAGGTTGTTGGAGGCTAAATTCTGGCTTGCCTGTTCCAAGTTGGGAGTTGGGCTATGTGGTCCTAGCCAAAGCTTGGGCTTCATGGCCCCTAGAGTGGTGGGTAATGCGCCAGGCTGGCTCCACAGAGCAGCGACAACCACCCACTCTCGGCAGTGGAAGGATAACGGGCTGGTTGCCATCTCCGGCCCATTACAGTCAAATGGTTTGGCCACGATTGAACAATCACTTTTTTGCAATCTTTTTTCAGCACAGAAAAAGTTAAGCTTACTTTTTCATTTATGTCCCCAATGTCGCCGGAAACATAAAAAAAAACTTAATTTTTTTGGGACATTTTTTGAAAAGTTTAAAAGTTATGAGACGTTAAAAAATTATATCAGGAAAGTATATTTCTAAGTAGGAAAGAGAAATTGGGGAAAAAGTGTATTTCTATGGAAGAAAGGGAAATTGAGGGCGGAAAGTGCATTTCTATGGGAAAAAGATAAATGGAGGTGGAAAGTGCATTTCTAAGAAAGGGAAAATTTCAAAACACGTCCTGTAACTTAGGACGATTACATTTTAAATCATTTAAGTTTTCACATTTTTAGAATACGTCCTAAGGTTTCCAATTTAAATCCTTTTAGTCCAATTTGCATTCTTTTTGTCGGAAAATTAATTTTTTTTTTGCAAGAAACTGACACACGCGGCATGAACGTGTGTTTAAAATTGGAGCTTCCGACAAATTCGGCGATTGGGCAACAATCTTTTGATGACAAACCTTGTAATTATTGTTGCAAAATGGGGCAACAATAAACATTGAATTAAAAGAATGAAAAAAATAATCTCAGAATTAAAGAAAGGCAATTTTTGTTTTTTTTTTTTGTTTTGGAAAAGACAAATTTATTAATTAAAAAGGTAACTATATATATTTTGACAGGAAAAAGGTCAGTATATACAGATGGAGGGAAAATTGAGAAATTACTGGATCTACTTTTCCATTTATATATATATATATATATATATAATTTCAACTTATAAAAAAATTAAGATATCCCACATCGAAAGAATACAAATTTCACAACTATGTTATATCCAGGAAAGAGGCACTGAGTCATTGCCGTGCTTGGTAACGCAAGCTTGTGACCCAAGTGGGGGCATTAGGGTGATTGGACGTTGGGCTGACCCAATTGGCTAGGTTGTTGGTGGCTAAATTCTGGCCTGCCTGTTCCAAGTTGGGAGTTGGGCTATGTGGTCCTAGCCAAAGCTTGGGCTTCATGGCCCCTAGAGTGGTGGGTAATGCGCCAGGCTGGCTCCACAGAGCAGCGACAACCACCCACTCTCGGCAGTGGAAGGATAACGGGCTGGTTGCCATCTCCGGCCCATTACAGTCAAATGGTTTGGCCACGATTGAACAATCACTTTTTTGCAATCTTTTTTCAGCACAGAAAAAGTTAAGCTTACTTTTTCATTTATGTCCCCAATGTCGCCGGAAACATAAAAAAAAAAAACTTAATTTTTTTGGGACATTTTTTGAAAAGTTTAAAAGTTATGAGACGTTAAAAAATTATATCAGGAAAGTATATTTCTAAGTAGGAAAGAGAAATTGGGGAAAAAGTGTATTTCTATGGAAGAAAGGGAAATTGAGGGCGGAAAGTGCAGAAAGGAAAATTGTGGCGGAAAGTGCATTTCTATGGGATAAAGATAAATGGAGGTGGAAAGTGCATTTCTAAGAAAGGGAAAATTTCAAAACACGTCCTGTAACTTAGGACGATTACATTTTAAATCATTTAAGTTTTCACATTTTTAGAATACGTCCTAAGGTTTCCAATTTAAATCCTTTTAGTCCAATTTGCATTCTTTTTGTCGGAAAATTAATTTTTTTTTTGCAAGAAACTGACACACGCGGCATGAACGTGTGTTTAAAATTGGAGCTTCCGACAAATTCGGCGATTGGGCAACAATCTTTTGATGACAAACCTTGTAATTATTGTTGCAAAATGGGGCAACAATAAACATTGAATTAAAAGAATGAAAAAAATAATCTCAGAATTAAAGAAAGGCAATTTTTGTTTTTTTTTTTGTTTTGGAAAAGACAAATTTATTAATTAAAAAGGTAACTATATATATTTTGACAGGAAAAAGGTCAGTATATACAGATGGAGGGAAAATTGAGAAATTACTGGATCTACTTTTCCATATATATATATATAATTTCAACTTATATAAAAATTAAGATATCCCACATCGAAAGAATACAAATTTCACAACTATGTTATATCCAGGAAAGAGGCACTGAGTCATTGCCGTGCTTGGTAACGCAAGCTTGTGACCCAATTGGGGGCATTAGGGTGATTGGACGTTGGGCTGACCCAATTGGCTAGGTTGTTGGAGGCTAAATTCTGGCTTGCCTGTTCCAAGTTGGGAGTTGGGCTATGTGGTCCTAGCCAAAGCTTGGGCTTCATGGCCCCTAGAGTGGTGGGTAATGCGCCAGGCTGGCTCCACAGAGCAGCGACAACCACCCACTCTCGGCAGTGGAAGGATAACGGGCTGGTTGCCATCTCCGGCCCATTACAGTCAAATGGTTTGGCCACGATTGAACAATCACTTTTTTGCAATCTTTTTTCAGCACAGAAAAAGTTAAGCTTACTTTTTCATTTATGTCCCCAATGTCGCCGGAAACATAAAAAAAAACTTAATTTTTTTGGGACATTTTTTGAAAAGTTTAAAAGTTATGAGACGTTAAAAAATTATATCAGGAAAGTATATTTCTAAGTAGGAAAGAGAAATTGGGGAAAAAGTGTATTTCTATGGAAGAAAGGGAAATTGAGGGCGGAAAGTGCATTTCTATGGGAAAAAGATAAATGGAGGTGGAAAGTGCATTTCTAAGAAAGGGAAAATTTCAAAACACGTCCTGTAACTTAGGACGATTACATTTTAAATCATTTAAGTTTTCACATTTTTAGAATACGTCCTAAGGTTTCCAATTTAAATCCTTTTAGTCCAATTTGCATTCTTTTTGTCGGAAAATTAATTTTTTTTTTGCAAGAAACTGACACACGCGGCATGAACGTGTGTTTAAAATTGGAGCTTCCGACAAATTCGGCGATTGGGCAACAATCTTTTGATGACAAACCTTGTAATTATTGTTGCAAAATGGGGCAACAATAAACATTGAATTAAAAGAATGAAAAAAATAATCTCAGAATTAAAGAAAGGCAATTTTTGTTTTTTTTTTTTGTTTTGGAAAAGACAAATTTATTAATTAAAAAGGTAACTATATATATTTTGACAGGAAAAAGGTCAGTATATACAGATGGAGGGAAAATTGAGAAATTACTGGATCTACTTTTCCATTTATATATATATATATATATATATAATTTCAACTTATAAAAAAATTAAGATATCCCACATCGAAAGAATACAAATTTCACAACTATGTTATATCCAGGAAAGAGGCACTGAGTCATTGCCGTGCTTGGTAACGCAAGCTTGTGACCCAAGTGGGGGCATTAGGGTGATTGGACGTTGGGCTGACCCAATTGGCTAGATTGTTTGTGGCTAAATTCTGGCCTGCCTGTTCCAAGTTGGGAGTTGGGCTATGTGGTCCTAGCCAAAGCTTGGGCTTCATGGCCCCTAGAGTGGTGGGTAATGCGCCAGGCTGGCTCCACAGAGCAGCGACAACCACCCACTCTCGGCAGTGGAAGGATAACGGGCTGGTTGCCATCTCCGGCCCATTACAGTCAAATGGTTTGGCCACGATTGAACAATCACTTTTTTGCAATCTTTTTTCAGCACAGAAAAAGTTAAGCTTACTTTTTCATTTATGTCCCCAATGTCGCCGGAAACATAAAAAAAAACTTAATTTTTTTGGGACATTTTTTGAAAAGTTTAAAAGTTATGAGACGTTAAAAAATTATATCCGGAAAGTATATTTCTAAGTAGGAAAGAGAAATTGGGGAAAAAGTGTATTTCTATGGAAGAAAGGGAAATTGAGGGCGGAAAGTGCAGAAAGGAAAATTGTGGCGGAAAGTGCATTTCTATGGGATAAAGATAAATGGAGGTGGAAAGTGCATTTCTAAGAAAGGGAAAATTTCAAAACACGTCCTGTAACTTAGGACGATTACATTTTAAATCATTTAAGTTTTCACATTTTTAGAATACGTCCTAAGGTTTCCAATTTAAATCCTTTTAGTCCAATTTGCATTCTTTTTGTCGAAAAATTAATTTTTTTTGCAAGAAACTGACACACGCGGCATGAACGTGTGTTTAAAATTGGAGCTTCCGACAAATTCGGCGATTGGGCAACAATCTTTTGATGACAAACATTGTAATTATTGTTGCAAAATGGGGCAACAATAAACATTGAATTAAAAGAATGAAAAAAATAATCTCAGAATTAAAGAAAGGCAATTTTTTTTTTTTGTTTTGGAAAAGACAAATTTATTAATTAAAAAGGTAACTATATATATTTTGACAGGAAAAAGGTCAATATATACAGATGGAGGGAAAATTGAGAAATTACTGGATCTACTTTTCCATATATATATATATAATTTCAACTTATAAAAAAATTAAGATATCCCACATCGAAAGAATACAAATTTCACAACTATGTTATATCCAGGAAAGAGGCACTGAGTCATTGCCGTGCTTGGTAACGCAAGCTTGTGAACCAAGTGGGGGCATTAGGGTGATTGGACGTTGGGCTGACCCAATTGGCTAGGTTGTTGGTGGCTAAATTCTGGCCTGCCAGTTCCAAGTTGGGAGTTGGGCTATGTGGTCCTAGCTAAAGCTTGGGCTTCATGGCCCCTAGAGTGGTGGGTAATGCGCCAGGCTGGCTCCAAAGAGCAGCGACAACCACCCACTCTCGGCAGTGGAAGGATAACGGGCTGGTTGCCATCTCCGGCCCATTACAGTCAAATGGTTTGGCCACGATTGAACAATCACTTTTTTGCAATCTTTTTTCAGCACAGAAAAAGTTAAGCTTACCTTTTCATTTATGTCCCCAATGTCGCCGGAAACATAAAAAAAAACTTAATTTTTTTGGGACATTTTTTGAAAAGTTTAAAAGTTATGAGACGTTAAAAAATTATACCCGGAAAGTATATTTCTAAGTAGGAAAGAGAAATTGGGGAAAAAGTGTATTTTTATGGAAGAAAGGGAAATTGAGGGCGGAAAGTGCAGAAAGGAAAATTGTGGCGGAAAGTGCATTTCTATGGGATAAAGATAAATGGAGGTGGAAAGTGCATTTCTAAGAAAGGGAAAATTTCAAAACACGTCCTGTAACTTAGGACGATTACATTTTAAATCATTTAAGTTTTCACATTTTTAGAATACGTCCTAAGGTTTCCAATTTAAATCCTTTTAGTCCAATTTGCATTCTTTTTGTCGGAAAATTTATTTTTTTTTGCAAGAAACTGACACACGCGGCATGAACGTGTGTTTAAAATTGGAGCTTCCGACAAATTCGGCGATTGGGCAACAATCTTTTGATGACAAACCTTGTAATTATTGTTGCAAAATGGGGCAACAATAAACATTGAATTAAAAGAATGAAAAAAATAATCTCAGAATTAAAGAAAGGCAATTTTTTTATTTTGTTTTGGAAAAGACAAATTTATTAATTAAAAAGGTAACTATATATATTTTGTCAGGAAAAAGGTCAGTATATACAGATGGAGGGAAAATTGAAAAATTACTGGATCTACTTTTCCATATATATATATATATAATTTCAACTTATAAAAAAATTAAGATATCCCACATCGAAAGAATACAAATTTCACAACTATGTTATATCCAGGAAAGAAGCACTGAGTCATTGCCGTGCTTGGTAACGCAAGCTTGTGACCCAAGTGGGTGCATTAGGGTGATTGGACGTTGGGCTGACCCAATTGGCTAGGTTGTTGGTGGCTAAATTCTGGCCTGCCTGTTCCAAGTTGGGAGTTGGGCTATGTGGTCCTAGCCAAAGCTTGGGCTTCATTGCCCCTAGAGTGGTGGGTAATGCGCCAGGCTGGCTCCATAGAGCAGCGACAACCACCCACTCTCGGCAGTGGAAGGATAACGGGCTGGTTGCCATCTCCGGCCCATTACAGTCAAATGGTTTGGCCACGATTGAACAATCACTTTTTTGCAATCTTTTTTCAGCACAGAAAAAGTTAAGCTTACCTTTTCATTTATGTCCCCAATGTCGCCGGAAACATAAAAAAAAACTTAATTTTTTTGGGACATTTTTTGAAAAGTTTAAAAGTTATGAGACGTTAAAAAATTATATCCGGAAAGTATATTTCTAAGTAGGAAAGAGAAATTGGGGAAAAAGTGTATTTCTATGGAAGAAAGGGAAATTGAGGGCGGAAAGTGCAGAAAGGAAAATTGTGGCGGAAAGTGCATTTCTATGGGATAAAGATAAATGGAGGTGGAAAGTGCATTTCTAAGAAAGGGAAAACTTCAAAACACGTCCTGTAACTTAGGACGATTACATTTTAAATCATTTAAGTTTTCACATTTTTAGAATACGTCCTATGGTTTCCAATTTAAATCCTTTTAGTCCAATTTGCATTCTTTTTGTCGAAAAATTAATTTTTTTTTTGCAAGAAACTGACACACGCGGCATGAACGTGTGTTTAAAATTGGAGCTTCCGACAAATTCGGCGATTGGGCAACAATCTTTTGATGACAAACATTGTAATTATTGTTGCAAAATGGGGCAACAATAAACATTGAATTAAAAGAATGAAAAAAATAATCTCAGAATTAAAGAAAGGCAATTTTTTTTTTTTGTTTTGGAAAAGACAAATTTATTAATTAAAAAGGTAACTATATATATTTTGACAGGAAAAAGGTCAATATATACAGATGGAGGGAAAATTGAGAAATTACTGGATCTACTTTTCCATATATATATATATAATTTCAACTTATAAAAAAATTAAGATATCCCACATCGAAAGAATACAAATTTCACAACTATGTTATATCCAGGAAAGAGGCACTGAGTCATTGCCGTGCTTGGTAACGCAAGCTTGTGACCCAAGTGGGGGCATTAGGGTGATTGGACGTTGGGCTGACCCAATTGGCTAGGTTGTTGGTGGCTAAATTCTGGCCTGCCAGTTCCAAGTTGGGAGTTGGGCTATGTGGTCCTAGCTAAAGCTTGGGCTTCATGGCCCCTAGAGTGGTGGGTAATGCGCCAGGCTGGCTCCAAAGAGCAGCGACAACCACCCACTCTCGGCAGTGGAAGGATAACGGGCTGGTTGCCATCTCCGGCCCATTACAGTCAAATGGTTTGGCCACGATTGAACAATCACTTTTTTGCAATCTTTTTTCAGCACAGAAAAAGTTAAGCTTACCTTTTCATTTATGTCCCCAATGTCGCCGGAAACATAAAAAAAAACTTAATTTTTTTGGGACATTTTTTGAAAAGTTTAAAAGTTATGAGACGTTAAAAAATTATACCCGGAAAGTATATTTCTAAGTAGGAAAGAGAAATTGGGGAAAAAGTGTATTTTTATGGAAGAAAGGGAAATTGAGGGCGGAAAGTGCAGAAAGGAAAATTGTGGCGGAAAGTGCATTTCTATGGGATAAAGATAAATGGAGGTGGAAAGTGCATTTCTAAGAAAGGGAAAATTTCAAAACACGTCCTGTAACTTAGGACGATTACATTTTAAATCATTTAAGTTTTCACATTTTTAGAATACGTCCTAAGGTTTCCAATTTAAATCCTTTTAGTCCAATTTGCATTCTTTTTGTCGGAAAATTTATTTTTTTTTGCAAGAAACTGACACACGCGGCATGAACGTGTGTTTAAAATTGGAGCTTCCGACAAATTCGGCGATTGGGCAACAATCTTTTGATGACAAACCTTGTAATTATTGTTGCAAAATGGGGCAACAATAAACATTGAATTAAAAGAATGAAAAAAATAATCTCAGAATTAAAGAAAGGCAATTTTTTTATTTTGTTTTGGAAAAGACAAATTTATTAATTAAAAAGGTAACTATATATATTTTGTCAGGAAAAAGGTCAGTATATACAGATGGAGGGAAAATTGAAAAATTACTGGATCTACTTTTCCATATATATATATATATAATTTCAACTTATAAAAAAATTAAGATATCCCACATCGAAAGAATACAAATTTCACAACTATGTTATATCCAGGAAAGAAGCACTGAGTCATTGCCGTGCTTGGTAACGCAAGCTTGTGACCCAAGTGGGTGCATTAGGGTGATTGGACGTTGGGCTGACCCAATTGGCTAGGTTGTTGGTGGCTAAATTCTGGCCTGCCTGTTCCAAGTTGGGAGTTGGGCTATGTGGTCCTAGCCAAAGCTTGGGCTTCATTGCCCCTAGAGTGGTGGGTAATGCGCCAGGCTGGCTCCATAGAGCAGCGACAACCACCCACTCTCGGCAGTGGAAGGATAACGGGCTGGTTGCCATCTCCGGCCCATTACAGTCAAATGGTTTGGCCACGATTGAACAATCACTTTTTTGCAATCTTTTTTCAGCACAGAAAAAGTTAAGCTTACCTTTTCATTTATGTCCCCAATGTCGCCGGAAACATAAAAAAAAACTTAATTTTTTTGGGACATTTTTTGAAAAGTTTAAAAGTTATGAGACGTTAAAAAATTATATCCGGAAAGTATATTTCTAAGTAGGAAAGAGAAATTGGGGAAAAAGTGTATTTCTATGGAAGAAAGGGAAATTGAGGGCGGAAAGTGCAGAAAGGAAAATTGTGGCGGAAAGTGCATTTCTATGGGATAAAGATAAATGGAGGTGGAAAGTGCATTTCTAAGAAAGGGAAAACTTCAAAACACGTCCTGTAACTTAGGACGATTACATTTTAAATCATTTAAGTTTTCACATTTTTAGAATACGTCCTAATGTTTCCAATTTAAATCCTTTTAGTCCAATTTGCATTCTTTTTGTCGAAAAATTAATTTTTTTTTTGCAAGAAACTGACACACGCGGCATGAACGTGTGTTTAAAATTGGAGCTTCCGACAAATTCGGCGATTGGGCAACAATCTTTTGATGACAAACATTGTAATTATTGTTGCAAAATGGGGCAACAATAAACATTGAATTAAAAGAATGAAAAAAATAATCTCAGAATTAAAGAAAGGCAATTTTTTTTTTTTGTTTTGGAAAAGACAAATTTATTAATTAAAAAGGTAACTATATATATTTTGACAGGAAAAAGGTCAATATATACAGATGGAGGGAAAATTGAGAAATTACTGGATCTACTTTTCCATATATATATATATAATTTCAACTTATAAAAAAATTAAGATATCCCACATCGAAAGAATACAAATTTCACAACTATGTTATATCCAGGAAAGAGGCACTGAGTCATTGCCGTGCTTGGTAACGCAAGCTTGTGACCCAAGTGGGGGCATTAGGGTGATTGGACGTTGGGCTGACCCAATTGGCTAGGTTGTTGGTGGCTAAATTCTGGCCTGCCAGTTCCAAGTTGGGAGTTGGGCTATGTGGTCCTAGCTAAAGCTTGGGCTTCATGGCCCCTAGAGTGGTGGGTAATGCGCCAGGCTGGCTCCAAAGAGCAGCGACAACCACCCACTCTCGGCAGTGGAAGGATAACGGGCTGGTTGCCATCTCCGGCCCATTACAGTCAAATGGTTTGGCCACGATTGAACAATCACTTTTTTGCAATCTTTTTTCAGCACAGAAAAAGTTAAGCTTACCTTTTCATTTATGTCCCCAATGTCGCCGGAAACATAAAAAAAAACTTAATTTTTTTGGGACATTTTTTGAAAAGTTTAAAAGTTATGAGACGTTAAAAAATTATATCCGGAAAGTATATTTCTAAGTAGGAAAGAGAAATTGGGGAAAAAGTGTATTTTTATGGAAGAAAGGGAAATTGAGGGCGGAAAGTGCAGAAAGGAAAATTGTGGCGGAAAGTGCATTTCTATGGGATAAAGATAAATGGAGGTGGAAAGTGCATTTCTAAGAAAGGGAAAATTTCAAAACACGTCCTGTAACTTAGGACGATTACATTTTAAATCATTTAAGTTTTCACATTTTTAGAATACGTCCTAAGGTTTCCAATTTAAATCCTTTTAGTCCAATTTGCATTCTTTTTGTCGGAAAATTTATTTTTTTTTGCAAGAAACTGACACACGCGGCATGAACGTGTGTTTAAAATTGGAGCTTCCGACAAATTCGGCGATTGGGCAACAATCTTTTGATGACAAACCTTGTAATTATTGTTGCAAAATGGGGCAACAATAAACATTGAATTAAAAGAATGAAAAAAATAATCTCAGAATTAAAGAAAGGCAATTTTTTTATTTTGTTTTGGAAAAGACAAATTTATTAATTAAAAAGGTAACTATATATATTTTGTCAGGAAAAAGGTCAGTATATACAGATGGAGGGAAAATTGAAAAATTACTGGATCTACTTTTCCATATATATATATATATAATTTCAACTTATAAAAAAATTAAGATATCCCACATCGAAAGAATACAAATTTCACAACTATGTTATATCCAGGAAAGAAGCACTGAGTCATTGCCGTGCTTGGTAACGCAAGCTTGTGACCCAAGTGGGTGCATTAGGGTGATTGGACGTTGGGCTGACCCAATTGGCTAGGTTGTTGGTGGCTAAATTCTGGCCTGCCTGTTCCAAGTTGGGAGTTGGGCTATGTGGTCCTAGCCAAAGCTTGGGCTTCATTGCCCCTAGAGTGGTGGGTAATGCGCCAGGCTGGCTCCATAGAGCAGCGACAACCACCCACTCTCGGCAGTGGAAGGATAACGGGCTGGTTGCCATCTCCGGCCCATTACAGTCAAATGGTTTGGCCACGATTGAACAATCACTTTTTTGCAATCTTTTTTCAGCACAGAAAAAGTTAAGCTTACCTTTTCATTTATGTCCCCAATGTCGCCGGAAACATAAAAAAAAACTTAATTTTTTTGGGACATTTTTTGAAAAGTTTAAAAGTTATGAGACGTTAAAAAATTATATCCGGAAAGTATATTTCTAAGTAGGAAAGAGAAATTGGGGAAAAAGTGTATTTCTATGGAAGAAAGGGAAATTGAGGGCGGAAAGTGCAGAAAGGAAAATTGTGGCGGAAAGTGCATTTCTATGGGATAAAGATAAATGGAGGTGGAAAGTGCATTTCTAAGAAAGGGAAAACTTCAAAACACGTCCTGTAACTTAGGACGATTACATTTTAAATCATTTAAGTTTTCACATTTTTAGAATACGTCCTAAGGTTTCCAATTTAAATCCTTTTAGTCCAATTTGCATTCTTTTTGTCGAAAAATTAATTTTTTTTTTGCAAGAAACTGACACACGCGGCATGAACGTGTGTTTAAAATTGGAGCTTCCGACAAATTCGGCGATTGGGCAACAATCTTTTGATGACAAACATTGTAATTATTGTTGCAAAATGGGGCAACAATAAACATTGAATTAAAAGAATGAAAAAAATAATCTCAGAATTAAAGAAAGGCAATTTTTTTTTTTTGTTTTGGAAAAGACAAATTTATTAATTAAAAAGGTAACTATATATATTTTGACAGGAAAAAGGTCAATATATACAGATGGAGGGAAAATTGAGAAATTACTGGATCTACTTTTCCATATATATATATATATATAATTTCAACTTATAAAAAAATTAAGATATCCCACATCGAAAGAATACAAATTTCACAACTATGTTATATCCAGGAAAGAGGCACTGAGTCATTGTCGTGCTTGGTAACGCAAGCTTGTGACCCAAGTGGGGGCATTAGGGTGATTGGACGTTGGGCTGACCCAATTGGCTAGGTTGTTGGTGGCTAAATTCTGGCCTGCCAGTTCCAAGTTGGGAGTTGGGCTATGTGGTCCTAGCTAAAGCTTGGGCTTCATGGCCCCTAGAGTGGTGGGTAATGCGCCAGGCTGGCTCCAAAGAGCAGCGACAACCACCCACTCTCGGCAGTGGAAGGATAACGGGCTGGTTGCCATCTCCGGCCCATTACAGTCAAATGGTTTGGCCACGATTGAACAATCACTTTTTTGCAATCTTTTTTCAGCACAGAAAAAGTTAAGCTTACCTTTTCATTTATGTCCCCAATGTCGCCGGAAACATAAAAAAAAAACTTAATTTTTTTGGGACATTTTTTGAAAAGTTTAAAAGTTATGAGACGTTAAAAAATTATATCCGGAAAGTATATTTCTAAGTAGGAAAGAGAAATTGGGGAAAAAGTGTATTTTTATGGAAGAAAGGGAAATTGAGGGCGGAAAGTGCAGAAAGGAAAATTGTGGCGGAAAGTGCATTTCTATGGGATAAAGATAAATGGAGGTGGAAAGTGCATTTCTAAGAAAGGGAAAATTTCAAAACACGTCCTGTAACTTAGGACGATTACATTTTAAATCATGTAAGTTTTCACATTTTTAGAATACGTCCTAAGGTTTCCAATTTAAATCCTTTTAGTCCAATTTGCATTCTTTTTGTCGGAAAATTTATTTTTTTTTGCAAGAAACTGACACACGCGGCATGAACGTGTGTTTAAAATTGGAGCTTCCGACAAATTCGGCGATTGGGCAACAATCTTTTGATGACAAACCTTGTAATTATTGTTGCAAAATGGGGCAACAATAAACATTGTATTAAAAGAATGAAAAAAATAATCTCAGAATTAAAGAAAGGCAATTTTTTTTTTTTTGTTTTGGAAAAGACAAATTTATTAATTAAAAAGGTAACTATATATATTTTGTCAGGAAAAAGGTCAGTATATACAGATGGAGGGAAAATTGAAAAATTACTGGATCTACTTTTCCATATATATATATATATATAATTTCAACTTATAAAAAAATTAAGATATCCCACATCGAAAGAATACAAATTTCATAACTATGTTATATCCAGGAAAGAAGCACTGAGTCATTGCCATGCTTGGTAACGCAAGCTTGTGACCCAAGTGGGTGCATTAGGGTGATTGGACGTTGGGCTGACCCAATTGGCTAGTTGGTGGCTAAATTCTGGCCTGCCTGTTCCAAGTTGGGAGTTGGGCTATGTGGTCCTAGCCAAAGCTTGGGCTTCATTGCCCCTAGAGTGGTGGGTAATGCGCCAGGCTGGCTCCATAGAGCAGCGACAACCACCCACTCTCGGCAGTGGAAGGATAACGGGCTGGTTGCCAACTCCGGCCCATTACAGTCAAATGGTTTGGCCACGATTGAACAATCACTTTTTTGCAATCTTTTTTCAGCACAGAAAAAGTTAAGCTTACCTTTTCATTTATGTCCCCAATGTCGCCGGAAACATAAAAAAAAACTTAATTTTTTTGGGACATTTTTTGAAAAGTTTAAAAGTTATGAGACGTTAAAAAATTATATCCGGAAAGTATATTTCTAAGTAGGAAAGAGAAATTGGGGAAAAAGTGTATTTCTATGGAAGAAAGGGAAATTGAGGGCGGAAAGTGCAGAAAGGAAAATTGTGGCGGAAAGTGCATTTCTATGGGATAAAGATAAATGGAGGTGGAAAGTGCATTTCTAAGAAAGGAAAAACTTCAAAACACGTCCTGTAACTTAGGACGATTACATTTTAAATCATTTAAGTTTTCACATTTTTAGAATACGTCCTAAGGTTTCCAATTTAAATCCTTTTAGTCCAATTTGCATTCTTTTTGTCGAAAAATTAATTTTTTTTTTTGCAAGAAACTGACACACGCGGCATGAACGTGTGTTTAAAATTGGAGCTTCCGACAAATTCGGCGATTGGGCAACAATCTTTTGATGACAAACATTGTAATTATTGTTGCAAAATGGGGCAACAATAAACATTGAATTAAAAGAATGAAAAAAATAATCTCAGAATTAAAGAAAGGCAATTTTTTTTTTTTGTTTTGGAAAAGACAAATTTATTAATTAAAAAGGTAACTATATATATTTTGACAGGAAAAAGGTCAATATATACAGATGGAGGGAAAATTGAGAAATTACTGGATCTACTTTTCCATATATATATATATAATTTCAACTTATAAAAAAATTAAGATATCCCACATCGAAAGAATACAAATTTCACAACTATGTTATATCCAGGAAAGAAGCACTGAGTCATTGCCGTGCTTGGTAACGCAAGCTTGTGACCCAAGTGGGTGCATTAGGGTGATTGGACGTTGGGCTGACCCAATTGGCTAGGTTGTTGGTGGCTAAATTCTGGCCTGCCTGTTCCAAGTTGGGAGTTGGGCTATGTGGTCCTAGCCAAAGCTTGGGCTTCATTGCCCCTAGAGTGGTGGGTAATGCGCCAGGCTGGCTCCATAGAGCAGCGACAACCACCCACTCTCGGCAGTGGAAGGATAACGGGCTGGTTGCCATCTCCGGCCCATTACAGTCAAATGGTTTGGCCACGATTGAACAATCACTTTTTTGCAATCTTTTTTCAGCACAGAAAAAGTTAAGCTTACCTTTTCATTTATGTCCCCAATGTCGCCGGAAACATAAAAAAAAAACTTAATTTTTTTGGGACATTTTTTGAAAAGTTTAAAAGTTATGAGACGTTAAAAAATTATATCCGGAAAGTATATTTCTAAGTAGGAAAGAGAAATTGGGGAAAAAGTGTATTTTTATGGAAGAAAGGGAAATTGAGGGCGGAAAGTGCAGAAAGGAAAATTGTGGCGGAAAGTGCATTTCTATGGGATAAAGATAAATGGAGGTGGAAAGTGCATTTCTAAGAAAGGGAAAATTTCAAAACACGTCCTGTAACTTAGGACGATTACATTTTAAATCATTTAAGTTTTCACATTTTTAGAATACGTCCTAAGGTTTCCAATTTAAATCCTTTTAGTCCAATTTGCATTCTTTTTGTCGGAAATTTTTTTTTTTTTTGCAAGAAACTGACACACGCGGCATGAACGTGTGTTTAAAATTGGAGCTTCCGACAAATTCGGCGATTGGGCAACAATCTTTTGATGACAAACCTTGTAATTATTGTTGCAAAATGGGGCAACAATAAACATTGAATTAAAAGAATGAAAAAAATAATCTCAGAATTAAAGAAAGGCAATTTTTTTTTTTTGTTTTGGAAAAGACAAATTTATTAATTAAAAAGGTAACTATATATATTTTGTCAGGAAAAAGGTCAGTATATACAGATGGAGGGAAAATTGAAAAATTACTGGATCTACTTTTCCATATATATATATATATATAATTTCAACTTATAAAAAAATTAAGATATCCCACATCGAAAGAATACAAATTTCACAACTATGTTATATCCAGGAAAGAAGCACTGAGTCATTGCCGTGCTTGGTAACGCAAGCTTGTGACCCAAGTGGGTGCATTAGGGTGATTGGACGTTGGGCTGACCCAATTGGCTAGGTTGTTGGTGGCTAAATTCTGGCCTGCCTGTTCCAAGTTGGGAGTTGGGCTATGTGGTCCTAGCCAAAGCTTGGGCTTCATTGCCCCTAGAGTGGTGGGTAATGCGCCAGGCTGGCTCCATAGAGCAGCGACAACCACCCACTCTCGGCAGTGGAAGGATAACGGGCTGGTTGCCATCTCCGGCCCATTACAGTCAAATGGTTTGGCCACGATTTAACAATCACTTTTTTGCAATCTTTTTTCAGCACAGAAAAAGTTAAGCTTACCTTTTCATTTATGTCCCCAATGTCGCCGGAAACATAAAAAAAAACTTAATTTTTTTGGGACATTTTTTGAAAAGTTTAAAAGTTATGAGACGTTAAAAAATTATATCCGGAAAGTATATTTCTAAGTAGGAAAGAGAAATTGGGGAAAAAGTGTATTTCTATGGAAGAAAGGGAAATTGAGGGCGGAAAGTGCAGAAAGGAAAATTGTGGCGGAAAGTGCATTTCTATGGGATAAAGATAAATGGAGGTGGAAAGTGCATTTCTAAGAAAGGGAAAACTTCAAAACACGTCCTGTAACTTAGGACGATTACATTTTAAATCATTTAAGTTTTCACATTTTTAGAATACGTCCTAAGGTTTCCAATTTAAATCCTTTTAGTCCAATTTGCATTCTTTTTGTCGAAAAATTAATTTTTTTTTTGCAAGAAACTGACACACGCGGCATGAACGTGTGTTTAAAATTGGAGCTTTCGACAAATTCGGCGATTGGGCAACAATCTTTTGATGACAAACATTGTAATTATTGTTGCAAAATGGGGCAACAATAAACATTGAATTAAAAGAATGAAAAAAATAATCTCAGAATTAAAGAAAGGCAATTTTTTTTTTTTTTTTGTTTTGGAAAAGACAAATTTATTAATTAAAAAGGTAACTATATATATTTTGACAGGAAAAAGGTCAATATATACAGATGGAGGGAAAATTGAGAAATTACTGGATCTACTTTTCCATATATATATATATAATTTCAACTTATAAAAAAATTAAGATATCCCACATCGAAAGAATACAAATTTCACAACTATGTTATATCCAGGAAAGAGGCACTGAGTCATTGCCGTGCTTGGTAACGCAAGCTTGTGACCCAAGTGGGGGCATTAGGGTGATTGGACGTTGGGCTGACCCAATTGGCTAGGTTGTTGGTGGCTAAATTCTGGCCTGCCAGTTCCAAGTTGGGAGTTGGGCTATGTGGTCCTAGCTAAAGCTTGGGCTTCATGGCCCCTAGAGTGGTGGGTAATGCGCCAGGCTGGCTCCAAAGAGCAGCGACAACCACCCACTCTCGGCAGTGGAAGGATAACGGGCTGGTTGCCATCTCCGGCCCATTACAGTCAAATGGTTTGGCCACGATTGAACAATCACTTTTTTGCAATCTTTTTTCAGCACAGAAAAAGTTAAGCTTACCTTTTCATTTATGTCCCCAATGTCGCCGGAAACATAAAAAAAAACTTAATTTTTTTGGGACATTTTTTGAAAAGTTTAAAAGTTATGAGACGTTAAAAAATTATATCCGGAAAGTATATTTCTAAGTAGGAAAGAGAAATTGGGGAAAAAGTGTATTTCTATGGAAGAAAGGGAAATTGAGGGCGGAAAGTGCAGAAAGGAAAATTGTGGCGGAAAGTGCATTTCTATGGGATAAAGATAAATGGAGGTGGAAAGTGCATTTCTAAGAAAGGGAAAACTTCAAAACACGTCCTGTAACTTAGGACGATTACATTTTAAATCATTTAAGTTTTCACATTTTTAGAATACGTCCTAAGGTTTCCAATTTAAATCCTTTTAGTCCAATTTGCATTCTTTTTGTCGAAAAATTAATTTTTTTTTTTGCAAGAAACTGACACACGCGGCATGAACGTGTGTTTAAAATTGGAGCTTCCGACAAATTCGGCGATTGGGCAACAATCTTTTGATGACAAACATTGTAATTATTGTTGCAAAATGGGGCAACAATAAACATTGAATTAAAAGAATGAAAAAAATAATCTCAGAATTAAAGAAAGGCAATTTTTTTTTTTTTTGTTTTGGAAAAGACAAATTTATTAATTAAAAAGGTAACTATATATATTTTGACAGGAAAAAGGTCAATATATACAGATGGAGGGAAAATTGAAAAATTACTGGATCTACTTTTCCATATATATATATATATAATTTCAACTTACAAAAAAATTAAGATATCCCACATCGAAAGAATACAAATTTCACAACTATGTTATATCCAGGAAAGAAGCACTGAGTCATTGCCGTGCTTGGTAACGCAAGCTTGTGACCCAAGTGGGTGCATTAGGGTGATTGGACGTTGGGCTGACCCAATTGGCTAGGTTGTTGGTGGCTAAATTCTGGCCTGCCTGTTCCAAGTTGGGAGTTGGGCTATGTGGTCCTAGCCAAAGCTTGGGCTTCATTGCCCCTAGAGTGGTGGGTAATGCGCCAGGCTGGCTCCATAGAGCAGCGACAACCACCCACTCTCGGCAGTGGAAGGATAACGGGCTGGTTGCCATCTCCGGCCCATTACAGTCAAATGGTTTGGCCACGATTGAACAATCACTTTTTTGCAATCTTTTTTCAGCACAGAAAAAGTTAAGCTTACCTTTTCATTTATGTCCCCAATGTCGCCGGAAACATAAAAAAAAACTTAATTTTTTTGGGACATTTTTTGAAAAGTTTAAAAGTTATGAGACGTTAAAAAATTATATCCGAAAAGTATATTTCTAAGTAGGAAAGAGAAATTGGGGAAAAAGTGTATTTCTATGGAAGAAAGGGAAATTGAGGGCGGAAAGTGCATTTCTATGGGATAAAGATAAATGGAGGTGGAAAGTGCATTTCTAAGAAAGGGAAAACTTCAAAACACGTCCTGTAACTTAGGACGATTACATTTTAAATCATTTATGTTTTCACATTTTTAGAATACGTCCTAAGGTTTCCAATTTAAATCCTTTTAGTCCAATTTGCATTCTTTTTGTCGAAAAATTAATTTTTTTTTTGCAAGAAACTGACACACGCGGCATGAACGTGTGTTTAAAATTGGAGCTTCCGACAAATTCGGCGATTGGGCAACAATCTTTTGATGACAAACATTGTAATTATTGTTGCAAAATGGGGCAACAATAAACATTGAATTAAAAGAATGAAAAAAATAATCTCAGAATTAAAGAAAGGCAATTTTTTTTTTTTGTTTTGGAAAAGACAAATTTATTAATTAAAAATGTAACTATATATATTTTGACAGGAAAAAGGTCAATATATACAGATGGAGGGAAAATTGAGAAATTACTGGATCTACTTTTCCATATATATATATATAATTTCAACTTATAAAAAAATTAAGATATCCCACATCGAAAGAATACAAATTTCACAACTATGTTATATCCAGGAAAGAGGCACTGAGTCATTGCCGTGCTTGGTAACGCAAGCTTGTGACCCAAGTGGGGGCATTAGGGTGATTGGACGTTGGGCTGACCCAATTGGCTAGGTTGTTGGTGGCTAAATTCTGGCCTGCCAGTTCCAAGTTGGGAGTTGGGCTATGTGGTCCTAGCTAAAGCTTGAGCTTCATGGCCCCTAGAGTGGTGGGTAATGCGCCAGGCTGGCTCCAAAGAGCAGCGACAACCACCCACTCTCGGCAGTGGAAGGATAACGGGCTGGTTGCCATCTCCGGCCCATTACAGTCAAATGGTTTGGCCACGATTGAACAATCACTTTTTTGCAATCTTTTTTCAGCACAGAAAAAGTTAAGCTTACCTTTTCATTTATGTCCCCAATGTCGCCGGAAACATAAAAAAAAACTTAATTTTTTTGGGACATTTTTTGAAAAGTTTAAAAGTTATGAGACGTTAAAAAATTATATCCGGAAAGTATATTTCTAAGTAGGAAAGAGAAATTGGGGAAAAAGTGTATTTCTATGGAAGAAAGGGAAATTGAGGGCGGAAAGTGCAGAAAGGAAAATTGTGGCGGAAAGTGCATTTCTATGGGATAAAGATAAATGGAGGTGGAAAGTGCATTTCTAAGAAAGGGAAAACTTCAAAACACGTCCTGTAACTTAGGACGATTACATTTTAAATCATTTAAGTTTTCACATTTTTAGAATACGTCCTAAGGTTTCCAATTTAAATCCTTTTAGTCCAATTTGCATTCTTTTTGTCGGAAAATTTATTTTTTTTTGCAAGAAACTGACACACGCGGCATGAACGTGTGTTTAAAATTGGAGCTTCCGACAAATTCGGCGATTGGGCAACAATCTTTTGATGACAAACCTTGTAATTATTGTTGCAAAATGGGGCAACAATAAACATTGAATTAAAAGAATGAAAAAAATAATCTCAGAATTAAAGAAAGGCAATTTTTTTTTTTTTGTTTTGGAAAAGACAAATTTATTAATTAAAAAGGTAACTATATATATTTTGTCAGGAAAAAGGTCAGTATATACAGATGGAGGGAAAATTGAAAAATTACTGGATCTACTTTTCCATATATATATATATATAATTTCAACTTATAAAAAAATTAAGATATCCCACATCGAAAGAATACAAATTTCACAACTATGTTATATCCAGGAAAGAAGCACTGAGTCATTGCCCTGCCTTGTAACGCAAGCTTGTGACCCAAGTGGGTGCATTAGGGTGATTGGACGTTGGGCTGACCCAATTGGCTAGGTTGTTGGTGGCTAAATTCTGGCCTGCCTGTTCCAAGTTGGGAGTTGGGCTATGTGGTCCTAGCCAAAGCTTGGGCTTCATTGCCCCTAGAGTGGTGGGTAATGCGCCAGGCTGGCTCCATAGAGCAGCGACAACCACCCACTCTCGGCAGTGGAAGGATAACGGGCTGGTTGCCATCTCCGGCCCATTACAGTCAAATGGTTTGGCCACGATTGAACAATCACTTTTTTGCAATCTTTTTTCAGCACAGAAAAAGTTAAGCTTACCTTTTCATTTATGTCCCCAATGTCGCCGGAAACATAAAAAAAAACTTAATTTTTTTGGGACATTTTTTGAAAAGTTTAAAAGTTATGAGACGTTAAAAAATTATATCCGAAAAGTATATTTCTAAGTAGGAAAGAGAAATTGGGGAAAAAGTGTATTTCTATGGAAGAAAGGGAAATTGAGGGCGGAAAGTGCATTTCTATGGGATAAAGATAAATGGAGGTGGAAAGTGCATTTCTAAGAAAGGGAAAACTTCAAAACACGTCCTGTAACTTAGGACGATTACATTTTAAATCATTTATGTTTTCACATTTTTAGAATACGTCCTAAGGTTTCCAATTTAAATCCTTTTAGTCCAATTTGCATTCTTTTTGTCGAAAAATTAATTTTTTTTTGCAAGAAACTGACACACGCGGCATGAACGTGTGTTTAAAATTGGAGCTTCCGACAAATTCGGCGATTGGGCAACAATCTTTTGATGACAAACATTGTAATTATTGTTGCAAAATGGGGCAACAATAAACATTGAATTAAAAGAATGAAAAAAAAAATCTCAGAATTAAAGAAAGGCAATTTTTTTTTTTTTGTTTTGGAAAAGACAAATTTATTAATTAAAAATGTAACTATATATATTTTGACAGGAAAAAGGTCAATATATACAGATGGAGGGAAAATTGAGAAATTACTGGATCTACTTTTCCATATATATATATATAATTTCAACTTATAAAAAAATTAAGATATCCCACATCGAAAGAATACAAATTTCACAACTATGTTATATCCAGGAAAGAGGCACTGAGTCATTGCCGTGCTTGGTAACGCAAGCTTGTGACCCAAGTGGGGGCATTAGGGTGATTGGACGTTGGGCTGACCCAATTGGCTAGGTTGTTGGTGGCTAAATTCTGGCCTGCCAGTTCCAAGTTGGGAGTTGGGCTATGTGGTCCTAGCTAAAGCTTGGGCTTCATGGCCCCTAGAGTGGTGGGTAATGCGCCAGGCTGGCTCCAAAGAGCAGCGACAACCACCCACTCTCGGCAGTGGAAGGATAACGGGCTGGTTGCCATCTCCGGCCCATTACAGTCAAATGGTTTGGCCACGATTGAACAATCACTTTTTTGCAATCTTTTTTCAGCACAGAAAAAGTTAAGCTTACCTTTTCATTTATGTCCCCAATGTCGCCGGAAACATAAAAAAAAACTTAATTTTTTTGGGACATTTTTTGAAAAGTTTAAAAGTTATGAGACGTTAAAAAATTATATCCGGAAAGTATATTTCTAAGTAGGAAAGAGAAATTGGGGAAAAAGTGTATTTCTATGGAAGAAAGGGAAATTGAGGGCGGAAAGTGCAGAAAGGAAAATTGTGGCGGAAAGTGCATTTCTATGGGATAAAGATAAATGGAGGTGGAAAGTGCATTTCTAAGAAAGGGAAAACTTCAAAACACGTCCTGTAACTTAGGACGATTACATTTTAAATCATTTAAGTTTTCACATTTTTAGAATACGTCCTAAGGTTTCCAATTTAAATCCTTTTAGTCCAATTTGCATTCTTTTTGTCGGAAAATTTATTTTTTTTTGCAAGAAACTGACACACGCGGCATGAACGTGTGTTTAAAATTGGAGCTTCCGACAAATTCGGCGATTGGGCAACAATCTTTTGATGACAAACCTTGTAATTATTGTTGCAAAATGGGGCAACAATAAACATTGAATTAAAAGAATGAAAAAAATAATCTCAGAATTAAAGAAAGGCAATTTTTTTTTTTTTGTTTTGGAAAAGACAAATTTATTAATTAAAAAGGTAACTATATATATTTTGTCAGGAAAAAGGTCAGTATATACAGATGGAGGGAAAATTGAAAAATTACTGGATCTACTTTTCCATATATATATATATATAATTTCAACTTATAAAAAAATTAAGATATCCCACATCGAAAGAATACAAATTTCACAACTATGTTATATCCAGGAAAGAAGCACTGAGTCATTGCCCTGCCTTGTAACGCAAGCTTGTGACCCAAGTGGGTGCATTAGGGTGATTGGACGTTGGGCTGACCCAATTGGCTAGGTTGTTGGTGGCTAAATTCTGGCCTGCCTGTTCCAAGTTGGGAGTTGGGCTATGTGGTCCTAGCCAAAGCTTGGGCTTCATTGCCCCTAGAGTGGTGGGTAATGCGCCAGGCTGGCTCCATAGAGCAGCGACAACCACCCACTCTCGGCAGTGGAAGGATAACGGGCTGGTTGCCATCTCCGGCCCATTACAGTCAAATGGTTTGGCCACGATTGAACAATCACTTTTTTGCAATCTTTTTTCAGCACAGAAAAAGTTAAGCTTACCTTTTCATTTATGTCCCCAATGTCGCCGGAAACATAAAAAAAAACTTAATTTTTTTGGGACATTTTTTGAAAAGTTTAAAAGTTATGAGACGTTAAAAAATTATATCCGAAAAGTATATTTCTAAGTAGGAAAGAGAAATTGGGGAAAAAGTGTATTTCTATGGAAAAAAGGGAAATTGAGGGCGGAAAGTGCATTTCTATGGGATAAAGATAAATGGAGGTGGAAAGTGCATTTCTAAGAAAGGGAAAACTTCAAAACACGTCCTGTAACTTAGGACGATTACATTTTAAATCATTTATGTTTTCACATTTTTAGAATACGTCCTAAGGTTTCCAATTTAAATCCTTTTAGTCCAATTTGCATTCTTTTTGTCGAAAAATTAATTTTTTTTTTGCAAGAAACTGACACACGCGGCATGAACGTGTGTTTAAAATTGGAGCTTCCGACAAATTCGGCGATTGGGCAACAATCTTTTGATGACAAACATTGTAATTATTGTTGCAAAATGGGGCAACAATAAACATTGAATTAAAAGAATGAAAAAAATAATCTCAGAATTAAAGAAAGGCAATTTTTTTTTTTTTTGTTTTGGAAAAGACAAATTTATTAATTAAAAATGTAACTATATATATTTTGACAGGAAAAAGGTCAATATATACAGATGGAGGGAAAATTGAGAAATTACTGGATCTACTTTTCCATATATATATATATAATTTCAACTTATAAAAAAATTAAGATATCCCACATCGAAAGAATACAAATTTCACAACTATGTTATATCCAGGAAAGAGGCACTGAGTCATTGCCGTGCTTGGTAACGCAAGCTTGTGACCCAAGTGGGGGCATTAGGGTGATTGGACGTTGGGCTGACCCAATTGGCTAGGTTGTTGGTGGCTAAATTCTGGCCTGCCAGTTCCAAGTTGGGAGTTGGGCTATGTGGTCCTAGCTAAAGCTTGGGCTTCATGGCCCCTAGAGTGGTGGGTAATGCGCCAGGCTGGCTCCAAAGAGCAGCGACAACCACCCACTCTCGGCAGTGGAAGGATAACGGGCTGGTTGCCATCTCCGGCCCATTACAGTCAAATGGTTTGGCCACGATTGAACAATCACTTTTTTGCAATCTTTTTTCAGCACAGAAAAAGTTAAGCTTACCTTTTCATTTATGTCCCCAATGTCGCCGGAAACATAAAAAAAAACTTAATTTTTTTGGGACATTTTTTGAAAAGTTTAAAAGTTATGAGACGTTAAAAAATTATATCCGGAAAGTATATTTCTAAGTAGGAAAGAGAAATTGGGGAAAAAGTGTATTTCTATGGAAGAAAGGGAAATTGAGGGCGGAAAGTGCAGAAAGGAAAATTGTGGCGGAAAGTGCATTTCTATGGGATAAAGATAAATGGAGGTGGAAAGTGCATTTCTAAGAAAGGGAAAACTTCAAAACACGTCCTGTAACTTAGGACGATTACATTTTAAATCATTTAAGTTTTCACATTTTTAGAATACGTCCTAAGGTTTCCAATTTAAATCCTTTTAGTCCAATTTGCATTCTTTTTGTCGGAAAATTTATTTTTTTTTGCAAGAAACTGACACACGCGGCATGAACGTGTGTTTAAAATTGGAGCTTCCGACAAATTCGGCGATTGGGCAACAATCTTTTGATGACAAACCTTGTAATTATTGTTGCAAAATGGGGCAACAATAAACATTGAATTAAAAGAATGAAAAAAATAATCTCAGAATTAAAGAAAGGCAATTTTTTTTTTTTTGTTTTGGAAAAGACAAATTTATTAATTAAAAAGGTAACTATATATATTTTGTCAGGAAAAAGGTCAGTATATACAGATGGAGGGAAAATTGAAAAATTACTGGATCTACTTTTCCATATATATATATATATAATTTCAACTTATAAAAAAATTAAGATATCCCACATCGAAAGAATACAAATTTCACAACTATGTTATATCCAGGAAAGAAGCACTGAGTCATTGCCCTGCCTTGTAACGCAAGCTTGTGACCCAAGTGGGTGCATTAGGGTGATTGGACGTTGGGCTGACCCAATTGGCTAGGTTGTTGGTGGCTAAATTCTGGCCTGCCTGTTCCAAGTTGGGAGTTGGGCTATGTGGTCCTAGCCAAAGCTTGGGCTTCATTGCCCCTAGAGTGGTGGGTAATGCGCCAGGCTGGCTCCATAGAGCAGCGACAACCACCCACTCTCGGCAGTGGAAGGATAACGGGCTGGTTGCCATCTCCGGCCCATTACAGTCAAATGGTTTGGCCACGATTGAACAATCACTTTTTTGCAATCTTTTTTCAGCACAGAAAAAGTTAAGCTTACCTTTTCATTTATGTCCCCAATGTCGCCGGAAACATAAAAAAAAACTTAATTTTTTTGGGACATTTTTTGAAAAGTTTAAAAGTTATGAGACGTTAAAAAATTATATCCGAAAAGTATATTTCTAAGTAGGAAAGAGAAATTGGGGAAAAAGTGTATTTCTATGGAAAAAAGGGAAATTGAGGGCGGAAAGTGCATTTCTATGGGATAAAGATAAATGGAGGTGGAAAGTGCATTTCTAAGAAAGGGAAAACTTCAAAACACGTCCTGTAACTTAGGACGATTACATTTTAAATCATTTATGTTTTCACATTTTTAGAATACGTCCTAAGGTTTCCAATTTAAATCCTTTTAGTCCAATTTGCATTCTTTTTGTCGAAAAATTAATTTTTTTTTTGCAAGAAACTGACACACGCGGCATGAACGTGTGTTTAAAATTGGAGCTTCCGACAAATTCGGCGATTGGGCAACAATCTTTTGATGACAAACATTGTAATTATTGTTGCAAAATGGGGCAACAATAAACATTGAATTAAAAGAATGAAAAAAATAATCTCAGAATTAAAGAAAGGCAATTTTTTTTTTTTTTGTTTTGGAAAAGACAAATTTATTAATTAAAAATGTAACTATATATATTTTGACAGGAAAAAGGTCAATATATACAGATGGAGGGAAAATTGAGAAATTACTGGATCTACTTTTCCATATATATATATATAATTTCAACTTATAAAAAAATTAAGATATCCCACATCGAAAGAATACAAATTTCACAACTATGTTATATCCAGGAAAGAGGCACTGAGTCATTGCCGTGCTTGGTAACGCAAGCTTGTGACCCAAGTGGGGGCATTAGGGTGATTGGACGTTGGGCTGACCCAATTGGCTAGGTTGTTGGTGGCTAAATTCTGGCCTGCCAGTTCCAAGTTGGGAGTTGGGCTATGTGGTCCTAGCTAAAGCTTGGGCTTCATGGCCCCTAGAGTGGTGGGTAATGCGCCAGGCTGGCTCCAAAGAGCAGCGACAACCACCCACTCTCGGCAGTGGAAGGATAACGGGCTGGTTGCCATCTCCGGCCCATTACAGTCAAATGGTTTGGCCACGATTGAACAATCACTTTTTTGCAATCTTTTTTCAGCACAGAAAAAGTTAAGCTTACCTTTTCATTTATGTCCCCAATGTCGCCGGAAACATAAAAAAAAACTTAATTTTTTTGGGACATTTTTTGAAAAGTTTAAAAGTTATGAGACGTTAAAAAATTATATCCGGAAAGTATATTTCTAAGTAGGAAAGAGAAATTGGGGAAAAAGTGTATTTCTATGGAAGAAAGGGAAATTGAGGGCGGAAAGTGCAGAAAGGAAAATTGTGGCGGAAAGTGCATTTCTATGGGATAAAGATAAATGGAGGTGGAAAGTGCATTTCTAAGAAAGGGAAAACTTCAAAACACGTCCTGTAACTTAGGACGATTACATTTTAAATCATTTAAGTTTTCACATTTTTAGAATACGTCCTAAGGTTTCCAATTTAAATCCTTTTAGTCCAATTTGCATTCTTTTTGTCGAAAAATTAATTTTTTTTTTGCAAGAAACTGACACACGCGGCATGAACGTGTGTTTAAAATTGGAGCTTCCGACAAATTCGGCGATTGGGCAACAATCTTTTGATGACAAACCTTGTAATTATTGTTGAAAATGGGGCAACAATAAACATTGAATTAAAAGAATGAAAAAAATAATCTCAGAATTAAAGAAAGGCAATTTTTTTTTTTTTTTTTTTTGGAAAAGACAAATTTATTAATTAAAAAGGTAACTATATATATTTTGATAGGAAAAAGGTCAGTATATACAGATGGAGGGAAAATTGAGAAATTACTGGATCTACTTTTCCATTTATATATATATATATATATATATATATATAATTTCAACTTATAAAAAAATTAAGATATCCCACATCGAAAGAATACAAATTTCACAACTATGTTATATCCAGGAAAGAGGCACTGAGTCATTGCCGTGCTTGGTAACGCAAGCTTGTGACCCAAGTGGGGGCATTAGGGTGATTGGACGTTGGGCTGACCCAATTGGCTAGATTGTTTGTGGCTAAATTCTGGCCTGCCTGTTCCAAGTTCGGAGTTGGGCTATGTGGTCCTAGCCAAAGCTTGGGCTTCATGGCCCCTAGAGTGGTGGGTAATGCGCCAGGCTGGCTCCACAGAGCAGCGACAACCACCCACTCTCGGCAGTGGAAGGATAACGGGCTGGTTGCCATCTCCGGCCCATTACAGTCAAATGGTTTGGCCACGATTGAACAATCACTTTTTTGCAATCTTTTTTCAGCACAGAAAAAGTTAAGCTTACTTTTTCATTTATGTCCCCAATGTCGCCGGAAACATAAAAAAAAACTTAATTTTTTTGGGACATTTTTTGAAAAGTTTAAAAGTTATGAGACGTTAAAAAATTATATCCGGAAAGTATATTTCTAAGTAGGAAAGAGAAATTGGGGAAAAAGTGTATTTCTATGGAAGAAAGGGAAATTGAGGGCGGAAAGTGCAGAAAGGAAAATTGTGGCGGAAAGTGCATTTCTATGGGATAAAGATAAATGGAGGTGGAAAGTGCATTTCTAAGAAAGGGAAAACTTCAAAACACGTCCTGTAACTTAGGACGATTACATTTTAAATCATTTAAGTTTTCACATTTTTAGAATACGTCCTAAGGTTTCCAATTTAAATCCTTTTAGTCCAATTTGCATTCTTTTTGTCGAAAAATTAATTTTTTTTTTGCAAGAAACTGACACACGCGGCATGAACGTGTGTTTAAAATTGGAGCTTCCGACAAATTCGGCGATTGGGCAACAATCTTTTGATGACAAACATTGTAATTATTGTTGCAAAATGGGGCAACAATAAACATTGAATTAAAAGAATGAAAAAAATAATCTCAGAATTAAAGAAAGGCAATTTTTTTTTTTTTGTTTTGGAAAAGACAAATTTATTAATTAAAAAGGTAACTATATATATTTTGACAGGAAAAAGGTCAATATATACAGATGGAGGGAAAATTGAGAAATTACTGGATCTACTTTTCCATATATATATATATAATTTCAACTTATAAAAAAATTAAGATATCCCACATCGAAAGAATACAAATTTCACAACTATGTTATATCCAGGAAAGAGGTACTGAGTCATTGCCGTGCTTGGTAACGCAAGCTTGTGACCCAAGTGGGGGCATTAGGGTGATTGGACGTTGGGCTGACCCAATTGGCTAGGTTGTTGGTGGCTAAATTCTGGCCTGCCAGTTCCAAGTTGGGAGTTGGGCTATGTGGTCCTAGCTAAAGCTTGGGCTTCATGGCCCCTAGAGTGGTGGGTAATGCGCCAGGCTGGCTCCAAAGAGCAGCGACAACCACCCACTCTCGGCAGTGGAAGGATAACGGGCTGGTTGCCATCTCCGGCCCATTACAGTCAAATGGTTTGGCCACGATTGAACAATCACTTTTTTGCAATCTTTTTTCAGCACAGAAAAAGTTAAGCTTACCTTTTCATTTATGTCCCCAATGTCGCCGGAAACATAAAAAAAAACTTAATTTTTTTGGGACATTTTTTGAAAAGTTTAAAAGTTATGAGACGTTAAAAAATTATATCCGGAAAGTATATTTCTAAGTAGGAAAGAGAAATTGGGGAAAAAGTGTATTTTTATGGAAGAAAGGGAAATTGAGGGCGGAAAGTGCAGAAAGGAAAATTGTGGCGGAAAGTGCATTTCTATGGGATAAAGATAAATGGAGGTGGAAAGTGCATTTCTAAGAAAGGGAAAATTTCAAAACACGTCCTGTAACTTAGGACGATTACATTTTAAATCATTTAAGTTTTCACATTTTTAGAATACGTCCTAAGGTTTCCAATTTAAATCCTTTTAGTCCAATTTGCATTCTTTTTGTCGGAAAATTTATTTTTTTTTGCAAGAAACTGACACACGCGGCATGAACGTGTGTTTAAAATTGGAGCTTCCGACAAATTCGGCGATTGGGCAACAATCTTTTGATGACAAACCTTGTAATTATTGTTGCAAAATGGGGCAACAATAAATATTGAATTAAAAGAATGAAAAAAATAATCTCAGAATTAAAGAAAGGCAATTTTTTTGTTTTTGTTTTGGAAAAGACAAATTTATTAATTAAAAAGGTAACTATATATATTTTGTCAGGAAAAAGGTCAGTATATACAGATGGAGGGAAAATTGAAAAATTACTGGATCTACTTTTCCATATATATATATATATATAATTTCAACTTATAAAAAAATTAAGATATCCCACATCGAAAGAATACAAATTTCACAACTATGTTATATCCAGGAAAGAGGCACTGAGTCATTGCCGTGCTTGGTAACGCAAGCTTGTGACCCAAGTGGGGGCATTAGGGTGATTGGACGTTGGGCTGACCCAATTGGCTAGGTTGTTGGTGGCTAAATTCTGGCCTGCCCGTTTCAAGCTGGGAGTTGGGCTATGTGGTCCGAGCGAAAGCTTGGGCTTCATGGCCCCTAGAGTGGTGGGTAATGCGCCAGGCTGGCTCCACAGAGCAGCGACAACCACCCACTCTCAGCAGTGGAAGGATAACGGGCTGGTTGCCTTTTTCTGCCTTTTTCCAGGAGATAGAAGTCTGCTATACTCATCCAAGATCACATCAGGTATTACCCCATTCTTGTCCATTCTCCTCTCTTGCTTTGGTTCGATTTCTGCTATTTCTTTTTAACTTACAATCTGTAGTTTTTGTTAATCCTTGGACTACTCAGGCTGTAAGAAAATACAATCTGTTGTTTTTGTTGACGTTTTTATTCATGTGGCAATTATAATTGGACGTTTATGTTTATGTTGCACTATTTATATTGATAATTCAATAAACTAATAAATATTAAAAAATTAGAAATTAATTAAAAAATTGTTTAGTTATTTTAAAAGAATTAAATAATTTATAAACAACTTTTAAATATAAATACCAAAATATATAAAATTTGAATTATTTTATATTTATATTTAAATGTAAAATATAAATTATTTAATTACTTTAAAATAACTAAAAGTTGTTTAATTAATATCTGAATTTTTAATATTTTCTTGCCAGTTTAATGAATTATTAATACAAATAATGCCACATAAACATAAAAGTTTAATCAACATTGCTACATGCATGTACAAAAAAGGTCAAACAACATGTAGCACGAGCCTTGACCAAGTTATTCAATGCGTATTACAACATGTCAAACAACATGTTATTCATTTTCAAAATATATATTTAGGTTGGTGTTTGTTTTTAAAAAAGTTTATTAAATGCGTATTACTTATAAAAAATTACATTCGAGTACATGTTTTTAAATAATTACATTTTCACCTTCCGTCCGTTAGTCAACTAACGGCAAGATCAAATGTTATAGTAAAACAAAACTAAGTGACGAGTTTTGATACTTACTAAAAGTGGGTAACCAAGTTTTATAAAAGGTAAAACCTAGTGACAAAAAAAGATATTTTCCATTTGAGATATTTAATAAAGTATGCATAGAGAAAAATATATATAAAAAAAACAACAATTCGATAATTTGAAATTGTCGTCCATTATGCATGAATTAATTTCAATGGCCAAAAGCGGAAACATTTATTGAAAACCGTGTAAAAAACTCTACTTTAAAAGGTTGCAGAAGAAGTAGTTGGAGAGGTAGTGGTCGGGACTTTGGTCGTGTACGAAGTAGTTGGAGCGGTGGTGGGCAGGACTATGGTGGAAATAGGGAAGTAGAGAATGATATTTAGGACGAAGTGTTAAAAGCTAAGAGGCAAAAGTTGGAAGAAAGTACAGTCTAGGATGAGATAAAGGTAATTAATAAAGAATGGCATTGCAGATGTAAATTGGAATCAACGTCTCTCAATACCCGAGAACAACCCAACATCATAAGTATCGATGGTCTATAAATATCAACTTCGATCAAATAATTATCACTATTATGTTTAGTTTGTATACATACTTTCTGTTTTAGCTACTAAAGAATGATGTACAAGTATTAGACCAATAGTGAAATCTCAGTTAAATTACATTCTTTATCAACCCTAAAATTAAATCTCATCGATCGATTGAATTGAATTTCTTATCCTGATTAATTTTTTTCAAGTAGACAACCTACCTACCAATTTCAAACTCTTTCTTATTTCTCCTACTCCAAAGATATGCATTACATTCTTCAAACAGAGAAAAACCATTTCCATTTTCTACGATCATTAGATGTCTTACCCTTTAATGCTTGGAAAAGATGAAAATATTTTCTCTTGTTTGAAGAAGTTGATGCATATCTATGAAGTACGACGATTAGGAAATAACTAGAAAATATCACGTAAGTTGGCTTCTTGAAGAAAATTGAATAAGATTAGGAATTCAATCAATGAGATTTAATTGTAAGATTGATAAAATAATTTAACTATGATTTATTAATTTAGTAGTCTAAACCGAAAATAGGTATACAAATTACACATCATAATGATACATTAATTATTTGATCCACGTTGATATTTATTGACCATCATCTATGATTTTGGGGATTTTTGGGCACTGAAAAAGGTTAATTACAACACACACGTCTGCAATATCATTCATTATTGATTACCTTTGTCTCATCCGAGAGTGTCCTTTCTTCCAACTTCTGCCTCCTATCCTTTTAAACTTGGTCCTCAATAGCATCCTTTGCTTCCCAATTTTCCACCAAAGTCCCGCCCACCATTACTCCAACTGCTTCTTACATGACCAAAAAGTCCGGTCCACCACCTTTCCAACTACTTATTCCGCAACCTGCTGATGTGGGTGGATCCAAAATTGGAACTTGGGGGAGGGTAAACTGAAACACATTTTTTTGGCATGTGCACAAACTTTTGTGAAAAAAAATTATTAATTGAATTCTTGTAAATGTACTACTACTAAATTAGAATTTAATTCAATTAAATAGATTCTATCACGACACAAACTTTTTATAATCCCAAATTTTGGATTAAGAAAAGATATGTATTATTGTGAACCAAGTGGAATCAACAAAGACATATATATAAATATATATGAATATAAGAAACCGAACCCGAAAAAGCTGCAGATCAAAAACAAAGTTTGTGAACAGGCTAGAACATTAAAAAAAAGGGTTCAGTTTTAGTTGGTAGAAAAGAGCTTACTCTAGTTTGGGAGAAGTAACAAGCTGGCAGGAAGATGTCTCGATCGATATATCCGATCGATCTCGATCTGATCATCCCTGTACAGTACCATTACATGAAATTAATTAGGGAAACCCAATCAAATTATAGGTTAAAAAACAATGTGAATTCTACCTAATTTGCTGCTGATTTGATTTAATTTGCTCTCAACAGATCTTTTTTTTATTGAGAGAACAAGATATATAACAAAAGATTACAGAATTGAAAATCCGAGAAAAAGAAGCTAGAGAGGTTCACTTATCAGCTGAAATTCAGATCCCAGAATCGAATGGAAAAGAAATTGGGCCAAAATGAGGATACGGCTGCTATAGATTTGAGGGTATATGTTACTCCTTTTATAGGTGTTGTACTAGGGTTTCTTGCCCCCAAAATGGATCCTTCCAGAACATATATATTTCGGTCTGCCTTGTTTCTTGCGCTTTTTCCACACGCATGTATTAATTTAATTTGACTATGCCAATACCGCAGTAGAATTCCTACATCTTTAATTTCTGTTAAAGAGGAATTCAACTGATATTTTTAGTACTAGGAGCCTACTTTTTCCGGAGATCTAGAGATAATTTTTAAGTACTAACAGATTTATTCGAGCTTCAGCATACTTGATACGTACGTAAATTAGTCGAGGTGCAAACCAACCCAAAGCTACGTCTTATGACAGAAGAGACCAGAGCTAACTTAGGTCGTCACCGAAAATTCAACGCATAAAAATCAATGAACGGACAAATGAAATACCAATCTACCTATTGACACAATAAGAATTAATTCAACAAATGTCTATTAATTAAATTGGTTGAGTTGTCAAGATTTTATTTTTTTGTTTAAAGTATCATGAGAATATGCAAGTCAAGTCATAATTGTGAATTTTGTGGCATCAAAAAATCTAGAGTGAAACATAAATCATCTATTATAAGATTAAAGTATATAGAAAACCTATTATAAGATAAACACATAATGATTAGTACTAATTCTATGGTTTCCTTTCATATAATTACTCAATCCTATGCGTATAACAATTTGTTTATAAGAGTAAACTAGGATTCACATAAGCAAAGAGCAAACCAAAAATCTATATAGAACCATTATAAAAAAATTACAATTAAAGAATCATTTGAATTAATAAATTAAGAAACTAAGCGTATACCCGGCCGTTACAATTTTTGGTTAATTAGAAATTAATATTTTAATTATTTATAATTATTTAAAAAAAAAAACTGATCCTAATAACTACTCTACATTTACCCACAATTAAAACTCTATTATGGTGAGGAATTGAACGATTGCCTCACACAAAATCTTGATTATTTTAAACTCTCTCAAAACATTTTCATCTTCCAACCGATCATCTTCTATATACGGATTTTTGGGAACTACCTTTGATTCATCTTCATTGTGTCCCTACGTACATTGTGTCCTCACCATTGTTGCTACAGAGGTAATTATTTGTCCACACTGTGTCGCTATGTATATAAATGCACTATGCAGTAGACATTTGCTGTAAACTAGAAAGTGGTTTATTTAGGGTGAGGATATCATTCTGGAAAAGACTTTCAATGAGATGCGAGCTAAAGTATGGAGCCTCTTTTCCCTATCGCATTATGGTGTAAACTCATATTCGTTTCAGGATTGGTGTTATAACCCCCGTTTATGTTGTAAGAAAATCTGAGTAACAGCCTTGAATATGTCTTGGCTTGTTTCTCTGCACACTATCATTGTAACTTTGTTCTGATCTCGTCGAGTACGTACCTCTGGTACTCGTTAATAAACTCATTTTTTCGCTCAAAAAAAAGAAAGTGGTTTATTTAAGAATGGTGTGATTTAAGTAAACTATAATTTTTGAAACATGAACCCACGTCAGTGAAGTGGAATATTATGATTTCTTGCCTTTTAATTATTATTCTGAGTATAATAGTATGTATGTATGTATATGTGTGTGTGTTGGAAGATCCTCCGTGACAGACTCCCCACTCGGATGAATCTCAAAAGGAGAAAAGTCCTTGGTGACGGTGATGATGATACCAACTGCAGATTGTGCAGTCATGCCGAGGAAAGCATTCATCGTCTTTTCTTTGACAACATGTTCTCTCATCAAGTATGGTCACGGTGCTACGCTTGGTTAGCTGCCCCATGCCGAGGAAAAATGCTCACCAATCCCAATTGTGCTTGATCTTGACTCTTTGACGAACACAATGTCAAATGTCTCGCTCAAAAAAAAAAAAAAACTCAAAATAAACTGAGATTTACGTTTTAATTCATTGGTTCATAATTGATTCAGACTTTGTTTTTTAATCAACGGATTTTAATGATTATTTCCTTTTGCTTCATTTCAGATTTGATTTTGCTTCAGTTTAATCGCCGGGTTTCATGGCGACATTTCATCGATTGGATAAACCTTGTTGAGTTTCTGCTGATTTCCGATTTGAAAATGCTTTAGTTTTCGTTTGTCCAGCACAGCGTTTTCTATTTCAGATTCGATCAAGGTCCTTACGATCGATAATGGTATGATTCAGTTTGACTATAAATTTGACACTAAACATAGAAAATATCAATTTAAAACTTACAAATTTCAAGACCTCGTTTGGCATCTTATAGTTTATTCTTACAAATTTAGAAACTATCAATTTAGAACTTATAAATTTACTTATTAATAAGGAAAATTGCACTTTTGGTCCCGTAAGAATCTGGCCAAAGCACTTTTTGTCCTTATTCAACCACTTTTGGTCCAAAACTAATTTTCCACCAGTTTTAAAGGATGTAAGTGCATGTATGTCACGCGCTCATTAAGTATTTCACGATTTGGATCAGTATTTTAAGGACCAATTTTGAATTACGGGACCGAAAGTGCATGCTTTTGCTAGATTATTACCAAACCAAAAGTGTAATTTTCCCTTAATATTAATATAAATAACTACTTATTATTCTTACATTCTTTATTTAAAACATGGAAGATGTGAAACATGGTCTTAAAATTAGTGAGAAATTAACTAATAGAGCTCCCAGTGCCTCAAAACCAATTCAGTTGTATTTCCCAAGATTTTCTCGTTGACAGGTATTTATTTGTTCATTGAAGTCATATAAAAATATTTATCATATATATTATATATACACATTGTGTTTCTTTTCATAGTCCGAATGGCTTAAATTTAATACTAGTATACACGTCTCTCTGAGTTTTCATATGTAGCACCACGAATGAGAATGTGGGTAGCACGAGAGAAGCGGCTATCATGATTCAGTCGAGGCTGAAAAGAAGCAGATCTCATAGATAAAAGCCACTAATTGTTACTCATCTTTTAGACGTCAAGACAGACAAGATCGATCATAGAAGAATTAAAAATGAAAACTTGGTGCATGTTTTCTTTGAATGATCAGAATGCTGTAAATTACTCATTGTTAAGGGCTGATCTCAAATTGTAATTTCTGCGGAATCCGCACATACGCTAGACTTGTAACCTTGTATTTTTTATTAACACTGGTACTCCATTTATAAAATATATTTTTCAGATTTAAATTTTTTTTATTCAACTAGAAATCTGATCAGTTGAACCCTTCAAACTGTATTTAAATTTTCGATCAGACCGATTTTTTATTTTATTTTTGGAAAAGAAAAATTTATTAATATATATTTTGACAGGAAAAGGTCAATATAGATGGAGGGGAAATTGGGAAATTACTTGATCTACTTTTCCATATATAATTTCAACTTATATAAAAAAAAAAAAGATAATATCCCACATCGAAAGAAAAGAAATTTCACAGCTATGTTATATATAGGAAAAAGGCACTTAGTCATTGCCGTGCTTGGTAACGCAAGCTTGTGACCCAAGTGGGGGCATTAGGGTGATTGGATGTTGGGCTGACCCAATTGACTGGGTTGTGTTGGTGGCTAAATTCTGGCCCCAAGCTGGGAGTTGGCCTGCCCGACGTCCAAATTTTAACTAACTTTTCCATCTCCGGTCCATAATTTATAAAAAATGTCATCCAGACACCTAGCTTCTTAAATAAGGACAAGCACGCATATGGAAATAAGAATCTCACCTTCCTTATTTCGTTTATCGTGTTCTGCATTTTTTCTAGTTTATTGCATCGCTCTTCGATCTAGGGATTGGAATCGAGATTAGGGCTTCACGATCGGCAGGGTGATGGTTAGAGGCTTGTTCCTCTCTTTCAACGACGGCCATGGCTATAAGGTCTCGTCTCCTTTGCTCTTCCATAATTGCTTCCTCGATCTGTTCTTTCGACTGCACATGATCAAGAGACTTTCCACGCGATCGTTTCTTTATATTCCTAGGGGATTCAAACTTCACCGATTTCTTCATTATGGATGACGGACGCGAAGCCGTCGGAGATACAGTAGAAACTTTTAATTCCAAGGGTCAGATGAAGAGTTTTGCCAATTAAGGGTATGATTTTTAATTCCACACGTACACACATAATTTGCAAAGAATTTAGGATTTTTTGAGATGATTTTAATTTAGGTTCAATTTGCTCCGTTTTCGTGTAATTGTGATGATTTACGTGCGCGTTGCTGAAATGTAGTTCATGATTATTTGTTATTGGTTTGGTCAAGGGATAATGCAGATCTTATTTTGCATATGTATACGTATTTTTGCATAATCACATTCTAATATGAAGACACCGTACTATTTTTTCTACATTATTCATTTTATTATGCAGTTTTAGATTTCATTGTTCTGCATTATTCATTTTATTATGCAGTTTTAGATTTCATTGTTTTGCATTATTCATTTTATTATGCAGTTTTAGATTTCATTGTTTTGCATTATTCATTTAATTAATTTTAGGAAGGTTTTAATTAATTGCGTAATTCTTGGAATTAATGAGATGATAGAGTCAGCTTTAAATTTCAAACATAAGGTTTTAATTAATTGCGTAATTCTTGGAATTAATGAGCTGATAGAGTCAGCTTTAAATTTCAAACATTTAAAGAATTTCTCCATATTAATTCCGAATTTTATGTATTAAGGGCATGATGGTACATTTATGTGCCATTTTGTCCTTATTCTGAAACTATTTTGAATCATGTCTTTATTTAAAAAAACACTAGGTGAAATGACCTTTTATGTGAAATCCCCATATTTAAAATGTACTACATGTATATGCAATTTTTTTTTTTTTTTTTTTTGAGTTATACATGTATATGCAATTGATCATAGAAAAGGTACAAGATGCTATTTAAAACAAAAGTCTCTTTATGAAAAAGCCAGCTTCAAATTTCGCTGTTCATATATATGATATGAGTTAATTAAACAAAGAAGAAAATGTTAATGTCCATGCTGAAATTCCAGTATTAGGCAAGCCCCTTCTTCTCTCTGTCTTTTTGCTATTCCGTTGTCATTATAAGGCTGTTGTTACCCACATTTAAAACCCCCAGCTCACCAGAAGAAGATCCGAGAAAGAAGAACAAGAAGAAGAAGAACAATTTCCCGCCGTTGCTGCAAGATTTCACGGGTATTTCAATAAAACAATGCATGTCAATATATGATCTTGCTGTGAAAGAATTTCGTCTCATCTAAAAGTCCGAACTTGTAGAGAGGGTAGGAATTAATATACATAATTCTTGTATATTAATTCCTAACACTCCCCCTCACTCGTGGGCCGGATTAACACCTCTTACCCTTTTTGGGGAGGAGGCCCATCGAGTGGACAATTTAAATGGGTGGGGTGCTTTCAACAGGAATCGAACCTAGGTCGTTTGCCCGGTTTGCTCTGATACCATGAAAGAATTCCGTCTCATCTAAAAGTTCGAACTTGTAGATGAGACGGAATTCTTTCATTCTTTCATGGTATCAGAGCAAATCGGGCAAACGACCTGGGTTCGATTCCTGTTGAAAGCACTCCACCCATTAAATTGTCCACTCGATGGGCCTCCTCCCCAAAAAGGGTAAGAGGTGTTAATCCGGCCCACGAGTGAGGGGGGTGTTAGGAATTAATATACAAGAATTAATTCTCACCCTCTCTACAAGTTCGGACTTTTAGATGAGACGGAATTCTTTCATGCTATTTTCTTCTTCTTTTTCTATTGCAAGTATGAAATGATATATAGCGTTCATAATTTCTAGATTTTGAATTTGATGGAAAATTGGGATTAAAATCAAATCTACCCTATAAGATTTTACCTTTTTAGAAATAGTCCCACAACTTATTTTACTTTACCAATTTAGTTCCACATGTATTCAAATTATATCATTTTAGTCCCAAATCACCGAAAAAACATTAAAACGACATTGTGCTTGGGTATTCCAGCACATGCTAAAAAAATTGATATAAATTATGATTTTCAATCAATGTTTGTGGGGTTAACATTTTACAAATTAAAGATTAAAATAGAATTAATGCAGCTTTTGCACAGTTGTAGTGAATATTAATTTGAAATCATCGAATTGTTTTCTTGTTTTTTAGCTCTATACATCCTTGACAGAATATCTCAAATATTGTATATTAATTAATTCCTTGTTAAATTTAGAGCTTGGAGATGGATTTAACAGAGGCTACTGTGGAGTTGTTGAAGAGAATTAAGGAACTAGATCCTCAAAATGCTTGCAAGGTTGTTGGTCATGTGTTGCTACAAAATGTAGGAGTTCTTGAGATGATACGATTGGCCAACGCCCCTACTCGTGTACTTGAAAGCTTGATTGCTGAAGTCGTGAGCAAGCTTGGCTCATCTCAAGAATCCATTAGTTGTTTCAAATCTTCCACCGGAATTCCCCACCCCTTTCGAGGCATCTTCTAGTGGTATGCAACACAATCAGTTAGGATCTCTTAAGCATCTCGGGATGGAACTGGTTGAGCTTTTGAGGTGTAGAGGAGGCCTTCCCGTTTCTATCTCTTCGATACCGAAACTTTACTATGATAAATATGAAACCTTATTTCCGTTGGAGCATAGAAACAAAGAAGAGCTCGTTTGCTGGATGGAACAAGTTGTTGCTCAAATGGAAAAAACGTCCATTCTCATGGTTAACAGGTTGGTTATATAATTGTTTATTTTTCAGCTTGCTCAAGTATATATTATAAATGAATTTTTATTGATATTTGGCTGTATATGTGATCGATAGACCACGTGAGGGGGAGTCTATAGTCTTGGCGGAAGACTTCAAAAATCTCAATAAACCTAATGATGGAGTGGAGTTACGAGTCTATATGAGTTTTCGTCCAGAGTCCAGATTTACTGAGGAAGATGTTCGCAACTATTTCGAGTAAGGAAATCTGTATGAGGAGATCATATAAAATATTCATGAATTCCTTTAATGTACATACGTACGTTGCAGAAATTTTGGACCGGTTCGAGAGGTTAAGATTCCTTACCAAGAGGAGAGGACGTTTGGGTTTGTGACTTTCGATTATCCAGAAACAGCTGCTCTTGTCCTCGCAAAAAATAATCCTCATTTTATTTTGAGATCACGAGTAGCGGTGAAACCTTATCGCCTTGAGCTTCCTTGACAGCCAGGTATTTATTAATTTGTTCATTAAACTCATATAACATTGTGTGTAATTCTTTTCATAGTCCGAATTAATGGCTTAAATTTGTTACTTACACATCTCTCTGTGTTTTCATATGTAGCATGATCGAGAATTAAGCAGCTATCATGATTCTGTCAAGGATGAAAATAAGCTGATTCGTACAATCCGGCTAGCTTTTAGACGTCAAGACAGACAAGATCAGAATGCTAGCTGTTAATTACTCATTGTTAAGGGGTGATCTCAAATTGTAATTTCTGCGGAATCCGCTAGTCTTGTAACCTTGTATGTGAAATTTCATAATAAGAAAGAAATTGAATAATATGCCTATTGAGAGAATTGGGATACGTAGAATTGATATTGAATGAATTGAAAAGGAATTATATCATCAAATTGAATAACATCTCTTATATATATTGGGAAGTTTACAAGAGGGAAGTTACAACTACTAAAATACAAGTTACAACTACTCTAACTAATACTTTCACTTGCTATTTTTTTTTTTTTTTTTGAAAGGGAAAAATTTTATTTTCTACTTTTCCATATAAAATTTCAACTTATATAAAAAAAAAAAGACATTCCACATCGAAAGAAAACAAATTTCACAGCTATGTTATATATAGGAAAAAGGCATTGAGTTATTGCCGTGCTTGGTAACGCAAGCTTGTGACCCGAGTGGGGGCATTAGGGTGATTGGACGTTGGGCTGACCCAATTGGCAGGGTTGTTGGTGGCTAAATTCGGGCCTGCCCGTTCCAAGCTGGGAGTTGGGCTATGTGGTCCGAGCCAAAGCTTGGCCTTCATGGCCCCTAGAGTGGTGGGTAATGCGCCAGGCTGGCTCCACAGAGCAACGACAACCCCCCACTCTCGGCAGTGGAAGGATAACGGGCAAGTTGCCATCTCGGCCCATTACAGTCCAAATGGTTTGGCCCCGATTGAACAATCACTTTTTTGCTCTCTTTCAGCACAGAAAAAGTTAAGTTTTAATTTCCAATTACGCGCTTCCAAATTTTAACTAACTTTTCCATTTACGTACCAATGTTGCCGGAAATATCAATACGACGTTGAAAAACTTAAATTTTTTGCGACATTTTTTTTCTAAATTTAAAATTTATGGGACATTAAAAAATTATATACCGTTAGTTGCAAATGAAATTATGCGTCAACAAGGAGGCACGAATCAGCGAATCGGGAAATTGGGTTAACGACAGATGGAATTGGGATATCCAATGGAGAAGGCCCCTCTTCTCCTGGGAAGAGCAGCTCGCGGCACAACTGGGCAGATCACTGGAGGATTTAAATCTGCAGGCCTCGACATTGGATACTTAGCGTTGGAAAGCTTCTGCTGACGGTACATATAGCCCCAAGTCAGCATACGGCGGTTTCGAGTTGGCAGCGCAAACACAAGTACTTAGTGTAGAGGCCCAAGCTGCAATTAAGATAATCTGGAATAAAATGATACCTCCAAAATATTCGGGGTTGGTCTGGAAGGTGCTACGAGGACGGATCGCCACTCAGAGTGAACTTAGCAAGCGGAAAATTTTGGGTAATGGAGCCGACTTGGGATGCGCACTATGTGGAGCCAGCGAGGAAAATTCCCACCACTTGTTTGTTGGCTGCGACATGGCCAATAAAATCTGGAGGCTGATTTTATCATGGTTCGACAATAGCTCGCCGATGCAGAACGACATAATTTCACACTTTCATCAATTTTGTGGTATTGCCGGCTTCAAGCGTAAAAAGTCCATCTTGGAATGCATCTGGTGCTTGACAGTATGGTTTGTATGGAATGCTAGAAATAAGAAGATCTTCTCAAACGAGGAGCCGAAACCGGAAAAACTGTTTGACGAAATTAGAGCCGAAATTAAATTGAGGCAATAACGTGATGAAGAACAAAAGACATGCCTTTTGGGTTTCGGGAATATTAATAATGAATGGGGATAACTTGGTTTTGACATTTAAATAATATTTTTAGTTGTGATGTAAATTGAAAATAAAATCAAGATATCAATTCTAAAAAATCTTATAAGCTAATAAAAGTATCAAACCAGTTGTTTAAACATTTAAACATAATTTTATATTTATAAAATTTAAAGCTCAATTAAAATTCGAGTTCCATTTAACCTTTCTTATGTCAAAGTGGATAATAAAATTATCGTTTTATTAATTTGTTCTAGTATATGGTTTGTATGGAACGCTAGAAATAAGAAGTTCTAGTATATCGTTTTCAACAATATTTATTAACACTTTTCCATCTCCGGCCCATTACCTGTCCTTTTTTTTTTTTTTTTTGAAGTCTCGGGTATCCGGTTTTTGACCGACCGTCATATGGATTTTACAATACTTGTTATCTCACGAAATTAATACTCACACACATGCACACACAAACACACACACACATATATATACACTGATATTGATTTTCTGTAGCAACTTAATTAATTGTGTTCCAAAGTAAAAAAAAAAAATTCCATAGGTTTTTTTGCTAGACATATTGACAGTTTATTTTATATATATATATATATATATGTATATGCAATTGATAGAAAACGTACAAGATGCTATTTGAAACAAAATCTCTTCATGAAAAAGCCAACTTCAATTTTCGATGATATGAGTGAATTAAACACCGTTAACTTCTACTTGTCAATATGATCATTTTTCTATAACCAAAGATAAAAAATAAAATGTTATAAGTCTGTTACCCACATTTAAAACCCCCAGCTCACCAGAAGAAGATCCAAGAAAGAAGAACAAGAACAACAAGAAGAAAGAACAATTTCCCGCCGTTCACTTCTAATAGTTTTGATCTTATTGTCAAATTGAGTGAGTATATATTATGAAAATTTTCTAAGGAATATTTAACATCACTTTTATCTCTTAAGAGGTAGATCCAAGTGCATCTACTAAAATCATCAACAATAGTGAGGAAAAACCTATGACCAGTAGCAAAAATTAAAGAGAATGGGCCCCAAACATCACAATGAATTAAATGAAAAGGATGAACAGAAGTAGAGGTGCTCAATGGGAAAGATTTCCTCTTTTGTTTTGCTAAAGGACAAATCAAACACTTGTATTGAGAATCAGAAGCATTAACATTCAGTTCAGGTATATGTAACATACATTTACCAGGTATATGGCCTAGTCTTTTATGCCAAAGATCAAAGTTACAAGAATTGGAAAGTATGGTATTAGCAACAACATAATGTTTAATGACAGAGTTAATAGAGGGATGAGCAGTTTGTAAAAGGTAAAGGCCTCTAACTTGATCAGCAGTACCAATCACCATCTTGGATGTATTGTCCTGTAAAACACAATGTGAGGACAAGAAGCTAACAGTTCAACGAGAGTATCTAGTTAGATGACTAATGGATAAAAGATTAAATGTGAAATCAGACACATATAAAACATTATACAAAGTTAGGCTCTAATTTATCACAATGTTTCCCATGTGAGTGGCTGTGGAAATGGCATTATTGGGTAAAGAAATTTTAACATTAGCTTCAGAGGGTGGGATGGAAAATAAGGACATATCAAAAATCATATGATTAGTGGCCCCAGTATCCAATATCCAAGTGGCAATTTTAACAGTATTGTGACATGAGTTAGAAGGCATACCTGAATCTTTGGTTGTAGAAGGATCCTCAATCTGAACAGTGGAAGCACCTGCCACAGAATGAGCAATGTTCTTCCCTTCACCAGAAATCCGTGACTTAGAGAAACTAATAAACTTGTTAAAAAGTTCTTGATCAATCAAAGGGTTGGACTCCTTGGAAGGGTCATTTTGGATGGGTTGTTTGGAGGAGGCATAGGCAGTTTTATTGGGATATTTGGTGTTACGACCTCTAGGACCTTTCCAACTAGGGGGAAAGCCTATGATATGAAAACACCTGTCTATGGTGTGACCCAAGCCATCACAGTGACTACACTTAAGAGGTTTTCTTGTATCCTAATAGAACTTAGTATTCTTTGCAATCATAGCAATAGAATCTGGCTGAATTACCGAAAAAAAACATTAAAACGACATTGTGCTTGGTTATTCCAGCACATGCTAAATTATATGATTTTCAATCAATGTTTGTGGGGTTAACATTTTACAAATTAAAGATTAAAATAGAATTAGTGCAGCTTTTGCACAGTTGTAGTCAATAATTTCAAATCATTAATTGAATTGTTTTCTTGATTTTTAGCTCTATACATCCTTGACAGAATATCTCAAATATTGTATTTAAAACAATATTAATTAATTCCTTGTTAAATTTAGAGGTTGGAGATGGATTTAATCGAGGCTACTATGGAGTTGTTTAAGAGAATTGAGGAACTCGATCGTCAAAATGTTTGCAAGGTTGTTGGTTATGTGTTGCTACAAAATGTAGGAGTTCTTGAGATGATACGATTGGCCCACGCCCCTACTCGTGTACTTGAAAGCTTGATTAAGCTGAAGTCGTGGGCAAGCTTGGCTCATCTCAAGAATCTAATCCATTAGTTGTTTCAAATCTTCTACCGGAATTCCCCATCCCTTTCGAGGCATCTTCTAGTGGTATGCAACACAATCAGCTGCCTGATGTGTTAAATGGACCATTTCACCCTGCACATGATCAGTTAGGATCTCTTGAGCATATCGGGATGGAACTGGTTGAGCTTTTGAGGTGTAGAGGAGGCCTTCCCGTTTCTATCTCTTCTATACCGAAACTTTACTATGATAAATACGAAACTTTATTTCCGTTGGAGCATAGAAACAAAGAAGAGCTCGTTTGCTGGATGGAACAATTAAGTTGTTGCTCAAATGGAAAAAACGTCCATAATTCTTTTTTTTTTTTTTTTTAGTATGAGAATACTTAAGTCAAGTCATTATTCTGAATTTTATGGCATCAATAATTTTTTTTCTATATAACTTGCTAAAAATGTTAGAAAATAAAATCTAGAGTGAAACGTAATTCATCTATTATAAGATTTAAGTATATAGAAAATGTATTATAAGATTAACACATATACTGATTATTAGTAATTATATGGTCTCCTTCCACCTCTGCAATATATTGATAAAAAATTTCATTTCATATAATTACTCAAACAGCCAAACCTATGCGTATATTTGTTTATAAGAGTAAATTAAACTAGGATTCACATAACCAAAGAGCAAACTAAAAATCTGTATAGGATCATCATAAAAAATTACAATTAAAGAATCACTTCAATTAAAACCTAGGTCAAATCTGATGGGCTGGAGATATTCGTGCTAAGTAGTTAGGACTTAGTTAAATCTTATCTACAACTTAGGGTTGGGTTGAATTATTTGATGGGCTCAAAATACCAGATTTGGACCCGATTTGATTTACAGGACTTTAGAGGCCCATGTAATTCCAAATCTGTCCAAGATGGGTGAAGCACTGCCTATCAACATTTAGATCATCCGATAAGTGGTTATATGCGGAGCTAACAAAATATTTTAGATGATAACTTCCACGACCATCTATCTTGCTCGACTGAATGGGACACATGTTTGTTGATCAGTACAATCATCTCGTTAACCAGCTCTTCCTCCCAATCAAATAGACACCTTCTCCAACTCCAATTCCTTTGAATCGTATCATCGGACCATGAAACTCTCTCAGCAATGCTGCACTCTTTCTTATTTTCAATGGCAAAAAGTCTGGGAAAACACTTTTTCAAGCTTTTGCCCCCGGGCCAATTGCTAGACCAGAAACTAGTGTCATTGCCATTGCCAATAATTTGATTGCTGCCTTTAGAAAACCAATCATTCCTTTCCAGAATAACCATGATATCTTTCCACCACACCGCTTGCACCCTCTTTATTTTGTTTCCATTTCTCCATGCAGTTGAAGAACTCCCCATATTTGGACCGAATAATCTTTGTCCGCAACTCGTTTCCCCCGGCCCTTCAATCAGACGCCATGCCCATTTTCCCAAAAGAGCAGAATTAAATATCTCAATATCTCTCAATATGATATTAAGAGCTTCTTCAGACTAACGCCTTTTTTTCGATCCTCACAATTGCACGACATTTTTGTACGCACGACCTTTGTTTTTTACAAGATTAGAGCTTGGGACTAGCTAGTGGTGTAGGCTTGGGACTTGGGAGTGAGTTTCTCTCTAGGTCTCAGGTTCGAACACTCTTAGGTGCGAACAATTCCTTTGGGGTCAGTCCATACAGAGCGCAAAACTCTGAGGTTGTGTTTGGGTGAGGGGATTTGATTTGAGGAGGTATTTCAAATGAAAGAATTTAAAAATAGATGGATTTCAAATGACATGATTTTAGTGAGGATTTAAAATCCTCTCAATTTTAACTTAAAAAAAAATGTTAAGTATTTGAAATATCCATTCATAATCCAAACAAGTGGAGTGGATTTGGATGGTGGATTTAAAATCCATAGATCAAATCCCTTCATCCAAATGGAGCCTGACTTTAAACGGGGCCCCCGCCAGTGGGATTGGTCCTCGGATTAGATAGTCCTTGGACCGGATATCGAGACTAAAAAAAAAATTGGCCAAAGCACTTTTGGTATGAAACTAATTTTCCGCCAGTTTTAACTGATGTAACTGCATGTATGTCACGCACTCGTTAAGTATTTCACGATTTGGACCAGTATTACAAATAAAAGGACCAATTTTGAATTACGGAACCAAAAGTGCTTTGGCCAGATTATTACCATACCAAAAGTGCAATTTTCCCCTAATATTAATATAAATAACTACTTATTATTCTTACATACTTTAATTATTTTTCCACTCTCATGAAATTAATATATTTTTTTTTAATTTTGATTTATAAAAATATTGTTGGGTAATTAAAACATGTAAGATGTGAAATATGGTCTTAAAATTAGTGAGAAATTAACTGATAGACCTCCCACTGCCTCAAAACCAATTCAGTTGTATTTCCCACTCTCGTCAGTTGTCGCCGGTTATTGATCGGCGTCGGATGCCACCTGTTGTTGGCGTCGGTCAATAGGCATAAAGTTGGCATCATAGTTGCCGTCGAACATCTCCTGAAATTATTGCCTAGCTAAAACTACAATATTACTGCATCTAATAAGATATTATTATGCAATGTAAGACATTATACATGTATGTGTGTGTGCTGCATTAATTAAGATACAATCTATCATGTAAGGTATTATTTATATATATGTGAGTAGTATATATATTTTTGTTTTTTAGAATTGATTCTCTAAAAAAAAAAATTACTTAATATTTTTAATTCATTATTTTTTGCCCCCTCGTTCAACATTCCTGGCTCCGTCCCTGTGCGAGAAGAGAAATGTGATGCGGGAGACGCTCCTAAAATATCAAATTTATTGCTTCGAAAAAAAAAAAATCAAATTTATGTTATTCTAAAGTAATACATAAAATTTAATTTTGTTTTGGTCAAAATTGTGATTACATATTTATATATTTACATAGCAAATAATTGGTCAAGATTATCAAGTAAAAAAAGAGAGAGAGAGAGATTACGATTAAATAATTGGTCTAAATTATCAAAATGCATGGAATATCACGCATAAGATTATATTTATTTTAGGTTACTAATTACAACCTTGTATGTCGTTGAAGATATGGTGGTTACTAACTCTCCATATAAACCAGATTTGCGAAAACCAGGTTACGCAAATCTAGATATAGTCCAAAATCGACTAACTTTTCAATCATGCAATTTATAGTGTGAATGAACTTACTATATTTTTTTAATCAAAAAAAAAAAAAAAAAAAACTTACTATATTTTTAAGTGGAAAGCAGCAATTCATATCTATAAAGAAATAATTTCATTTTATGTCTTAATCCAATTTTAATCCTTTAAGTATTTACGTTTTCAATTTATGTACTCTTATGGTCTTCAATTTACGTTCTTTTTGGTCCAATTTACCTCCTTTATGTTTGAAAATTAAAAATTATAAAAATCTCATTAATTCAAAATTAAAAAATTAAAATAAAAATTAAAATAAAAAATTCATAGAATTCTAAAAATTAAAAAGATTGTAAAAAAAATTAATTTCTTAATGAGTGTTTTAGAATTTCTTAATTTTTAATTTACATGCTTTTCGGATATTTAGATCGAATTGTAGACTTTTAAATTTTTTGAATATTTAATATTTATTTTACACATATAGCCGGAATCTCAATTCGTACCACACATCCGAATCGCACTCTCACATTTTCGGTGAGTTTTAAAAATTTCCAATGAAAATAACATAAATGGACGCAAAAAGAAAATACTTAAAGGATTAGGTTTAAGTTACCGGATGTAAAATGAAATTATATCTATCTATAAATTCTCCATTTTCATCATTTCTTTCCTTTTGGTTCACTACAATAAAAATATGTAAATGAAAAAAATAGTAAAAAAATATTATTAAAAATAAAAAAAATAAAAAAATATGTAAAATTAAAAATAAAAAAATTCTAAAATGTGTAAATGAAAAAAAAAAATCCCTCACTCGTCTCTCCAAAACCTACGGTACGCTCATGTGCCTCTGCCTCAGCTTCATCAACACCGTCGTTGTCTCCTCCAAGGCTCCACCGCCATGGCCAAAGAAATCCTGCAAAAAAGGACCTCGATCGCGTTTTCCATCAGAAACATCCCCAACGCCATTCACGCACACGACCATTTTAATTACTCCATCATTTGGCTTCCGGCGGCCTCGCGATGGCGCGGCCTCCGTAAATCGCTGAACTCCAACATTTTCTCCGGTTCACGCCTCGATGCGAACCGGAACCTCCGGAGCCGGAAAGTGCAAAAGCTAATCTCTTATTGCAGGAAAAGTAGTCAGAGCGGAGACGGCGTGGATATCGGCCGCGCCGCCTTCCGTACTTGGTTAAATCTGCTCTCCAACACCATTTTCTTGAAGGATCTGACGGATTCGTACTCGGATTTCGCTAAGGAGTTCAAGGATCTGGTGTGGAATATCATGGTGGAGGTCGGGAAGCCGAATTTGGTCGATTTGTTTCCGTTTCTTCATAAAATTGATCCCCAGGGAATACGACGCCGCATGACCGTTTTGGGAAGGTGATTGAGCTTTTTAGTGGTTTAATTAATGAAATATTGCAGAAAGGAAAATCGCAAAACACTGAATTGAACGATGTAATTGATGTGCTCCTCAACGCCAGTAACGAAAGCCCTGAAGAAATCGATCGTACTCACATTGAACGCATGTTCTTGGTCAGTTCTTCGACAATTCATACCCTTTTCATTGCGTTGCATATACGTCGCCGTTTTCCAGAAATATTCAATTTCAACAGAGTATAATACGTAATAAATACATACTAGTACTTTATATAGTATATATTTAAATTTAAATTAATTTATTTTTTATTTATAATTTGTTAATTTTTAGAATTTTGAATTTTGAATTTACACATTTTTTAATTTTTATTCTTAGAATTTTTTAATTTTATTTTTCAAACTTTTTAATTTATAAAGTATATTTTTTTAATGAGTTTTTTTTTAATCTGTTAGTTTTGGTAGAAATATTTTTTGTTTTAATTTTAAGGATATTTTAATTTTTTATTTTTCATTTACACATTCATACAATTCAGATTATTTTTTTCATTTACACATTTTAGAATTTTTTAGATTTTTTTAATTTTACACATATTATATTTTTTAATGGGAAAATAGTTACCGTGACTAATATCGCTATGGTTGACTAACGCTTGACTAACTTTGGGGCCAAATGTGTCAAATTTTTCTCTTTCTGGACCAAAATTCAGGTTGTTGGGACAAAAAACATGAGTGTCCGTGGATGGTGGGACCAAAAGTGCATTTTTCTCTCAAAATATATGTCATCCTAAGCTCATGCACACATATTAAGAAAACAATTTACTTCTTATTTTACCCTTAATCAATGCTTGTAATTTTCATTAAAAAAAATACATGTATCTAAATACTTATTAATCTTAAGGATAAATTTGGAATAAATGCAATTAATTTTGCAAAGAAAACGAAAAGTCAAAACGACTTATAAAATGAATAGGAAGGAGTATTGTTATTAAAATGATAATGAGTTGGTAAAAATTGTAAAAGTGATAAAAAGAAAAAAATTAAAGTAAAAAGAAATAGAAAATAGAAAAATAAAGTGATTACTCTATTCGATCAAATTAAAGTAAAAAGATATAGAAAAAGATATTTTCATTTTAAAAAATGAGTCATTTTGGTTAGCACGACAAAGAAAGTAAAATGACTCGATTACTCTATTCGATCAAATTATCATGTTTTGGAAGAAATTGAGGTATAAATATCAAAATAGAGTTCTATAGAATTTCACAGAAGAATTTTCTATAGAAAAATTAATTATACTCTCATATTTAGGAATTTCAATTTACTAAAAGTTAAAAGGAAAAATGATTAAAGTATTATCACTGCCAGTTACTCAACCATCTTTCCACACTTCAACTATTACCAACCAACTCTCCCGCCATCCGCCGTCAAAAGACAAGGTGGTGGTGGTGATCGGCGCCACCGGCACCGGCAAGTCCCGGCTATCCATCAACCTCGCCTCCCATTTCGCGGCAGAAGTAATAAATTCCGACAAGATGCAAGTCTACAAAGGCCTCGATATCACCACCAACAAAATCACTGACGAAGAGCGTTGCGGCGTGCACCACCACCTCATGAGCGTCGCCGACCCGGAATCCGACTTCTCCGCCGCCCATTTTCGCGCCATGGCATCTCTCTCCCTGAAATTAATAATTAGCCGCTACCGTCTTCCAATCATCGTGGGCGGATCGAACTCATTCATCGAAGCTTTGGTAGACGAAAAATTTCGCCTCAAGTACGACTGCTGCTTCCTCTGGGTGGACGCGGCAGCGCCGGTGCATCACACTGCCTTGTCGAAAAGAGTGGATAAGATGGTGGAGAGGGGAATGGTGGAAGAGGTGAGGCAATTTTTCCGCCCGGATGTGGACTACACCAAGGGGATTCGGAGAGCGATCGGCGTTCCCGAGTTTGATCGGTATTTTCGAGTGGAGTCGTTTTCGGACGAGGTGACTCGACGGAGGGTGATGGCGGAGGCGATTGGTAGAGTAAAGATGAACACGAGCAAGTTGGCGTGTCAACAGCTGGAGAAGATTCATCGGTTGAGGAATGTCAAAGGGTGGATGATGCACCGCCTTGATTCCACTGAGGTGCTGATGAGATGCGGCGGAGACGCGGAGGAGATGTGGGAGGAGCTGGTGGCGGGACCTGGCGTTGCGGCGGTCAGGAGATTTTTTGAATGATTGAGTGGGGTGCATGGAGAATTGGAATCTTTCGAATTAATAATGGCTATTATCTCGAATTAATAAAATAATAAGTTTATTTCTCTACATTGTGTCTTGATGAGAGGATCAATAAAATTAATGAATTTATGGTGTGAATTTCTTCCCTTTTTAGTTATTTACTTGTTCTGACTTCTCTGCTGTTAAAGTTTTGCTCGAGCTCTGAAAGCTTCGGGTTCCATGATATTTCCCAACTTGCTCGACAGTGAAACATTTTCAAATTCATTCTAACGATATTTTTAAAAGTTTTAATTATTAATTTACACATTTTCAGATTTTTAAATTATAGAATTTGGGAAAATTACAATTTTAGTGCTGTAGAATTTTTTTTGGTCCTTAGGTTTGAAAATGGCCCTATTTATTGCAGGGGTTGCACTCTTGTGTACCAGTTACATACATGTAACTGGTTCATATTTAATATTTGAATTAAGAGATTATTAACTAATAAGGTCATTTCTATAGTGTTTTAAGCAACTAAAAACTACAACTTTTAAAATTTCCTAATAAGGTCAAATTAGTGTCAAAAAACCTTAAATGCTCTTAATATTCATATACTCCTTTAATTTATATATTTGAAATGTAATTCGAAATTTAAAATCATAATTAATTGTTATCAATTAATTCCCAAATTATAGGGCACATTCAACAAATTCCTCACCTTCCAAAATCGATATCTGAATATTCATTTCATCAAATCGCTCATTGCAGAAACCAACCATGGCCACCGTTCGCCGACGAGTCACCCCCATCAACTCTTGACCGTTCAAGCTCAGATCTGCGAAATCGGGAGCGGGCCAAGGAAGATGGAGGCCGCGAACCCATGGTCGTCGTTCTAAGAAGACGTCCCTCGAAGCTCCATGGCCGCCGCCCATCATCGTCTGCAAACCTACGAAGACGAAGATGAGGCTTCCCTGTTGCCGACGCCGTGGAAGAGCGTGCAGGGGCCATCGTCGACGAGTCACCCCCTTTTATAAATAAATAAGACAATCTCTCCACTAATTTAATTCATTCCCCAAAAAAACAAAACCCTAGATCCCTCCCCCCACCCCAATCGGTCGAGCTCCCTCCCCCACCTTCGCCGCCGCACCCACCTTGCCGCTGTCGTCGCACTGGACGAAGAAGATGGTCGAAGACGAAGCTTCGTTGCCGCCGAGCCTCTTCGCTGTTGACCTGTCTCTACCGCCACCTTGCGTGAAGTCGAAGACGCCTAGGCGACCGCGATTTGTTTTGTTCTTAGTGGTGGCCGTCGACCGACTCCATTAATGGCCGGAGAGGACGATCTGTGGCCGGAACCTCCCTAAACTCCGATATGTACGAGTTTTTTTACTTTTACAGATGCGAGCCCACGGGATGATATTCGTGATATTGTGAATCATGGATTTGTGAGATTTGGGGATTCTAACATTAATTTATTCATTTTTTCTCAAACAACTCAGCACCAAAAATCTCAAATCTTCAGCTGCTTACAGAGAGAGTTTCTTCTCGAAAGGTCAGCTGATCTCTGTTTTCTCTTGTTTCTGAAGCTTTATTTGATCTTTTTCGTCTTCCTCGTGGATAATTTTACTGCTAATTTAGGTAAATTCTCTCGTTTTTTTGGAATTTGGTAGCTTTTTTTCTGGAATACTGTTGTTCGAGTATTGTTTCGCGCTTATATTCGAGTGATTTGGGAAATTTTGGAGAATATGAGCGGAGAATTTGTTTTTAGAGAGGATTGGTTGGATTTGGATTTTCCAGTATTGGATTGGACTTCTGAATTTTTTTTGCTGGATTTGCGATGCGAATTTCTTTTTCCTAGGGAGAGGTTTGCATTTTAGTTAGTGAGTTACTGGATTTTTCATATTTTTCAAGTGGAAAACACAAGACTTATTTATATTTTTCAGTTTTGTTTACAATTATTTACCTTTTTTTTTAGGATTCTTGATTTCCAACATGTTTTAACTGTTTCGATTGGCATCTCTAAATTAATTTCATCGTGATGCATTATATTTGATACATGTCTGGCAAGAATTTGTACTCATAATGTACTCCGTAATAAATAATTTGGATTTCTGTATCCTAAGGGGACTTGTATGCTTTTGGTTTGTGAATGTTGCTGCTGATATTTGTACTTGTTGAAGACTTTATTTGTGAATCATGGATTTGTGAGAAAGTTTAGTGGGAGACACAGTGTTAATTTCAGTTATAAAATTGTGCAAAGATCAGGTACATTGCTTGCTCAACTTTTCTTCATTCTTTTTTATCTGAACTTTCATTGCTTCCATGTTAAGATTTGAGCTCCCTTAGAACCATGCTTTTGAAATTAAATTGACAGAATATTTTTCATTTTGCAGAGAAATTGAAACATTTATTTGTTCTCGAGAATCTATTAGCTGCATTGGATAATCAGAGCGTGGAGTCCATGGACAAAGAAGATGAATATAGTTGAACAAATTTTTTGAAATCTGTAATTGAAAGTTAGTAGCAAGAAACTATAGATACAGAGAATTTTTCAGAATTGGATGCCTGTTACATTTTCAGGTTACATACTAAACTGTATTTCTTTTTGTAGTATGTACTTGCTGGAAATTCATCAAAATTGAAACGACCTTTAATTTTATTCACATGTTGTTTGGTTTACAATCAGCTTTTCCAGCTTGAATTTCGATAGACTTATTATTCAATTGCTATTCGCAGTGCATCTGAAAGGTGCATATACTACTCCTACAACTTCATATCAAAATGAACTTTCCATATGAAACATGGATACCGATGTAGGCATTATCATTTTATGTCTTCGTCTTATTATTCTGAACAATTCTTTTCAGTGATATTAACGAAATTAAGTATGAAATCCCTACATCACAACAAACCGCTTTTTTGAATATGTCATTTATAAATGTGCACATCTATTTTGCATATTGATATGCATGTCACTCTGTGCACATTGGTTCATGTTATTTTATGCATACCAAAAAATTCAGTCATGTATGTCGTTTTAAATTTCATATTGAAATGAACATATGTCTTCATAACCCATTACTACATACCAAAATTCATTTCACTGTTCATATTAAAATTCATAATCTATTTCATATATATATATATGCATATTCAACATATGGGGAATTATATACTCTATGACATGCTTATTTTTTTATCATAAAATGCAGTTTTTTTAACTTTATTTGTTTGGATAATTAACAATTAATTCGAATTGCTTAATTTTAGGAATATTTGAATACTTTATTTGTTTGAATAACTAACAATTAATTCGAATTTTTAATTTTAGGAATATGCGTATAACCAGGAACTGCATTAATTCAAAAGATTTGATGTAAATCCAATTAATTTTTATTAATTTCAAATTATTTAAATTGGTAAAGGGCAACTATGTCTTATTAGGTGCCATTTTGACTCTAATAGATTTAAAAAAAAAAAAAAAACCTATTCCCTATTAGATAAAACTCTTAGTGAAATGGCCTTAACAATAATTTCCCCTTGAATTAATACTATACTGTATTTAAACTAATACTATACTATATTTGAACTAATACTATATACTGTAATTAGACTAATACTATACTATATTTAGTATAACTCAGGTGTAAAATTCATCCATTTAAAAAATTGTATTAAATAGGAACAAGTTACATATATGTAATTGGTACACACAAGTAATTGCCTTATTGCAGATTTGGTCATATCCGTTAATTTTTTAATGAAAACCGTTGACAAAAATATATTGAAAAATAATTAAAATTAAAAAAATTATAATTTTTAAAGATAATAATAAATTATATAGAATTTAAAATATTATTAATTATTTTACTCTATATTATCAAATTTCACTAAGTTATATAATCTAAATATATTCTTTTTATAGAATCTAAATATATTCTTTTTTTTTATCCACGAATTTGAATATAATTAAAAATTATTGAAAAATAATGCAATGTAAATTTTTTAATTTAAATAAATTTTAAAGAATATTTTTTGTATCTAAACTTAAATATATACAAAAATACAAATTCAAAATTAAAATTAAATTCTGAAAAATAATTTGAATATAAAAAAATTCAAATAAATATATATATATATTTAAATATAATCTCAAAGTTTAAATTCATTAACCCATAGAATTGGGATATAATTTTTAAAAAAAAATACACGCTATATATATATATATATTTGCATTAAATTGGGCGGGTTAGTTTCAGATTTAATTAAATAATTTTATTTTCATATTGTATATAATTGAATGATTTTTTTATAATTTTTTTCATTAATTTAGTATTTTTAAAATTTTAGTGATATTACTGAAATTTGATTATTTTTTATTAGTTTGGTAAAAAAAAATTCATTAATTTGGTATTATTTTTATTTATTTTTTCATTAATTTGGTAAATTTACATATTGTAAAAAATTATAATTAAAAAGTCAAAATATATTTCATATTTTTATAATTTTAGTGATATTACTAATATTTGAATATTTTTTAAAATTTTCTCAGATTTTATTAGGGTTTATTTTATTTTTATTTTAACTTTAGAATTTTAAAATCTATTCTTTAGTTAAATTTCAGAATTTTCTTACCATTTTTCAATTTTACTCTTTTGTCAATATGGTTATTTAGGAAAAAAAATTAATTTTTTAAATTTCAATTTACATATTTTAATCTAATTCATATTTTCCAGATATAATTAATATTTGAATTTTTTATTATAATTATTAATTTCATAATTGAGTAAAATTGGGTTGAGTTCAATTTGTTAATATGGTTTTTTTTTTTTTTGGTAAAGAGGTTTTTTTAATCTAATATTAAGCTTTTGGCTGTGTTTTAATGGTCTTTCACGCAATTATTTACGAGAACATATTAATTTTAGTCCGGTAATTTAATTCGAGTTCAGCTTTTAGTCATGTAACTTTGTACTTTCTCAATTGTAGTCCTAAATGTATCAATTTAAGTCATGCATGTAAGTTTATACTTTCCCAATTTAAGTCATGTAACTTTGTACTTTCCCAATTTAAGTCTTATAACTTTGTACTTTCTCCATTGTAGTCCTAAAGGTATCAATTTAGGTCCTGTGACTTTGTACTTTATCAATTTTAGTCCTAACAATCTCAATTTTGGGAGAAAACAATTTATTACTTCTACCGCGAAATGGGAGGCGAGGTTGATGGATAAAAAAATGTCCCAAAAAAGATAAAAAAATAATTTACATCCCATAATTTTGTAAATTCATTAATTCAATTTTTTTTCACGTGCAAATAAAAATTAGGGATAAACGATGAAAATTGTAATGTGGCCGAGGTTGACTTGTATAGCGTTGAAGAACAATTGATATACCCTAGTGCCATCAGATAATGCATAACGAATTTGCAGTTCATCCCAAACATCTTTTGCTACAGAAAAATACTCTAGGGTTCATTTAATATCTAGGATGATAGAATTTAAAATCCACATTAATACCAAATCGTTTGCTCTTACCCAGGCAGCATAAATGTCTGAATCGTCCTCCTCAGATGGGATTTCCAGTGTACCATCGATTAAGCGAGCTTTGTTCTTGACGCTGAGGCCCCTTGTGATCGCATGGCTCCAAGAAACATAGTTGGTGCCGTCGAGGGGTTCAAGAACGATGGCCACCGTTGGGTTGTCGTTTTGGTGTAACGCCAGAGGGGAGAAAGGATTCTTCGCCGGATCGAGAGAGGTGGGATCGGTGACAATGGGCGCCATAAAATTGCAGAACAACGAGACGATCGAGGAAAAAAAAGATTTGTAGGTAATAAGCCTAAGAACAGAGGGGAATTTAAGCAGAGTGAGCGTGGATTAGGATCGAATTGGATGAGAAACTGATACCATGTAGAATTGCAAAATGGAATTCCATTGATGAAAAGCTTGGAAGCTTGTTTGATTTTACAAAAGAGAGTAATGAATCGCATAACTTCCAGAAAGAAGATACATTTGTATTTATAGGCTAATTACCTCTTAACTAACAAGGTAAACTGCTATTAACAAACTAACCAACTAACAATAATCTCAAACCTAATTAAGGGGTGTATTTCCTGATATGGGAAGTGTATATCTACTAACCCTTTATAGTATAAATGAGAATTTAATCTATTTTTTAGTTTTAAGTAATACATTTTTAAGTTTGTAGTTTTTTGTGGTAAGGGTAAAAAAATTGTAGTTCTAAGTAAATAATCACACTACAAAAACACGCAGTTTTGCCGACGGAATTATACCGACGGATTACCGACGGAATTGAAAGTCAGAAGACTCTGCCGACGGAATTCAATTTCCGTCGGCTTTACCGACGGAATACCGACGGATATGCCGACGGACACACAGAACTCTCTACACGGTGTCGTTTTTGGGTCACCGACCGACGGATTTTTTCAGTCGGTATTGTAAATTAGGGTTACCGACGGATATTTTCCTTCGGTAATCGCGCCATATTATTGGGCCCTCACGTGAACCACTAAACGGGCGCGTAATATTTTAAATTCGCCTTTACCGACGGAAATTTCCGTCGGTAACGGACCCGCCTTAACTAACCGCCTCTTGACTGACGCGCAAAATTTAATGTGTGGCATTACCGACGGAAATTTCCGTCGGTAAAGGCGATTTTTTTTTATATAATCTGCATACAGATTACTCTTTCGAAAAAAAGAAAAAACTTACCTCTTTCGTAGTCTTCGTCTTCATCGCGAAGAGGCTCTGCCGAGGTGATCTCTCGATTAGAAAATCTATACGGTACGCTTTCTTAATTTGTTAATAATTAATTTTTAAGTTATATTGTAATGCCTATTATGAATTAAATTGGATGTGTTAATTTAATTTGTTATATAGATTAATATGAAATTGTTTGTAGTTGATGTATATAGTTAATTAGTTTGCATGTATGTAGTTGATGTATATAGTTAATTAGTTTGCATGTATGTAGTTGATATATCTAATTAATTAGTTGATATTGTACGTGGATAATTGCCTATAGTTGATGTATATAGTTATTTATAATTGATGTTAAGATCGATATTGTTTTGCATAATTGATGTTATATAGTGGATATTGTTTAATTTGCATATACGTTAGAGTGGAGTTAGTTACATAATTAAATTATGATATTGTACGTTATAATTACGTTATAATTAACTAGATTAATATTGTTGATTTACTAATTATGAAATTATTGATTAAATTAGGGGTTTTGTTAATTATACTAGGAAATTGTTATTTTAAAGTTAGAAAATTATTACTAAGTTTATTAGGTTATAGATTATTAATTAAAATAGAAAATTGTTAATTTAAATAGGAAATTATTGATTAAATTGAAAATTATTTATTAAAATATGTTATTATTGATTAAAATAGGTTATTATTGATTAAAATAGGTGTTTATTTAGGGATTAAATTTTAATTTATTGGATTATTGTTTTTTATTAAATTAAGAAATTTATTATTAATTAATTAGTATTATATATATATTTATTAATTTGAATGTTTAAATTAAATAGATGAGTGATGATGGTGCTGGTGGCTCGGGATCTCGCGGGGCCTCCGGGTCACGTAGCCGGTCGAGGAAGAGTCGAGCCGCACTTAGACCCGAGGCGCCGCCTATACTGAGTCGGGCACCATTTTCGTCGCCGCCGCCACCCATTCCACACCCCTCGCCTCCGCCGTCGTCTTAGTCGTCTGCATATGTAGATGGCCGGGAGCATCCTGCTGTTCCTGCTCGGGATGGCCGGGAGCCCGTTTGGGTTCTCAAAGGAGTGTAAGTAATTAAATACTTTTATTGTTTAATAATTAATTTCGCATTCGTTTTAATTTATAATGTGTTAATGTGTTGTATGTTAATTAATGTCACAGATTGTTACCTGGTAACGAGGTCTCCAGGGCATGCACGATTGCTTTTTCCACTTTACCGATCAGTGTTGGTGCAATTACCTGGAAGAAGGTCCCGAGGCAAAAAAAGTGGGCGTACTTCGAGGAATTTCAGGTAGTAATTAATTACTTAATTAATTAATGTTTGTTGTTTGTTCAATAATAAACAATTTATTATATGTGTAGAAAAATACCACTTGGGATCGGGATAACTACTCGGACGAGGTTATGTTCAAGTATTTCAGTAAATCGGCGCAAGAGCGGTATAAGGATTTAATGTACGAATGGGGAATGGCATGGCGGAAGGATGGGACGACGCAGAGGTTGGGTAAGGATGCTAATGATGTTGAGTTGTGGGATTCATTGACGAGGGAGTGGCTGGATCCTGAGTACACCAGGAAGTGTGAGATTGCTAAGGCCAACCGGAGATCCGACGTTGGGGGTGGGATGTCAAGGCATCGGTGTGGAGCCCGGTCCATCTTTGAGCAGTCGCTTGCCATTGTAAGTGTTTATTAATTTTTAAATTAATTTCAATAAATTTAATTATTTAGTATATATAATACATATATTTAATTATTAGGAACGGGAGACGGGGTGTGTACCCACTCACTTGGACCGGTTGAGCATTGCTCATCCGTTTGACGAGAATACACAGCAATCCACATACGGGCGCCGTAAGTAATAAAATTGTTTAATTAAATACATTTTTCATAGTTTATTCTATTAATTTACAATTATTAATTATGTAGTTGGAAATGAACCAGAGGATGGCCGAGATCGGAACTCAAGTCGACCCTACTCAAGCCGGAACCAGCAGTGCCCCTACAGTCGAGGAGGTGGACCGGACTTATTTGGAAGTTGCCCCGATCACCCAAGGACGAGTTCTGGGCCTTGGTCGTTTGAGCAGTGATGTCAGGTCCGCTGGTCCGTCCCAGACGACATCGCAGGGTTCCGTATCTTCCACCCCAACTCCTGATGTGATGGCACAATTCAATTGTTACATCCATGTGATGCATATGAATATGGGTCGAGAGTTCGGGTGGTCAGACGAGAAGATCGAGGAGGTTTATCAAAGAACCATGCAAGCTCCTCCACCGACGGCCAACGTGAACGTGACTGTTCCCCCAGCCCCCTCAGCCTATGTCCCGACCATGCGTGATGACGACATCATAGGTCAGCACTTCGGTGGCGAAGATGACCTTGATATGTGGAACTTTGGTGACTGAATGTCTCTGAACAACTTTTTTTTTTTTCTGTTGAACAATTTTATTTTTATGTCTCGTAAAACTATTTACTTTTATGTTTTTTTTTATCTGCATTATTGTTGAAATATTTAATTTTTTATGTTTAAGTATTAGTTGTTTAATTTTAGTTATGGTTTGTTTTTTGTGTTAACTAGTTTAAGTTTATGTTTATTTATTGTTTGTTTTATGTGTTAAGAATGTGTATATTAATTTTAGTTATGTTTTATGTGTGTTTTATGTGTTAAGAATGTGTATATTAATTTTTTTTTTTATACGCGTCCTTTACCGACGGAAAGTGATTCCGTCGGTATAGAAATGTTCAATGCCGACGGATAATTTCCGTCGGCAATGTAAATACCGACGGAATGTTGGTCAACGGAATCTGACTGATTTGACATACATTTGAAATGGGTTTACCGACGGAAATTATCCGTCGGTAATGTCGATACCGACAGAATTTAGGCGCGTGATATACCGATGGAATGACATTTCCGTCGGCATGTAGTGTTGAAAAATGTTCCAGAACCTCAAAACACGCAAAAAATTTGGAGTGGAGCGAAAAATTAAGGGAAAAATTTGGAGTGGAGCGAAAATTTAAGGTATGTTTTTCTATTAAGTGTATATAGTTTTACTGCAATTAATTTTTATGAAATGTATATAGTTTTATAACTTTTAGTGTTTAATTTTTATGAAATATATGTAGTTTTAAAACTTTTAGTGTTTAATTTTTATGAAATGTATATAGTTTTATAACTTTTAGTGTTTAATTTAACAGATGGAATTGCCGGATCGTCGTGGGATGTATTGTACTCCTAGGCTCATTTTAGGAAATGTGAATGGTGAATTTTATGATAAACTCGTGTCATTTGTTGAATTTGCAAAGCTACACCCACATTACATGTCTGGGGATTGTATTAGGTGTCCGTGTAATGCTAAGAAATGTCAGAATAGATCATTTAAAAGCATTGATGAAGTCTTATGCCACGTTGTTATGAATGGGTTCGTTGATAATTACTATAATTGGACAAGTCATGGCGAACAACGGTGGCCTTATAATTTTGATCAAGTCTTGTATTATTACACTGCTGCAATTTATGAACAACCAGTACACGTTGAGCATGTCGGCACCTGTAACGATCAAGAGTTTGGAGTGGAAGAACCCGATATGTATCAAACAATGGTGATGGAAGCCGGTATGTTAAATATAGAGGAGGAACCAACGGATGAAGCATTTCAGTTTTATGAGATGCTCAAATTAGTCGATCAAGATTTGTATCCAGGGTGTGATTCTCATTCTCAGTTGTCATTTAATGCTCGACTTATGGCTATCAAGACGGAGAACAAGCTATCTAACAGAGCATATGAGCAAATGACACAATTATGCAGTGAGATTTGTCTTGTCGATAATAAAGTACCTACGACGTTTCATCAGAGCAAACAACTGATGAAGAATATAGGTTTGCCGGTTGAGAAGATTGATTGTTGTGTGAATGGTTGCATGTTATACTGGGGTGATGATGATAGCGATCTTCTTATGTGTAGAATGTGTGGCCATCCCCGGTACAAAGAGCCACGACGGAAGGGACCAGGTGGTCAATCGAGCATAAGAGGATGTATTATCTTCCTATCATTCCTCGTTTAATGAGATTGTTTCAATCTAGTGCTACAGCTCAACACATGACGTGGCATGCAAGAAATTCTGAAGATACTGAGGATGGGGATATGAGACATCCGTCCGACTCTGAAGCCTGGAAACACCTTGATAACGTGTTTCCAGGATTTTCTTGTGAACCGAGGAATGTGAGATTAGGCTTGAGTACTGATGGTTTTGCACCGTTTGGGAGTTATGGAAAGAAGTATTCTTTGTGGCCGGTGATACTGACTCCGTATAATCTACCTCCATGGATGTGCATGAAACCTCAAACAATGTTTCTGACTGTATTGGTGCCTGGTCCGTCGAATCCAAAGCATAAACTTGATGTTTATCTCCAGCCTCTTATTAAAGACTTGATCTTCCTATGGGATAACGGAGTCCAAACGTATGATGTTTCTAGGAAACAGAACTTCACGATGCGTGCTGCTTTATTGTGGACCATTAGCGACTTTCCTACATATGCTATGTTGTCCGGGTGGAGTACAGCCGGAAAGCAAGCTTGTCCGTATTGTATGGAACATTCTGAAGCTTTCAGTCTCCCGGTGAGTAGAAAAGTTTCATGGTTCGATAATCACCGAAGTTTTTTACCTCAAGATCATCCATTTCGAAGGAATAAGGTGGACTTCACGAAGAATAGAACAGTCACAAACAATCGACCGCCCCTTCGAAATGGTATTTTATACATTTATTTTAACATGTTATTTTGGGTTACATTTATTCTAACATTTATTAATCGTACAGGACAAAGGTTGTTATATGAGATTGAGTGGACGGGTTTGAAAAAAACTACGGAGGAAAATGCAGAAGAACACAACAAAGGGATCCCAGGTAACTGGAAGAAAAAGAGTATTTTTTGGGACTTGCCATATTGGAGTTCACTATTGATCCCACACAATTTGGATGTCATGCACATTGACAAGAATGTGTTTGACAATGTGTTTCACACAATCATGAACACAGAAGGCAAGACGAAAGATACTCCAAAGTCCAGGGGAGAGTTGAACATTATATGTCGCCGTGATGAGTTAGAACAGGATACCCGTACAGGTAAATATCTGAAGGCTTGCTACACACTAGATAAGACACAAAAACAGGAATTGTGTAGGTGGATTAAAGAGTTAAGATTTCCAGACGGCTACGTGTCAAACATGAGTCGATGCGTAGACACAACAAAAGGCAAAGTTGCAGGGATGAAGAGTCATGATTGTCATGTTTTTATGCAGCGCTTGATACCTATTGCGTTTCGAGAATTTCTTCCTCTAAATGTGTGGAGGGCTATCACTGAATTAACGTCTACAATAATCAAGGTTGATGATATGAATCGTTTGGAACGAGACATTCCAGTTATTTTGTGTAAGATGAAACGTCTTTTCCCACCTAGCTTCTTTGACTCGATGGAACACTTACCTGTTCACTTAGCGTATGAAGCTAGGATTGGTGGTCCAGTGCAGTACAGGTGGATGTACCTATTTGAGAGGTGAACAATTCTATTTCTCTCATTTAATTAATTTTTAGTATAAGAAGCCTTATTTTAATTTGTTAACTATTATAATTTTAGGTATCTCCACTACTTGAAGCGCAATGCTAAACAAAAGGCAAACGTCGAAGCATCGATTGTTAATGCATATTTGAATGAAGAGGTTGGCATGTTTTGTTCATATTATTTTGAAAACCATGTCAACACGAGGATCAGGAATGAACCACGTAACTTCGATGGTAGAGGTACGCAACAAGAAGTCGATGGCATGCTCTCTGTATTCAAGTCTAAGGGGCGACCTATAGGAAAAGCCACTGAACGATATTGGTCAACAAACATAGAGACTGAAATAGCACATACGTACGTGTTATTGAATTGTGATGAAGTTCAGCCTTACATTAAGTAAGTATTTCATATATTTATCATCTATTTAAATACCGTACCACGTCATTTATTAAATATGGTTGGATGTTGTGAATTATTAGGATGTATACACAAGAACTACAACATGCAGATCAAAACATCTCAGATAGAGACATAGATACTAGTCTTCAACGTCAATTTGCCCGATGGTTCCAACGTTATGTGAGTATCATTAATTGAATTTTATGTGAACAAATAATTGTTTTGATTAATGTTAATTTTAACTGTATAGGGACAATCACACGATTTTCAGAGCCGGTTCTTACAGGATCTTAGCAAAGGACCACTACGGCGTGTGAGGACTTACAACGGCTATATTGTGAAAGGCTACAGGTTTCATACATCAGAGTTTGCATCAACAAAAACGACTACCAACAGTGGTGTTTGTGTTAGCAGTGCGAATTACAATGCAGATGCAAGTGATTACTTTGGGGTGTTGCACGAAGTCGTTGAAGTTGAATATCCGAGATATCCAATGAAAACCGTAATGTTGTTCAAGTGCCATTGGTTTGACACATCCCCTTTAGGAACCAAAATTCATCCGGAGTACAAGCTTGTGGATGTTAATTCGAAAAGGAAGTATATCGGGGATGATCTGTTTGTATTTGCCTCTCAGGTATCTCAAGTCTACTACTGCACGTATCCAGGAGCTGAAAAACGTAATAGAGAATGGCACTCTGTTTGCAAAGTGAAGGCAAGGTCAATGGTGGAGGTCCCCAAAAAGGAAAACAACGATGAAGATGAACCTCCGTTTCAAACGGAACAAATAGAGAATCAAACTGAAGTGTTTGCGGGAGATTTTAATCTTTCGGTAGACTTGACGGCTGCAAATCCACAATTGATTGTTATTGAAAACGATAGTGGACATGAGGAGGAGGATGAACATGACGAGAGGGAGGATGAAGAAGATGAGGAGGAAGAGGAAGATGAGGCAAATAATGAAAATGAAGACGAAGATGAATATTAAATTAATGTAACCTATTTTATTTTGTACAATTTATAAGATTTAATTATTTATCATTTGGTTATAACTTATAATTTAATCCCCACTAATATATGTGAGAATGAAAATAGAATAAAAATAAATAAACAAATTTTTATAAAAAAAAATCCAGTGGCGACGGACAAAATCCGTCGGTATATCCGTTGCCAACGGCAAAGAGCCAATACCGACCGAAATATCCGTCGGTATATCCGTCGCCAACGGCAAAGAGCCAATGCCGACGGATATATCTGTCGGCATTTCCGTCGGCCTTTCCGAATATAAATCAAACTTTCTCTCATTTTTTCATGCGTTATTTCCCCCACCCCCACCCTTCTTATTTTCTCTCTCTCTCTGTCTCTCTCTCTCCCCCACCCCCACCCTTCTTAATGATCGCCGCCGTTGCCTCGCCGTCGCCTCTACCTCGCCGTCCGTAGCTCGCTATCGCCTCTCCCTCGCTGTCGCCTCTCCCTCTAACTCGCCTTGCTGTTGCCTCGCCGTCGCTCGCCGTCGCCTCTCCCTCGCCTGCGTGGTGGTTTCGCCGCGGCACAAACGAAGGGAGAGCGCTGCCCTCGTCTCCCCGAACAGGTAACAACCATTCTTGTCATTTATTTTTCCCCTCAAATTCCCTACACATTACACTTTTTTTTTTTTTTTTTTTTTGTGAAATGATACATGATATGAAATTCTTGCGATTGCAGGATTTCTTTCTATCGTGCTTAATTGATGTCGATTAGGAAGAGGCAGGTGTGGTGGGGAGAGCCTCAGAGTTTGTTCAAGGAGGAGGTACATTTAATTTGTTGTTTACAATTAACATTATTATTATTATTATTATACTATATGTTTATGCACTAGTAGTAGTATACCGTGAGACCGTTTCATGCAAGTGTTCGTGTATATGTGTATGCTGGAGTTCAAATTCTTCTTGCGAAGGTACTTTAAATCTCGTTGTAGCCCGTCACAGAGCAATTTTGTGATTTGTTGTTTTTTCTCTCTTGAGTTTACTGCAATTTTGTTAATTGTTGATTTTACTGCAATTTTGTGATTTCTTGTAATTAATTTTAAAAAATCTCATTAGGCCTTCTGTTTGGAATGAAGTTTGTTATTAGTAATGAATTACTGCAATTTTGAGCTGGTCGGTCGGGTCGGGTATAGTAGGACCCGGGTCGGATCCCGATCACAAATGATTTTTTTTAAAAAAAATTTGGTACTTACCGACGAAAAATTCCGTCGGTAATACCGACGGACATTAACACGGGCCGACGGAATATTTTGTGTTTTTAAAAAAAATAAAATTTGTGTCAAATATATACCAACGGCTATAATGACGGATATACCGACGGAAAGATACCGACGGATATACCGACGGAACCGTGACTCGGTTCGAAAACGGGTTGGTTTGAGTGCCGACGGAACTGAATCCGTCAGTACTGGCGACTGACAGAAACCGTCGGGAATCCGTCGCCACATACCGACGGAAACATATTTTCGGTCGGTAAACCATGCCGACCGATCCAGTGGCGACGGACGAAATCCGTCGGTATATCCGTCGCCAAGAGCCAATACCGACTGAAAATCCGTCGGCATTTCCGTCGGTAATCAAGCCTTTTTTTGTAGTGTCACTTTAAGAAAGAGTAAGTCAGCTTCTTTAACCAGAAATCTGATCAGTTGAACCCTTCAAACTGTATTTAATAAAATTATCACACCCATTTTTTATTTTTATTTTTTTGGAAAAGACGAATTTATTAATTAAAAAGGTAATTATATATATATTGACAGGAAAAAGTTCAATATAGATGGAGGGAAAATTGGGAAATTACTTTTCCATATATTATTTCAATTTATAAAAAAAAAGTAAAAAAATTCAGGGTCAGTTTGTCTGTGTTGTTAAGTGGTCCAAGCCAAAGCTTGGGTTTTCACACACATGCACACACACACATATATATATATATAACTTAATTAAGTGTGTTCCCAAGTCGAAAAATAAATTCCATAAGTTTTTTTGCTAGACATATTGACAGTTTATTTTATATTTAAATCTATATATATATATATATATATATATATATATATATATATATATGCAATTGATAGAAAACGTACAACATGTTATATAAGTCTGTTACCCACATTTAAAACCCCCAGCTCACCAGAAGAAGATCCAAGAAAGAAGAACAAGAACAACAAGAAGAAAGAACAATTTCACGCCGTTCACCGCACCATTGCTGCAAGATTTCACGGGTACGTATTTCAAGAATTCACTTTTTAATATATATATGTGTGTATCTGAAACATGAATTGATTTTTGAACCTGAAATATGAACTTTTCAAGGAAACAATGCATGTCAATATATGTTCTTGCTGTTTTCTTCTTCTTCTTCTTTTTCTATTGCAAGTATGAAATGATATATAGCGTTCATAATTTCTTGATTTTGAATTTGATGGAAAATTGGGATTAAAATCAAATCTACCCCATAAGATTTTACCTTTTCAGAAATAGTCCCACAATTTTTTTACTTTACCAATTTAGTTCCACATGTATTCAAATTACCGAAAAAAACATTAAAACGACATCGTGCTTGGTTATTCCAGCACATGCTAAATTATATGATTTTCAATCAATGTTTGTGGGGTTAACATTTTACAAATTAAAGATTAAAATAGAATTAATGCAGCTTTTGCACAGTTGTAGTCAATATTAATTTCAAATCATCGAATTGTTTTCTTGATCATTTTTAGCTCTATACATCCTTGACAGAATATCTCAAATATTGTATTTAAAACAATATTAATTAATTCCTTGTTAAATTTAGAGCTTGGAGATGGATTTAATCGAGGCTACTATGGAGTTGTTTAAGAGAATTGAGGAACTCGATCGTCAAAATGTTTGCAAGGTTGTTGGTTATGTGTTGCTACAAAATGTAGGAGTTCTTGAGATGATACGATTGGCCAACGCCCCTACTCGTGTACTTGAAAGTTTGATTGCTGAAGTCGTGGGCAAGCTTGGCTCATCTCAAGAATCATCTAATCCATTAGTTGTTTCAAATCTTCCACCGGAATTCCCCACCCCTTTCGAGGCATCTTCTAGTGGTATGCAACACAATCAGCTGTCTGATGTTTTAAATGGACCATTTCACCCTGCACATGATCAGTTAGGATCTCTTAAGCATATCGGGATGGAACTGGTTGAGCTTTTGAGGTGTAGAGGAGGCCTTCCCGTTTCTATCTCTTCTATACCGAAACTTTACTATGATAAATACGAAACCTTATTTCCGTTGGAGCATAGAAACAAAGAAGAGCTCGTTTGCTGGATGGAACAAGTTGTTGCTCAAATGGAAAAAACGTCCATTCTCATGGTTAACAGGTTATATAATTGTTTATTTTTCAGCTTGCTCAAGTATATATATTATAAATGAATTTTTATTGATATTTGGCTATATATGTGATCATAGACCACGTGAGGGGGAGTCTATAGTCTTGGCGGAAGACTTCAATAATCTCAATAAACCTAATGATGGAGTGGAGTTACGAGTCTATATGAGTTTTCGTCCAGAGTCCAGATTTACTGAGGAAGATGTTCGCAACTATTTCGAGTAAGGAAAGGAAATCTGTATGAGGAGATCATATAAAAAAATATTCATGAATTCCTTTAATGTACATACGTACGTTGCAGAAATTTTGGACCGGTTCGAGAGGTTAATATTCCTTACCAAGAGGAGAGGACGTTTGGGTTTGTGACTTTCGATTATCCAGAAACAGCTGCTCTTGTCCTCGCAAAAAATAATCCTCATTTTATTTTGAGATCACGAGTAGCGGTGAAACCTTGTCGCCTTGAGCTTCCTTGACAGCCAGGTATTTATTAATTTGTTCATTAAACTCATATAACATTGTGTGTAATTCTTTTCATAGTCCGAATTAATGGCTTAAATTTGTTACTTACACATCTCTCTGTGTTTTCATATGTAGCATGATCGAGAATTAAGCAGCTATCATGATTCTGTCAAGGATGAAAATAAGCTGATTCGTACAATCCGGCTAGCTTTTAGACGTCAAGACAGACAAGATCAGAATGCTAGCTGTTAATTACTCATTGTTAAGGGGTGATCTCAAATTGTAATTTCTGCGGAATCCGCTAGTCTTGTAACCTTGTATGTGAAATTTCATAATAAGAAAGAAATTGAATAATATGCCTATTGAGAGAATTGGGATACGTAGAATTGATATTGAATGAATTGAAAAGGAATTATATCATCAAATTGAATAACATCTCTTATATATAGGAAGGTTTACAAGAGGGAAGTTACAACTACTCTAACTAATACTTTCACTTGCTATTTTTTTTTTTTTTTTTTAAGGGGAAAAATTTTATTATCTACTTTTCCATATAAAATTTCAACTTATATAAAAAAAAAAAAAGAAAAAAAGACATTCCACATCGAAAGAAAACAAATTTCACAGCTATGTTATATATAGGAAAAAGGCATTGAGTCATTGCCGTGCTTGGTAACGCAAGCTTGTGACCCGAGTGGGGGCATTAGGGTGATTGGACGTTGGGCTGACCCAATTGGCTGGGTTGTTGGTGGCTAAATTCTGGCCTGCCCGTTCCAAGCAGGGAGTTGGGCTATGTGGTCCGAGCCAAAGCTTGGCCTTCATGGCCCCTAGAGTGGTGGGTAATGCGCCAGGCTGGCTCCACAGAGCAACGACAACCACCCACTCTCGGCAGTGGAAGGATAACGGGCTAGTTGCCATCTCGGCCCATTATAGTCCAAATGGTTTGGCCCCGATTGAAAAATCACTTTTTTGCTCTCTTTCAGCACAGAAAAAGTTAATTTTTCCAATTACGTGCGTCCCAAATTTTTACTAACTTTTCCATTTACGTCCCAATGTCGCCGAAAACATCAAAACGATGTCGAAAAACTTAATTGTTTTGGGACATTTTTTTAAAAGTTTAAAGGTTATGGGGACTTAAAAAAAGTATATTTCTAAGTAAAAAAGAAAAATTGGAGAAAAAAGTGCATTTCTATGGAAGAAAGGGAAATTGAGGCGAAAATTACATTTCTAAGAAAATACATTGAGGCTGCAACTGAAATTTAGTCGGAAAGTGCAGAAAGGAAAATTGGGGCGGAAAGTGCAATTCTAAGAAATAGGGAAATTGAGGCGGAAAGTGAATTTCTAAGAAAGGGAAAATTTCAAAATACATCTTGTAACCTAGGTAGATTCCATTTTGAATCATTTAAGTTTTCACTTTTTCAGAATACGTCCTAATGTTTTCAATTTACATCATTTTAGTCCAATTTACATTCTTTTTTGTCGGAAAATTAATTTTTTTGCAGGAAACTAACACGCGCGGCTTGAACGTGTGTTAAAAATTGGAGCTTACAACAGATTCGGTGATTGGGCAACAATCTTTTGATGACAAACCTTGTAATTATTGTTGCAAAATGGGGGCAACAATAAACATTGAATTAAAGAAAGACAAATTTATATATGAAAAAGGTAATTATATATATTTTGACAGGAAAAGGGTCAATATATATAGATAGAGGGAAAATTGGGAAATTACTCGATCTACTTTTCCATATATAATTTCAAAATGTTTCCAAGGTTGTTGGTCATGTGTTGCTACAAAATCAAGGAGTTCTTGAGATGATACGATTGGCCAACTCTCCTACTCGTGTACTTCAAAGCTTGATTGCTGAAGTTGAGGGCAAATTTGGCTCATCTCAAGAATCTAATCATACTAATAAGGGGAAGAATCCATTAGTTGTTTCAAATATTCCACCGGAATTCACCCCTTTCGAGGCATCTTCTAGTGGTATCCCTCCTCAACCTACCATTCAAAACTTGCAACACAATCAGATTTGTGTTGCCTTCAGTCAGGGGTATTGCAAGAATGGTGGCACTTTCAAGCTCTTACATCTCCATCGGATGGAAAATGGTCGTGTTTTGGTTCTTAACCCACCAAATAGAGATGACACGATGATTCCTTACGATTCATTACAAGGTGGATCTCTTAAGCATCTCGAGATGGAACTGGTTGAGCTTTTGAGGCGTAGAGGAGGCCTCCCTGTTTCTATCTCTTCTATACCGATACTTTACTATGATAAATACGCAACCTCATTTCCGTTGGAGTATAGAAACAAAGGAGAGCTCGTTTGCAGGATGAAACAAGTTCTTGCTCAAAATGGAAAAATCCATTCTCATCGTTAACAGGTTAAATTAAACTACTTAGGCCATGTTTGATAGCTTAGATTAAACTTAGATTAACTATATATCATTTTTATTGGTTGTTTGATACCTTAGATTAAGGGTAGATTGTGCTTTAAAATTTATAAAGTTTAGTTATCATCATAATCTTAGATAATTCATCTTTGCTATCAAACAAGCCCTTAATTGTATACACGTCTCTCTGTGTTTAAATATGTAGCACCACGAGAGAAGCAGTTATCATGATTCAGTCGAGGCTGAAAAGAAGCAGATCTCGTAGATAAAAGTCACTAATTGTTACTCATCTTTAGACGTCAAGACAGACAAGATCGATCATAGAAGAATTAAAAATGAAAACTTAGTGCATGTTTTCTTTGAAGGATCAGAATGCTGTAAATTACTCATTGCTAAGGGCTGATCTCAAATTGTAATATCTGCGGAATCCGCACATCCGCTAGACTTGTAACCTTGTATTTTTTATTAACTCTGGTACTCCATTTATAAAATATATTTTTCTGATTAAATTTTTTTTTATTCAACTTCTTTAACTAGAAATCTGATCAGTTGAACCCTTCAAACTGTATTTAAATTTTCAGACCGATTTTTTTTTTTTGGAAAAGACAAATTTATTAATATATATTTTGACCGGAAAAGGTCAATATAGATGGAGGGGAAATTGGGAAATTACTTGATCTACTTTTCCCTATATAATTTCAACTTATAAAAAAAATTAAGATACCCCACATTGAAAGAATACAAATTTCACAGCTATGTTATATCTAGGAAAAAGGCACTGAGACATTGTCGTGCTTGGTAACGCAAGCTTGTGACCTGAGTGGGGGCATTAGGGTGATTGGACGTTGGGCTAACCCAATTGGCTGGGTTTTTTGGTGGCTAAATTCTGGCCTGCCCGTTCCAAGCTGGGAGTTGGGCTATGTGGTCCGAGCCAAAGCTTGGGCTTCATGGCCCCTAGAGTGGCGGGTAATGTTGCCATCTCGGTACAGCACATAAAAAGTTAAGTTTTCCAATTACGCGCTTCCAAATTTTAACTAACTTTTCCATTTACGTCCCAATGGTGCCGGAAATATCAATACGACGTTGAAAAACTTAATTTTTTTGCGACATTTTTTTTCCTAAATTTAAAATTTATGGGACGTTAAAGAATTATATCACTACAAGAAAATAATTAATTCGCCAGGGAATATTTTGTAGGCAATAAATCCAATTTTGTAGGCATTTATATTTGCCTACGGAATACCAACGAAAACCATTCGTATGGAATTCGCTCGTAGGTAATTCGATTGCCCACAAAAATTTAATTCGTAGGCAATTACCTACCACATTTTCGTAGCAAATCCATAACATTTCGGTAGGTAATATGATTACCATAATAAATGAAATTCCGTAGGTAAATATCAACTACGAAACATTTCGTTGGTAATTCCGTAGGCAAATTTGGCAACAAACATTTCGATGGGAAAAATTTTAATATATATTTTTTTTTTTTTTATTAATAAATTAATTTTTTAGCCTTAGCCTACAAAATAAATTCATTCAAAATTGGACTAGCCGGTTCAACCGATCCAACCATGAATCGATCATAAAACCGATTCAAAAAGTGTTAAAATATAAACATTTTAAAAATACAAACTTAGGTGCACATTAGGCCCCTTTTATAATGTTTTTTCTCTCATGTTTCTTGTACTCCTTATTCGATGTGGGACAAAAAAATTATGTTTGTTGGTTACTAACTTATTAATATTACTACTTTTATATTATTTTTTTCTTATGCTTTTTCTACTCTTTCGATGTGGGACATAATAAAGTTCATATGTTTATTTGTTATAACACTAGTGTTTTCCTAAGTTCCTAGCTAATTTTGTAGGTAATACAATTAGATAATTTATACATATAAATAGCTAGGAAAATTTTCGTAGGTAAATAAATAAACAAATCACCTACAATTATTTTGGTAGGGAAATGCTATTTTACCTACGGATTATTTTGTAGGTAAATCAATATTTCTAAGTTTCTAGCTAATTTTGTAGGTAATACAATTAGATAATTTATACATATAAATAGCTAGAAAAAAATTCGTAGGTAAATAAATAAACAAATCACCTACAATCATTTTGGTAGGGAATGTTATTTTGCCTACGGATTATTTTGTAGGTAAATCAATAATTTTTAAGTTCTTAGCTAATTTTGTAGGCAATACAATTAGATAATTTATACATATAAATAGCTAGGAAAATTTTCGTAGGTAAATAAGTAAACAAATCACCTACAATCATTTTGGTAGGGAAATGCTATTTTGCCTACGGATTATTTTGTAGGTAAATCAATATTTTTTAAGTTTCTAGCTAATTTTGTAGGTAATACAATTAGATAATTTATACATATAAATAGCTAGGAAAGTTTTCGTTGGTAAATTAAAAAAAAATGACCTACAACCGTTTCGGTAGGAAAATGCGATTTTACCTACGGATTATTTTGTAGGTAAATCACCATCAGATTTTTCCTTGGTAATTTCGTGGGTGAAAATGTGTAAAATAATTTATAAAGATTCGTAGGCAATCTGTAGGCAATTCTCAATATTTAAAGACGAAATTATTTTCGTTGGAGAATTCTGTAGGCAATTCAACAATTTCTTGTAGTGTATCCCCTTAGTTGAAAATGAAATTAAGGCGGAAAGTATATTTTTAAATAAGAAAGAGAAATTGGGGCAAAAGGTGCATTTCTATGGAAGAAAGAGAAATTGAGGCGAAAATTACATTTCTAAGAAAATACATTGAGGTTGCAACTGAAATTTAGGCGGAAAGTGCATTTCTAAGGAAGAAAGGGAAATTGAGGCGGAAAGTGCAGAACGAAAAATCTGGGCGGAAAGTGCATTTCTATTGAAGAATGCGAAATGGATGCAGAAAGTGCATTTCTAAGAAAGAAAGGGAAGTTGAGGCGGAAAGTGAATTTCTAAAGAAGAAAGAGAAATTGGGGCAGAAAGTGCATTTCTAAGGAAGAAAGGGAAATCGAGGGGGAAAGTGCATCTCTAACGACGAAAGGAAATTGGGGCGGAAAGTGCATTTCTGTGGAAGAAAATTAAATTATAATAATAAATAAATAGTTTCGTCTTCAAAGTGCGACGATTTATTCACTAAAAGAATTAAACAATTAAATCTATCGACCGTGTAATTTTTATACGATAATATATTAAGTGACCAATACGCATTTAGTAAACTATCATATACCCCAGTAAATACCAAGTGGTAACAAAATATCATGGTATTTAAATATTTTATTTACTATTTCAATTTTTTTATTGATTTACTTTTTTATTCATTTTTTAAGGGATTATATTATTTTTAATCCATTAACTTTACATATTTTTGAATTTGGTCCAAACAATTTCGACATTTTGATTTTAGTCATTTATCTTTACAATTCTGATTGTGACATTGTTGATGTACGTTTTTATTCATGTGGCAATTCTAATTGGACGTTTATGTTTATGTGGTACTATTTATATTGTTAATTCAATAAACTAATAAGTATTAAAAAATTAGAAATTAATTAAAAAATTGTTTAGTTATTTTAAAAAATTAAATAAATTATAAATTAATTTTAAATATAAAATACCAAAATATATAAAATTTTGAATTATTTTATATTTAAATGTAATATATAAATTATTTAATTATTCTAAAATAACTAAAAGTTTTTATTTTAATATCTAAATTTTAATATTTTCTTTCTAGTTTAATGAATTATTAATAGAGATAATGCAACATAAATATAAAAGTTCAATCAACATTGACACATGTACAAAAAAAGTCAAACAATATGTCGCATAAGCCTTGATCGGTTTGGTGACCCACTACAGTTGATGGACTAAAATAATTTTTTTTGTAAAAATAAAGAACCATAATCAAAATGTCCAAATTGTTAGGACCAAATTCAGAAATAAGTAAAATTAATGAATTAAAAAGAATATAATCCCCTTTTTTTAATGTTATTCATTTTCAAAATATATATTTAGGTTGGTGTTTGTTTTTAAAAATGTTTATTAAATGCATATTACTTATAAAAAAATTACATTTGAGTACATGTTTTTTTAAATAATTACATTTTCACCTTCCGTCCGTTAGTCAACTGACGACAAGACCAAATGTTAAGTAAAACAAAACTAAGTGACCAGTTTTGATACTTACTAAAATTAAAGTGGGTAACCAAGGTTTATAAGAGGTAAAACTTAGTGACATAAAATGATATTTTCCATTTAAGATATTTAATTAAGGATGTATAGAGAAAAATATATATAAACAAAACAATAATTCGATAATTTGAAATTGCCGTCCATTACGCATGAATTAATTTCAATGGCCAAAAGCGGAAACATTTATTGAAAACCGTGTAAAAACTCTACTTTAATCTTGGTAAAAGGTTGCAAAAGAAGTAGTTGGAGAGGTGGTGGGCGGGACTTTGGTCGTGTAAGAAGTAGTTGGAGCGGTGGTGGGCAAGACTCTGGTGGAAATAGGGAAGCAGATATTGAGGACGAAGTGTTAAAAGCTAAGAGGCAAACGTTGGAAGAAAGTACAATACAAGACGAGATAAAGGTAGTTAATAAAGAATGACATTGCAGACGTAAATTGGAATCAACGTCTCTCAATACCCGAGAACAACCCAACATCATAAGTATCGATGGTCTATAAATATCGACCTCGATAAAATAATGTATCACTATTATGTTTAGTTTGTATACATACTTTCTGTTTTAGCTACTAAAGAATGATGTACAGGTATTAGACAAGTAGTGAAATATCAGTTAAATTACATTCTTTATCAACCTTAAAATTAAATCTCATCGACTGAATTGAATTTCTTATCCTAATTAATTTTTTGTAAGTAGACAACCTACCTACCAATTTCAAACTCTTTCTTAGTCATCCTACTCCAAAGATATGCAAACCATTTTCATTTTCTACTAGCATTAGATATTGTCTTACCCTCTAATGCTTGGAAAAGATGTCTTGCTTGAAGAAGTTGATGCATATCTATGAAGTACGATGATTAGAAAAGAGCTAGAAAATAACACGTATGTTGTCTTCTTGAAGAAAATTGAATAAGATTAGGAATTCAATAAATGAGATTTAATTGTAAGATTGATAAAATAATGTAATTTGACTACTAGTCTAATACTTGCACATCATTCTTAATTTAGTAGTCTAAATAGAAAAAGGTTAATTACAACACACGACGTCTACAATATTATTCATTATTGATTACCTCTGTCTCATCCGAGACTGTCATTTCTTCCAACTTCTGTCTCCTATCTTTTTAAACTTGGTCCTCAATAGCATCCTTTGCTTCCCTAGCTATTTCCACCAAAGTCCCGCCCACCACTGCTCCAACTGCTTCTTACATGACCAAAAAGTCCCGTCCACCACTTTTCCAACTACATATTCCACAACATGCTGATGTGGGTGGATCCAAAATTTGAACTTGGGGGATAGAGGGTAAAATGAAAAGATTTTTTTAGGTCTGACTGATCGATACTAACACTTATACATTGATATACACACATAAATAAAAACAAGAGCATATCTTTACAACCATGAAACTCTCTTCATGCACTTTCACACACACATCCACACAGAGCATAAAATTAGAAAAAAAAACAACTATGTTTACAACCATGAAACTCTCTTCATGCACTCTCACACACACATCCACGTACAGAGCATAAAATTAGAAAAAAGGAAATACATAAAAAGAAAATTGAAACCTGTATTTTGCTTTTTCTTCACAGATTTTGAGAAAGAAACAAAGAGACAGAATGTGTGCGTGAAGGAAGATAGAATGGAGAAAGTTCGAGGAAGAAATTTAACGTTGATTTATAAGAGAAACGCATTAAATTGAGGCAATAACGTGATGAAGAACAAAAGACATGCCTTTTGGGATTCGGGAATATTAATAATGAATGGGGATAACTTGGTTGATTTTAAACTGCTTTTACATTTTAAAAGTAATTAATTTTCACTATTTTGTAGTGAATGAAAGCATCCCCTAAATACAGTACTAGTTCTTGATTTTGACTTTTAAATAATATTTTTAGTTGTGATGTAAATTGAAAATCAAATCAAGATATCGATTCTAAAAAATCTTATAAGCTAATAAAAGTATCAAACTAGTTGTTTAAACATAATTTTATATTTATAAAATTTAAAGCTCAATTAAAATTCGAGTTCCATTTAAATCTTAGTGATTTTTGTTTGACTCTATTATAAATTATAGTAGTGTTGTATAAAGTGTTTGGCTTTATCAGATTTAATTTCTTCTTTATGGACCGTAACGCTAATCCTACCACACTTTAAAGTTTTAATTTATATTAAATGCTACTATTACATAGAGCGTTGAAAAATCATACTCTTAAATTATAATAATTGCTATATCATGTAATATCTCTGTAGAAAATTGACAGCCAGTAACGGGAGTATGTTTACTTACGTGACTAGTCATTTGCTTCCTCATAGCTATCATTTCCTTCTGGAGAGAGTATAACTGGTCACTCACCGCACCGTGTCACAGGTACTCTCCTCAACTCCTGGGCTCGGGTCCTCCAACCTCGTCAGGGTCCTGGTCCCTTCCTCTATTCCGCATATGGGCACTTCTTTCTGCATGAGATGACAACTTCTCTTCTCTTTCTCCCTTGTCTCCAACTTCTCTTGAGAAGGCCTGAGAAACTGCAGGTGCTCGAGGACCTCCAGTCTCTACTACTCGGAAAGGTATTGGGGTGCTGGCCCCTTTTGAGCAACCATCATTCTCTCCACAGCCGTTCAACTGTTCAATGTTTACAGTCATCATATCCGCATTTGCCATATTAGGAGGTGCTCTCCCTCTAGATTCATCTCTAGGTACCACCGATGTACCAGCGGCGTCTCCGACTACATGGGGGATGGTCTCTCCAGCCTCTCCAGATGTAACTCGAGGCCATATAGGCGAATGAGATGGAGCCACTTGTTGGAGAAATTGGTTAGAAATTGATTAATTTTAATTAATTAATTGATTTTAAAGTGAGAGTGGAGAACACTAGTCTTTCACCAATTTATTGAGGGCTATAAATGTAATTTCAAGGAAATTAAATGGCATAAAATCGTTCTACTCTCGGAGTAGATGTTCGTAGTGTATTTAAAATCTCAAAACCGAATTTCGGTGAGTGAGAAATTAATTCACGAAGTTGAAACGTCAAATAATACACTTTATGGGATAAAGTGTTATATCATGCTAATTGTCCCACATTGAAACTTTGAAAGTTTAATGGGGCTAATTACTCCTTATAAATAGGAGGATGTTACAATGGTTCAAATAATAATGACTAAGGAGCAATCCAATAGTCTATACGGATGCACGTGTGTGCTTGTCCGGAGATGAGCTTGGGCCTAATCTTGGGCTCGTGACTCGTGGGTTTTAAATTTGGGCTTTCAGACCCATTGAAATTGGGTTAACCCAAATAAATTTAAAAGTTGAATTTGAACTATGACAAATTTGGACGTTGAGGATGTCTAGGTACATTGAGGTTACAAATTGTGATGAACTTGGACGTTCGGGTGTCCAGGTTCATAGACGTTTCAGTAATGAATTTGTAACCGCAAAGGAGTTACAAAACCATGAATGTCATACTTAAATCTTGTAACCGCAAGGCGATACAAATAGCATGAATGCCATAATAAATGTGGAGACCCCTCACATGTTGGAACATACCTATAAATAGGGTGCATGTTTCATGTTGTAAAACACACTTGCATACTCACACAAAGAGACACAACATTTGATTTTCTAGGAAAAATCATAACATCATACATATTTGCATTGAACATATAGAGTGCAGTCCAGTTTTCGTGTCGATTCAGTTCGTTGGAACTCTATACGTTGTGGTGCTGTTCGTATAGAGGCGAAAGTCGTTTTTCCTTTTAAAACGTTACGTCAAACCGTGAGCACTAGCCGGGACGTATTCGTTTTGCGGGAAAAGGGTTTCCTTGACTCGACTTTAACTTTGTTCCTATTGTTCGTGAGATGGGGTCGTTGCTGCTGATTTTGAGAACCTGCCTGTTTTAGGAAGCTGCTAAAGGAGAAAAGCTACTAAAAGAGGAAAATCGAAGACTTTGTGTAAATATTAATTTAATTGTATTTACAATTTTGTTATTTATTTCTGTCAATTTTGTAAAGTCATTGTTGGGTGCTCAAAAGTTCCAACACCACTTCCAGGGGCGTACCCCTGCCCAAAGCCGGACTTTCAATCGAAACGGGTGGAAAAGGTACATGTGCAAGACCTTTACCTTGACCTACAGATGGACCAATCAACGATGCGGGCAGAGGGATAGGCGACACAATCCCTCTACCTATTGGTGTTCCAGATCCCGTGGGCGCCGGGGGTGTTGGTACCCCTCTTCCTTCTTTCATTTATGGCGGAATGTCATGTTCGCCTCCCATAATGATTATCGAATCCTCACGTCTTAGCTCAAATGATTCCCATAGACGGCGCTAGTAGATGTGTCAAAAAATAACACACAACGGTTAACCAATCTCGCGCCTACGATCAAACAATCACAGGCTGTATTGTAGGTGCACTCCTCGTCCCTGAAGAACCTCGATACCTGCAAAAACACGTCGGAGAGATCTCCAGCGTAGGGCCTCCGACACTCAAGTCAGAAAAAAGATCTCAAAAGCAAGGTGAGGAGCAATCCTCGTATCAGAGATAGCCTCTCAATATCTCACAGTGAATGTTATTATCTTTCATAGGTAATTCAAGTTTGTTTTAGCTTATAACGATGCACCGGAAAATATATCAGGAGGTTTTCCGGTGGATACGTATATTTTCGTGATAAGTCAATATGTGTGTGAGTAGTTTCCAGGAATAATGTGTATAATTCTTATATAACGTACCTTCTGGGGAAGGATTATCCACTTCTCATTTTTGCTCATGAACTGCCCGTTGGTGGGTTTAAGCCCAAGACCCCTTCACTCCTATTAGTGCGTCCGAATTCCGAAAAGAGGGGGACTGGTGCAATATCCTTGCCCGTCCCCTATCCAAGTAGTGGGGTCAAAGCTTCAAGCGCAAGTTCTGAGATTTCGAACCTCGGGGACCTGGAGGTCCTCAAGCTCCTCCAGATTTGAACTCTAAGAATTAGAGCCTATGCCCAACAACCGACCTAGAAAAGCGGTCATGCTATGACTCATTCACCTTAAGGTCGATCTCTATCATTACCTGGTCCATTTGTATCAAGTCTCATGGGACTAGGTCCAAACCTGGCCCAATCCCACGTCACGAAAACCCACCAACAATACTTCAACAACCATTAATATAATAATGGTTTGGCCCCGATTGAACAATCACTTGTTTTTGCTCTCTTTCAGCACAGAAAAAGTTAAGTTTTCCACTTACGCGTGTCCAAATTTTAACTAACTTTTTCATCTCCGACCCATTACAGTCATATTGATTTTACAATACTTGTTATCTCACGAAATTAATACTCATATATATATATATATATACTTATATTGATTTTCTGTAGTAACTTAATTAAATTCCCAAGTTGAAAAATAAATTCCGGAAGTTTTTTTTCTACACATATTGACAGTTTATTTTATATTTAAAAAGATATTTAAAATGTATATATATACATGTATATGCAATTGATCATAGAAAACGTACAAGATGCTATTTGAAAGAAAAATCTCTTTATGAAAAAGCCAGCTTCAAATTTCGCTGTTCATATATATGATATGAGTTAATTAAACAAAGAAGAAAATGTTAATGTCCATGCAAGTACAAAAGAAGAAACTGAAATTCCAGTATTAGGCAAGCCCCTATTCCGTTGTCATTATCTCACCAGAAGAAGATCCAAGAAAGAAGAACAAGAAGAAGAAGAAGAATTCACCGCACCATTGCTGCAAGATTTCACCGGTATTTCAAGAATTCACTTTTTAATATATATATATATATATATATATATATATGTGTGTGTGTATCTGAAACATGAATTGATTTTTGAACCTGAAATATGAACTTTTAAAGGAAACAATGCATGTCAATGAAATGCCGTTGTAAAGATTTAGTATATATGTTCTTGCTGTTTTCTTCTTCTTCTTTTTCTATTGCAAGTATGAAATGATATATAGCGTTCATAATTTCCAGATTTTGAATTTGATGGAAAATTGGAATTAAAATCAAATATACCCCATAAGATTTTACCTTTATAGAAATAGTCCTACGTACAAAGTTTTTACTTTATCAATTTAGTTCCATATGTATTCAAATTATATCATTTTAGTCCCAAATCACCGAAAAAAAATTAAAACGACATCGTGCTTGGTTAATAATTTCAAATCATCGAATTGTTTTCTTGATTTTTACCTCTATACATCCTTGACAGAATATCTCAAATATTGTATATTAATTAATTCCTTGTTAAATTTAGAGCTTGGAGATGGATTTAACTGAGGCTACTGTGGAGTTGTTGAAGAGAATTAAGGAACTAGATCCTCAAAATGCTTGCAAGGTTGTTGGTCATGTGTTGCTACAAAATGTAGGAGTTCTTGAGATGATACGATTGGCCAACGCCCCTACTCGTGTACTTGAAAGCTTGATTGCTGAAGTCGTGAGCAAGCTTGGCTCATCTCAAGAATCCATTAGTTGTTTCAAATCTTCCACCGGAATTCCCCACCCCTTTCGAGGCATCTTCTAGTGGTATGCAACACAATCAGTTAGGATCTCTTAAGCATCTCGGGATGGAACTGGTTGAGCTTTTGAGGTGTAGAGGAGGCCTTCCCGTTTCTATCTCTTCGATACCGAAACTTTACTATGATAAATATGAAACCTTATTTCCGTTGGAGCATAGAAACAAAGAAGAGCTCGTTTGCTGGATGGAACAAGTTGTTGCTCAAATGGAAAAAACGTCCATTCTCATGGTTAACAGGTTGGTTATATAATTGTTTATTTTTCAGCTTGCTCAAGTATATATTATAAATGAATTTTTATTGATCATATTTATATATGTGTTAGACCACGTGAGGGGGAGTCTATAGTCTTGGCGGAACACTTCAATAAACTCAATAAACCTAATGAAATCTGTATGAGTTTTCGTCTGGCAGTCCAGATTTACTGAGGAAGATGTTCTCAACTATTTCGAGTAAGGAAATCTGTATGAGGAGATCATATAAAATATATTCAATTCCTTTAATGTACATACGTACGTTGCAGAAATTTTGGACCGGTTCGAGAAATTAATATTCCTTACCAAGAGAAGAGGACTGTGAAATCTCATAACAAGAAGAAATTGTATAGAGTGCATATTGAGAGAATTTAAGAATATAGAAGAATTACATTAGAATTACATGATCAAAATGATTATCATCCCTCCTCTTATATAGAGGGGAATTTACAATATGGAAGTTACAACTACTAAAATAGAAGTTATAACTAAAACAAATACTCTAACTAATATTATCATTTGTTGTATTTGGTGTTATTCTTCACACCCTCCCACAAGATGGAAATGGATGGTAAGAAATTTAATCTTGAACTTGTTCTTCAAAAAAAATTTCAAACCATTACAAGTAGCGTGGGTGCAATGTTATCAACAATGAAGAGGTAGCCTTCGAGAATAGAATCCAACACCAAATTGAACATTTGAACGTTGATGTAGAGAGTAGACAAATGATGCAACCCATGCATCTAATCAATGGTGAGATTTCCACCAATATTCCAAAAAAAATGTAAAGATAGAATCGTGATAGACACGAAGAGAAAAGAAATATTGAGTATAGGAACTCACGAGCATAGAACCCGCAAAGAAAATGAGTATAAAACTCAAAGAAATGAGCATAAAACTCTAAAAATTCGAATCAAGATGAAATCGAATTTAAAATTCACGAGCATAGAACCCGCAAAGAAATGAGTATAAAACTCAAGAAACTCAAAAACATGAGTATAGAACTCTAAGAATTCAAATCAATATGAAATTGAATCCAAAATTCACGAGCATAGAACCCGTAAATAAGAAATCTCGAAAAGAAAAAAAATAGGATAGAAATCCAAATTTATCAAAGATTTGGCAGAAATGAGTATAAAACTCAAGAAAAATTAAGAAATGAGTATATAACTCGAGAAAATTCAAGATTTGATAGAAATGAGTATAGAACTCAAAAGATTCATTCAAATCGAATTGAGGAAACGTACCTAGATCGACAAACTTGTTTAATCGATCATAAATTAATCGATACACAGCTCTGATACCATGTGAAATCTCATAACAAGAAGAAATTGTATAGAGTGCATATTGAGAGAATTTAGGAATATAGAAGAATTACATTAGAATTACATGATCAAAATGATTATCATCCCTCCTCTTATATAGAGGGGAATTTACAATATGGAAGTTACAACTACTAAAATAGAAGTTATAACTAAAACAAATACTCTAACTAATATTATCATTTGTTGTATTTGGTGTTATTCTTCACAAGGACGTTTGGGAATGTGACTTTCGATTATCCAGAAACAGCTGCTCTTGTCCTCGCAAAAAATAATCCTCATTACATTTTGGGATCACGAGTAACGGTGAAACCTTGTCGCCTTAAGCTTCCTTGACAGCCAGGTATTTATTAATTTGTTCATTAAATTCATATAACCAATACAAATATTTATCATACATGCACATTGTGTGTTTCTTTTCATAGTCCGAATTATAATGACTTACACATCTCTCTGTGTTTTCATATGTAGCATCACGCATGATCGAGCAGCTATCATGATTCTGTCGAGGATGAAAATAATTAGCAGATCTCGTAGATAAAAGCCAAGACAGAAAAGATCAGAATGCTAGCTGTTAATTACTCATTGTTAAGGGTTGATCTCAAATTGTAATTTCTGCGGAATCCGCAAGTCTTGTAACCTTGTATGTGAAATTTCATAATAAGAAAAAAATTGAATAGTATGCCTATTGAGAGAATTGGGATACCTAGAATTGATATTGAATGAATTGAAAAGGAATTATGTCATCAAATTGAATAACATCTCTTATATATATAGGGAAGTTTACAAGAAGGAAGTTGCAACTACTAAAATACAAGTTACAACTACTCTAACTAATACTTTCACTTGTTTTTTTTTTTTTTTTGAATGCTTGGGCTTCATGGCCCTTAGAGTGGTGGGTAAATGCTTGGGCTTAACTTTTTTCCATCTCCAGCCCATTACAGTCATATGGATTTTACAATACTTGTTATCTCACGAAATTAATACTTTTATACATATATACTTATATTGATTCCGGAAGTTTTTTTTCTACACATGTTGACAGTTTATTTTATATTAAAACAGATATTTAAAATGTATATATATACATGTATATGCAATTGATCATAGAAAACGTACAAGATGCTATTTAAAACAAAAGTCTCTTTATGAAAAAGCCAGCTTCAAATTTCGTTGTTGATATATATGATATGAGTTAATTAAACAAGGAAGAAAATGTTAATGTCCATGCAAGTACAAAAGAAGAAACTATAGAGAGTATAGAAATATGGGAAATATGATTTCTTGATTAGTTGTAAAGATAATTTACCATGGGTATTTATACAAGAGATATTTAGGTCTAACCTAACCCTAATGGGCTTTATAAGAGAGCCCATAGGAAACTAAGATGGGCCTATACAATAAATAAGAATGAGAGTGTATTTACTAATATAGGTCAAATACGCCCTCTCAAGATGGAGCACCATTGGTGAGTCCAATCTTGGACATGAGAAGTTGTAGGCGAGTTGATGAGTTGGATTTATTGCATATTTTTGTGCGTTAATTGAATATTCTTTGTGAATTAAATTGGTATTTTGGTGCATCTTTTTTACTCATTATTTTGTGATTTCAATTACTTTGATATTTTTATTTTCTTATTTAATTCAGGTAAAATTGAAGCATTTTGATGAGAATGAAATTCGAGGCACTAAAAGAGTTGAACTAAAAGAAAGAAGGAAGTCCAATGAAGAAAAGAGAGGAGATGGGCTGAATTTTGGGCTGTTAATACATAGAGCAAGAAAATATCAAGTTGGGCCATTATAATGGGCCAGAATTATTTTAATGATAGGCCAGAATTATTTTAAAAGGTGAATATCCCTTTCTTGGAGGACATATAGACGCTACAGAAGAAGAGCGGTCATTCGGGGAGGAGGGCAGGCAGGAGGCGGCCACTGTTCTGGACAATTGGAGATTCTGGAATTGCCGTGAGAATTAAAACAATGGTTCTGATCTTGTTTTTATCGTTTGCTCTTATTATGTTTAGTAGGTAAATTGTTTTTCTAGCCCGAGGATGTGAAACCTGGATTTATTTATGCCTTTTTAATTAATTGATTAACGGTTTATCTCAATCCCTATTTCGATTTCGTTATTATTTGATTATATGCGAAACATGTTTTGATCAATAGATTTATTAGGACTGGCCATCCGAGTTTATTTGTTATCAATTCTAGTTAATTCACAATTTATAATCCGTAATTGTTATATTATTGTGGATATCGTAGCAACTAAGGCAGAACACCTTAGGGGATAATAAATGTCAGTAAGGGCTCAGCCTCTCGAGCTCGATTCATTTGAGCTCGAATTACACCCGACGCATGACGAGCTGACATCGTCAACTTTGGTAACCCCGTTCCACTCTAATTTTTAATTATTTATGGTGTTATGCTTTGTTGTGTTCTTTTGCTTTTATGCTAGGGACTATCACCTATTTAAGTGGGGGGCGATGATTTATTGTTAGAGGATTTTATGCAGATTGGAATTATGTGAAAAAAATGTGTTTGTTCTTTGAAGCATGTTTAATTGGTTGCTTTGCCTATGTTTTTTTTATTACTGGATTTTTGTTAAATTGCTAAAATCATGAGTTGTGAGTCTTGATTAGTAGCCTGATTGATATTCATATCTTATGCCTTGAAATTGAATTGGTTCTTGGTTTATTCATGCCCTGAAATGGTGTACTTGATTGTTTGATTTTGGTGAACTTACATTGGTTTTCTTGAGGAGTGAATAATCTTATTTGGTATCCTAAGTTGAAAAAGAGTGAGTGATGAGAAAAATGAGGGGCTGAAACAGCTGCCTACTGTAGGGGGCTCAAGTGTTCGTAAACGAATAAACTTAGCTAAAACCCGAAAAGTAGAGAGGAGCTGCGGACCTCATTTGAAAAAAAGAAAAGAAAAGAAAAAGGCAGAAACAGCTACCTACTTCAGGGGGCTTAAGTGTTCAAAAATGAATAAACTTAGCTAAAACCCGAAAAGTAGAGAGAAGCTACAGACCTTTTGAAAAAAAAATTCCAAGGTGGAATTAAAGCTGAAAAAAATAAAAATTTGCAGCTAAAAAAAAAAATGAATGGAGATGGATACCTTAGGATTTGAACTTTGAAGGAAAATTGAGTCGAGTAATCCGAAGTCAAAGTTTTTAGGGGATCATGAATGTGGTGTGAGTAATCGAGAGTTGATGAGATTTTATGGTTAAGTGTGAATTGAAATTTGTAGTTTATTGAGATAGGCAAGCAACTTATGAATTTAGCTCAGAAATCTAGTTTTGAGAACCATAGAAGAGTAACCCAATTTCTCTTGCTTTGAATTCTCAAGTATTACATGCATATTCCATTATTTTTCTTGAGTTGGTTGTCCATTAAAATTAGCCCTTGTGTGCTTTAATTCTCTTTGCTTGAGGACAAGCAAATGTTTAAGTGTGGGGGGATTTGATGAGTTGGATTTATTGCATATTTTTGTGCGTTAATTGAATATTCTTTGTGAATTAAATTGGTATTTTGGTGCATCTTTTTTACTCATTATTTTGTGATTTCAATTACTTTGATATTTTTATTTTCTTATTTAATTCAGGTAAAATTGAAGCATTTTGATGAGAATGAAATTCGAGGCACTAAAAGAGTTGAACTAAAAGAAAGAAGGAAGTCCAATGAAGAAAAGAGAGGAGATGGGCTGAATTTTGGGCTGTTAATACATAGAGCAAGAAAATATCAAGTTGGGCCATTATAATGGGCCAGAGTTATTTTAATGATAGGCCAGAATTATTTTAAAAGGTGAATATCCCTTTCTTGGAGGACATATAGACGCTACAGAAGAAGAGCGGTCATTCGGGGAGGAGGGCAGGCAGGAGGCGGCCACTGTTCTGGACAATTGGAGATTCTGGAATTGCCGTGAGAATTAAAACAATGGTTCTGATCTTGTTTTTATCGTTTGCTCTTATTATGTTTAGTAGGTAAATTGTTTTTCTAGCCCGAGGATGTGAAACCTGGATTTATTTATGCCTTTTTAATTAATTCACTACTAAAATAACCCCACTATAGTGATGCTTAGTTAGTGACCCTTTTAAATAAGGGTCACAAAATATGGACATAGTGACCCAATCATAATTTATTTAGTTTTAGTGACGCGTTAATTAGGCCGCCTTAGTTAATTACTTCTTAAAATAAAAAAGTTACCTTAATTTTCTCTAAAAAAATTAAATCGCTCTAATTTTAATTTTCTCTAAAAAGTTTCCTTCTTTTCATCCCGCCCCTTCAGCCCTAATCCTTTATCACTAAACCCTTCATCACAACCATGCCTTCTCTTCAGTCTTAACGATTCATAAATCCACTTGTCAAAAAAAAAAAAAAACGATTCATGAATCCTTCACAACGCATCTCTTCTTGAGCCCTAATAATTCACGAAATCCTCTTCAGCCACAATCTTCTCAAATCCTTCATCGCACGAAATATTCACCTCAATCGGTTCTTGAAGCCCTCGTCACACGGTAAATCTGGTTGTCGTCCATGGATTCCTAAAGGCCTCATCACCATTCGTGAAGCGTGCCTTCATCTGCGTAAGATACCAATAATTTTTAGTAATTTTTTAAACGTTGGACACTTATAAAATTATTTCTCTGATTTGGATTGTTGATGGGCATGGTTCGAATTAATCGCTCAACATAGCTTTCTATAATGTTCTATTAGAAATGGAATACTCGACTTCCTAGTCCAGGTGGCAGATTTCAGGTATTTGATAAATCAAGATCGAAGATTGATTTATCTGCACCGAAGATAAAAATTGTTGAGGGATCAATCAGAAGTTCTTCTATTGAAGCAAAGAACAGATATGAGTTGTATCTAAAATGGTAAATATGAGCAAAATCGCACCTCTTTTCTTCATGATTTAATTACTGTTTTTTTGTTTCAGATTCTCTATGCTCTGCTGCGGTCAATCTGTAGCTGAAATCTAGGTTTCGCATTTGCAAAGATTGGTACTCTTTTGTTATATTTAAAATTCAATTATTGTATTCTTGAGTTTGATTGTATTTTTAAATTGGCTTTGAATATCATTAAAGGTTGCTCTGTTTAGTTGTAGAATTTGCAATTCTGTTTCTTCCTCTTTCCGCAATGGTGTGGGTCTATGTGCTCTGTTGTCAATCTGTAACTAAAATCTAGGTTCCCATTTGCAAAGATTGGTACTCTTTTGTTATATTTTTTAAATGGGCTTTGAATATCTTGTTTCCTTTTCTTTGTGTACCTAATGGGTTTATCTTAGATTCTGAATATGCATTGTGAAAACTGAAATATTAGTATGATAATTTCTTCCAGTTAATCTACTTATTTATATTTTACGCAATTTTTTTCACCGACTTGTAAATGCTGATCATTTTCATGGATAAACACTATTTTCATATTGATGCATGATAATGGTTGAATTTTGTACATCAGTCTGGACTCCTATTTACTATTAACAAGACTTGCAAATTTGTATCAATTTCTTTGTTGTGAATTTTTTGTCATTTAATGTTTCTTTAATATCAATTTCGTGCATGTGTCTCAATTCTCATAAAACATATTCCCTTCGTTCACAAAAATTGTACTCACTTTTCTTATTTGTTTGTCCACTAAAAGTGTGTCTATTTCCTTTTATGGAAACAATCATTTTATCTTTACCTCACAACAACTCCACAACACACTTATTTTATCTACTTTTTCTTAAAACCCGTATCAAAATACTTGAGCACACTTTTCATGGATAGAGGGAGTATTTTATTAACTTCACTTCAGTTTTCATTTCTATTTATTATTAAACTACAAATGATTGTTATACATTGAGATGTCATCAATACTACAATACCCAATGTTTAGACTGAAAGTTGCACTATTGTTGGCAATAAATTGTTGAACCTACAGCCAGGAGCTACCTTGCAGACTGAAATTGTTCATGATTCTGCTGTAACAGGATATGACGATATGTGTTGATCCTTCTCTTGAGAATTCAAATTCTTCAGCAGATATTGGAAATAAGTAGAGCTCACTTTTGATAGCCATGAAGTTTATGTTTCAGTGATTATTGAACTAAATTTCTTTATACTAGCAGATTAATGTCTATCTTCACAAAGAGGAAGAGAAACAATTGAAGAAGATTTTCTAGAAGGAGATGAAGAAAGAATATCTTGAGGTATTAAAATTTGTTTGTGTCCTTCACCACAATGATAACTTTTTTTCGAACCAAATTTATGAAACATGAAATAAATTATGTTCAAGTTTGTTAGAAATTGGAAATGGTAGAATTTTGATGGAGTCATTCAAAATAATCAAACCAAGTATGAGGTACTGTGGTACTTGTACTACAAGTAATTTGATTCACATTTCACATTTGCAATGAATCTGTCTGTTTTTATTGCAGATTACTTCTTCAAATCAAACTTGGCTGAAGATTTTTCTAGTGCAGATATACAGGTATAATGAAAAGTATTTCAGTTTGTGTGCTTTTATAGTCTATAATTGAAATCACCTATTTTCAAATTATTTTTTTGCACTTTGTGATGCATTAGTAACTCAAATATGATTATACTTAGAAAATAGAATTGAGTAACTTTGAGAAACTTTTTAATGGTGTTGTTATAAATTAAATAGTTACATCTCCTATAGTTTTTTTTTTTTTTTTTTTACAGCAGAAAGGAGCTGTTTTAAACAGGACAAAGCTATTTTTAACCGCAGAGAATAGCTACTTTTTTAAACCAGGACTGATTTTTACAGCAGAATATTGTAATCTTGACAGCAGGGGACTGTTTTTAACAGCACAAAATTGCTATTTTTGACAGCAGAGAATTTTCTTGATAGCCAAAGCCTGATCTGATTTAGAGCTTTTCTTATGGGTATTTGAAGGTTTGATTGAATTTCTGAATTTTAATTTTTAGTATTACTCTTATATTTTTGCTTTCTGAATTTTTTTAGAATTTGTAAAAGTGAATTGAGTATATGAAATTGTGAATGCGCATATGAGTTAGATGGGTTTGCCATGGTTAATGAATGCCTACAAGGATAGAATGCAATTATTTTTTTATTTTTGCAGTTTCTAACTCTAATGATGGGTTGATCTTGTGTCTTTGTAAAGTGTTTAAGAATGACATATGGAAAGTGTGATTGCAGAAAAAAAAAGGTAAAGGGGAAAGCTATTACTATAAATGATCTTCTAGCAAGGGCTAGAGAACGAAAAAAGTGCCCATATGAATAGTAGCTCAAGGTTGTTACCATTGTCTTTAGATGAGGCTGTTATTGAGAAACATGACCGTCATTGAGGTATCATGCATCACTTTTTATACTTGTCATTTGTCCTTTCCAAATTTATCTTAATACTTACTTAACCTATGTTAATCTTTACTATATTTTAATGATAATATTATATCATTGACGTGGGGACAAAGAATTGTTGTGGATCATAATTATTTCCAGAGCACTGAATATGAGGATCAGAAAATTTGGAGGTGTTAAAGTTGGTGGACAAATTATAGGATGTAGCATTACTTTGCTAGAGCATTGATTCGGTAAGTTTCTTTTGATATTAATATTTCATTTGTTTTAGTTAGTTTTTTTTCCAATTTCAAGTATTAATAAATTTTCCTTTTATTCACATTATTATAGGTTCAAGTACTTGGAGATGCAAGATAAAGATTGTCACGCTTAGTTTATGTGCAATTTATAATTGAATGGAAGATTTTAATTTTTTATTTGGAATATTGGACTTGATAGTTATATGGTTAACGGAGTTGGGATGTTTTAAATTTTGGTGGTTTTGTTTTAGAAGTGTAATGGCATTTTATTGTTATATTTTATGTTGTTTCTATTTAGATGTGTGATGATGTTTTATTGTAATATTTATTGTTGTTTCTGTTTTAGGAATATGAGGATATTTTATCATTATGATATAAATGAATGAAATTATAAAATTATTATATGTGCTTGAATTGTTTAAGTGTATATGTATGGCCTATATTGTTATTAATATTACGTGAGATTAAAAAGCGTCTCCAAATTTAATAGTTAAATTAGTTATTATTTTTTTTGTGACGTGAGTAAGCGTCACTAAACAAGGTGGTTAAGTTAGTTATAAATTTATTTGTGACACAAGAAAACGTCTCTAAAGCACACTGTTGTAATACCGTTGAACGCCACCAAATAGTGTTACTATGACGCATAAAAGCGTCACTAAATGAGTTGGTTAAGTTAGTTAAAAAAAATTCGTGACGCGAGAAACCATTACTAAAGCAAATCGTTGTGACGTCAATGAGCGTCACCAAATAATGTTACCATGACGCGTAAAACCATCACAATGACCATTTGCGGTGATGCTTTCAAGCGTCACGATAATTTTCTATAGAAACGCCAAATCAGGTGACGCTTTGCCAAAATGTCACTATAGCAAAAGCGTCACCAAAAGATATTTTTAGTGACACTTTTGAGCGTCTCTAAAGCCCCTTTTTGTAGTAGTGATTGATTAACGGTTTATCTCAATCCCTATTTCGATTTCGTTATTATTTGATTATATGCGAAGCATGTTTTGATCAATAGATTTATTAGGACTGGCCATCCGAGTTTATTTGTTATCAATTCTAGTTAATTCACAATTTATAATCCGTAATTGTTATATTATTGTGGATATCGTAGCAACTAAGGCAGAACACCTTAGGGGATAATAACGTCTAGGTTGCATGAAACAAGCGTCTCGTATTCATGGTCTAGTTTATTCTATTGTTTTAGCTCTTTAATGCGTTCCTCGAGTTGAACCTTAAATACATGTTTTAGGGTTATTCGTAGGGATAGATTAATTGGGGGTCGTACTTTCTAATTAATTAAACTTAAGAAACAATTCGAACTAGTTTGGTCGTACCACTGGTTTAGGAATAAGATTTGAGATTAGATTGAGATTACAGGGTTCACTAATTAAATTGGTAAAATTAATTAAGGGGAAGCAATCCGAGGGCTAGATCGTTCTTTATATTTGATTCTTGTTTATTTTTATTGCTTACTTTTATTTTTCATGCTTTCTAGTAGTCAGATAGAAACCACCAATCCAACTCCCCCCATTTTTACTGCTTTCATAACACAATTTATTCAATTGAGTTTCACCACTCCCTGTGGGATCGACCCTTACTTACTCTACTGCATAGTGGATATTTAAGGTATTTATTTTTGGGTGCCGGCGACAGCACACCACGAGTGCTGGAGAGAGGTTTCGTGAGAGCATCCGCAAGTTGATCGGCAGAAGAGACATGAGACACACGTAGTTGTTTTGTCTTGATGAGACCACGAACAAAGTGAAAGTCAATGGCAATGTGCTTCATTCGTGAGTGAAAGACAGGGTTCGAGCACAGATAGGTGGCACCAATGTTGTCGCAATAAAGGGCTGGTGTAGGTAAGGTGGGGAAGTGGAGTTCCTGGAATAAGGATTTGAGCCATTGAACTTCAGAGGCAGCAGCAGCAATTGCTCGATATTCGGCTTTAGTCGAAGAGCGAGCAACAGACTTTTGTTTCTTGGACGATCATGAGATAGGATTAGACCCTAGAAATATAATGTAGGCACTGGTGGAAGTCCGGTCGTCTGTGTCTCCGGCCCAATCGGCATCAGTGAAGCAGTGAAGCGATGAGGATGGACTAGAGGTGAGGGTGACCCCAACGTTCCTTGTACCATTCAAGTACCTCAGTAGACGTTTGACAGCACCCCAGTGAGTGGTAGTGGGTGCATGCATAAATTGCGACAACTTGTGCACGGCAAATACAATGTCCGGCCTGGTGAGTTGTAGATATTGAAGGGAACCAAGGACCTGACGATATTGGGTGGCATCTGCAGGCGAGGACCCATCCGAGATAGACAGGCGAGCAGAGGTTGGTAAAGGGTTGCGAACAGGTTTTGAAGCAATCATGTTGTACCGGGCGAGCAGGTCAGTAACATACTTGCGTTGAGAAAGGAAGCATGAGTTTTTAGATCTGAGAACTTCCACTCCCAAGAAGTAAGATAGAGGACCAAGATCCTTGACCGAGAACTTGGCACGGAGGTCGGCAGCCACACGGGCGAGCATGGGTGTGTTGTTGCCCGTCAAGATGAGGTCGTCGACATAGACGAGGAAGTAGGCGACCACCCCAGTGTGGTTGTAGACAAACAGAGATTCATCCGAGTGAGTGGGAGTGAACCAAATTTCTTCGAGAAAGGAGTGAAGAGCATAGTACCATGTGCGAGGAGCCTGTTTTAAGCAATAAATGGATTTGTGCAATTTGCAAACATAAGATGGAAAGGTCTTGTCTGCAAAGCCGGAGGGTTGTGTCATGAAAACTGTGTCAGAAAGTGTGCCATGGAGAAAGGCGTTGTTGACGTCAAACTGTTGGAGGGGCCAATGCTGAGTGACAGCAATGCTGAGAACTGCTCGCACAGTGGCCGGCTTGACGACCGGACTGAAGGTCTTAGTGAAGTCAACACCTGATCGTTGGTGAAAGCCTTTGGCAACCAGGCGAGCTTTGTACTTGTCAAGAGATCCATCAGGTTTTCGTTTAATACGAAAGACCCACTTGGAGCCGACCACGTTTTGAGATGTATTGGGAGGAACTAAGTCCCAGGTGCCGTTCTGAAGAAGGGCATCAAACTCAGCCGACATGGCTGCTCGCCAGTTTTTGTCCTTGAGTGCCTGCGACACACAACTCGGCTCAATGTCAGAAGTGATGATAGAAGTAAGTCCATACCTCGGATTTGGCTTGAACACGTTATTTTGAGCTCGAGTTACCATGCGAGGTGTAGGAGGTCGTAAGGGAGCATTGGTCGGCACAGGGATGTCGGATGTGGTGGCAATCATCGGGGAGGTAGGTGTGGGTATGGTCGGCTGGGGTATGTTCGATTGGTTGATTAGTGTGGGATGTTGGGGAATGGTAGTGGTCGGCACTGGGTTGTGGTCGAGGATGGTTGTGGCGGAGTGAGGAAGCGAAGGTGCTATAAGAATGGGCGAGGAGCTGGGATCAGAGGAAGTAGGCAGCGAGGAGGTGGAGGTCAGCAAGGGAGATGGTTGATTAATGGGAGAAGGGATGGAAAAGGGAAACGTATGTTCAACAAACTGAACATGACGCGAGGTGTAGATTCGGTTTGTGGAGCGATCGAGACAGAGATAAGCACTCTGTGTGGGCGAGTACCCAATAAAGATACATGGAGTAGAGCCAGGATCAAGTTTGTGAGTGGTGTAGGGGCGAAGTAAAGGATAGCAGAGGCAACCAAATATACGGAGTTTGGTTAGGTTAGGGGGGCGAGCAGTGAGTTTTTCAAAGGAGGATGCCATGTTGAGGTTAACTTTGGGAATGCGATTTATGATATAGGCTGCCGAGCAGACAGCATAGGGCCAATAAGTGAGAGGCATGGAAGCATGGTGAAGAAGAGCTAGGGTTGTGTCAACCACATGGCGATGGCGACGTTCAGACATGCCATTATGTTCGGGAGTGTGAGGTGGGATGGTGAGGTGTGCAATGCCATGGGTTTGAAGAAAGGGGCGAAGAGCAATGAACTCTCCCCCATTATCTGAGTAAAAAGTTTTGATTGTGTTTTGATAGTTGTTTTCAACAAGAGTTTTGAATGTGGTAAATGTGGGGAGAACATCTGATTTTCGTTTTAGAGGGTAAACCCATATGTACTTGCTGAAGTGATCCACGAATAGCACATAGTATTTGAAATTATCAGGGGACAAGACAGGCGACGACCAAACATCAGAAAAGATAACATCAAGTGGTTTAGTAGACATAATGCTCGAATCATAAAAAGGTAGTTTGTGACTTTTGATACATGAGCAAGAATTACAGTTGAAGTGTTTGGAAGGTGCACTGGATAAGCTAAGCTTAGAGAGGGTGTGAGCAAGGATTTTTGTCGATGGGTGGCCAAGGCGAGCATGCCAGGTGGTCGTTGTGAGGTGTTGAGTGGTGAAGGCTTGCGGGGAGGTGATGGACATGTGTGCCGGCCAGACATACAAATTATTGATACGACTCCCAACGAGGAGAATCTTCCCCGAGTGACCATCCCGCACCTGAAAGGAAGAACGATCAAAGACAATGTTAACATTATTATCACGATAGAGACTAGAGACCGAAATCAAGTTTTTCGAGATGTGTGGGACGACCAAGACATTCGAAAAATTGAGAGACTCAAGTTGAGGAAAGCGCATAGAGCCAGTGTGAGATATGTGTAAACCTTTACCATCACCAATTTCTACATTGTCAGACCCATCAAAGGGCGAGTGGAGAGAGAGGTTGGCGAGGTCGTTGGTGATGTGATGCGAAGCACCTGAATCAAGAATCCAGTGCTCGGCAGGATGTGCCGAGGAGGCCGAGTGAGCCGAGTAGGCCGGGCGAGCATCTGGTCGATTGAGACGAGAAGGTGGTGTGTATTGTCCATGTGGTCGGCGAGGACCTGTAGATGGAGCAGAGGGCGAGGGTGATGAAGGAATCTCAGGGCAGGTGCGAGTAGTGTGACCTAGTGCTCGGCAATATTGGCAGGTGCCAAGGTAGGGCCTTTGTGAGGATTGGCGAGGACGAGAGTCTAGGGATTTAGACCTTGAGTCTGGACGCGAGGAGCGATGATGAGATTTGCCAGCAGTTAGTGCGGATGCAGGTATTAGGGCCGAGGATGGTCGTGAGGCAATTTGGACCTCGGCACTTAGGAGTTTGTCACAGAGCTCGGCAAAGGAGATGGGGTGTTCGCGAGCTTGGATGGCATTGACAATGTCATTGTAGGACTCATCAAGGCCTGTAAGAACTTGGAGAGTGACGTCCTCGGTATCCGAGGTGACGCCGAGGAGGGCAAGTTCGTCGACCACGGAGCGAACTTCCATGAGGAAGTCGGAAGTCGGGCGAGCACCTTTGGACAGGGAACGAAACTTGGTTTTGAGGGCAAGAATGCGGCCTCTGGAGGGTTTTCCATACATGCTCTCAAGCATCGACCAGGCTTCGCAGGAGGTTTTAGTCGATGCAACAAAAGGAATAAGTTCCGGAGACATGGATCCAACCATGGCTGAGAAAATGAGGTTATCCTGACACACCCACAGGTCGTGCGCAGGATTGGAAATGGTGGTGGTGGTGGTGGTGCCGTCGGCAGCTGGGATTGTGGAAGGTGGGCATGGATGCGTGCCCAAAACGTAGCCGAAGAGGTTGTGTCCAGTGAGGAGGAGGCGAAGCTGAAAAGACCAAGCGCCATAGTTGGTGGAGGTAAGCTTCAAGGACATATTTGCAAGCCCTTTAAAGGTGATGGGTGAGGACGACTGAGATGGAGTGGCCATTTTAGTGAGTAGGGCAGCGGAGAGAAGAGCGGGGCAGCAAAAGCTGGGCGTCTAAGACGGGCGGCAGCGGCGCTTCAGAGAAGGAGGCTGCGGCGGCTGGAGTATGGAGCAGCGGTGGCAGCTAGGGTTTAGTAGCGGCGGCGGCAGCGGCTAGGGTTTGGATCAGGCGTGAGCCAAATGACTCGATGATACCATATAGAGAGTATAGAAATATGGGAAATATGATTTCTTGATTAGTTGTAAAGATAATTTACAATGGGTATTTATACAAGAGATATTTAGGTCTAACCTAATCCTAATGGGCTTTATAAGAGAGCCCATAGGAAACTAAGATTGGCCTATACAATAAATAAGAATGAGAGTGTATTTACTAATATAGGTCCAATAGAAACTGAAATTCCAGTATTAGGCAAGCCCCTTCTTCTCTCTGTCTTTTTGCTATTCCGTTGTCATTATAAGGCTGTTGTTACCCACATTTAAAACCCCCACCTCACCAGAAGAAGATCCAAGAAAGAAGAACAAGAACAAGAAGAAGAAGAACAATTTCCCGCCGTTGCTGCAAGATTTCACGGGTATTTTAATATATATGCGTGTATCTGAAACATGAATTGATTTTTGAACCTGAAATGTGAACTTTTCAAGGAAACAATGCATGTCAATATATGTTCTTGCTGTTTTCTTCTTCTTCTTTTTCTATTGCAAGTATGAAATATTGATAACGTTCATAATTTCTAGATTTTGAATTTGATGGAAAATTGGGATTAAAATCAAATCTACCCCATAAGATTTTACCTTTTTAGAAATAGTCCCACAATTTTTTTACTTTACCAATTTAGTTCCACATGTATTCAAATTATATCATTTTAGTCCCAAATCACCGAAAAAACATTAAAACGACATCGTGCTTGGTTAATAATTTCAAATCATCGAATTGTTTTCTTGATTTTTAGCTCTATACATCCTTGACAGAATATCTCAAATGTTGTATTTAAAACAATATTAATTAATTCTTTGTTAAATTAAGAGCTTGGAGATGGATTTAACTGAGGCTACTGTGGAGTTGTTGAAGAGAATTAAGGAACTGGATCCTCAAAATGCTTGCAAGGTTGTTGGTCATGTGTTGCTACAAAATGTAGGAGTTCTTGAGATGATACGATTGGCCCACGCCCCTACTCGTGTACTTGAAAGCTTGATTGCTGAAGTCGTGGGCAAGCTTGGCTCATCTCAAGAATCTAATCCATTAGTTGTTTCAAATCTTCTACCGGAATTCCCCATCCCTTTCGAGGCATCTTCTAGTGGTATGCAACACAATCAGCTGCCTGATGTGTTAAATGGACCATTTCACCCTGCACATGATCAGTTAGGATCTCTTGAGCATATCGGGATGGAACTGGTTGAGCTTTTGAGGTGTAGAGGAGGCCTTCCCGTTTCTATCTCTTCTATACCGAAACTTTACTATGATAAATACGAAACCTTATTTCCGTTGGAGCATAGAAACAAAGAAGAGCTCGTTTGCTGGATGGAACAAGTTGTTGCTCAAATGGAAAAAACGTCCATTCTCATGGTTAACAGGTTGGTTATATAATTGTTTATTTTTCAGCTTGCTCAAGTATATATATTATAAATGAATTTTTATTGATATATATTTTGCTATATATGTGATCATAGACCACGTGAGGGGGAGTCTATAGTCTTGGCGGAAGACTTCAATAATCTCAATAAACCTAATGAAATCTGTATGAGTTTTCGTCAGCAGTCCAGATTTACTGAGGAAGATGTTCGCAACTATTTCGAGTAAGGAAATCTGTATGAGGAGATCGATCATATAACATTATAATGTATATTCAATTCCTTTAATGTACGTACGTTGCAGAAATTTTGGACCGGTTCGAGAGGTTAATATTCCTTACCAAGAGGAGAGGACGTTTGGGTTTGTGACTTTCGATTATCCAGAAACAGCTGCTCTTGTCCTCGCAAAAAATAATCCTCATTACATTTTGGGATCACGAGTAAAGGTGAAACCTTGTCGCCTTAAGCTTCCTTGACAGCCAGGTATTTATTAATTTGTTCATTAAATTCATATAACCAATACAAATATTTATCATACACATTGTGTGTTTCTTTTCATAGTCCGAATTATAATGACTTACACATCTCTCTGTGTTTTCATATGTAGCATCACGCATGATCGAGCAGCTATCATGATTCTGTCGAGGATGAAAATAAGCTGATCTCGTAGATAAAAGCCAAGACAGACAAGATCAGAATGCTAGCTGTTAATTACTCATTGTTAAGGGTTGATCTCAAATTGTAATTTCTGCGGAATCCGCAAGTCTTGTAACCTTGTATGTGAAATTTCATAATAAGAAAAAAATTGAATAATATGCCTATTGAGAGAATTGAGATACGTAGAATTGATATTGAATGAATTGAAAAGGAATTATGTCATCAAATTGAATAACATCTCTTATATATATACGGAAGTTTACAAGAAGGAAGTTGCAACTACTAAAATACAAGTTACAACTACTCTAACTAATACTTTCACTTGCTTTTTTTTTTTTTTTTTGAAGGGGGAAAATTTTATTATTACTAGAGTACCAGCTGTACTCAAAATAGATAGTCAGCTATTACAGATTCAGTATGAGTTCACAGAAATTAGGAAAAAAGAGCACCCCCGAGCATTCGAATTACATCATTACACACATGCTATTCTAGGACTAGCACACCAATCATGAAAGAAGATAGCTCTCTCATTTCATAGAAGATCTCGTTTGCAAAAACCTTCCCATTTCTTGCTTTAGTTCCGACCGCGTATCGAGCCACTCCCGAATAACTTTAACCCCGAGAATTTGGTTGGAGTTAGCCCGTTCCATATTACCCGGAGTGCAGCCCGAGCGTAGTCTTGGAGGATATGCGTCGGCGCGATCTGCATTTGGCGCTTGTAGGTCGATTTGGTTGTGTATCGGCCATCCTTGGACAGTCTCCACTTCCATGCGTCGGGTAAGTGTTCCTGCAGTTGGTTAACTAAGACTCCATTTGGATAGAGGGATTTGATCTATGAATTTTAAATCCACCATCCAAATTCACTCCACTTGTTTGGATTATGAATCGATTTCAAATACTTAGATTTTTGCTCAAACACTTTTTAGTTAAAATTGAGAGAATTTTAAATCTTCACTAAAATCATGTCATTTGAAATCCATCTATTTTTAAATCCTTTCATTTGAAATACCTACTCAAATCAAATCGCCTCATTCAAACACAACCTAAAGGTTCTTCAATTCCCATGAGAAAAAATTGTGCCCATTTACCCACGCACCGTATTCACTAACTCTAGCATCTTTGTTAATACATAAAGAGAACAACCTAGGTTGAATTAGGTTTTTGAATATTAATTCTCTTTCAGCTGTATATAAGCTTGGGCGGAGTAATCTCCGAGGACTCACTTTCTTGAGTAATTCAATAGTTTTTTATTCTTGTTAGCTCTTCCTTGTTCTTGCTGCTAACAATATATATTTCTGAAACAAGAATTGATTTTTGAACCAGAAAGATGAACTTTTTAAGATGGTTTTCAATAAATGTTTTGTAGGGTTAACAATTTACCAAGATTAAAGTACATTTATTGCAGCTTTTGGCCATTGAAATTAAATGGGCATATTGGTCGAGTAATTTTTAATCATAGAATTATATAAGATATCCCACATCGAAAGAAAACAAATTTCACAGCTATGTTCTTAGTATTTTACAGATTTTATTGAGTTTATTCTGGTTTTATTTTTTCTTATTAGAAAAAGTTGATGCGTATCTATGAAGTACGATGATTAGGAAAGAGCTAGAAAATAGCACGTATGTTGTCTTCTTGAAGAAAATTGAATAAGATTACGAATTCAATCAATGAGATTTAATCTAATACTTGTACATCAGTCTTAATTTAGTAGTCTAAACAGAGAATAGGCATACAAATTACACATCATAATGATACATTAATTATTTGATCCACGTTGATATTTATTGACCATCATTTATGATTTTGGGGGTTTCTCGGGCACCGAAAAAGGTTAATCACAACACACGATCGATTACCTTTGTCGTCTCATCCGAGACTGTCCTTTCTTTCAACTTCTGCCTCTTATCTTTTAAACTTGGTCCTCAATAGCATCCTTTGCTTCCCGAGCTATTTCCACCAAAGTCCCGCCCACCACTGCTCCAACTGCTTCTTACACGAAAAACAAACTTTTTGTGAACAGGCAAAGATTAACATAAAAAGAAGAAACAAAAAATCGATCTAACATAAAAAGAAGTGTTTCGTCCAACAACTTGCATTCCATTCAAGATGTCTCGATCTGAAGAATCGATCTCGATCTTCCTCTTGAGATGCACTTACGTTCATCCCTGTACATGAAATTAATTAGGGCAACCCAATAAAATTAGGTTAAAAAACAAAATGAATTCTACCTAACTCACTGATTTGATTTAATTTGGTCTTCAGCAAAGCTAGCTAGAGACGAATTAAGTAGAGGAGGATTAGTGGAAAGCTGCTGCTTCAATTCAGCACAATTGCCCCTCCCTCTCAACAGCAAAATAGATCTCTTGTTAAATATAATAATGGAGAGAACAAGATATAATATAACAACTTAATATTACAGAATCGAAAATCGGAGAAAAAGAAGCAACCGAGCTTCACTTACCAGCTGCAATTCAGATCCCAGAATTGAATTGAAATGAATAGAAAAGAAATTGGCAGGCCCAAAATGAGGATACAGCTGCAATGGATTTGAGGGTTTGTTAGTCCTTTTATAGGTGTTGCACTAGGGTTTCTTGCCCTGGGCCAGCCCCCAAAATGGATCCTTCTAGAACATATTTGCGGTCTGCCTTGTTTCTTGCGCTTTTTCAACACACATGTGCCGTGCCTATATGTTTGTAACGAAAGTTATATTACATGCTTGTATTAATTTAATTTGACTATGCTAAATTATTTTCCACGCACATGTGTCGTGCGTATATATGTTTGTAATGAAACCTATATAATTACATGCTTGTGTTAATTTAATTTGACTATGCAAAACTATTTTCGAGATACCGCAGTAGAATTCCTACATCTTTAATTTCTTGCAGAGGGTTATGTTAAAGAGGATTATTGGGCTACAACATATCGGAATGTTGGGCTGCAAGAGAAGAAAGCATGTGTTGGAATGCATATGGTCTCGTACCATATGGTTCCTTTGGAAATCCAGAAATAGTAAAATCTTCAAAGGCGAGGATATCAAACTGGAGAAGACTTTCGAAGAGATTCGAGCTAAAGCATGGAGTCTTTTTTCCTTATCTTTTAGTGGTGGGAGTCCTTATACGTTCCAGGATTGGTGTTATAATCCCAGATTATGTTGTATGAAGTTCTAAGGGGGGACAACCTTGGTCGTGACTCGGCTTGTCTACTTAGAAGTATCTTTGTAACTTTTCAAGGTTCCCTCGAGTACCTCTGGTACTCTCGTTAATAAAATAATATTTTTCCGTTAAAAAAATAAAGAAGAATTCAACTGATATTTTTAGTACTGGGAGTCGACTTTTAATTTTCCGGAGATCTAGAAATACTCTTTTAAGTTTTTTTTTTAACAGCAAAAATGGTAATATATTAAGGAGTACCACGGGTACTCAATAGGGTCAATCAGAGTTACAATTATAAAATGACCCGAAAACTAATCTAAGCATAACCAACCCTAAATGCTATCACGTAAAAAAATTATCGTAAAAGGAATTTTTTATTGGTAGAGTATCAGGGATACTCGAAGATCAAAAGTTACAGAGTTTCAGTTACATATAACTATCAATACGAAAAAACAGAAGGACCCCAACTCTCAAAGTTTCTTGCAGCAAATTCTAGTATTTTTTTTTTTTTTTTTTTTTGTCAAAGGAAAAAATATTATATTGCCGGAGTACCAGGGGTACTCAAAGATAGAGTTTCCTCGGAATTACATGTGGAGGGTGGAGGGTTTCAGTTTGAATTATATTGCCAGGGGTACTCAAAGATAGAGTTGTCTCGGAAAAAATATTATATTGCCGAAGTACCAGGACCATTATAAAAAAATACAATTAAAGAATCACTTGAATTAACAAATTAAGAAACTTTAAAGATATTAAATACATAGCTATCCTTCTAAACAAATCTCAGTTTGGCGGGAGAATTTGTCTTGCTCAACGTTGTTCTGACGTCGGTATCTATTTATTATCAATCCTTCTAGTTATTACATATGGTACCGTACAGTTCCTTTGTAAATCCAGAAATAGTAAAATCTTCAAAAGCGAGGATATTAAACCGGAAAAGACATTTGAGGAGATTCGAGATAAAGTATGGGTTCTTTTTTCCTTATCTTTTAGTTTTTAGTGGTGGGAGTCCTTATTCGTTCCAGGATTGGTATTATAATCCCAGATTATATTGTAAGAAGTTCTAAGGGACAACTTTGATCGTGACTCGTCTTGTCTACTTAGCAGTATCTTTGTAACTTTGTCAGGTTCCCTCAAGTACTCCTAGTACTCGTTAATAAAATAATCATTTTCCGTTTAAAAAAAAAAACCTATCTTTCTATCGTCTACCCAAAAAAATCCACATGGGCGCCTGGGATGATTTGTGCAAGCCCAAATCGCAAGGCGGATTGATCTCTTTAATATTCCTCTTCTCACGTCTCTCTGTGTTTTCATATGTAGCACCACGAATGAGACTGTGTGTAGAACGAGAGAAGCAGCTATTGTGATTCAGTCGAGGCTGAGAGAAGCAGATCTCGTAGATAAAAGCCACTAATTGTTACTCAGCTTTTAGATGTCAAGACAGACAAGATCATAATGCTAGCTGTTAATTACTCATTGTTAAGGGGTGATCTTAAATTGTAATTTCTGCGGAATTCGCATATCCGCTAGTCTTGTAACCTTGTATTTTTTATTAATTCTCTCATTTATAAAATTTATTTTTTTGATTTAAAAAAAAAAGAGTTAGTAAGCTTCTTTAACCAGAAATCTGATCAGTTGAACCCTTCAAACTGTATTTACATTTTCACACTGATTTTTTTTTTCGGAAAAGACAAATTTATTAATGAAAAAGGTAATTATATATATATTGACAGGAAAAGTTCAATATAGTTGGAGGGAAAATTGGAAAATTACTTAATCTACTTTTCCATATATAATTTCAATTTATAAAAACAATAAAAAATTCGGGGTCAGTTTCGTGATTAGAACATGTATAATATCCCACATCGAAAAAAAACAAATTTCACAGATATGTTATGTCTAGGAAAAAGGCACTGAGTCATTGCCGTGCTTGGTAATGCAAGCTTGTGACCCAAGTGGGGGCATTAGGGTGATTGGACGTTGGGCTGACCCAATTGGCTGGGTTGTTTGGTGGCTAAATTCTGGCCTGCCCGTTCCAAGCTGGGAGTTGGGCTATGTGGTCCGAGCGAAAGCTTGGGCTTCATGGCCCCTAGAGTGGTGGGTAATGCGCCAGGCTGGCTCCACAGAGCAGCGACAACCACCCACTCTCGGCAGTGGAAGGATAACGGGCTGGTTGCCATCTCGGCCCAGTACAGTCAAATGGTTTGGCCCCGATTGAACAATCACTTTTTTGTTCTCTTTCAGCATAGACAAAAGTCCCTTTTATCTTGCAATGAATTCCTCTGTTAAGTTTATTTCTAAAAAAAAAAATTGTTGCAATTCAATACTAATGTTGTGTTGAGCTATTTTATCTAAAAAAGAAATAAGCAACATGTATTGTTGAGCTATGCTAGCCTCGTTAACAGATCAACTCAAATTGATACTATACATTAAAGTTGTGTTGAGCTATTTTGGAAGGTATCGCATCACATACCTTATTTTTTATTTTCTATTATATATCTAGATGCATGTACTACTAAAAATAATCAACCATGTGTATTAAATACCGACTGATTCATCAGACAAATGGATTGCATGCAAAACAATAGTTGGTGCACTGCTAAGCAACTGCTTTATTCCTAGACTTTATTCACAAAGAGGTGAACTTTGTCATCTTCTTATTACTCATAACCATAGCCATTAAATAATTTCGGTATCCAAATCTTTATAAACAATTAATTAATTTCTTGTTCAAAGTCCATGAATCATTAATTTAATCACAAGTAACTCCTAATACGAATGTTTTTTTTTTAATTATTACTCAAAATATCCGCACAAATTGAAACATTAACATTGAGATCGAGAAAATATTAATATTGATCAAAACATATTTATATTCACTAACAACTTTAGCAATATCACGAGTACTGTTAGTAGAACGTGATTTTTTTTCGTGCATTGAAGACTAAGTTGAATCGTATCATTAAAACTAAAATCATTGCAAAAACTAAAAGGAAGGTGTGTTGAACACATATTATTTTAGCTAAAAAAAATCCAATATACAAATTGATCATATATATTTAAATAGAGAAGTTGAATTAGTTACCTTACTTTGAACTCCACCTCTTGAAGACGTAGTTGTGTTTGGTTTATAGCAATTCCAACTCTATTCGCATGCTTCTTTGTCACATGGCCAATGGATGTTCCATATCCTCCTCCAGACTTAAATGCGTATCGAGTGTTGCAATAGTTACAATGAACTTTGATTAATTTCACCACTTTCCTGATTAGTCATTTTTTAGAATGAATTATAAAAATATTGGATTGAAGTGTCGATTGTGATTGGATTGTTACTTCACTCGGACCACTTTCACTTTCTTGAGTAGGACGTCGTTGCGCCAACCTTGAATAGCTTCATGAATGGCCAACATTTCTTTCATCTGTTTTGAGATAGGATAGCCAAATCCCAAGGCATCAATTTTAATTACGAATTTCGTGTTGAAATTTGGCAAAGCCAACACAAGGGTCGTGCCCGGCCATTTCCTTTTTAAGCTCGTTGATGCCCTTGCCCCTTCATGTTGCGGGTAACTATTAGTAGTCGGCTAGGGTGGACAATATAAAATTTGGGCGTGCATGCCCTACTATCGACCAAGATGATTATCAGTTAGTTGTCGATCGACCCTCTAAGCCTTCTTGCTCAGCCTCTTGACTCTCCATTAAGGCGATTGTATGCGATTACGGCTTCTTGGGTTTCCCTGTAACCCTTTTTTTTGTGTTTGTGTTAGTTGATTCCTCGACATAGTTCAAGGGAAGCTGGTACACACTACTAATCACCACGTCTTTCACGATCAAACTTATCACCTTAGCGTTTGCGCAAACGTGGTTCCACGTATATTTCTCATTGCACGTGAAGTAAAGACCTACTTGTCTATGTTGATTAATCTCTCTGTTAGATAATTGAATTCGACCACGTCTGAAGGCTGGTTTGTTCGGATCTGGCCTCGAAGGTGATTATCCGACATTGGCATTAGAATTTGCAGAACATGATGCAGAGGAAAAAATATTATATCTCTCGTAACTTTCACATTTTTTAAAAAATGTACCAAAAAATATAAAAAATTAATTTACCTCCCACAATTTCATAAATTGGTTAATTTACGTCCCATTATTTCGTAAATTGATTAATTTACGTCCCAAAAAAGAAAAAAATTTAATTAACTCTTTGTGCTCCTTTGAAATATACCTGTCAAATAATCTAAAATTCTAATTTAGCATGACATATGTAGTCCCATAAGTTTTCACTTTTTTCGAAATAGTCCCAAAACTTTATCTTTTTCGAAATGGTCCCACAATTATAACCAAATTTGTCTAATAACCTTTTACCTTTTTCGAAATGGTCCCACAATATTTTTACTTTTTCAATTTAGTCCCATATCACTACAAGATTATTGACTTTTAATTACATAAATTTTGTCATTATAACTTTTCTAGCTAAAAGTCTTTAATGACAAAAATTTTAAAAATCGTCAAAAAAAAAATCTTTAGAATGTGGCCGGAGTCAGCCATTTCCATCGGCATAACAGATAAAGCACATGACTGACACATGCTAAAAATACTGCAATTTGAATAATATGAGATTAAATTGAAAAAAAAATTACGGAACCATTTAAAAAAGGTAAAATGTTTTGGGACGAATTTTACTTTAGTACTTATATATTTTTGAAGTCTCGGGTATCCGATATATGACCGATATATATCATTGTTGAGATGAGTGGTTGAATTGAGTAAAACTAGTACTTTAATTTTAGCAATGAAATTGGTAAGGCTTGATATATTGTTTTTTTTTATTATTATTTTATAAAATAATTTTTAGTAATATTTGACAATACTATTATCGGGACATGGGGACAATTCAAGCTGGCATATTTTATTTTGCGTAATTAATATTTACTAAAAATAATTTTGACATCGATTTTCTGATATTGATTTTACAATACTTGTTATCTCACGAAATTAATACTCACACACACTGACACACACACACACATATATATATACACTGATATTGATTTTCTGTAGTAACTTAAATTAAGTGTGCTCCCAAGTCGAAAAGTAAATTCCAGAAGTTTTTTTTGTGCTACACATGATAGTTCATTTTATATTTAAACAAATATTTTAAATATATATATATATATATACACACATGTATATGCAATTGATAGAAAACGTACAAGATGCTAAAGAGAAAGCAAGCTTCAAATTTCGGTGTTCATATATAATTATATATGATATGAGTGAATTAAACAGTACTGTTAATTTCTACTTCTCAATATCATTTTTTCTATAACCAAAGATAAAAAAGAAAATGTTAATATATGTCCATGTAAGTACAAAGGAAGAAACTGAATTAATTAAAGTCCAGAATTAGGCAAGCCCCTTCTTCTTCTCTCTGTCTTTTTGCTTTTCCGTTTGGTAAGAAACCTTGTCATTATACGGCTAGCTGTTACCCACATTTAAAACCCCCACCTCACTAGAAGAATTGAAGAACAATTTCCCGTCGTTCACCGCACCATTGCTGCAAGATTTCACAGGTATTTCAATAATTCACTTCTTAATATATATGTGTATCTGAAACATGAATTGATTTTTGAACCCGAAATATGAACTTTTCAAGGAAACAATGCATGTAGATGAAATGCTGTTGTTTGCCATTTCTCTTTATTTTTTTTATTTATATAAGTAAATGTAGATTTAGTATATATGTTCTTGCTGTTTTCTTCTTCTTCTCCTTCTTCCTTATTTTTTTTTTCACTAAATGATTATTGCATGTATGAAATGATAGCGTTCATAATTTGTAGATTTTGAATTTGGGTGTGCAAAGATGGCAGTTTAATTTGATGAAAATTGGGATTAAAATCAAATCTACCCCATAAGATTTTACCTTTTTAGAAATAGTCCCTCATTTTTTTACTTTACCAATTTTGCTCCACATGTATTCAAATGATATCATTTTAGTCCAAAATCACCAAAAAAACATTAAAACGACATCGAATTGTTATAAATTATATGATTTTCAATCAATGTTTGTGGGGTTAACATTTTACAAAGATTAAGATAGAGTTAATGCAGCTTTTGCACAATTGTAGTCAATAATTTCAAATCATTGAATTGTTTTCTTAATTTTTAGCTCTATACATCCTTGATAGAATATCTCAAATATTGTACTATTTAAAACAATATTAATTAATTTTGTTTAATTCCTTGTTAAATTTAGAGGTTGGAGATGGATTTAGCCGAGGCAACTATGGAGTTGTTTAAGAGAATTGAGGAACTGGATCCTCAAAATGTTTCCAAGGTTGTTGGTCATGTGTTGCTACAAAATCAAGGAGTTCTTGAGATGATACGATTGGCCAACGCCCCTACTCGTGTACTTGAAAGCTTGATTGCTGAAGTCGTGGGCAAGCTTGGCTCATCTCAAGAATCTAATCATACTAATAAGGGGAAGAATCCATTAGTTGTTTCAAATATTCCACCGGAATTCACCCCTTTCGAGGCATCTTCTAGTGGTATCCCTCCTCAACCTACCATTCAAAACTTGCAACACAATCAGGTTTGTGTTGCCTTTAGTCAGGGGTATTGCAAGAATGGTGGCACTTGCAAGCTCTTACATCTCTATCGGATGGAAAATGGCAGTGTTTTGGTTCTCAACCCACCAAATAGAGATGACACGATGATTCCCAACCATTCATTACAAGGTGGATCTCTTAAGCATCTCGAGATGGAACTGGTTGAGCTTTTGAGGTGTAGAGGAGGCATCCCGGTCTCTATCTCTTCTATACCGATACTTTACTATGATAAATACGCAACCTCCTTTCCGTTGGAGCATAGAAACAAAGGAGAGCTCGTTTGCAGGATGAAACAAGTTCTTGCTCAAATGGAAAAATCCATTCTCATCGTTAACAGGTTAAATTAAACTACTTAATTGTTTATTTTAATTTCTTGCTCAAATATAAATGAATTATCAATATTTATATATGTTGGCTATGTGATAGACCACATGGGAGGGAGTCTATAGTCTTGGCGGAAGACTTCAAAAATCTCAAGAAACCTAATGATGGTGGACATGGACTGGAGTTACGAGTCTATATGACTTTTCGTCCGCAGTGCATGTTTACTGAGGAAGATGTTCGCAACTATTTCGAGTAAGGAAATCTTTATGAGATTAATAAGTTATAACATATATATGTGCATATATCTAGCTAGATTAACTCTTTCTTTAATGTACGTTGCAGAAATTTTGGACCAGTTCAAGAGGTTAAGATTCCTTATAACCAAGAGAAGAGGATGTTTGGGTTTGTGACTTTCGATTATCCAGAAACAGCCGCTCTTGTCCTCACCAAAAATAATCCTCATTATATTTTGGGATCACAAGTAATGGTGAAACCTTATCGCCTTCGTTGAAAGGTATTTATTTGATCATTGCAGAAGACTCTTGACTTTTTCCTGTTTACAAATATTTATCATACATATATACACATTGTGTTTCTTTTCATAGTCCGAATGGCTTAAATTTGTTACTTCCATGTCTCTCTGTCTTTTCATATGTAGTGCCACGAATGAGAATGTGTATAGCATGAGAGAAGCAGCTATCGTGATTCAGTCGAGGCTGAAAAGAAGCTGCAGATATCGTAGATAAAAGCCACTAATTGTTACTCAGCTTTTGAAGGATCAGAATGCTGTAAATTACTCATTGTTAAGGGCTGATCTAGCTAAAATAGTAATTTCTGTGGAATCCGCAAATCCGCTAGTCTTGTAACCTTGTATTATTTATAAACTCTGGTACGATCCATTTATAAAATATATTTTTCAGATTTAAAAAAAAATTTAGTCAGCTTTTTTAACTAGAAAACTGATCAGTTAATTGAACCCTTCAAACTGCATGTATTTAAACTTTCAGACAGATTTTCTTGTTTTTGAAAAGACAAATTTATTAATGAAAAAGGTCAATATATATAGATGGAGGGAAAATTTGGAAATTACTTGATCTACTTTTCCATATATAATTTCAACTTATAAAAAAAATTAAGATATCCCACAACGAAAGAATACAAATTTCACAGCTATGTTATATCCAGGAAAAAGGCACTGAGACATTGCCGTGCTTGGTAACGCAAGCTTGTGACCCTAGTGGGGGCATTAGGGTGATTGGACGGGTTGGGCTGACCTAATCACTACAAAAAATGCCTCGATTAGAGACCGATTTTAAGACCATAAAGGCGGTCTCAACACACGTTAGAGACCGATTTGAGACCGTCTTATGGTGGTCCTTATTCGCTTGGTACCTGATATTTAGAGACCGAATTTATGAAACGGTCTCAAATTAGGGACCAATTTTTGGTTGGTCTCTAAATTAGAGACCGATAATTCTGTCTTATAACGGTCCCTAAACGTGAGTCGGCCCGACCTATTTTCGGGCCCTAAAATACAAATCGATCTCTAGTCTATAATTAGGGACCGAATATTCGGTCTCTAAATAATAAAATACAAACCCGGCCCAGCAACTGACACCCACACCCTCTTTATTTACCCACACCCACCCGACCCGATACCCGACCCAACACCCCACACCCATACCCACTTTATTTAAATGACCATTTTATTTTGACCTTTCACCTACCACTTTGACAAGTAATTGTCTTGTGTAATTTTTAAAATTAATTATATACATATATAAATTTTTTTTATTGTATATGATCGGAAATGATATAGAGCCCACCGGTGGGCACTAAAAATAATGTCCACCGCCGCCTAGGTGGCATGTCCACGTCAATAAATGATTTTTTATTTATATTTAATTTGAATTTAATGTCATATTAATATTTTATTTTATCTCTATTAAAAATTTTAAAAAAAATTACATTTAATTTAATATTATTTCTATCAAATCACACACGTCATTAATCTTTTCTCATATCTTCCATTGCCATTAATTTTTTCTCAGAATCTCTTCTCCACAAAATTAAAATTAATCTCTTCTCTACAAAATAAAAATTAATCTCACTGCCAAAATAACATTTTAGACTATAGACTTTTGTTATCAAATGAGAATTTCATTCATTACACACTCATTAAATGTTTTGATAACTCATTCAATAAATCAACTAAATATCGGCAAAGTGAGCAAATATAAAAACTTTGCATCAAAAGAAACATAAATAATAAACAAAATTTGTTCACACATTCCCTTGCGTACTAGTATTTAATTTATGAAGATAATACTGTCCCTGGTCTATATTATTTACTACTATTATACATATTTATTAATTATATGATGTAATATACATTAAAAGAAAATTATCATAATGTGAACACTTCATAAATTAATTAATTTGAGAAATGTGAGAAACATTAATTTAAACGAAGAGGGAATGAGAAACAAACGAGATCTTCAAACTAACATTGGAGAGGAAAATTAAGGAATGTCCTATTTAGAAGCTGGTTTGTGGGTTAAAATTGAGAGAATGACATGTGATATATATGGGCTATTTATACGCAAGAAATGGGGCGTGGTCTGGGCTTTCTTCCGGAGTGTTCAGAGACCGCTAAAATCGGTCTCTGAAAATAAACAACTTGATTTGATACCGATTTGAGACCGCAAAAATCGGTCTCTAAACACAACCGCCTGATTTGGGACCGATTTGAGACCGAAAAATCAGTCTCTAGTGTTTAAAATTATCTATATATACAATATTAGGGATAATATTTTAAAGATTTATATCTTTAAATATTATTCATATCTCTTAAAATATACATATAATCGTCAATCTGATTTGTCTCTTCCAACGATGGACAAATATTCCTCTTCTCCTAAATTTGGTTCCTCCATCTCGAACAAAGTCATAAAGTCAGATTCGTTGGAAGTGGAGACGATAGTGCCCAATTCAATTGATTTAGAGATCTTAGTGCCTGATTCAATTGATTTAGAGATCGTAGTGCCTGATTCAGTTGATTTAGAGGAGGTACTGAAAGATTCCACGAATTTAGATAGTGTAGTAAAAGATTCTTTTTCGGATGTGGATATTTGTCCGAGTTTAAAGGATTCTCGCCTGATCCCGACGGTAAGTGATCGATTCACAAACGTATAAAACAACTTGTCGAAATTTTTTTTATACAAATTAAAGACTGAATTTTTAGTCTCCAATTAAAATTTAAAATCAGAATTTTAATTTCGGTTTAGAGACTGATATTCGGTGGCTAAGTGGTCTGATAAACATAATATTAATGACCGAACAAAAAACAGTCTCTAAACGAGCGGTTAAAATTGCTAGTCAATTAAATTTTTGGGATTCAAAATTTTTGATACCAATTAAAGACTGAATTGTAGGTATCTAAAAAAAAAAATTCAAAATCAAAATTTTAATTTCGGTCTCTAAGCTGTCTGAAAACATAATATTAAAGACCGAACTGAAAATAGTCTCAAAACTCGAATTTTTTTCGGATCAGTCTCAAATAGAGACTGATTTATGTCGGTCTCTAATTGAGGCATTTTTTGTAGTGAATTGGCTGGGTTGTGTGGTGGCTAAAAATTTTGGCATGCCTGTTCCAAGCTGGGAGTTGGGCTATGTGGTCCGAGCCAAAGCTTGGGCTTCATGGCCCCTGGAGTGGTGGGTAATGCGCCAGGCTGGCTCCACAGAGCAGCGACGACCACCCACTCTCGGCAGTGGAAGGATAACAGGCTGGTTGCCATCTCCGGACCATTACAGTCAAATGGTTTGGCCCCGATTGAACAATTACTTTTTTGCTCTCTTTTTCAGCACAGAAAAAAGTTAAGTTTTCCAACTACACGCGTCCCAAAATTTTAACTAACTTTTTCATTTACGTCCCAATATCGTCGAAACATCAAAAAAAACTACGTCGAAAAACCTAATTTTTTTGGGATTTTTTTGAAAAGTTTAAAAGTTAAGGTACTTAAAAAAATTATATCCGGAAAGTATCTAATTAGGAAATATAAATTGGGGGCAAAAAGTGTATTTCTATGGAAGAAGGGGAAATTGAGGCGAAAATTACATTTATAAGAAAATACATTGAGGTTGCAACTGAAATTTAGGCGGAAAGTGCATTTCTAAGGAAGAAAGGGAAATTGAGGCGGAAAGTGCAGAAAGGAAAATTGGGGCGGAAAGTGCATTTCTATGGAAGAAAGATGAATGGAGGTGGAAAGTGTATTTCTATGAAAGGGAAAATTTCAAAATATGTCCTATAACTTAAGACGATTCTATTTTAAATCATTTAACTTTTCTACATTTTTAGAATACGTCCTTAGGTTTCCAATTTACATCCTTTTAGTCCAATTTACATTCTTTTTGTCGAAAAATTAATTTTTTTGCTGGAAACTGACACACGCGGGTTGAACTTGTGTTTAAAATTGGGGCTTTCGGCAGATTCGGTGATTGGGCAACAATCTTTTGGTGACAAACCTTGTAATTATTGTTGCAAAATGGGACAAGAATAAACATTGAACTAAAAGAACGAAAAAATTAATCTCAAAATTAAAGAAATAAATAAATAAAAAAAATTAGAAACACAAACTTAATTAGAAACAAAAACACAGAAACAAAAATGAAGAAAGTTTGCAACCAAAATCCATATCGTGAAAATTGTGGAAATCGAAGAAGAAACACCGAACGGCAGAACCGCGAAGATTTAAGGCATTTTACAACAATAACTATGTGTTTGCCATCAAGCTTTCCCTCCAATAGCTTGCACACATGGCCATATTTTTAATTATATGTGGCAATTTTTATTACATGTGGCGCCTAGTCATCGAATCTATCGAAACCCCCAATTTTAAACACACATTCGAGCCGCGCGTGTCAGTTTCCTGTGGAAATTTTAATTTTCGGACAAAAAAGTTGTAAATTGGACATAAAATGATGTAAATTGAAAAAAAAGGATGTTAATTGAAAACATGAGGACGTATTTTGAAAAAATTAAAATTTAAAGGATTTAAAATGAAATTAATCTAAGTTACGAGACATATTTTCAAAATTTCCCTCTAATAAACATAGGGAAATGGAGGCATAAAGTGAATTTCTAAGGAAGAAAGAGAAATTGAGGCGGAAAGTGAATTTCGAAGGAAGAAAGAGAAATTGAGGCGGAAAGTGAATTTAGAAGGAAGAAGAGGAAATTTTGATGGAAATGAATTTCTAAGGAAGAAAGAGAAATTGAGGCGGAAAATGAATTTCGAAGGAAGAAAAGGAAATTTGGGCGGAAAGTGAATTTCTAAGGAAGAAAGAGAAATGAGGCGGAAATTGAATTAGAAGGAAGAAGAGGAAATTGGGGGCAGAAAGTGCATTTCTAAAGAAGAAAGGAAAATTGGGGCGGAAAGTGCATTTCTAAGGAAGAAAGGAAATAAAATTTGGGCGGAAAGTGCATTTTTAAGGAGGAAAGGGAAATTGAGGTGAAAAGTAACGAAGAAAGCGAAATTGGGGCGGAAAGTGCATTTCTATGGAAAAAAAATCAATTATAATAATGAATAAATAGTTTCGTCTTCAAAGTGTGACGATTTATTCACTAAAAGACTTAAACAATTAAATCTATCGACCTTGTAATTTTTATACGATAACATATTAAGTGAACAATACGGATATTAGTAAACTATCATATACTCCAGTAAATACCAAGTGGTAACAAAATATCATGGTAAATAAAATATCTAAGATATTCACAAGCCTCAAACACCATTCTATATGAGCTCGATCTTGTCACTCTCATTTCATTCTTCACACTTCAAATATACAGCAAGCACAATCCCATTCCATCTCTTTTTTAGTTTCATAAATCATACAATTTGTAAGTGGAAGAAAAGGAAGAACACCTTCTATTTCTTCTTCCTTCCAATCGATTCTTCTAAGTCCATAGGAAGAAGTCGATTGTTTTTCTGCCTTTTTCCAGGAGATAGAAGTCTGCTATACTCATCCAAGGTATTAATCCATATATTCTTTGATCCATGAAAAGTCCATTCACCTCTCTAGCTTTGGTTCGATTTCTGCTAATTATTCAGTATGTTGATTTTATGTTTTAGTTGAGTTATGATACTTAAAAAGTATTTATGAACATGTTATGTGCTAGCAAGAAAACACACTGCACAAATTCTGGAATCACTACTTTGACTGTTCCCCATGATGGTTTATACAAATAGAAAAAATGGTGTTGTTCTTGAATTGGAGTAGATAAGTGTGTGAAAATTTGAATTGATTGAATTAACCATTTGAGAGTGTTTAAGCCGCAAGGGCCAGTATTCCGGATCCATTTGAATTTACAGTAATGCTGTCATTTTTATGGCAATCAACATTTCTTAATTAAAATAAATACCGAATAAATGTTTGTAGGGTTAACAATTTACCAAGATTAAAGTACATTTATTGGCGCTTTTGTCCATTGAAATTAATTAAGGCATATTGGTTGAGTAATTTTTAATCATAGAATTATTTTCGTTTTTAAATTTTTGATATATTCAACCTTAATTTAGTATATATAAGATATCCCACATCGAAAGAAAACAAATTCACAGCTATGTTATATCTAGGAAAAAGGCATTGAGTCATTGCCGTGCTTGGTAACGCAAGCTTGTGACCCGAGTGGGGGCATTAGGGTGATTGGACGTTGGGCTGACCCAATTGGCTGGGTTGTTTGGTGGCCAAATTCTGGCCTGCCCCGTTCCAAGCTGGGAGTTGGGCTATGTGGTCCGAGCGAAAGCTTGGGCTTCATGGCCCCTAGAGTGGTGGGTAATGCGCCAGGCTGGCTCCACAGAGCAGCGACAACCACCCACTCTCGGCAGTGGAAGGATAATGGGCTGGTTGCCATCTCGGCCCATTACAGTCAAATGGTTTGGCTCCGATTGAACAAATTTATCTAGTAAATAAATCCTTCCTTAGTTGCAGTTTTGAACCTTTGTTTTGGCCTCCATTTGATCGAACCCAAAGCCTCAACAAGCTCTGGTCACTCTCATTTCATTTTTCACACTCCAAACTTCAAATCTACGGCAAGAACAATCCCATTCCTTCTCTAATTTTTAGTTTCATAAATCATCCCAAATGTAAATGGAAAGAACAGGAATAACACCTCTATTTCTTCTTCCTTTCGATCTATTCTTCTAAGTCCGTAGGAAGAAGTCGATTGTTTTTGCCTTTTTCCAGAAGACAGGAAGTCTTCTATACTCATCCAATTTTTTATAACTTCCAATTTGATATATATTTTTTAATTCCTTGGACTACTCAAGCTATCCTACTCCCTGATCATCCACCAAGCTCCCAAAGATCACAAATCATTCAAGGTTCTAGGAAAAAACTAGAAGAAAAACTGAAACTGAAAGTACGGTTTTCAATGTTTTTCATTTAACTTGATGATTGCTATATAACTTGTTGAAATACATAGCTACGGTTTTGATTTTGAGTTTTAATTTTAGTTGAGTTATGATGCTTAAAAGTTTTTTATGAACATGTTATGATTGCTAAAGAATAAGGCCTTCTTGAGATGTTACGGTTGACACATGCCCCGGCCGACTCATGTACTTCAAAGCTTGATTGCAAAAATTGAGTGAAAACATAGCTCATTCGTAGAATCTCATTATGCTTCATATCCCAAAAAGAGGAAGAAACCATTTGAGGTTTCAAAACTTCAAACGAAATCCACCCCCTTTGCCCCATCTTCGTTTTCCACTAGATCCTTGGTATTAAAAACATGCAATAATTTTCACTCACTTCTTTCAGTTCACCACCCTAGAATACGATCAGCCTCACGTGTCGTCTTTGAAATATCCGTTCAGATATGTAATTTGGATGAACCATTATGATGACGTTATCACGCTGGAGGTGGAAAGGCGCCACTCTATCGCCTGCAGGGCGACGGTCACTATTTTGGGCAGCAGAATCATAAGTGTTAAAAGCTAAAAGACAAAAGTTGAAAGAAAGTACAGTCCAGGATGAGATAAAGGTAATTAATAAAGAATGACATTGCAGACGTAAATTGAAATTAACGTCTCTCAATACCCAAGAACAACCTAATGTCATAAGTATTGATGGTCTATAAATATCGACCTCGATCAAATAATGTATCACTATTATGTTTAGTTTGTATGCATACTTTCTGTTTTAGCTACTAAAGAATAATGTTCAAGTATTAGACTAGTAGTGAAATATCAGTTAATTAAATTACATTCTTTATCAACCCTAAAATTAAATCTCATCGACTGAATTGAATTTCTTATCCTAATTAATTTTTTTCAAGTAGACAACATACGTGCCAATTTCTAACTCTTTCTTAGTCATCCTACTCCAAAGATACGCATCAATTCTTCAAACAAGAAAAAAAACATTTTCATCAAACATCTTATGCTTGGAAAAAATGAAAACATTTTCTTATTTAACGAAGTGGATGCATATCTATGAAGTACGATGATTAGGAAAGAGCTAGAAAATCGAATAAGATTAGGAATTCAATCAATGAGATTTAATTATTGTAAGATTGATAAAATAATGTAATTTAACTACTAGTGTAATACTTATACATCATTCTTAATTTAGTAGTGTAAACAGAAAATAGGCATACAAATTACACATCATAATGATACATTAATTATTTGATCCACGTTGATATTTATTGACCATCATTTATGATCATGGGGTTTTCTCGAGGACCGAAAAAGGTTAATTACAACACGCGTCTATAATATCATTCATTATTGATTACCTTTGTCTCATCTGAGACTGTCCTTTCTTCCAACTTTTCGGCCTCCTATCTTTTCAAACTTCGTCCTCAATTAGCATCCTTTTCTTCCCTATTAATTTCCACCAAAGTCCCGCCCGCCACTACTCCAACTGCTTCTTACACGACCAAAAAGTCCTTATGTCCACCACTTTTCCAACTACTCATTCCATGATGTGGGTGGATCTAAAATTCGAACTTGGGGGAGGGTAAAATAAACACATTATATATTAACTGATAGACATAAATAAAAAAAAGAAGACCAAATACACATATTAAAAGCAGCCCCCACTAGATAGCTCCCCTAAATTCGCCTTGTGGTCTGACTGATCGAACAAATGAATACCTAATACACAAACTTTTTTGAAATAAAATTATATATTAATTGAATTCTTGTAATTGTACTACTACTAAATTAGGATTTAATTGAATTAAATAGATTCTATTACACAAACTTCTTATAATCCCAATATTTGGATTTAGAAAAGATTTGAAAAGAAGTTTGTGAACTTGCATTCCATTCAAGAAAAAGCTGCAGATCAAAAACAAAGTTTGTGAACAGGCCTAGCTAGATTAACATAAAAAGAAGAAACAAAAAAGGGTCCAGTTTTAGTTGGTAGAAATTAAAGAGCTTACTCTAGTCTGGGAGAAGTAACAAGCTGGCAGAAAGATGTCTCCATCCATATATTCGATCTCGATCTGAAATTAATTAGGGCAACCCAATCAAATTAGGTTAAAAAACAAAATGAATTGATGATTTAATTTGGTCTTCAGCATAGCTAGCTAGAGATGAAGTAGAGGAGGATTAATGGAAAGCAGCTTCAATTCAGCACAGATCCCTCTCAACAGATCCTTTTTTTAATAACAGCAAAATAGATCTCTTGTTAAATATAATGGAGAGAAGAAGATATAATATAACAAAAGATTACAGAATCCAAAATCGGAGAAAAAGAAGCTAGCGAGCTTCACTTACCAACTGCAATTCAGATCCCTGAATTGAATTGAATGGAAAAGAAATAATTGGCCCAAAATGAGGATACGGCTGCTATAGATTTGAGGGTATAGGGGTTGTACTAGGGTTTCTTGCCCCCAAAATGAGGATACGGCTGCTATAGATATATATTTGAGGGTATGTTACTCCTTTTATATATAGGTGTTTTTCTAGGGTTTCTTGCCCCCAAAATGGATCCTTCTAGAATATATTTGCGCTTTTTCAACACACACATGTGTCTTGTATTAATTTAATTAATTTGACTATGCCAAATTATTTTCCAGATACCGCACTAGAATTCCTACATCTTTTTAATTTCTTTCAGAGGGTTTATGTTAAAGAGGAATTCAACTTATCTTTTTAATTAGTACTATGAGCTGACATTTTCCGGAGATCTAGAAAAAAAATTTGAAAGGGAAAAGAAATTTTATTACTGGAGTACTAGTGGTACTCAATGGAGTGAGTCGCACTTAGTTGTTACATGACAGTTAAGTAAAATGCAAAAGGACACCAATTCTTGTGAGTAGAGCACCTATACACAAGCTAGTCTAGGGCTCGCACATCAATCGTGAAAAGAAAAGGAGGCTGGGCATTCCTTGTACTGTGAGAAAATACTCCAGGCCCTGGCCCTGAATTCATCAAAGATTTTCTCGGGCTTTGGTTCCTCGGCTGCAAAGATTTTCCCGTTTCGTGCTTTCCAAATGTACCATGCCATCATGCACCAAAGACACTCCAAGATGAATTTCTTTCGTTTGTTTCCGAGCAGCCAACAAAACTGATGAAAATGCGCTGCTGGTTGGGAGTGCGAGGCAGTGTTGAGATTTAGCCATGAGTAGCATAAACGCCAAAGTTTGCCGGAGAAGCTGCACATGAAGAAGAGGTGTTGAGCGGATTCTTCTTCAGTGCCGCAGAGGGGGCAGAGTAAGTCGTCTGTTTCGCCGAGAATGCATCGTTTTTTTAATTCGGTCCGTGTGGCCAATCGCTCCCGCATGAATTTCCAGGCAAGCCCCGAGTATTTGGTGGGGGTTAGCCCGTTCCATATGGTCCGGAGGGCATGTCTTGGTACGTGAAGCTATTAGTTGCCGGTCGTACGCCGATTTGGAAGTGTATCTTCCATCGGCAGCCACTTCCACGAATCAGAATTGTGTTCCTGCAAATTAACAGTTTCTAACAGGCTATAGAGTTGATCAGCTAGCAATTCTTCCCATGAATATAAATGCCGTCTCCACTCAATCTGCCAATGCCAAATACCATTCACCCATTCCCCAAATTCGCTTATTCTAGCTTCTTTATTGACACTTAATGAGAACAATCTAGGATAGCATTCATTTAAACTTGTTCCATTTAACCATCGGTCTTTCCAGAAGGAGGAAAGGCTTCCATCCCCTAGTGTTTTAATTAGATTAGACTCAAACCAGGGGTTAGCCGAACTGTTGAAGTAGAGGTCAAGGATGCTCTTGCACCAGCTTGATAAGTAACTCCTGTTCGCCGTTTGTGTATAGCCTATCGTCGGGGATAGTTCGTACTTGGAGTCGAGAATCCTTACCCAAAATGCATTGGGTTCAGCCCGAATCCTCCACGCCCACCTGCCAAGAAGAGATTTGTTAAAGAGTTCAATATTTTACACACCTAACCCCCCCTCTGATTTTGATATACAAACGTCATTCCATGAGACCCATGGAATCTTTGTAGAGTTCACTCCCCCTCCCCATAAAAAATTTCTCTGTAGCTTTCTTAGTTCTCTCAAGACTTTTTTCGGTATCGGGTAGAAGGATAGATAATAAATAGGCAACGAGCTGAGTACTGCGTTGAGAAGAATAATCCTGCCCCCGAACGAAATTTGGCGATCCTCCCATGCCTTAATTCTGTTTTCAACTTCACGCCAAGCGATGGTACTGTGATGATTTATCCCTACTTGAATGCCAAGGAACTTCATCGGGAATGTGTCAACCCCACAACCTAAGAATAGAGCTGCCTCCTTAAGAACATTTGTGTCCATATTTATTCCAAATAGGCTGCATTTGGAGTAATTTATCTTGAGTCCCGAAAGACCCTCGAAATTGAGCAGCAAACATTTTAATGCCCAGATGTTTCTAGTAGTTGCTTGTCCCACCAGAATAGTGTCATCGGCGTATTGAAGATGTGAAACCGAGATGTTCTTTCGACCTACTAGGGCTGCATCGTAGAGGCCTGAACGCGATGCCCTGTTGATCAACACGTTGAGACCCTCTGCTGCTATAATGAATAGTAACGGAGAGAGAGGATCTCCCTGCCGAAGGCCCCTCTCGAGCTTAAATTCAGTCGAGGGGCTGCCGTTGACCAAGACGGATGCTGATGCAGTAGAGATACATTCCCCAATCCATTTTATCCCAATACTTTTGCGACTATCTAGAAATACTTTTTTAAGTACTAAAACATTTATTCGAGCTTCAGCATACTAGATATATATATATATATCGGAAAAAGGGATTTTTTATTTGTAGAGTACCAGGAGTACTCGAAGATCAAAAGTTACATAGTTTCAGGTACGTATAATTATCAATACGAAAAAATAGAAGGACTCCAACGCTCAAAGTTTCTTGTAGCAAATTCTAGGATTGTGGTTCCAATCCTGGAAGGAAAAAAGATTGGCACCATTGCAGTTCAAGGAGAATAAATTCCATGCTACGTACGTAAATTAGTCGAGGTGCAAACCAACCAAGGGGCACGTCTTATGAATAGAAAGACTAGAGCTAACTTAGATTGTCGTCGAAAATTCAACGCATAAAAATCAATGAACGGACAAGTGAAATACCAATCTACTTATTGACACGATAAGAATTTCAACAAATGTCTAATAAATTTGTTGATTTGTCAAGATTTTTTTTTCTTAGTATGAGAATACTTAAGTCAAGTCATTATTGTTTAATTTTATGGCATCAATAATTTTTTTTCTATATACTCCGTAACTTAGTAAAAATGTTAGAAAATAAAATCTAGAGTGAAACGTAATTCATCTGTTATAAGATTTAAGTATATAGAAAACCTATTATAAGATTAACAAATACTGATTATTAGTAATTATATGGTCTCCTTCCACCTCTGCAATTCATAAAAAAATTCATTTCGTATAATTACTCAAAACAGTCAAACCTATGCGTATTAACTATTTGTTTAATTATAAGAGTAAATTAAACTAGGATCCACATAAGCAAAGAGAAAACTAAAAATCTATATGGGACCATCATAAAAAATTACAATTAAAGAATCACTTCAATTAAAAAAATTAAGAAACTTAAAAGATATTAAATACATAGAATATGCATGACCTATATGTTGTACGTGATTTCGTCGGGTTGACTCGGATGTGGACTGTTTATTAGCACGAGACAAACATATATGATTATCGGGGGTTTATTACGTGTTTAGAGAAGATTAATATGATGATCTTGATGATCTATTGAAGAACGAAGCAAGAAGGATCAAGAATAATGATGTAGCTTCTTGGAGAAGCTAAAGCTTTAGAAGCTTGGGAGTGTTTATTGCTTAGGGTAGGAGTGAATTGGTAGGAATGGGTAACTTGTGTACAAATGAGCCTCTTTTAGGCATTATATAGTGGTTTCTAGGGGCTGCCCGCCCTTTACACGTGGCACGCCCTCATTGGACTTGTCTTCTGCCCGAAAAGGTGATTTGATGGCGCATTTAATGCTAAACCGCCTTTGGTGTTCGTCCTCGCCGGAATGCCGAGGAGATGAGCTACGGTGGTCGCCGGAGGACCATTTCGAGGAGTGTGGTCGCCACGCTCCATGCTGTCTCCCAAGACTTCAGTACTTAGACTATTCTAGCTAAGATAGATATGTGCTCGCCACACATTTGGGCGAGCAGCTAATTAAAACATGTGCTCGCCCACATATTTGGGCGAGCACTTTAATATATTAAATACATCTATTACATTTTCTTGGTCTTGTTGACTAGTCGTCGCACGACTTTGTTGACTGGTCCTCGCCACGTAAGCTGGTGACTAGGATTGATTTGTCAAAGATTGACTTCTTTGACTAGGTATAACACTATATATCCTTCTAAACAAATAACAGTTTGGCGGAAGAATTGCCTTGCTCAACGCTGTTCTGACTTCGGTATGTATCTATTACCTATCCTTCTATCGTCGAGATTATTAAATTCCAGAGAGACTTCTTGTGGGGGGAGGGGATGGGGGGTTAATGAGAAAAAAAAACCCATGGGTGCCTGGAATGATTTATGCAAGCCCAAATCGCAAGGAGGATCGGGTGTGAAGAACCTTGATCTCTTTAATTCGGTCCGTGTGCCCATTCTCTCTCTTTGATGACCTTCCAAGCTAACCCCGAGTATTCGGTGGGGGTTAGACCGTTCCAAATGGTCTGAAGGGCGGCTTTTGCATCTTCTTGCAGGATGTGGTTTGGTGTGTACGTTAGTTGGCCGTCATAGTCTGATCTGACTTAGTATCGCCCATCGTCGGACAACTTCCATTAATTACCATTCACCCACACACCCGACTCATTGATACTTGCCCCTTTATCAGCACATAATTAAAACAATCTAGGAAAACATTCAATTAAGTATGAAGATTAACCATTTGTCGTATCAAAACGAGGTAAGTCGACCATCCCCCAAAATTTTGATCATGTTTCTCCACCGGGTAGATGCATGGATCCGGAGGATTTGAGTTGAAACCAACTCTCTTTGGGTGAGGATTCTCGTATCCAAATATATATGGTGTTTAATTGTTTTTCTGATTATCTGGGGGTATGAATGTAAATGATCATATTTCAGTTTGGTGGAGAAGAATGCTTCATCTTTTCTCTTGAAGAGTAGACACATACAAAGCCTTTCCTTTCCTGTAATCTGAAACTGCATGATACCCGGCCTCCAAGTGATCCTCCGTGCATGACAGACTCCCCACTCCGAAAATACATATTAAAAATTCAACAAGCCCACCTCACATACTAAAATTTGAAAAATTCTTATTTAAAACTCGTATTTTTTTATTTTATTTTTCGGAAAAAGTAAAGGGTAATATAAAGTAGTGTGCTTATACTAAGCACAATAAACATGTATTGTTTCCTTTTGTTACTAGAGGTTAGTAACTACTAGTTGTTACTTAGTCTATAAATATAGATTAGGGTCTTTTGTATTCCTAAGACATTTTATGCATGGTAAGCATAACACTCAATCTATGAAATACCTTTTGTTTTGTATTTCTTTTTTTACAATTATAAGATGAGTGTGTGTTTACATCTCTACATGGTATCGGAGCTATGTATTGATTAATTTATGATCGATTAAACAAGTTTGTCGATCTAGATATGTCTCCGCAATTCGGTATGCATGGATTTCCGAATTTCTTGAGTTTTTGTACTCATTTCTGCCAAATCTTTGATGGATTTGGATTTTTTTTTCTCTTTTCGAGATTTCTTCTTTACGGGTTTTATGCTCGTGAATTTTAAATTCGATTTCATCTTGATTTGAATTTTTAGAGTTCTATGCTCATTTCTTTGAATTTCTTTGAGTTTTATACTCAATTTCTTTGCGGGTTCTATGCTCGTGAATTTTTGGATTCGATTTTATCTTGATTCGAATTCTTCTTTGTGTTTCTTGAGTTTAATACTCATTTCTTTGCGAGTTATATCCTCGTGAGTTTTATATTTGATTTCATGTTGATTCGAAATCGATAATTTCGTGTTTATCACGATTCCATTTTTTTTTGGAATACTTGTGGAATTCTCACCCTTCGCGGTGGCCATTTCGTTGTGATTTTTGCTTCGCCGTCGTTCGTGTTTGGTGATTGCTATTCAGTCCATTGGATTTCCACACAGGTGCTTGAGGTTATTCTATGTTGGCGTTGTGCTCTGTTTTATTCTCTGTATTGATTGTCGCCTGCGATTGCTTTCTCGGCTTTGTTCGGTGATGTTCCTTGCTGCCGACTTGTTGGCTGTGACCTTGCGATGATTGGTGTGATTGTTGCGATTGGCTCCGGCGTGATTTTGTTTTCGAATTGATTGTTGCTCTGTTTTGGCGGCAGTTGCAATTAGTTGGTAATCAGATGAAGTGGTGGTCACCTTCCTCAATGGCGCCTGGAGATGAGTTTGACGATGTGCCCCTTTCCAATTCGCAACGTCGTCCAGGCTCCAATTCCCGAAATCACGGAGGTTCCATATCTGTCCCGAATAGCAGGGAGGTTATCTAAAATCACATTCACTTGATACATCTCATCAATCCTCTTTTTCAAAAGATTAAATTCATCAGCTGATAAAGGCTTAGTTTGACTCATTTGAATACATCTTAAACCTGTATGGAGAAGTCTCTATCCTATCACCCATAAGGATCTCACCAAGATTTTCCGCACTGTCCTTAATTCCCTCTTTTGGGTTCCAGAATTTGCGGAATTATGTATGGCATTGTATCTTGAGGGTTCGGAATAGGCTGAACTATTGAGGATCGTATTAGAAGACCGATTCCATCATTCCCTTTCCGAGAGACTGCAATTGCGTTCAACTATTTTAGGACTCAGAATCTTATTGGAAAAGGTCGTCATGGGGGCATATACAAGGGAAAATTACGGACGCGCCAGGTATTGCACCTAAGGTGCTAAATGAGTATTGCCAACTAGCCGAAACAGAGTTCGGTGTGAAGGTTAGGCTGCTCGCTCGTTTGCCCCATCCAAACCTTGTCAAATTGATTGGCTATTGTGGTCAGGGAGACCGGCGAATTATTGTTTATGAATTCATGCCTTTGGGGTCCTTGGACCATTTCTCTACAATGCTATTTTCTTCTCATGCTGATTTCATCACACACATTGTCAAAATGAGGTTGATTGACATCCACTCTCATTTTGAGGGGGGTGTAAAGGGTAATATAAAGTAGTGTGCTTATACTAAGCACAATAAACATGTATTGTTTCCTTTTGTAACATCCTTTTGTTACTAGTGGTTAGTAACTACTAGTTGTTACTTAGTCTATAAATATAGATTAGGGTCTTTTGTATTCCTAAGGCATTTTATGCATGGTAAGCATAACACTCAATCTATGAAATACCTTTTGTTTGGTATTTCTTTTTTTACTATAAGATGAGTGTGTGTTTACATCTCTACAAAAAGCCAAAGAATTCATAATAATAATGAGAATGTGCATAAGACATGCATCACTCCACAAAATTACAGGAATTGTTAGAAAAATTGCACCGTGGATGGCTAAAAACACTTTTTAGAAACGAAGAATCGAGGCTTGTGTAAACACAATTTTCTTAAAACAATATTCGTCCTTCACTCTCAGTGCTAGTGACTATTAGGACGTTTGTTTCCCAGAATACAAAGATTAAATAGCAAAATACTAGCACACGTATTTTGCTTACGGCGAATCGAGAAGTTGCCCGAAATATATCACCGGAGTGTCAAGGAAATGTTAGCAAATATAACAAGTAAGAACAACAAGACAAATGCCGAAATGTGTTTGATCTCTCCAAATTTCCACGTGTTTTTTGGACTTATGGAATGCAACTATTTATAGCCAAACCAAATGTTGCCGCATTAAATATTGCAATAAAAATTAGACCAAAACTGCAAATTGGACCGAAACTGCCATTTCAATTAAATAACAGTTTTGAATTTCAAAACTCAAGTTGTAACCTTCGCCCTTTAGGTGTAACCTCCGGCCTCCAATTTAATTCTAATTCATGTACATGCTTTAGGCCTCCAACCTTTAATCCATGCACATGCCTAACTTCCATTATTCAATCTGATTTAATAATGGCGCCATCCGATGTCGAAAGACAAGGTGGTGGTGGTGATTGGCGCCACCGGCACCGGCAAGACCCGGCTATCCATCAACCGTCTTCCCATCATCGTGGGCGGATCTAACTCATTCATCGAAGCTTTGGTAGACGAAAAATTTCGCCTCAAGTACGACTGCTGCTTCCTCTGGGTGGATGCTGCAGCGCCGGTGCATCACACTGCCTTGTCGAAAAGAGTGGATAAGATGGTGGAGAGGGGAATGGTGGAAGAGGTGAGACAATTTTTCCGTCCGGATGTGGACTACACCAAGGGGATTCGGAGAGCGATCGGCGTTCCGGAATTTGATCGGTATTTTCGAGTGGAATCGTTTTCGGACGAGGCGACTCGATGGAGGGTAATGGCGGAGGCGATTGGGAGAGTAAAGATAAACACGAGCAAGTTGGCGTGTAAACAGGTGGAGAAGATTCATCGGTTGAGGAATGTCAAAGGGTGGATGATGCACCGCCTTGATTCCACTCAGGTGCTGATGAGATGCGGCGGAGACGCGGATGAGATGTGGGAGGAGCTGGTGGCGGGACCTGGCATTGCGGCGGTGAGGAGATTTTTTGAATGATTGAACCTTTCGACACATTCTCTACTTCCGTCTATATTTTATTTTTTTAAATTCCAGATTTGTTATCTCTACATTGTGTATTGATGAGAGGATCAATAAAATAATTTTTTGTGTGAATTTCTTCCCTTTTTTTTAGTTATTTACTAATTTTAGGGTGAGATATTAATTTCATTAATTTTCGTCTCGTAACATACTGGAATTGGTTGATAAAGATTATTAATATTACCTGATTCCGACTCCTCAGCCGTTAAAGTTTTACTCGAGCTCCAAAAGCTTTGGGTCCCATGATATTTCCCAACTTGCCGTCAAGGTTGAATTGGAGCTCCACATCTTGATCGACAGTGAAACGGTTTCAAATTCATTCTAATGATATTTTTAAAAGTTTTAATTATTAATTTACACATTTTCAGATTTTTAAATTGTAGAATTCGAGAAAATTGCAATTTTAGTCTTATAGAATTTTTTTTAAATCATTTATGGTCCTTAGGTTTGAAAATATTCCTGTTTATTGCAGATTTGGTCATATACGTTAATTTTTTTTATGAAAACCATTAGTTAACAAAAATATATTGTAAAATGATTAATATTAAAAAATGATATATTATTAAAGATAATAATAAATTATATAGAATTAAAAATTAAATCAATAGAATTTAGAATAATAATTATTTAATCTATATTATCAAATTTCACTAAGTTATATAATTGAATATATTCTTTTTATAGAATTTAAATATATTCTTTTTTTAACCTACAAATTTGAATATAATTAAAAATTACTGTAAAATAATGCAATGTAAATTTTTTAATATAAATAACTGTTGAAGAATATTTTTTGTATCTAAACTTAAATATATACAAAAATACAAATTCAAAATTAAATTCCGAAAAATAATTTGAATATACAAAAAATTCAAATAAAAAAATAAAAAATATATATTTAAATTCATTAACACCATAGAATTGGGGTAACACTACAAAAAAGTATCCAAATAGAGAGGGATTTGGCGAGGGAAAAGACCTCTTTAACATGAATAACGAAGGATTTTCCTTGCCATAATTTCCTCGCTATTTTTTGCCAAGCATTTTAATTTATCCCTCGCCTGGCTGCGAGCATTAAATTCCCTCGCCAGGCAGCGAGCATTAAATCCCTCGCCCTTTATCATTTTTAAAACAATGTCCCTCGTTAAATGGCGAGGGATTTTTAATTCCCTCGCTATTTTCAAAAAACCCTCGGTATTTCCCTCTCCATCTACTCCTCTCGTAAAATCCCTCGCCATTTAACGAGGGATTACATACCCTCGCAATTTTTCCTTGCAATTTTGACAATTATTTGTAGTGTAAACACTGATATGCACTCGAGTGTATGACATACACACGAGTGCCACAACATTTTTTTCCTGTTTGTTGGCCTTTGTTACCGTGATCTAGGCCAAAGCCGATTTAGAAATAAGTCTTGTTTTTTTGTTTTTTTTTTTTGCTATTAATACCAAACCTATTTTTTAATTCTTTTTTTCCCCTAATTTTTAGCTTCTTTTTTTTTTTTTAATTTAAAAAATTGATAGAGAGGGATGTACCTCAACCTTACCCCCACCATTTAGACTACTAACATACTTATTAAAATATTGAATTTATTTTATATGTATATTATAATAAAATGTGGAGGGAATAATGTTTTAACCTTTTAATTTGTACATAAAAATATTAGCCACGATTTAAGGAGCTACTATTTTAGACACTAAAAATTTGTCGCTAATTCTAATATTTTCGTTGCTAATGTGAGTTAGCGATGAAATAATTTCATCGCGGGATTTGTTGTTATACACCCGTCGCTAATGTGTTTTCGAAAAATGTATGATTTGCAATGAAAACTCATATTTTCGTCGCTAATATTTTGCGATGAACATTATATTTTCGTCGCAAAATATTTTGCGATGAAACTTATATTTTCATCGCAAACATTTGCAACAAAATTAAAATATTTGTCGCAAAGGCGTTAGCGACGGGTGTATAGCAACAAATTCCGCGACTAAATTATTTCATCGCTAATTCACGTTAGTAACGAAAATATTAGAATTAGCGACATAAATTTTGGCAACTAAATTGCAGTTTTCTAGTAGTGACTCTTTTGTCAAGATTGTAATTTGTAAAAAAAAAATTAGATTTTATAAAATTTAGATTTTATGAATTTTAATTTATATATTTTATTCTAGTTTATTTTTTCAGATATAATTAATATTTGAATTTTGTATTATAATTATTAATTGAGTAAAATTGGGTTGAGTTCAATTTGGCTACGATTTTTTGGGTGTGGAATTAAGGTTCGTTTGTGTGTGTGTGTGTGTTTTTTTTTTTTTTTTTGTAAAGAGATTTTTTAATCTAATATTAGGCTTTTGGTTGTATTTTAACGGGCTTTCAGACAATTATTTATGAGAAAATATCAATTTTAGTCCTGTAATTTAATCTGAGATCAACTTTAGGTCTGTAACTTTGTACTTTCTCAATTGTACTCCTTAAGGTATCAATTGTAATCCTATAACTTTATTCATTCTCAATTGTAGTCCCAATGGTATCAATTTAAGTCATGTAACTATGTTCTTTCCCAATTTTAGTCCTAACAGTATCAATTTTGGGAGAAAAAATTTTATTACTTCTGCCGCGATATGGAAGGCAAGGGTGATGGATAAAAAAACGTCCCAAAAAAAAAATTTACATCCCATAATTTTGTAATTTCATTAATTCAACTTTTTTCATGCATTTGCGCATAAAAATTATGGATAAACAACATAATTTGTAACGTGGTAGTGCTTGACTTGTATAGCATGGAAAAACAATTGTCATGTGGATGAAAACTGCAAGTCAATATTTACAATTTGAAGAATAAAGAAAAATGACGTAAATTAACCAAGTTACGAAATTATAGGACGTATCATTTTTTTGAACGTTTTCTATTTATTTATTTTTTGATAGCGTAACTTTTTAAAGAGATAGAGGTTAAAGTAATGAGACGTAGATTAAAAAAAAAAATCTCATTATTGGACGTAAGAAGGCAAAAATGAGACGTAAATTAATCAATTTAAGAAAATATGGGACATGAATTATTTTTATATTTTTTTGGGACGCTTTTCAAGAAAAGTATACGTTACAAGACTTAAATATTTTTTTCTCCAATTTAAGGCAAGGTTACATGACTAATATTGAGAAAATGTAAAGTTCATGACTAAAATGGAGCTCTACTCAAATTACCAGACTAAAATTGAAAAAATACAAAATTACATAACTAAAGTTGGACTCGACCTAAATTATTGGACCAAAATTGATATTTTTTGAGAAAAAAATTATTTACGTCCCAAAATTTATATTTCTTCTTCGGGATCAAAATTCAGAGTGTTGGGACCAAAATCATGAGTGCCCGTGGATTGTAGGACCAAAAGTGCATTTTTCTCAGAAAAATGACAATGAAATCAGACCATGCATGTTTGCAGGAGCAACCTGAGACTTATGTAATAAAAATAATTGACAATTTTTTTGGTGAAAGCTATATATAAATGTAACAAGAACCTAGTGCAAGGGATACTCAAACTTTACAATGCCATAAAGAAAGAAAACAACAGCTACTACCATGCAGGCTGCACAAGATCTAAACGTTACACTCACGGTCTCAATGGCCATGACCGTATTGACAATAATTAACGAAATATTTGGTTTTAGGAACATCTCTCCTAAAACAAATTTATTTTAGCGACATATATAATTCACATATGTATAAGATGAGAGTGTAATTAAGCAGGAGGCACAGGATTGTACGGATCACCCCCAAATGCAGCAACATCTCCAGGTCGATTGAATACAAGCTGCCAAACGTAAGAAAGCTCAAAAAACAATGTTTACGTACAAGATTCTGGGCATGAGTGTAATTCAATTAAGCACCCCACAAATAGTAATTAATTCTATCAGTCAACTGATCGATGACAGGATCAAAAGTCGGAGCAAAATGAAACTTTCCCCAAATTTGAGAATGAGTGAAAGTGGAGGACCAAATTCAGGTATATATGTACTCTACAACACTCTCTGTACACCCATTCCCCAATATCAAATTGTGCCCTACAAATTATTAAGTAAATAAGTTGCTGTCCATACCATGCATATAGAGGTCCAAATGCCCAATATATCTTAATAAATGGCCCAATATATGCAAACTATTGTAGTATAGTACGTGCAAGTAGTTTATGCTTAGCCCCATTAAAAAAAAAACTATTGTCTCTACGTATATATTACCTGATAATCTCCGAGAAGGCAATATTTAAATCCTGCACCCATATAGTCAAAATAATATTCCCATGTCCGTATGAACTTCTCGTCGAAACCATCCAGTTCCAGAACTTTACTGAAAACAAATTTTAATAGATAGTGAGAGTACTTGAGAATTGTATTAAATCGCATGACTCTTAATTAATTACAGTATATACCTCTGGTTTTGGAGGAAGTTTTTGCGCCAACGTCTAAGGGTGTGAAAGTAATGACACCCTATCTCTTCTAAGTGCACCAAACTGCGTTAAAAATATTTTCAAGTTGGTGAGGGATCCATTATTAATTATCTTAGGACATACAAGGGATTAAAAATATCAAATATGTCTCATTACATTTTACCTCTTTTGAAAAGGTCCACAATTAAATCTCCAGTATGCATTCAAATTGTATCAATTTAGTCTCATGCAAATTGTTCAAAAAATACTAATTAAAACAAAGCTAGCCTTTAGTAGATACTAATTTAGTCTCATGCAAATTGTTCAAAAAATACAAATTGTGAACGACACATTGATCTAAAAATGTTGACGTTTTAGTATTTTTTTGGGACTAAATAGATACAAATTGCGGAACCATTTCAGAAAAGACTTAATCATAAATGATAGTACCTGAATCTTGATCCAGCAGCCATGGAAGACACCACATGGTTAAGTGAAGGCACGCATCCACCAGGGAATACGAATTCCTTAATAAATCCGGAGACGTGCCTTTGCTCATTGTACTTTTCATCAGCCATTGCTATAAACTAATGTAAAAACACAAGTTTTTCTATTTGATGAATAAATTAATTAAAAGTGAAGGGATGAAATTATGTATAGATGATTAAATCAATTACCTGAACAACAAGAATACCATTTTTGGCTAATGCAGATTCACAGCATTTAAAAAAGTCTGCCATATATTCATGCCCCACGTGCTCTATCATACCACTGAAAATCATAGTATAAGATTGAATTAAATTAAATCAATTAGATATAATAATACTGTGATTCATCATTCATCTCACCATGATATTATCCTGTCATATTTGCAATTCTTGGGCAACTGGCGGTAGTCGCAGAGAATAAGTTCCATTTGATCCTGAATTGAAATGAAATTCTTGAATATATATATACACTCAAAATTTAATTTAATTTGATCTGTTGTGTCTAGCTATATAAAATTATATATAAACCTCAAGTCCAGCTTCGTGGACTTTGGATTGTACATATTGCAATTGCTTTTCTGCAAGGGTGATTCCGGTATATTTGCATCCTGTCTTTTTTACAACCTCAAATGCTAAACTCCCCCAACCAAATCCGATATCCAAAACGTGGTGCTCTTTCCTTATTCTTGCCTGTATTAGTATATAGTTTTACAAATATTTAATTTGATCCATATATATATATATATATATATATATGGGATGTAAGGTACAAAGTTTTTTCACCTTATCAATCAGCATGTGGACTTTCCTCAGTTGTGCACTCTTCAAGTCTTCAGCCGTGTTCTTAGAACACAATGTAAATATGTGATTTTGTATGTAATTTTACATTAAATCAGGTGCATATGAATAAATATTGTGTTATTTGATAGTTTTTGTCAAATCAAGTGTATTCTTGATGTAGTGTTATGATTAGAAAAAATTTATGCCAAAATGAATTGTATGAAAATGAATATGTGTTTATAGTGTGACAAAATGTGAGTTGAATTTCAAACTCATGTCTAAAGTCCCAAAACAGAACATTCAGTTGGAAAAATCTGAAAAAAAACATATATATATATATATATATATATATATATATATATATATAGAAAATATCAATTTTAGTCTTGTAACTTTGTACTTTCTCAATTTTAGTGCTAATGGTATCAGTTTTAGTCCTGACAGTATCAGTTTTAGCCTTGTAACTTAGGTAGAATCTAATTTTAGTCTTGTAATTGTGCATTTTTTCAATGTTAGTCCCGTAACTTTGCATTAAAATTGGTACCATCAGGGCCAAAATTGACAAAATACAAAGTTATAGGACTAAATTTGAGAAAGTGGAGAGTTATAGGACTAAAATTGAGAAAGTGGAGAGTTATAGGACTTAAATTAAAAAAATATAAAGTTATAGGACCAAAGTTAAACTCGACCTAAGTTACAAGACAAAAATTGATATTTTCTCCATATATATATATACGCGTTTCATATGAAAATAATAGCTACATGGCCTAGCTATCCAATAAATGGATTCTATTTTGGAAATTTAATCCAGGGTTTTTAACGAGTTTTAGAAAATCGTACACTTTTTTTTTTCATTTCGATACGTAAAAAAATATATTTAACAAAAAAATTAGATTGTGTGAGATTGTAAAAAAACAGTCAGTGATTAATTTATAAATTAAATATTAAAAGATCGTGAATTTATTAATTTAGAGAAATTGACTTTCTAATACTCCCTCCGTCCCATGGTATATTACCCCTTTTTTTTTTTTTTTTTCAATTTGGGTCCTAACCTTGAATACTGCACAAGAGTAGGTCATTGTATCATCCAAATATAGAGAGAAGAGTTCATTGCTCTGTAAAACAAAAACAAAAATTCAATTTCTCTATCGTCATAGAAGTTAATTTAGTACTATAACTTTAACTTTTTTTTAAAATGGTCCAAAACAATTAAATGTACTAATTTAGTCCCTTTTTTTTTTTTTTTTTTTGCAATTTGTTTTGTTTTGGTCTAAAAAAAGTTAAATGTATCAATTTAGTCTCATTTTTTTGCAATTTGTTCTGTTTTGATCCAAAAAAAAGTTAGATGTATCAATTTAATTCCATTCTTTTGCAATTACATTTAACTTTTTTTTGGATCAAAACAAAACAAATTGCAAAAAAATGAGACTAAATTGATACATTTAATTTTTTTTTACCATTTAAAAAAATATAAAATTATAAAACTAAATTGACTTTTATATCTGAACTGTCATGATAATCAACGAGTAGAGATGGACAACTTTACAAGGTCATAATGCTCTGCGATATTTCGACGCGCCCGAGAGAGTGAGTTGTTGCTGAAAGCATACTTAACAAAATATTTTGCTGATGAAATTAGAGAAGTGTAAAGCATAGGTGTCCACCATCCCCTAAACATATTCAAAAGTATTCCCAAATTAATAAAATTAATTATGTTCTAATCAATCAAAATACAGAATTTTTTGGGCTTTTTCTTTACCTTTTCTTGTTCAAATTTGAGGCATAAGAATTCAACTCTGTATTGGCCATAATAATCTGCAACATACAAAAGGGAAATAATAATACTTAATTTATATCCATTTTCTCAGACCATACCCAAATGAAGTAATATATTTATAAATGCAATCGTGCAATTAATTGAGAATATAATTACAAGCTTTTGTTCTACCATTTACGTATATGTAATTATTTAAATAATAAAAAGAGTAACTAAGGAAGGTGTTTTAATTGTGAAGGGTCACATAATTAGTCTTTGTCATTTTTTAAAATAAAATTCAATCAAAGATGGGTATTTTTGAGTGCATTAGAGATGGTCTCACCAAAAAGAAGTTGAGAAGACCTTCATTTTTATCAACAAAAGAAACGTCGCCATTTATATATGCGGCGGCAAACCCTAAATCACCCTCCATTGCAACCTGCGCGCAGTGACAAAGCTAGATATTGAGTTAATTTGTCACACAATTACGTACGTTCTTTTAGGTGGATTTATAAAATAAAATTTAAGGATAAATTCTTGACACTAGACTTATACAATTTGAAAATATCACTATATACTTTTACTGTTGACGTGCTGACATGCATATATAGTAAAGAATTCTGATCAGTTTCTAGAATGCACGTATATTAAAAGGTGTGATTAAATTACACTTTTTTAACTACAAATTAAATAAATCTGGCATTACGTACCTTCCAATAAAATTGGGGTGTATGAACTCTCAACTCGACTTTTAAAGTGCAATCTTTTCTAGTACCTTCAAAGGTAAGAGTTGAACCCTCTTCTTCCGATAAACTGTATGTACAATTACCACATGTATTATATACGTACAGCTTCTTTTAGCAAATTAAAGTTGTAATGCTGCACGCATTACAAAAATTAGAAACGGAATTGACACGATTTCGAAAGAAAAAACGAGATTTGAGATGGAAAAAAAGCCTCGGTTGCTAATTCGAGATTTGAGACAGAAAAAAATGTCTGTAATTCAAAATTAAATTAGAGACGATTTTTACCGTTTCAAAACCGTCTCTAATTGGTCAAACAAAAAAACCACTTAACAGAAGTTAGAATGGAATTCGTATTTTTCATTTCGAATTAGAGACAGTTTTTTACCGTGTCAAAACCGTCTCTATTCAGTCAAACGGTCCATTTTTCAATACATTGCTTCCGATATTATTTTGAATTGAGATTTGAGGTGGTCTCTATATACTGTATAGAGAGGAAAATAAGAAATCTTAATTTAAAAAAAATATATAATTTCAAAATTGTATTTGCACTTGCAAAATTGGTTTCTTGAGAATCCTTAAAATTATTTAAAACAATTCATATGTATAATGTATATAAATAAAATTCACCGTATAATACACTTCGTTATATATCTTGAAATTTAATTTTCTCTTAACTCTAACTAATGGACTGACTTTATAAATTTTAATTAAAAAATCATGTTATAATTATATAAATTATACTAGTAGTATTTTGTTAAGGAGACATATTCAATTAAATAAGTACATTATGAGGAAAAATGGGAAATTTTATTAAAACTTTGGGTACCAAAAGTACACAAAGTTGAGTTTCAGTTACAGATACCGAGTTTCGGGAATGGTGTAACAAGATCACCAACCCTACTAGAAAATTATTTGAAGGCTATTCTCGTTCGGCACACCAATCATGAAATGAGGTCGCTACTAAAAAAAAAATTATTGTGCATTATTTATTTAATTAATTCTGCCACGGATAATCTAAGCTCAAAAATTAAAAATAAGATTGGCTTGTTTGAAAAAAAAATCGATAAATCTTAATTATATTTTAAATTAGTATAAAATAATATCTTCCAATTATTACTTTCAATTAAATCCTTAATCATTATATAGTTACTCTTTCAATTGGGGGTCGATTTCAGGTTGTGGGCTGGGTCGGGCTGCAATGATATGGGTCGGGCTGGTTCGGCGTCAAGCCCCATTTATAAATACTATTTTTTTCGTTGAGCTACTCTTGGGTGAGACTGTCTAACAGAATGAGATCTGTGAGACGGGTCTCCCTTAACCCTCATGTAAAAAGTGATAATATTTGACCAAAAAGTGATAGTGTTTAAGGAAAAAGTAATAGTTACTTTTGTTAAAAACATTATCACTTTTTACTTAAACATTGTCACTTTTTTTTACAAACAAAAAATTTGGAAAAAACAATGGATTATCCTACCCAAAATTTTAAAATATGAGTTAAAAGGAATCCGTCTCACAGATCTTTTTCCGTTGAGACAGTCTCACACAAGTTTTTGCTTTTTTTACCGTCTCTAAATCTCTTTTTTTTTTTAATGACATACATAAATTCTACTATGATCACGTTTGATAACTTAAATTAAATCTATATTAACTTCATCTCAACTTTATAATTTATTTAATAACTAAAATTAAGGATAAATTATATTTTAAAATTTTAAAAAGTTTAAATATTATCTTAATTTAGTCTAATCAATTTTTACTATTAAACATGTCTTATACTCCGTATAACAAATAAAGAAGATAATATAATATAACTGAGCTTACATTATACATCCAGCAGTAATGAATCGTTGAAGAAACCTTGTAACCAGAAGGCGTGCCCCAGATTCAAGATAGGACATTGGAACCATGTCTTTAGGTTGTTGGAGCTGTACAACGTTTTCTAATATAAACCCCTATTTATAGATCGATGGAGATTTTTCACTTATAATATACTCCTTTTAGTCACTTCCAATAAAAGTTACATTTCTCTTTTTATTAAATAGTCTTCTCATATTTTATTATATTATTTTCTCTCTCAATTAAATTATTTATAATACGTCTATTATTCTATTATATTTTATAATTACTTTCGTGCTTAAAGCTCTTGAATAGCTTTCATCGAAGAAAAGATTGGAGTATATTTTTATGTTGCTGCAGAATTCAATATTGACGGCGGCAGACTAGTACTCCCTCCGTTCCACTGTAATTAAATTTTTCCTTTTTTGGGGTGTCTTAATTAAGAAATATGATAAAATAATAAATATAATACAAGTGATGTGACGGTGAGAGAGAAAATAATAGAAGAGTATGACATGAAATATGATAAAATAATGGAGTAGATAAAATATAAATGATGTGATTAAGAGAGAAAATAATATAATAAAAATAGAATAAAAAATTTACAGTGAAACATCATAAGGCTCCATTTGGATGGAGCTAGGGACTTGATCTATGGATTTTAAATCCACCATCCAAATCCACTCCACTTGTTTGTTTGGATTATAAATGGATTTCAAATACTTAGATTTTTGCTCACACATTTTTTAGTTAAAATTAAGAGGATTTTAAATACTCACTAAAACTATATCATTTGAAATCCATCTATTTTGAAATCATTTCATTTGAAATACGTCCTCAAATCAAATTCTCTCGTCCAAACACAATCTAAAAGAAAAGTGAAAAACTTATAATGAAATTTAGGGAATATCCCGTCAAAAAAAAAAAAAAAAAATGGAGGGAATATAATCATTTGGTACGTTTACCAGAACCACCCCCAGAAAAAGACAAGAATACACTGTATACACATGTGTACACAGTCACTTGTATATCCATTACCAGGAGGGTGACCCTTTGCGTCATATAAAGGTCACCGTTCAGCAAGGCTAGGGGCTGCTCACTTTTTTTTTTTTAATTATAGTCCACCTCCTTTTTATTTTAATATTTTTATTTAAAATATTCTAATTTAATAATTATTGGAGTTAGTTAATAATAATGATTATTAACATTATGTAAGAGTAAAATTATATATATATACATATATATATACTAAAAAAAAATTATTGATTATAAAAATAGACTGTCTTTAATTTTTAGACAGAGAGTATGTAGTATAAAAAAAATATAGTCCACTCAAAAAAATCAAACTTGTGATCTTTTTAGAGTTAAAAGAGACTTTGTCACCAAACATATTCAGATAAAACGGTATTTTCTGTCTTCTTCAACCTGTTCGCCACTTCGCCCTGTTATTGGCTCTCCTCAATAAAAAAATATGTACAAATGTTTGTACAGATGAGAAAATTGTTATGGGAAGGTAGGAGTAGTTTAATGATATTTAATTACTTTATATATGTCTTTCGTTCAATTTAACATTTACGTACAATTTGCACAAATTTGTATGTATGAGTTGTTTATTTATATTTAAAAGAATAAAAAAAATTATGGAGGTTAAATGGTCAATTGAAGTAAATAAAAAAATAATGGCATGTATTTATAGTATTAAGATGTTAATTGAGGGGTAGTTACAAGAAAATGAGTTTTTTTATTTTTTTATATATAAGATGTTAAATTAAGTGGGGGAGGAACTGCTTTTGACAAATATCAAATTGAGGGGGAGATGGTGGGAGTATATCTTAAGAATTGTATTAATGCTTTGTATGTACTAATCTTATTTAATTTTATTTGCAGAATTTAATATTGACGGCGGCTAACAGCTAAAGTGCATGTGGTACGTTTATCGACCCACCTCCACAAAAAGACAAGAATACATATGTACACCGGCAGGTGGGACGCCAATCAATATTGCGAATAAGAATTAAAAAAATAAAATGACCATGTCATTGGGACGCCAATCAATATATTACATTATCTGAAATTTTATAACGATCGAGAAGAAATTGGATAGAGTGCATATTGATAGAATTTAGAAATATAGAAATGATATTAAATGAATTGAAAATGAATTAAAGATCAAAATGATTATCATCTCTCCTCTTATATAGAGGGAGATTTACAAAAGAGGGAGATTTATTAAATGAATTGAAAATTAATTACATTTAAATTACATGATCAAAATGATTATCATCTCTCCTCTTATATAAAGGGAGATTTACAAAAGAGGAGTTACAACTAACAAATGAGTTATAACTAACAAAATGAACTACTACTCTAACTAATAATCTTTCATTTGTTGGCTTGACTTGTTGTTATTCTTCACACATTATCACATTAAATTGAATCATTACATTTAATTCGAAAAAATGTAGTGTTCTATTATTTTTGTGGATGAATTAAATTTTTTAAAAAATAAAACACGTCTCAAATAATAATATTGTAAAATCAATTAAAGGAATAAAACGAAAAGCGGTCAAAATTGAGAGCAAAATGAACCAATTAATTCGAGCATTGTCGTAGAAATGGCAGCCCGAATTATGGGTACAACTAGGGGTGGTTTGGTACGGTATACCGATCATACCGAACCATACCATTATCATACTGAAAATTCATGTTGTTATCATATCGAAATTTCGGTATACCGTAATCTCGGTATACCGAAATTTTCGGTATGTAAAAATTCATACCGATACCGTACCGTAATTTCGGTATACCGAATTTTCGGTACGGTATATCGGTATACCGTAACATATCGGTATACCAATTTATATAGAAAATATTAAACCATTATTTCATATCGAAATACCGGTATACCAATTCATACCGAAAATATTGAAGCATTGTTTTATACCGAAATTAATTATTTAAGGTTTATTTTATTTAAATTTTAATAATTAAAGTTATTTTAATTTAAAAATAATATAAAATTATTATTTTATTAAGGTTCGGTATATCGATATACCGTTTCATACCGAATACCGAATTTTTTTCGGTATACCGACATACCGCGGTATGGTCATTTTCTATACCGTTATCGTACCGAAATTTTCGGTACGATATCATACCGTACCGAAAATATCGGTATACCGAAAATTTCGATAATTTTTCAGTATGAAAAGCTCGATATACCGAAATTTCGGTATATTTACCCAGCCCTAGGTACAACTATCTGCACCTCCTAATTAATTGTTCAAGTATACTCCCCGATTGATGCATTCCTCCCCCTCCCAAGATTTGATTAATTAGGATAGATGCACTGTCCCTAATTATCTTAAATAATAAATACTCTTTTCTTTATAAAATATCTTTACTATAACTGCACTCCCCCCAAAATACTAATTTATAACCCCAATATTTAACCTTCTCAGTTCTCACCCACACCCCACCCGCCGCCTGGCGCCGCCCAGACCCCTCCCCCAGCCTTCGCCCCCTCCTTCTTCTCTCTTCCCTCCCATTTTTTCAGCGTTTTTCCTTTCTCTCTCCCTCAACCTACCGGCGTCGTCCCACCCCAACCCAACCAACCCATCCATCGGCCCCCACCGCCGTCTGACCCCTCCTACTCACTCGCCCCCCGCCGTCGCTTTTTTTCTAGGTTTTTTTTTCAGATTTTTTTTTCGTCACCCATCCCCTACTCGTCGTTGCCGCCTGACCGACCAAGACGTCAGTCGCCCCACCCCATCCATGTCCATCGGCCGCAAGAGGTTGGTTTTTCTTCCCTATTTTTCTGCCTTTTTTCTTCCTATTTTTTATGCATTTTTTTCTTCCCCTATTTCTGCAACAGTTTGGTTTTTTTAATTCAATTTGTCGACGAGAGTGTATATGGTCGACACTGATTTGTCGAAATATATAAAAAAATAAATTGTAATTTTTCTAAATTTTTTTTAGAATTTCATAATTTTTTTTTAAGAGGTGGCACCTTTCTCCAACAATGATTTCACACAATCTTCATTAAAAATGAATGTGGCACCTTTCTCCAACAATGAACACATGGGCTTGGCTATCTTTGAAAAATCCTTGATGAATCTTCTATAAAATTCGGCATGCCCAAGAAAACTTCTCACCGCCTTTTCATTAGTGGGTGGAGGTAGCTTCTCAATTGCCACAATCTTTGCTCTATCCACCTCAAGTCCCTTAGCCAAAACCTTGTGCCCAAGCATAATTCCTTCGTTCACCATGAAATGGCACTTTTCCCAATTGAGCACCAAGTTAGTATCTATGCATATTTGCAAAATACAAGAGAGGTTACATAGACAACTATCAAAAGAATAACCAAATACGAAAAAGTCATCCATAAACACCTCCATTATGTTTTCAATCATGCCATGAAATATAGTCATCATACATCTTTGAAAGGTGGCGAGAGCATTGCATAATCCAAATGGCATTCGTCGAAAAGCGAAAGTACCATAAGGGCAAGTAAAAGTTTTTTTCTCTTGGTCTCTAGGATCGATCAAAATTTGATTATATCCCGAATAACCATCAAGAAAACAATAATACTCGTATCCCGCCATCCTATCAAGCATTTGATCAATAAAAGGCAAAGGGAAGTGATCTTTCCTAGTGGCGTTGTTCAATATGCGATAGTCTATGCACACTCTCCACCCCACAATGGTCCTAGTAGCAAGTATCTCTAAGGCCTCGGTTGTTACAATAGTCATGCCCCCTTTTTAGGTACCACTTGTGTTGGACTCACCCACTCACTATCACTAATGGGAAAAATTATGTTATTATTTAACCACTTCAACACTTCTTTTCTAACTACCTCTTGCATGATGGGGTTCAATCTTCTTTGACCTTGGGCTCTAGGCTTAATAGACTCATCTAGCCTAATTTTATGCATGCAAATATGAGATGGAATGCCCTTCAAATCCGAAATATCCCAACCAATAGCCGATTTATAAGTTCTAAGCACCCTAAGCAATTTTTCCAATTCAACATCATTCAAGCGCGAAGAAACTATAACCGGAAAGAGGTCACATTGTTCAAGAAATGCATATTTCAAGTGATCCGGAAGTGGTTTCAAATCTAGCTTCTTCCCTTTTTCTTGAGCTTTCGGTTCTTCATGAGCTCCATCCTTTGATGCCTCCAACGAGAAACACGAGGGTCAAGTGTCAAGATTTTTTTTAGGAAATCTTTGACACCCTTCAAGAACCCCCCCCCTCCCCCTCCCCCAAACTTGGCTTCTCGTCGTATCTCCATGAATTTCTCCTCACTCTTGGTTGGAAGTTCCTGTGACACATCAAGAGAGAAAATATAGTCAAACAAATCCACATCATTAAGCTCATCAAAATTAAATTCAAAGGGGACAAGAGAGGGTGAAGTGATAGAGTTTCTTATGCAAAAATCAAGTGGATCTTTCGAGTTGCTTCTTTCCATATGATCATCCACACAAGCTTGAACACTATTGATCATGTTGCACTCGAAGCTCTCATCCTTATCGTCCCAAAACTTGATAGCCTTGTAAATGTTGAACAAGACTTTCTCGTTGTTGACTTGAAGCTCTAACTCTCATTTCCTCACATCAATGATAGCCCATCTGGTTACCAAAAATGGCCTCCCCAAGATCAACGGGATGTACTTGTCCTCCTCCATATCTAAAACCACGAAGTCCACCGGGAAGATGAACTTCTCGACTTTGACTAGTACATCTTTTACTATACCCAAGGGGTACGTCATAGACCGATCCGCCAATTGGAGGCTCATTGTAGTCGGTGTTAGCTCTCCCAATCCAAGGGTCTTGAAGATGGATAAAGGCATGAGGTTTATACTAGCTCCCAAATCACACAAAGCCCTAAACGTACCTCCATTTTCGATGATGCATGGTAATGTGAACGATCCGGGATCCCTAAGCTTTGGAGATAGCTTAGCTTGGATTATAGAGCTACATTCTTCGGTTAAGTGAACCGTCTCATACTCCACCATTTTCCTCTTGTTTGACATGATTTCTTTCAAGAACTTGGAGTAATGGGGCATTTGTTCAAGAGCTTCGGTGAAGGGAATATTGATGTGTATCTTCTTGAACATCTCCACAAACTTGGCGAACTTGTTGTCCAATGCCTTCTTCTTCAATCTTTGAGGATATGGAAGAGGCACTACATTCTTGTCCTTGTCTTGTGGAGGAATGTAATATCCCTAAATTGAGAAAAATTCATTTTACGTCCTGTAACTTAGGCCTAATCCAATTTATATCCTTTAAGTTTTCACTTTTTCGATTTACGTCCTTTTTGGTCCAATTTACGTCCTTTTCGCCGGAAATTTTTCAAACTCACCGGAATGTGAGGAATAAATTGGGATTCCGACCAAATAGTCCAATTTACGTCCTTTAAGTTTGAAATTTTAAAATTTAATAAATAAATTTTCTAAAAATATCTTTAAAATTTTTAAAATATTATTAAAAATCTGAAAACATCATTAAAATTAAAAACTATAAAATGTGAAAAATAAAATTCAAAACACCTTATTTAATTTTTTAAAAATCTCATTAAATATTATAAAATGTGTAAAATAAAAATAAAAAATTTTAAAATTCAAAAAATCGAAAATGTTTAACTTAAAATTAAGAAATTCGAAAATCTCATTAAAAATTATAAAAATATCTTTAATTTTTTTAAAATGTGTGGATTAAATATTTTTAAAACCCATACGAATAATAAAAATTATTAATATGTCATTAAAAACCAGACTTGATTCGGACTCATCCGCCATTAAATTTTTACTCGAACTCCTAATTTTTTTTATATTCCACGCCTTGATTGATTGTAGAACCGTGTCAAATTCATTTTAATGAGGTTTTTAGAATTGTATAATTTTTAATTATATTTTAAACATTTTTAAATTTTAAATTTATATATTTTTTATATTTAGAATTTTATGTTTTTATGAGATTTTTAGAAATTTTTTATTTTTAATTTCCAATATTTCAAATTTTGAGAATTTTTATATTTTTAAATTTTTTTTTTTTTTTGAATTTTTGAATTTTATTATTTCAAACTTAAAGGACGTAAATTGGACTATTTGACCGGAATTCCAATTTTTCGGCGAAAAGGACATAAATTGGACCTAAAAGGACATAAATTGGACACCCTAGGACGTAAATTGAAAAAGTGAAAACTTAAAGGATATAAACTGGATTAGGCCTAAGTTACAGGACGTAAAATGAAATTTTCTCCCCTAAATTTTTAGTATATTTAAAACTTAAATTATACGTTGAATTTATTTTGAAGGTTATATTATAATTCCTAATATTTTGAGATAAATATTTAAAAGCCATTTAAATTTAGACTTTTGAGATTCTAAACTTTTTAATTCTTATCTCTATCTCAAGCCCAAGTCCAAGTCCATATCTAATGTTCATATATATAACAAATTGTTGCCCTAATTTACATAGTCCATATATATAACAAATTGTTGCCCTAATTTACATAGAATACTCAAAATTCCTCCTTGCACTAAACCGTGAAGAATTGTCTTCTCCAAACGGCAGCGCTGTGATCATGCATCTTCTTGCCGAACAGTAACTACCTTTCCCCTCTTTGATTTAATCTTTAATCTACTCTGTTGGGATATGGTTTATATTAATAAAAGAAAATTTGATTTTGATTTGATACCAAAACCCTAAGTAAAACCCCAAGTATGATGATTTGCCAAGTCTAGATTTTCAGGTTAGAAAGCTCATATATGTTAGGGAGCTTTAATTTTTCTTAGATAGATAATTCTTTGAATCTATGACAAATGACCTGAAAGCACAAAGCACATGAAGACAAGTATCATTGAAGCAAAATGCGCGCAGAATGGACGTGAATGCATGTACTATTTGCATGCAGGCCCCTGAACAATTTGAAAGTTCAAATTTATGGATAAGTCTGCTATCTCCACATCTTGAATCATTTCAAGATTACGGGACATACAACAAGACACAAGCCATACACATTCTATAGCAATATTTTAGCATTTGAAAGCATTCAAAAACACTCGAGAAATCAAAGCTTTTAAGCATATTTATTTGTGAGTGTTACCTTTAGTCCCCACTAGGCAAGCTTATTGATTGATTATCCAAAGCCTAGACAGTGATATCCTAGCCTTTACATTCGTTCTTAAATTGTAAAGGATATCACACTTAGTTGGTACAAGAACAAAACCATACTTTCACCTTGAGAGATAGTTTGAGAGTATTGTTGAGTTCGTAGAAGTGTTGAGAGTACTGCAACGAGAGAAGGTTGTAAGAAATCAAGAGAAGAAAAGAAGAAGAAGTAGAGTGCACCTTGGCACTGTAAAAACAAGTTAATTCCGAAGTGATTAAGGAATTATCCTATTAAATTAGGAGAGTGGATGTAGGAGCAGTTTAGCCTCCGAACCACTATACGTCCTGTGTTCTTATTTACTGCATTTATCTTCTTGCTTTAGCTTTTGAGTTGTTATAATTGCTTATTGCTATTTGATAATCTAGTATTTGAGTGCATATTACTTGAGGAGTATAATAGGGCCTATCATTTATTTCGCATACAAGTTGCCTATTGTTAAGATCCGTTAGAATACATTGTTTAGTATTTTCATAGGACTTGACATACTGTGTAACTTATTTGACTCTGATTATAAGTGTTGATTACTTGCAAAAGTTCTTGAAAAACGCATACACGTGTATTCCCCCCCCCCCCCCACCCCAACCATGTGTCACACTCCTTTTTGGGACCAATAAGTGGTATCAGAGCAGGGGTTTAAAAACCACTGCTTTGAGGATCAACTTTGGTTACCTAAACTGATCTACTTGTGCACTTTATGTGATATTTATTGTTTCTGATTATCCATTATGCCTAACACATCTTCTTCTGAGAATTCTGGTGTAGTTGTTCCACCACCTACTGCTATGGGAACCAACCCCATCAACAAGATATCTTACCAGAAACTGCCTATGTTCTCTATTGAGAATTATGACTTCTGGAAGATAAGGATGAGAGCTCACTTGGCTTGTCTCCATGATGAAATGCTAAGGGTGATCACTAAAGGCCCATTTGTGTTCATGAAACCCAACACAAATGTTACAGAAGCCCAAAGAGCAACTGGAGCACAAGAAATTCCAAAAGATGATGATGAGCTCACTCCTGAAGAAAGAAAGAAGCAGAATCTCAACTATGTGGCAATGAACACCTATATCAGACCTTTCCAGATGCTATAATGGGTAGAGTGTTTCACTGCACAACTGCAAAGGAGATTTGGGACACATTAGCTCTAATGTGTGAAGGAACTGACAAGATCAAGGAAAACAAACTTCAAGTTGCAGTTCAAAAGTATGAGCAATTTAGAATGAAGTCTGATGAAAACATTGATCAACTGGATGGAAGGTTCACAGACATCATGAATGAGATCAACTCACTTGGAAAATTATACTCCACAAGAGAAGTGGCTCTGAAGATTCTTAGGAGCTTGACATCCAAATGGAATGTGTATGCTGTCATGATGCAGAATACGAAGGATCTGTCAACCATACCAATGCAACAGGTGTTCTCAGAACTCAAGGCATATGAATATAACTTGAACAGAAAGAACAACACTGAGGAACCTGAGAGCAAAGGGATTGCACTGAAGGCCAAATCCAATGAACCTGATTCCAAGAAAGCCAGCAAATCAAGCAAGAGTGGAAAAGGAACTTCTAAAGCTGACATTTCAGATGAGTTGGCAATGATGGCTAGAAGATTTGAAAGATTAAATTCTAGATTTGGTAAATACAAAAGGTTTTACCAAGATAGAAGAAGAAGATACAACTCACCTGAGAAGAAAAATGATTAAAGAAGATCCAGAAGGGACAACTCCAAAGAAGACCCATCTTCATCAACTAAGAAGAGAGATGCTGAAAAGAAGAAAGATGAAGATGAGGATACATGCTACAACTGCAAGAGACAGGACATTTCCAATATGATTGTCCGGAGCTGACTTCCAAGAAAAGGAAGGAAAGACAAGCTAAGAGGGACAAGAAATATGGAAAAAGAAAAGCTTTGAAAGCTGAAGAAGAAACCTCTGAAGATGATCAACTTTCATCTTCATCATTTGTGATGTTTACTGACAGCAGTGATGAAGAGTGTCTTATGGCTATTGAAGACAATGATGAAGTACAGTCTATTTCTAGTTCTGTCAATTCTAGTAGCACAGTGATGTCAAATGAAGACAACCTGAAACTTACTTTTGGTAAATTGATGGAAGACTTCATGAGACTACAAGAGATTCATGATCAAACCTTAGAAGAAAACAAAGTCTTTAATGCTAAGATTGAAAGAATTACTCAGGTTGAAGCTGAACATGATCTGAGAACTAATGAGTTGTGCAATAACTTAACTAAGGAGCTGAATACTCTAAAGGACAAGTCATCTGAACAACTTATTAAGTTGGAAGAACAAGTTAAGCTTCATGAGTGTAAGGACTCAAACTACCAAGCATTGATGGCTAAGTTTGAACATCTTTTCAAGGAACATGAATGTCTTAAATCAAGTGAAGAGAATCTGAAACTTAAACTGGCTGCCCTGTATAAATCATCTAATTCGATAGATGAACTACAAGGAATGCAAAGGCCTATGACTCAAAAATCTGGACTTGGTTACAATCCAGATAAAACATCTTCACCATGACTAAGTGATACTTCAACAAGCATTACTAAGAGAGTCTTTGTAAAATCTGTGGCTCAGACTGAAATTGTTGAACCAAAGTGACTTGGTTCGTATTTTTGCACTTTTTAAACAACTACACGATCCCCACAAGTGTATGGGTTCGATAGTAGTATGATAAGTATACCAAGTAGATATTCGTTCCAAGGACCTAATTAGGAGAGCGTGGAGCCCCAAAACTATAAGTCAAAATGGTGTTATAGAAGCTAAAGAGGAGAGTAAAGCAAATACCAATTAAGAAAATAAACAACTTATGCAAACAACTAAACTAACTCTCAAAAAGATGAAAGTGCAAGTGCAAGAATTGCTTCAGGTGTCTTCCTTATGTGGGATCACTAATGAATTAACGAACTAATCACAATAATTAAACCTAATGTCTTAAATTATGCTAAAGACTATCACATAGGTGTGCAAACCCCCTTGAAAGGCATAGGCGAACATCGTGCATTGATTAGCAATTATAGGATCTAACCAAATACCATAAGCTCCTAGGATAGTGTTTCATAAGCACTTTCAACACGGTTACTAATGCTTATGAAACGCCCTCTCACCAAACTCCTAGACGACCTCTATTCGTTTAGTGTCTAAAGTTGTCGGTCTAGCCATTAACCTCCTCTCGGTTAGCTAATTACTAATTAACTTCTATTCAATTGACCAAAGCTCACACTCACACCCCAATCATGCAAACCCAACTCTCGTTGCAATCAACACAATCGAAAATGCTAGCTAATAGGGTTGATCAATCAAATGAATCAAACTAAATACAACTCTAGAAACATTTAAAATCAAGACATATAGGTTAATTAAGCAATTAATTCATAAACCCACTAATTACCCTCATAATTCCAACACCCAAAGCAATAAGAGATTACCCCATATCTAAATTAACAACTAGAATAAAACTCATGTGATTTAAACTACAAAACATGAATGAAATTGAATTTACTAAATTAAATTTGCTATAATGGAAAAATATCACCTTAGGTCTTCAAATGCTTCAATCTCTCAAACAATAAAATGAAATACTAAATTGAAATCTATCTATGAAATGGAAGAACAAATTAAACTAATCTATTGAGTGGATTGGTGGGGAGGAGAAGAGATTTCTCCCCCAATGAGAGCTGCCCCTCTTTCTCGCCAATGCTGTTCGCGTCTCTGTGTGTGTCCCCCTTGGAATTGGCTACTGCCCTCCTTTTGTTTGATTGTTGGCCGAAAATGGATCAAAAAATGGGCTGCCATTATAAACTTGCTAATCAATTAATCATTGGGCCTTTAATCTTGTGAGGTGGGCCGCTTTTTATATTTAATAAAATGGCCTAAATGTTTGACAGTATAAAATGGGCTTGAATTGATTAATGGAAATTGTCCACAACAATTAAGCCAGCTGCATGCTGCCTTCTCTCTCTCTCTCTCTTTATAAATTGTACGGTTGACTTTGCAGTGGAATGCTTTTTCTTCTAATTTAATTAATTGGGCTGTCGAGTTTCTTTTGAGCCCAATCATTTTCATCTTTTCTTGATTTATTTCTTCAATTGACTCCATGAAATAATCAAGGCATATTTTGCTCCAAAAATGCTCATTTTTCTATAAAAATAGCAAACAACACCCTTTCTCCAAATCAAGTGCAATTAGTCAATTTAGTGTAAATAATGCAAGAAATCTTATAAAATTAAGCAAAATAAATCCATGAATTTCAAGCAATTTTCACACTAATCACAAAGCTGCTAAAGAAAAAGGACAAATGTAAACAACCCATTGTATCAACTATCCTGAATCACAAGTCAAAGGTTGCAAGACCTAAGACAAGAATTCAGAGGTCTGAGACAATTCAGATGAGTAAAAGTCAATGGAAGACAACTCAGCTGAAAAACTCTCAGACTCAGGCAAGAAAACCATAAGATATTCAAAGAAGACCAACTCAAATGAGAAGGCCTACAATGAATTATCAAAGGAATTTCCAGCCTAAGTACAATGAGTACAGAAAACTTGAATCCTACATGCCAAGGACATAGAGTAATCTGAATGCCTATCCACAAAGATTCAAGCATGCTGCACATGAATCAAAAGATAGATTTAGCAGATATATTCACAAGAATAGTTATAACTCTTCTAAATCATCCAAGATTCACACAAATACCCAATCTCAACCGAAGGCATTTAAAAGGAAGATTGTGTATTTAGATGTTTATGGAAAACAAATTAGCCCTTTCAAGTAATGAAAATAAGGCAAGTTTGGGTTCCAAAAGGTATATCTAACCCTCTAGGACCCAACTTTCAAAGGGTACCTAAGTTTTGATTTGTAACAGGTTCCAGTGGTGCCATCAATAAAGAAAAGAAGTCCTAAAGAACTCACATGGTACTTGGACAGTGGATGTTCAAGACATATGACTGGAAATAAGGAGCTTCTGTCTGATTTTGTTGAACAAGATGGACCACAAGTAACTTTTGGTGACAACTCACAAGGAACAACCAAAGGTTATGGAACTCTCAAAATTGGTACTGTAAGTATTACAAATGTTTCATATGTCTATGGTCTTAAACACAATCTATTCTCAATAAGCCAATTTTGTGATAAAGGCATTAATGTTGAGTTTTCTAGTAACTTATGTTATATTAAGAACAAATCAAATCAACAGTTACTACTAACTGGGTCAAGGAAAGGTAATGTTTATCTTGCAGATTGGAACAAATCCCCTGAAGATATCTGCTTAGTTGCAAAAAGCTCTAAAGATCTCAGTTGGCTATGGCACAAAAGGCTAAACCATCTGAATTTTAAGACTTTGAACAAACTTGCAAGATTATCTTTAGCAGATGGCTTACCAAATGAAGTATTCACAAAAGAACATGTCTGCCAAACATGTCAAGAAGGAAAGCAAGTCAAAGCATCCTTCAAAACAAAGGCTGTCATCTCAACTGCAAGAGTACTACAATTACTTCACATAGATTTATTTGGACTCATTACCCCTGTGAGTATCAGTGGAAAGAAGTATACACTAATAGTAGTGGATGACTTTTCAAGATACACTTGGGTAATATTCATGTTAAAGAAGAAGGAGACTCAACAGAAGCTGCCAGAACTTATGAAGAAAATTACAAATGAGAAAGGCTTGAACATTGTGAAGATCAGATCAGACAAAGGAACAGAATTCATCAACTCTTACATAAATGATTACTGTCAAGCAAATGGAATCACTCATGAGACTTCATCAGCTAGAACACCTCAACAAAATGGTGTAGTAGAAAGGAGAGTTAGAACACTCAAGGAAGCTGGAAGAACCATGATAGCAGAAGCAAAGATTCCAAAGAGGTTTTGGGCAGAAGCAATCAATACTGCTTGTCACACCCAAAACAGATCCATGCTAACAAAGGACTAAGGAAAAACTCCTTATGAACTCTTCAAAGGGAGAAAACCAAGAATCTCTTACTTTTATATTTTTGGATGTACATGTTTCATCCACGATAATGGGAAGCAACAATTAAAAACATTTGATAGCAAAGCAGATGAAGGAATCTTTCTAGGATATTCTTCATCTAGCAAAGCTTTCAGAGTTTATAATTGTAGAACTCTTATTGTTGAAGAAACACCTCATGTTATCTTTGATGAGTTTTCTTTCATGCACAGGACCTCAAACAAAAAAGACAAACCCGATGGTGAAATCAACACAAGGGTGACAAGACTAAGAGATGGTGAAAGAAAATAATCTATTTCTTCTTCCTTCCGATCGATTCTTCTAAGTCCATAGGAAGAAGTCGATTGTTTTTCTGCCTTTTTCCAGGAGATAGAAGTCTGCTATACTCATCCAAGGTATTAATCCATATATTCTTTGATCCATGAAAAGTCCATTCACCTCTCTTGCTTTGGTTCGATTTCTGCTAATTATTCAGTATGTTGATTTTATGTTTTAGTTGAGTTATGATACTTAAAAAGTATTTATGAACATGTTATGTGCTAGCAAGAAAACACACTGCACAAATTCTGGAATCACTACTTTGACTGTTCCCCATGATGGTTTATACAAATAGAAAAAATGGTGTTGTTCTTGAATTGGAGTAGATAAGTGTGTGAAAATTTGAATTGATTGAATTAACCATTTGAGAGTGTTTAAGCCGCAAGGGCCAGTATTCCGGATCCATTTGAATTTACAGTAATGCTGTCATTTTTATGGCAATCAACATTTCTTAATTAAAATAAATACCGATGAAATGTTTGTAGGGTTAACAATTTACAAAGATTAAAGTACATTTATTGGCGCTTTTGTCCATTGAAATTAATTAAGACATATTGGTTGAGTAATTTTTAATCATAGAATTATTTTCGTTTTTAAATTTTTGATATATTCAACCTTAATTTAGTATATATAAGATATCCCACATCGAAAGAAAACAAATTCACAGCTATGTTATATCTAGGAAAAAGGCATTGAGTCATTGCCGTGCTTGGTAACGCAAGCTTGTGACCCGAGTGGGGGCATTAGGGTGATTGGACGTTGGGCTGACCCAATTGGCTGGGTTGTTTGGTGGCCAAATTCTGGCCTGCCCCGTTCCAAGCTGGGAGTTGGGCTATGTGGTCCGAGCCAAAGCTTGGGCTTCATGGCCCCTAGAGTGGTGGGTAATGCGCCAGGCTGGCTCCACAGAGCAGCGACAACCACCCACTCTCGGCAGTGGAAGGATAATGGGCTGGTTGCCATCTCGGCCCATTACAGTCAAATGGTTTGGCTCCGATTGAACAAATTTATCTAGTAAATAAATCCTTCCTTAGTTGCAGTTTTGAACCTTTGTTTTGGCCTCCATTTGATCGAGCCCAAAGCCTCAACAAGCTTTGTTTTGGCCTCCATTTGATCGAGCCCAAAGCCTCAACAAGCTCTGGTCACTCTCATTTCATTTTTCACACTCCAAACTTCAAATCTACGGCAAGAACAATCCCATTCCTTCTCTAATTTTTAGTTTCATAAATCATCCCAAATGTAAATGGAAAGAACAGGAATAACACCTCTATTTCTTCTTCCTTTCGATCTATTCTTCTAAGTCCGTAGGAAGAAGTCGATTGTTTTTGCCTTTTTCCAGAAGACAGGAAGTCTTCTATACTCATCCAATTTTTTATAACTTCCAATTTGATATATATTTTTTAATTCCTTGGACTACTCAAGCTATCCTACTCCCTGATCATCCACCAAGCTCCCAAAGATCACAAATCATTCAAGGTTCTAGGAAAAAACTAGAAGAAAAACTGAAACTGAAAGTACGGTTTTCAATGTTTTTCATTTAACTTGATGATTGCTATATAACTTGTTGAAATACATAGCTACGGTTTTGATTTTGAGTTTTAATTTTAGTTGAGTTATGATGCTTAAAAGTTTTTTATGAACATGTTATGATTGCTAAAGAATAAGGCCTTCTTGAGATGTTACGGTTGACACATGCCCCGGCCGACTCATGTACTTCAAAGCTTGATTGCTAAAATTGAGTGAAAACATAGCTCATTAGTAGAATCTCATTATGCTTCATATCCCAAAAAGAGGAAGAAACCATTTGAGGTTTCAAAACTTCAAACGAAATCCACCCCCTTTGCCCCATCTTTGTTTTCCACTAGATCCTTGGTTGTCTTCTATTGGTATTAAAAACATGCAATAATTTCCACTCACTTCTTTCAGTTCACCACCCTAGAATACGATCAGCCTCACGTGTCGTCTTTGAAATATCCGTTCAGATATGTAATTTGGATGAACCATTATGATGACGTTATCACGCTGGAGGTGGAAAGGCGCCACTCTATCGCCTGCAGGGCGACGATCACTATTTTGGGCAGCAGAATCAGAATGTTGGGTCAGAAATAGTTCAGATACCATTTTTGAGGCATCACCTCTAGTGGTCAAATGAACTTCATGAACTCCATGAATTAACTGTTCATGAAGTTCCTATGATCACTAGAGGCGAATCCTCAAAGATGGGTTATGAACCATTTCCGACCCATGCCAGCATTTTGATTCAGCTGCCCAAAATAGTGACCACCACCTTGCTATCGGTAGGATGGCTCCGCACTATTTACATTGCTAATTCATTAGACTTATAAAAAAAATAGAAATTAATTAAAAAAGTTGTTTAGTTATTTTTAAAGAATTAAATAATTTTTAAATTAATATTTAAATATAAAATACCAAAAAATATAAATTTTTTGAATTATTTTATATTTAAACGTAATATATAAATTATTTAATTATTTTAAAATAACTAAAAGTTTTTTTTAATTAAAAACTGGTTTTTTAATATTTTCTTAACAGTTTAATGAATTATTGATACAAATAATGCCACATAAACATAAAAGTTTGATTAGCATTGCTACATGTATAAAAAGGTCAAACAACATGCCGCTTGAGCCTTGACCAGTTTGGTGACCTGATACAGTCGATCAATGGACTAATATATATTTTTTTTGAAAAAATAAAGGATCAAAATCAAAATGTCAAAATTGTGTGGACCAAATTAAAAAATAGGTAAAGTTAATTGACTAATAAAAGTATAATCCTTTTTTAATTTTTTAAATATTATTCATTTTTCAACACACACATGTGCCGTGCCTATATGTCTTGTATTAATTTAATTAATTTGACTATGCCAAATTATTTTCCAGATACCGCACTAGAATTCCTATAAGAGTATAACTATTTGTTTATAAGAGTAAATTAAACTAGGATCCACATAATTAAAGCAAAGTGCAAACTAAAAATCTATATGGGACCATCATAAAAAATTACAATTAAAGAATCACTTCAATTAAAAAAAATTTAGAAACTTTAAAGATATTAAATACATAGAATATGCATGACCTATATATCCTTCTAAACAAATCACAGTTTGGCGGAAGAATTGCCTTTCTCAACGCTGTTCTGACTTCGGTATGTATTTATTAAATTCCAGAGAGACTTCTTGTGGGGGGAGGGGATGGGGCCGGGGGTTGATGAGAAAAAAACCCCATGGGTGCCTGGAATGATTTATGCAAGGAGGATTTTTATTTTACCAGAGGGGTGAATCACTCAGATGTTACAATGTTCCTAAGGATAAGATCTGAAATAGAAAAAAATAGAAGCACCATTACATTTTAGGGTATCACCTATGCACGAGAAAAATGCAGTTTTAGTCCCACCATCCACGGGCACTCATGATTTTGGTCCCATGATTCTGAATTTTGGCCCCGATAGCGAAAAACTTGACACATTTGGTCCCAAAATCGGAAAATCTAACACATTTGGTCCCACCCCCGTTAAATGTTGACGGAAGCCATCACGTGCATGTCACGTGGCCGTTAGTCGTTATTTTCTCCCCAAACGAGCGTATACCCCCCATCTAAACACCAAATCTTGCCCTAACTCTCCCAAATTGAAAATTTCCCACAACTCTCAAACATCGAACATTGAAACTCCCCTAAATCGATTCTAAACCCACAACTGCAAGAATTGGACATCGAAATCGAAAATTTCCCACAGCATTAAAACTCCCCCCAAATCGATTCTTTCCCACAGCTGCAAGAATCGGAAATTAAAACTCCTCCAAATCGAAAAACACCACATTTTCGATTAATCGGCGAAGAAATGTTGTGTCAGCGGCGTAAGATGAAGGCTGGAGTACCCCCATATGGTAAGTTTGTTTATTTCATCTTTATTTTTTGTATTTTGCGAACGAAATTATTTGCTCTTGCTTACAAATGAACGCATTTGGTCGTACTTGTTAATGGGTGTTAATGGGTATAGGGTTTTTTTTTTTGCTCTTGTTTAATTGGAAATTTTCTTCAATGTTTAATTGGAATTTTTCTTCAGTGTTCTGCTCTTGTTGAATTGGATTGATATTTTGTTGCCAACAGTTAGTAATTAATTTTTTTGTTAAATATTTGTAGTTGCAATTGGAAAAAAGACAATATTACTCATTATCATTGCAACATGGTGGGACAGTAAGTCAAAATGTTAATGGAGATTTAGTGTACAATGGAGGGATAGTCAGTGTTTTTGATTTTGTAGACAGAAGAAAGGCAGATTTGGGTTATATGGATAGGTTATGTGAGCAACTAGGTTACATTGAGGATAAAGAATATTATGGGTTGAACAAAGAGGGGAAATTAGAGAAGGTTGAATGTTCATTTGACATAGAGAGGTGTATGAACCTTGGTATTGAAACTAGGTTGTTCAAAATGTGTTTGGTTGACAAGAAAACAGACCCACAGGATGATATTGATGATTATTTAGGGGAGGCAGAGTTCTTCAGTGTGGTTGAGAAGGAGCCAGAGGTATTCAGTGTATTTGGGAAGGAGCTAGAGGTAGTTCCTGTGGTTGAGAAGGAGCCAGAAGTGGTTCATGTGGTTGAGAAGGAGCCAGAAGTATGCACTTTGGTAGAGAATGAGGTAGAAGAATTCAGAAGGACTGAGAATGAGGCAGAAGATTTCAGAATGATTGAGAATGAGGTGTCCCCTGTGGTAGAGAATGAGGCAGAAGAATTCAATTTGATTGATATTGATGTTCAAAATCAACAACATGATATCAATGATGATGATGCCCAAATTCAACACATTTTGGAGGTGAAGAAAGAGCTAATGGATAATGAGCATGCAATCAACAAAGGAAAACAAGTTTCGAATTATGATGGTGAGGATTCAAATTTGTCATACTCTGATGAGGACTCAGATTTCATTGGTCTAGAGGACAGTGATGATTATGATGATATAATATATGATGAAAATGTTGATAATGAAGTTGAATGGGCTGGTATTGATGAAGAGCAGTCTGATTCATCTAGTGAGGATGATGAAATTTGCCAAGACAATGATTCAGATTTTGACAGTCTACCAGAGTCTGATGATGAAGATAAACTTGATAGGCCAGATCTTGTTTTCAGAAAATCTCAAGTTGTCAAGCCGTTTTTCTTCCTTGAGCAAATATTTTCCACCAAAAAGCTATTCAAGGAGGCAATTACCTACCACAGTGTGCAAACAGGTAGGAGCTTGGCAATAACTAAAAATGATGGGAGGAGAATATATGCAAGATGTAAGGCAGAAGGGTGTGATTGGCACATTAATGCACTGAAGATTGCAGGTGAAGAAGCATTCCAAATTAGAAAATTCAATGCAGATCACACATGTGCTAGGAGTTTTCATGTTCAGAATGTGAAATTTGGTTGGTTGGCAAAGATGTACGAGGAAGAATTAAGGATTGAACCAAACAAAGAAGTTAGTGGGTTGAAGAATCAAGCTATAACGAAACTTGGGTGTCACATCTCTCACCACCAAGCATACAGGGCAAAACAGAAAGCAGTGAAGGCAATTGAGGGTCAGGTCACTGATCAATACAACAAATTGTGGGACTATTTGGCCACCTTAAAAGAAAAGAATCCTTGTTCAACAGTGATAATGAAGATGGAGGAAACACCTGTTGGCAACAAATTCTCAAAGTTATATGTGTGTTTGAATGCACTGAAGGAGGGTTTCAAAGTTGGATGCAGGCCATGGATTGGTGTTGATGGTTGTCACCTAAAAGGGGCTGTTCAAGGTGTGTTGCTTACTGCAGTTGGCATTGATCCAAATAATGACCCTTTTCCATTGGCATATGCAGTAGTTGGATCAGAAACTAAGGAGAATTGGGAATGGTTCTTAAGCTTGGTGAAGGAAGACCTAATTGTAGGAAGGGAAAATGGATACACCTTCATGTCAGACAAGCAAAAGGGTCTGATCCCAGCTTTTGAGAAGGTGTTACCTGGTGTAGAGAATAGATTCTGTGTTAGACACATGCATGGGAATATGAAGAAGGCTGGATTCAAAGGTGATGCATTCAATAAAGCTTTATGGTTTGTAGCCACAACAACAACAATCTCAGCTTTTGACAGATCTATGAGGAAATTAAGAGAAATAGATGAAAGATGCTTTCAATGGCTTCAAGAGAAACCAGCTTCTCAATGGTCAAAGTCACATTTCACTACATTTGCAAGGTGTGATACTTTGGTGAACAATATATGTGAAATTTTCAACTCTTCCATTTTAGAAGCAAGAAGAAAGCCTATACTGACTATGTTAGAATGGATCAGAGAATATATGATGACAAGGCTTCAGAAGAATAGGGAAAAATGTGAGAGAGTGTGGGAAGGCAAAAAAACTTGTGGAAGGATAACTTCTCTTATTTATAAAGAAATGGATGCTGCAAAAGATTGTATCCATGTGAAGGCAAATGACTTCAAGTATGAGGTTACAGTGTTTGATGGTTCAAAATTTGCAGTGGATTTGAGGGCCCACACTTGTGATTGCAGAAAATGGGAATTGAGTGGGATACCTTGCAAGCATGCTGCAAGTGCAATCCTAGCTCAGAACCATGTTGTTGAGGATTATGTGAACCAATGCTATTCTGTTGATACATACCAAACTGTGTATCAACATTCAATTAGCCCCATGAATGGAGATGAGTTGTGGTAAAAAACAGGGTACATACCACCATTGCCTCCAAATTTGGGTAAAAGAAAGAGAGGCAGGCCTAGCATGAAAAGAAGAAGGGGAGCAGATGAAGGTGGAAATGGGGGAAAGAGGAAAGGTACCCAACTAATGCCAAATCAAAAGAGGCAGAAGAAAAATAATAAGGGTGGACAGAGCAGTCCAAAGCAGAAAAGAAAGATAACTTGCAGCTTTTGTAAAGAAGAAGGCCACACAACAAAAACATGTGAGTGAAGGAAGATTGCTGAAGATTTCATGGCAGATGTTGAGGAAGAAGAAAGAGCAAGGGGTGCTACAACAAGCATGGAAGAGAGGAGCATTCTAGAAATAGCTAGAGAAGGGATATCTCTTGAAGTGGCTGAAGAGATGACACAGACACAAAATATGCCTCCAATTGACACACAAGAAGAAGACAATGAAGATAATGTGAGTATTTAATTCTGATATTTTTGGTATTTATTTCTATACTGTTTTTTGTATTTTTTTTCAAAGCTATTTTGGTATTTATTTCAAAGTTTTTTTGGTATTTATTAGGCACTGGATCCAGAAGAGTGTGATGATTTGACAAGGGATATTAGGCCAAGCACTAGGGAAGGGAGAAAGAAAATGGTAAGAGTAAAATTGATGTTTGGTTTTATGAGATTCTATATGATTTAATCTGTTTTTATACTATTTGTTTAGGGAAAGAGAAAGAATGTATCATCTTCTTCTTCAAAGGGAAAGGGAAGAGTTAGCAAGGTATGATCTCTATTAAGTACTTTTGTGGTTTGAATTATGTGTTGTTTTAACATTATGTATAACAGGTGCAGAAGAAAGGGAATGGTGATGTTGAAATCTCAAGCAATTCAAGTATGGGTTCTGGGGTTAGAATCAGGACACCTGCACCAATGAGTTTTGATCCTCAAAATATCATTGGTTCAGGAATAGTGTCATCTGGTGGAGACACAAGTAGGACACCTCAACCATCCAACAGAATGGCTTTCAGTCCCAACACATTCATTGGATGTAATGTGAATGTGGGAGGCAGTGGTGGTTCAACAACTACTAAGGATGGAATGAGAGTGACAATTTCAGGAGGTAAGAAATATGTCACAATGTCTAGTTTAGTGGATGCTGCTAATGAGAAAAAGGCTAAAGGAAAGGGGAAGAAGAAGAATTAGTCAGTTTGGTATTGGTGTTTGGATTGATGTTCTGGTATTTTATTAAACTCTGTTTATTTTGATTATGATATTTTGATATTTGGATTGATGTTCTGGTGTGGTGTTTGGTATTATCAAACTGTTTGAATTGATGTTCTGTTCTGGTTTAGGATTGATAATCTGTATTGGATTGATGTTATGTTCTGGTATTGGTGTTTGGATTGAGTGTTTTGGATTTATATTGAGATACTCTGTTTTGGATTGATAATCTGTATTGGATCTTCATTTATTTTTGAATGTACTCTGTTTCTTCATGTTTATGTTTATGTGAATGTGATGGGAGACTCTATGTGATAGATAAACAACATTTTCATTGAAAATTGCCTTGGAGAAAGGCTGTTGTTGTGGTTACATTACATGCATACACTTAGGATTACATAAAATTAGCAATACATATTAGAGGCATAAACTTAGGGTTACATTCAGCCTATAAACTTGAACATATAGGGTAGAACACAGAATATTATGGCCATGATAAGAAAGTTCCTCTACTTCTTTAGCTCTTGAACTTGTCCAGCTTGAAATTCTACTTCTGATGTTAGGTGGTCAGATGAATCCTTATAGATTTCACCAACTACTTTTGCATTATTCATCTTGTTGTTGAGCTCTTGATTTTCAAGCAAAAGTGAGTCAATTCTCCTCACCATGCCCGGAAACATTCCGTGTGAACACATTCCTTGTCCGTGGATTTCGTGTTCATCGGCCCAAACAAAAAAGGAGCATCCAACACCACTTAGAGAATCTGAACAAGTATAAAATAGTCTACCTCTGCTTTTTTCTTGCTTCGAAATGCACATACGAGCTTCTTTTCCACAATGGCATACCACAATTTTCATCATGGAGGTGGAAGATGAAGACATGAGTTTCTGTATTTTTTTGTGAATTTGATGTTTGTGTGAAAAAGTAGGTTGTTTTGAGTGTGGTTGGAGTGTGTATATATAAAGGTGCTTGATTTTTCCTCCAACAGGTAAGAAAATTCCCTCCAAATAGGTGAATTGATGTTTTAGGCGCCAATTTCCGCGCCAAAATGGGTATTTGGATACTGGGACTAATTTCGCCAAGGTTGACTAACGGTTGACTAACATTGGGACCAAATGTGTCAAGTTTTTCGCTATCGGGACCAAAATTCAGAATCATGGGACCAAAATCATGAGTGCCCGTGGATGGTGGGACCAAAACTGCATTTTTCTCCCTATGCACCAATCTTGAAAAGAGAAGGATTGTGGACAGTCTTTATTTAGGGAGAGAATGCCCAAGGCCATGACTCTGATTTCGTGGAATATCTTCTCAGTCTCTGGTTCCTCGTTTGCGAATATTTTTCCATTTCGTGCTTTCCAAGTATGCCATACAATCATACTCCAAAGGCATTCCAGGATGTGCTTTTTCCTTTTTGCTCCGAGCAGCCCACAAAATTGATGGAAGTGTGCGGCTGGATTGAGATGTAGAGCGGTGTTGCAGTTTAACGACGAACAGTAGAGTCGCCAGAGTTTGCCCGAAAAGCTTCAATTAAAAAACAAGTGTTTATGTTTCTTCTTTTGAACCGCAAAGGGGGCATAGTATGTCATCTCCATCACCCAGAATTTTGCGTTTCCTTAATTCGGTCCGTGTGCCCATTCTCTCTCTGATGACCTTCCAAGCTAACCCCGAGTATTTATGGTGGGGGTTAGGCCGTTCCAAATGGTCTGAAGGGCGGCTTTTGCATCGTCTTGCAGGATCTGGTTTGGTGTGTACGTTAGTTGGCCGTCGTAGGCTGATCTGACTTAGTATCGCCCATCGTCGGACAACTTCCATTAATTACCATTCACCCACACACCCGACTCATTGATACTTGCCCCTTTATCAGCACATAATTAAAACAATCTAGGAAAACATTCAATTAAGTATGAAGATTAACCATTTGTCGTATCAAAACGAGGTAAGTCGACCATCCCCCAAAATTTTGATCATGTTTCTCCACCGGGTAGATGCATGGATCCGGAGGATTTGAGTTGAAACCAACTCTCTTTGGGTGAGGATTCTCGTGTCCAAATATATATGGTGTTTAATTGTTTTTCTGATTATCTGGGGGTATGAATGTAAATGATCATATTTCAGTTTGGTGGAGAAGAATGCTTCATCTTTTCTCTTGAAGAGTAGACATACAAAGCCTTTCCTTTCCTGTAATCTGAAACTGCATGATACCCGGCCTCCAAGTGATCCTCCGTGCATGACAGACTCCCCACTCCGAAAATACATATTAAAAATTCAACAAGCCCACCTCACATATTAAAATTTGAAAAATTCTTATTTAAAACTCGTATTTTTTTATTTTATTTTTTGGAAAAAGCCAAAGAATTCATAATAATAATGAGAATGTGCATAAGACATGCATCACTCCACAAAATTACAGGAATTGTTAGAAAAATTGCACCGTGGATGGCTAAAAACACTTTTTAGAAACGAAGAATCGAGGCTTGTGTAAACACAATTTTCTTAAAACAATATTCGTCCTTCACTCTCGGTGCTAGTGACTATTAGGACGTTTGTTTCCCAGAATACAAAGATTAAATAGCAAAATACTAGCACACGTATTTTGCTTACGGCGAATCGAGAAGTTGCCCGAAATATATCACCGGAGTGTCAAGGGAATGTTACCAAATATAACAAGTAAGAACAACAAGACAAATGCCGAAATGTGTTTGATCTCTCCAAATTTCCACGTCTTTTTGGGACTTATGGAATGCAACTATTTATAGCCAAACCAAATGTTGCCGCATTACATATTGCAATAAAAATTAGACCAAAACTGCAAATTGGACCGAAACTGCCATTTCAATTAAATGACAGTTTTGAATTTCAAAACTCAAGTTGTAACCTTCGCCCTTTAGGTGTAACCTCCGGCCTCCAATTTAATTCTAATTCATGTACATGCTTTAGGCCTCCAACCTTTAATCCATGCACATGCGTAACTTCCATAATTCAATCTGATTTAATTCAGGTTTTATATATAAATCAAATGAGACTGTCCGAATTTTAATTTATTTCGACAGTTATGAATAGAAAAATTAAAAGGAAAAATGATTAAAGTATTATCAAGGTCAGTTACTCAACCATCTTTCCACACTTCAACTTTTACCCGCCATCCGATGTCGAAAGACAAGGTGGTGGTGGTGATTGGCGCCACCGGCACCGGCAAGACCCGGCTATCCATCAACCTCGCCTCCCATTTCGCGGCAGAAGTAATAAATTCCGACAAGATGCAAGTCTACAAAGGCCTCGACATCACCACCAACAAAATCACCGACGAAGAGCGTTGCGGCGTGCAACACCACCTCATGAGCGTCGCCAACCCAGAATCCGACTTCTCCGCCGCCCATTTTCGCGCCATGGCATCTCTCTCCCTGCAACTAATACTTAGCCGCGACCGTCTTCCCATCATCGTGGGCGGATCGAACTCATTCATCGAAGCTTTGGTAGACGAAAAATTCCGTCTCAACGGAGGGTAATGGCGGAGGCGATTGGAAGAGTAAAGATGAACACGAGCAAGTTGGCGTATCAACAGGTGGAGAAGATTCATCGGTTGAGGAATGTCAAAGGGTGGATGATGCACCGCCTTGATTCCACTCAGGTGCTGATGAGATGCGGCGGAGACGCGGAGGAGATGTGGGAGGACCTGGTGGCGGGACCTGGCGTTGCGGCGGTCAGGAGAATTGGAATCTTTCGAATTAATAAAATAATAAGTTTATTTTCGAATTAATGAATTTATCGTGTGAGTTTCTTCCCTTTTTAGTTATTTACTTATTTTAGGGTGAGATATTAATTTCATTAATTTTCGTCTCACAACATACTGGAATTGGTTGATAAAGATTATTAATATTACCTGATTCTGACTCCTCAGCTGATAAAGTTTTACTCGAGCTCCGAAAGCTTTGGGTCCCATGATATTTCCCAACTTGCCGCCAAGGTTGAATTGGAGCTCCACATCTTGTTCGAACAGTTTCAAATTCATTCTAATGAGAAAAATGCAGAATTGGTCCCACAGGTCACACCCCTTCACGCTTTTGGTCCCAATACTCTTCAAACTGGTCCCATACAAACAAAAAAGACATTTTTAGTCCCAAATTCTGCATTTTTGGTCCCAAAGTTTGCTCTCAGTTAAAACATCCGTCTCTTTGGACGGAAATTCCGCCTGCTCCGTTAATTTAATTTTAATAAAACAAAAAAAAAAAAAAAAAACAAAAAAGCTATCTTCCCCAGCGGGAAAATCATTCCCAAACCCCAAAATCATTCCCAAATCCAAACCCAAAAAAGCTATCTCCCCCGCAGCCAAAATTCAGAAAAATTGCAAGGAGAGTCGAAAAATGTCATCTATGAGAAAGCCCAGTAAACCATCCCCCAGGCCAGTAATCGGAGCTCAGTTACGAAGGAAACATCTTCTTCGATTTGGAGCCCCCAACTATGGTAAGTTAACATCTTCTTCGATTTTTCTCCATCTTCTTAGAAATTAGGGCATTATTCTCGAACATATATATACATAGGTATTTATGAAATTAGGGAAATTGGTGAAATTAGGGCACATTCCTCGAACATTGTAGAATTTAGGTCATATATCTCAAACATATACCAAGGTATTTGTGAAATTAGGGAAATTGGTGAAATTAGGGCATAAGTTCATGTTAATTTGCTAATAATTTGTTAATTAGGGCTTGGTAGCTGAGATATATAAAATTAAGGCATAAAAATAATTGTTTCTGTTTTTTTTTCTATTGTAGGAAATTGTCGAACACTTTATTCCATTAAAATTCACCATGGGGGAACCATGTTTTTGAATGATGTTGGGGATGTTGAGTATAAAGGAGGAACTATCAGTGCATTTGACTTTGTTGACACAGTTAGGGTGGAGATGAAGTATTTAGATGGCTTATCTATTCAATTAGGGTATTCTGGTGACAAGGTGTACTATTCCTACAACAAAAATGGGAAACTTCAGGTTATTGATGGATACTTTGATATTGAGAGATTTTTCAACAATGCAATAAATAGGGTAGGCCACTTGTATTTGGATGCACTAAGGGATGATGATCCTGACTTTGAGGAAATAGAAGGGGAGGCAGATTACTATCATGAAGAAGTAGAAGTGATGAGCACACCAGTTTTAGGCAGTGAGATAGCAGATAAGGGTAGTGAGATAGCTCCTACTGATGCAAGACTTGCTATTGAGGCTCAATCTCAGAACAAAAGTGTTGAACCAGAGACAGAGTTATTTGAAGCTACCACTGAGGCTAATTTAAAGAACAAAGGAAAAGGTGTTGAACCAGTGACAGAGTCATTTGAAGCTAGCACTGAGGCTAATTTAAAGAACAAAGGAAAAGTTATTGAAACAGAATGCCTTGAAGAATTTGAATGTGAAGATGAAAGTGGTGATGATTCAGATTGGGAGGGCAGAATCTCAAGTGGTGATGAGCTCTTAGATGATATAATCTTTCAGGAGAATATAGACAATGAAGTTGAATGGCAATGAACTGAAAAGAGCAAAGAGGATAGTGAAGACAGCAATGATGAAGTAGCAGATAATGAATCTGATTTCATGAGTGTTGCATCATCTGAGGGGGAAGATGAGGGAGACGTGTATATGACCTTTAGAAAATCTCAAGTTGATGCTCCTGTGTTCTTCATACAACAAATCTTTCCTACCAAGGTCATGTTTAGAGAGGCTGTCATCATGCATGGTATCCAGACAGGGAGAAGTTTGAAGCTTACTAAGAATGACAATAGAAGGATGTATGCTAGATGCAAACAAAATGGATGTGATTGGCATATCTATGCATTGAAGGTTAAAGACAAGGAGTGTTTCCAAATCAGAACACTTAACCAAGATCACAACTGTGCAAGACAATATCATGTGGACAATGTCAAATCAGGTTGGTTGGCAAGGAAGTATGCACCAGAGTTCAGGGCTGATCCAAAGCAGAATGTGAGAGGTTTCAAAAATTTAAAAATGGTGGAGTTAGGGTGCTACATTTCTCATCACCAAGCCTACAGAACAAAACAAAAGGCTTTGAAAATAATTGAAGGAGATACTACAGAACAATACACTAAACTTTGGGACTACACTCAAGCACTGATTGATAAGAACCCTGGTTCTACTGTCATTCTGAAGTTGGATCAAACACCATCAGGAACAAGATTTAGCAAGCTATACATATGTTTGGCTGCTCTGAAGAAAGGGTTCAAATCAGGCTGCCTCACAATGGTCAAGGTCACATTTCTACCCATATTCAAAGTGTGACACACTTGTCAACAACATGTGTGAGGTCTTTAACTCAGCCATTTTGGATGCTAGATCATCACCCATCATAACTATGTTGGAGTGGATTAGGGAATACATAATGACTAGGCTGGTGAAGAATAGAGTGAAGTGTGAACTTAAGTGGGAAGGCAGATCTATATGTGGCAGGATAAGATCAATTGTGGACAAGAACATGGAGGCTTCTAAGGACTGCACCCCTTTAAAATCCAATGATTGGAAGTATGAGATTTCAAGCTTTGATTCAAGGAAATATGCAGTGGATTTGAAGCAATGTAAGTGTGATTGCCAATCATGGGAGCTATCTGGTATACCATGCAAGCATGTTGTGAGTGCAATATGTGCACAAGGCTTAGAAGTGGATAATTTTGTGCACAAGTGTTATTCTGTGGATACATACCAGGCTATATATCAACACTCTATTGAACCAATGAATGGAGAAGAACTGTGGGCAAAGACAGGTTATATCCCTCCATTGCCACCTAACTTTGGGAAAAGAAAGAGGGGGAGACCTGAGTCAAGAAGAAGACTTGGTGCAGATGAAGGGGGAAGAAGAGGGAAAGGAGTAGAAATTATGCCCAGACAATCCTTCAAGGTGAAGTGTTCATTTTGTAAGGAAGAGGGGCACAATAAAAAAGGTTGCCAATGGAACAAGTTGGCTCAGGAATGCATAAATGATGAAGTGAATCAAGCAGGTACTGAACAGCCTATGGAGATGACCCAGCCAACTGATGGTCCACCATTGACACAAGAAGAAGAAGATCAAAATGATGAAGAGGTAAGTCCAACACTTTTGATTTTATATTTGAGTAATTTATTTACAATAGCATGATCAACTGACTGTAATTTATTTACAATACCAGGTTCCTCAAAATAAGAAAAGGGGCAGACCAACTACTAGAAAAGGAAGAGCTGAAATGGTAGTTTATTTTTTAAGATTTTATTTTATATGTGATAATATATCCATTTTAACATTTGAAATGCAATATTTAGGTGAGGAGAAGGGCAGAATCTGGAGCCAGTGGTTCAAGGAAGGTTCAAAAAGGGGCAGAATCTGGAGCTAGTGGTTCAAGGAATATTCAAGGAGGAGCAGAATCTGGAGCTAGTGGTTCAAGGATGCATCAAGGAAGAGCAGAATCTGAAAATGAAATATCTCCAACACAAGTACCTGTTGAAGCTTAGGTATGTGTGTGTGTTAATTTTTTTATGCATTATTGAAATTGAAATAGGCTGAAATCTTAATTATATTTATTCTGAAATTTTAATTATATTTTATTATTAATTAAATTGCAGAGGCCAGGAGTGACAATAAGGGAGCCTCCACCTATGACATTTAACCCTCACAATTTAATTGGGGGTCAAATTCATGTTGCTGCTTACACTTCAATGGCACCAACCATAGGAATGCAGTACAATCCAAACACATACATTGGCTGCAATGTCAACATTGGTGGTGTGAACACAAACAGAGATGGCATGAGAATCATATCACAAGGAGGTAAGAAGTTTGTCACCTTATCTAGTCTAACTGAGGCTGCTGTGAGTGTCAAAGCCAAGAAGAAAAGTAAGAAGACAAAAATATAAGAGTTGGTTTGAAGGGAGATGAGGTTTAATTGGTGTAGAACATGGTGTTTGTTTTTATTTTGGTTTGTTTAACCTATGGGTTATGCTACCCTGCTACTCTGCTTTTATTTTGATTTGTTTAAACTATGGGTTATGCTTGTTTCAGTTTGTTTTGCATTCATGTTGGGACTTGTTTAAATCAGTTTGATTGTGTTGTTTCGTGTTGTGTTTAAATCAGTTTTGTTGTATTTAAATCAGTTTGGTTATGTTTATTCTTGTGGTAATTCAGTGCATGCATGTTGGACTTTAGGAAACAATAACTAAACATAACATTGCATATATTGAAAACAGAGCATAGTACATAGATCCAACTTATATGTTGGTGCTTTAGGAAACAGTACATAGTAGGTTGGAATTTAGGAAAACAGTACATAAATTCAAGCCATAGACTTGAAGATAGTTGGTGCCCAAGACATAATTATTACAATAAAAAGGATAACTTTCAGTTGATTCAATTGGGAAATTTCCTCTACCATATGCTTCATCTCGTTCTTCAGTTGTTCGACCATTTCAATTGCATTTCTCTCCCCTTGTGTTGCCTCAATTACCTTTTGAGCTAGGTCCAAATTTTCAGTGAGTAGAGAATCGATTCTCCTCATCATTCCGGGGAACTGGCCTTGCCCGACAACTTCATGTTCATCTGCCCACACGCAGAATTTGCATCCTCCACCATGAATTGAGTCACTACAGGTATGGAATAGCCTACCCTTGCTTCTTTCCTTTTGAGATACATACGTGGCTGCAGCTTTGCGACAATGACACACAAGTTGGTGTTGGAAATTTTGTGTTGAGGAAGATGAACCTTCATTGCTCATTTTTTGATTTTCTGGATTTTTTGGTGCATGTGAATGAAGTTTAGGGTTTTGGGGCATATATATAATGGGTGGAGGGAAAAGTGGCGCCAAAAAATGACCAAGTTTCCCTCCAGTACTGCCAAAATGTGTAAAATGGGAGGGAAAAATCGAATGGGATCAAAATTGCAACTTTGTTAACGGCAGGTTTAACTGAGAGCAAACTTTGGGACAAAAAATGCAGAATTTGGGACTAAAAATGTCTTTTTTTGTTTGTATGGGACCAGTTTGAAGAGTATTGGGACCAAAAGCGTGAAGGGGTGTGACCTGTGGGACCAATTCTGCCATTTTCTCTCATTCTAATGATATTTTTAAAAGTTTTAATTATTAATTTACACATTTTTCGGATTTTTTAATTGTAGAATTCGGAAAAATTGCACTTTTAGTCTTATAGAATTTTTTTTTAAATCATTTATAGTCCTTAGGTTTGAAAATATTCCTGTTTATTGCAGATTTGGTCATATCCGTTAGTTTTTTTGATGAAAACCTTTAATTGACAAAAATATATTAAAAATAATTAATATTAAAAAAGTATATATTTTTAAAGGTAATAATAAATTATATAGAATTAAAAATTAAATCAATAGAATTTAGAATAATAATTATTTTATTCTATATTATCAAATTTCACTAAGTTATATAATTGAATATATTCTTTTTATAGAAGTATAAATATATTCATTTTTTTCCTGTTTGTTGGCCTTTGTTGCCGTGATCTAGGCGAAAGCCGAAAAAGCAATAAGTCTTGTTTTTTTTGCTATTAATACCAAACCTAATTTTTAATTCTTTTTTTTCCCCTAATTTTTAGCTTCTTTTTTTTATTAATTTAAAAAATGGATAGAGAGAGGGATGTACCTCAACCTTACACCCACCATTTAGACTACTAATATACTTATTAAAATATTAAGTTTATTTTATATGTATATTATAATAAAATGTGGAAGGAATAATGTTTGAACTTCTTAATTCGTACTTAAAAAATATTTGCCACGATTTTAGGAGCTACTATTTTAGACATGAAAAAACTTATCGCTAATTCTAATATTTTCGTTGCTAATGTGAGTTAGCGATGAAATAATTTTATCACAGGATTTTTTGCTATACACCCGTCGCTAACGTATTTGCGACAAATATTTGATTTTCTTCGCAAACATTTTGCAATGAAAACTCATATTTTCGTCGCTAATATTTTGCGATGAAACTTATATTTTCATCGCAAAGACGTTAGCGACGGGTGTATAGCAACAAATTATTTCATCGCTAATTCAGGTTAGCAACGGATATATTAGAATTAGCGACAAAAAATTTCGCAACTAAATTGCAGTTTTCTTGTAGTGACTCTTTTGTCAAGATTGTTATTTAGAAAAAAAAATTATTTAGATTTTATATATTTTATTCTAGTTCATTTTTTCAGATATAATTAATATTTGAATTTTTTATTATAATTATTAATTGAGTAATTGAGTAAAATTGGGTTGAGTTCAATTTGGGTTCGAGTTTTTGGGTGTGGAATTATGGTTCGTTTTCTTGTGTGTTTGTGTTTTTTTTTTATTTTTGTAAAGATATTTTTTACTCTAATATTAGGCTTTTGGCTGTGTTTTAACGGGCTTTCACACAATTATTTATGAGAAAATATCAATTTTAGTCCTGTAATTTAATCTGAGATCAACTTTAGTTCTGTGACTTTGTACTTTCTCAATTGTACTCCTTAAGTATCAATTTTAATCCTATAACTTTATACATTCTCAATTGTAGTCCCAATGGTATCAATTTAAGTCATGTAACTTTGTTCTTTCCCAATTTTAGTCCTAACGGTATCAATTTTGGGAGAAAAAAATTTATTACTTCTGCCACGAAATGGAAGGCAATTTATATCCTTTAAGTTTTTACTTTTTATATCCTATAACTTAGGTCTAATCCAATTTATATCCTTTAAGTTTTTACTTTTTCAATTTACGTCCTTTCCGTCAGAAAAGTTTAAAATTCACCAGAATGTGAGGAATAAATTGGGATTGCGGCGAAATAGTCCAATTTACGTCCTTTAAGTTTGAAAATTAAAATTTAATAATTAAAATTTTCTAAAAATCTCATAAAAGATTTAAAAATCTAAAAGTATCATTAAAAATCCAAAAATCTCCTTAAAATTAAAAACTATAAAATGTGTAAAATAAAATTCAAAATATCTCATTAAAATTAGAAATATCATTACAAATTGTAAAATGTGTAAAATAAAAATAAAAAATTCTACAATTCAAAGAATTACTAATTCTAAAAAATCTAATAAGAATAATAAAAATTATTAACATTTCATTAAAAATCAGACTAGATTCAAACTCATCTACCATTAAAGTTTTGTTCGAACACCTAAAACTTTTGGGTCGCACGAGATTTTTCAACTCACCGTTGAATTGTAAAAATATCGTTAAAAAATTTGAAAATACCGTCCCAAATTCATTTTAACGATATTTTTAAAATTTTAATTTATAGATTTTTTTATGAGTTTTTAGAAAAAAAAATAATAATAATTTACACATTTTCAAATTTTTTGAATTGTAGAATTTTAGATTTTTTATATTTATTTTACACAATTTATAAGTTTTTATTGATATTTTTAGATTTTTAATGAGATTTTTGAATTTTTAAAGATATTTTCAGAATTTTTTAATTATTAATTTATAATTTTCAAACATAAAGGATGTTAATTGGACTATTTGACCGGAATTCCAATTTTCCTGTGGAAAGGATGTAAATTGGACGGAAAAGGATGTTAATTGGACACCCGAGGATGTAAATTGAAAAAGTGAAACTTAAAGGATATACTGGATTAGACCTAAGTTACAGGACGTGAAATGAAATTTTCTCGACCAAATACTATGTGAAACTATGTGTATTTCTGATATGAAGTCCCTTCTAATCTGCTGAAAAAACTTTTATATATCCTGCTACAAAATCAAGGCGTTCTTGAGATGTTACGGTTGACATACGCCCTAACTCATGTACTTCAAAGCTAGATTGCTGAAGTTGAACAAAAACATACTTTATATTTCCTAGAATTTAATCATGTTCATATCTACATAAAGGGAACAAACAATTAGTGGTTTCAAACCTTGAAATGATATTCACCCCTTCTGTCCCATCTTCTATTGGTATCAAAACTTGCAACAATTTCTGCTAACTTCTTTCAGATCACTATCCCTAGAATACAATTAGTCTCATGTGTTGTGTCTTTGAAATATCAAATCAGATTTCGTAGTTTGGATAGACCATTTTGATGTTACGTCATCATGGTAGAGGTGGGGCGGAGCCACCCTATCGTCAGCAGGGTGGCAGTCACGATATTGGGCAGCAGAATCGGAATGTAGGGTCAAAAATGGTTCAAATCCCATGTACGAGGCATCGACTCCGGTGGTCAAAGGAACTCCATGAAAAATTTATTAGCGTTGTCAATCAGCTCGGTGGAGTAGAGAGTAAGTTTAATCTCTCAACTTCTCCGTCAAATTTTTTTTTATCAAAGGGAGATGAAAATAGTTAAATTGTTCTGCTTAATTTTGTACCCTTATCGTGTTTTACATTTTGCAGAAGTAGCATTGAAAACAATTTGTGACATAATATTGCATTGGGATTAAAGTTGGGATTCCACTTTACTCGGCCGAGTTGGCTCACTCGGCCGAGTGCGCAGTAATTTCAAAACTCGCAGATTCGGCCGAGTTGAGTCACTCGGCCGAGTGCGCAGTGATTTCCAAAGTTACAGATTCGGCCGAGTTGACTCACTCGGCCGAGTTCCCTCCACTACAAAAAACGCGCGCTACAGGGACGGAAAAATGCCGACGGATTATAGTCCGTCAGCATTTCCGACGGAAATGCTGACGGAATGCTGTCGGATTGAAAAGTCAACGTCAATGCTGACGGATTTCCGTTCCGTCAGCATTTACCGAGGGTAAATGCTGACGGATGTTTTGAAATATGTATGCCGACGGATAATCCGTCGGCAAAAGACACGTTGAATTCGTACCGCCTCGTTTTCCAATAAGGTAACCGTTGGCATTAAAGTCGGCGGTTACCGAGGGAAATGCCGACGGAATATCCGTCGGCAATATTTTTTTTTAATATATAAGGGCCTCAAATCAATCAGATCAGTTCGTTTTAGAAAAAAAAAAGGGGCGTGCGTGAGTGAGGATTCGGTGGGGAAGACGAAGACGAGGACGAGGCTATTGAAGCAAATTTCTTCGATTACATTGATACGGTACGTTTTCTTAATTAGTTCTATTACTTAATTTTAATACTTATATATGTTTATGCATGGATATATGTAAATATGAATAATTTAATGTTGATTTGCATGTTATATTGATTTAGTTAGTTGTTAAAATATTATGATCATGTTAGTATGTACGTTAGTTAATTTAATTTGTTGATTAAGAATAATTTTGATAGATCGAGTAGTTTTTTAAGGTTAATTAATTAATTAATTGTTATATGTATACATTAATTAATTGTTATATAGTTAATTACTAGTTTAATTTAATTGTGTAATTTTGATATAGAATATTTTTAATGTAGGTAGTGCATGTTTCAATCAATTGTTTAAATTAGTTTAGATATAGTGGTTCGACCGTTGGATCACGTTGTAATTAGGAATATGTTGATTAAATTAGGAATACGCTATATTAGTAAAAATTTTAAATTAGGAATATGTTCATTAAATTGATAATTATTGACCCAATTAGAAAATTATTATTTTAATTAGTTTTAGGTTTGTTAATTTAGGAATATATATGTTCAATTTTTTATTATTGATTAAGTTAGGTAGAAAAATAATAATTAAATTAGGTTATTGTTGATTAAATTAGGAATATGTTGATTAATTAAATTAGGAATATGCTATATTAGTAAAAAAATTAAATTAGGAATATGTTCATTAAATTGATAATTAGAAAACTCCAATTAGAAAAGTATTATTTTAATTATGTTTAGATTTGTTAATTTAGGAATATGTTAATTTAGAAATATTTTTAATGTAGGTGATGCATGTTTCAATCAATTGTTTAAATTATTAGTTAATTAGATGGTTCGACGGTGGTATCACGTTGTAATTAGGTTATATATATATTGTTTTTATTTAAATTAGGAATATGTTGATTAAATTAGGAATATGCTATATTAGTAAAAATTTTAAATTAGCAATATGTTCATTAAATTGATAATTAGTAAAATTATGTATTTTTTATTGATTGAAACAGATGAGTGAACAAGTACCGAATCAGGGTTCGGGTTCACGTAGGTCGTCATTTTGGTCACGTCGTTCAAGGAGGTCTCGGGATGAATCAGTTCCTGTGACGGCTCCTCCTCCTCCTCATGTGGCAGTGTCGCCGCCGCCGACTACGATGTCGGTTGGTTCGTCATCCTCTTCTCGTACGCATCCTGTTCGAGACAAAAGGAAACCCATTGAAATCATTTCTGGGGCGTAAGTCAATAATTCTAATGTTTAACAGTATTCAATAGCGATTAACTTTATTTATTTATTTATTTATTTATAATGTGTTAGTTTATAAATTTGTTAATAATTTTACAGGTTGGTGCCCAGTAATGAGGTGTCCAGGATCTGCACAAAATCCTTTAAGAATTGCAAGATTTCTAAGGGTGCTATCACTTGGTCGACGGTGCCACAATCTAAAAAGGATGAATATTTCGAGGAGTTCCAGGTATATAATTACAATATTTAAAGTTTATTAAATAACTAATTATTCATATTATTTGATAAATATGTTGAATATTTATTTGTATAGAAAAAGGCCCGTTGGGATACGACGATCTACTCGGACGCCGATATTTACGAGAAGTGGTACGGTCTTTGTTCTACTCGGTACACGAACATGATGTACGACTGGAGAACGGCCTGGCGTGATAAAGACGTAAATCTTGTTCTGGGGGTAGAGGATGGTGTTGACCTGTGGGAGTCGTTGGTTGAGAAGTGGTCGGACCCGGCTTACCAAGAGAAGGGTAACAAAGCTCGGGCCAACCGCAGAACCGACGTTGGAGGCGGGATGGCAGTGCATCGGGGGGGAGCTCGGTCCGTCCTCGAGCAATCACTTGCTATCGTAAGTTTTCATTAATTTTTAAAAATTAAATAATTATAGTTAATTATTTTATATTAGTTATCTAAATTAATTTGTATATGTTTATTTGATACGTAATAGGAGCGGGAGACTGGACGTCCACACACCCACTTGGATCGGATGAGTCTTCTTCATCCGTTTAATGCCGATACACAAACGTCCACCTACGGGCGCACTACTGACCTCCACGTAAGTTTAATTAAATTTATGTATTAATTACATTATATATATATATATATATATATATAGATAATTAAATTAATTTTAATTTTTTAATTATGTAGTTGAGCGTCCGACAGAGGATTGAAGAGGCCGAGACGCAAGCCACCGCTACGACTACTGCTTAATCCGGAAGCAGCGGTACCCCTCCGGCTGTTGACGTGGACCGGTGTTACCTTGACGTTGCCCCGACCTCCAAGGGAAGGGTCCTTGGCCTTGGTGGGATGAGCAACGCCGTGAGGACACCAAGTGGTCGGTCGGCCCGGAGTGCATCGCAGCCGTCCGTATCCTCCACTGCCGTCCCGGATCCGAACTTCATGGCAATGTTCGAGAACTACTTCCGTACCTGGAGTACCAATGCGGGTCGGACGTTGGGGATGTCTGTTGAGCAGATCGAGGCCATCTATCAACAGACGATGGGGCAACCACCGCCAGCTCCAGCTCCAGGTGCAGCTCCAGATCAAGCTGCAGGTCAAGATGCAGGTCAGGCCGACGGTGGCGACGTCAACTTGAATGAGGATGTGGAACAATTTTTTAACTTTCCGGGCACTGGCAACTATCCTGGCAACTATCCTGGTTGAACAATTTGAACAATTTAATTTTGTGTTGAACTAATTTATTTTTTTGTTGAACTTATTTAATTTTCTGTTGAACTTATTTAATTTTCTGTTGAACTTATTTATCTTTGACGTACAGCCCAAAAAGAGAAAGGTAGAAAAAAGACTAGTGAACTTTGACAACCCAAAAAGAGAAAGGTAGAAAGAGATAAGAAAGAGAAAAAATAGATGGAGAGATATATTGAGTGTTGCCAAAAAATAAAATAGATAACTTTCAGTGGGATGTCCAAAATAACAAAATGAATAACTTTCGAACACTACAAGAAACAGGGGGAATAGCGACGAAAATTTTGCGACAAATCTAAATTTCATCGCTAAAATCATTTTTTAGCAACGAAATATAAATTTTCGTGGCTAAATTGTTAGATTTAATATTTGCAACAAAATTTATATATTTCACCGCTATATTAGCAACAAATTGCTTCATTTTGTTGTTAATAATCAAAACAACAATGAAAATTATATTTCGTCGCTAATATTTTGCGATGAAATAGAAATTTTCGTGGCTAATTTCTTTGAATTTATTTTTTACAACAACATTTATATATTTCTGTTGAACTTATTTAATTTTTGTTGAACTTATTTAATTTTCTGTTGAACTTATTTATCTTTATGTATATATTTATGTTTATGTTGAAAAATATGTTGAACTATATATTGCAGTTTATTTGTGTAGTTTATTGGTGTATAGATGAAAATAGGGTGCATTCATTTGTTTCATTGAGTACAAAATAATCTCATTTAGAGTGCATTCTAGATATAGATTTAAACCACTTGAAGAGTGCATTTTAGTACAAATTAAAATAGCCTCATATAGAGTGCATTATACATATATTTAACCAAACCACTTGAAGGTGGTAGATGCAACCATGAGAACTAGCACAATCAAAATGATTTTGTTCACTTTGATTAAATCCTTGATTTCTTCAGCCAAATTCTTGATTTCTGTAACCAACATTTTATTATTTGTAACGATAATTACTTATTGTTATTTAAAATATAATTTTTTATAACGAAAATAGACTTTCGTTACAATAAGTCAACCTTTTGTAACCATTTAAACGTTGGTTACAAATGAATTTGTTACAAAAAATGCATTTTGTTGTAGTGTGAAGAAGCATTCCAAATTAGAAAATTCAATGCAGATCACACATGTGCTAGGAGTTTTCATGTTCAGAATGTGAAATTTGGTTGGTTGGCAAAGATGTACGAGGAAGAATTAAGGATTGAACCAAACAAAGAAGTTAGTGGGTTGAAGAATCAAGCTATAACGAAACTTGGGTGTCACATCTCTCACCACCAAGCATACAGGGCAAAACAGAAAGCAGTGAAGGCAATTGAGGGTCAGGTCACTGATCAATACAACAAATTGTGGGACTATTTGGCCACCTTAAAAGAAAAGAATCCTTGTTCAACAGTGATAATGAAGATGGAGGAAACACCTGTTGGCAACAAATTCTCAAAGTTATATGTGTGTTTGAATGCACTGAAGGAGGGTTTCAAAGTTGGATGCAGGCCATGGATTGGTGTTGATGGTTGTCACCTAAAAGGGGCTGTTCAAGGTGTGTTGCTTACTGCAGTTGGCATTGATCCAAATAATGACCCTTTTCCATTGGCATATGCAGTAGTTGGATCAGAAACTAAGGAGAATTGGGAATGGTTCTTAAGCTTGGTGAAGGAAGACCTAATTGTAGGAAGGGAAAATGGATACACCTTCATGTCAGACAAGCAAAAGGGTCTGATCCCAGCTTTTGAGAAGGTGTTACCTGGTGTAGAGAATAGATTCTGTGTTAGACACATGCATGGGAATATGAAGAAGGCTGGATTCAAAGGTGATGCATTCAATAAAGCTTTATGGTTTGTAGCCACAACAACAACAATCTCAGCTTTTGACAGATCTATGAGGAAATTAAGAGAAATAGATGAAAGATGCTTTCAATGGCTTCAAGAGAAACCAGCTTCTCAATGGTCAAAGTCACATTTCACTACATTTGCAAGGTGTGATACTTTGGTGAACAATATATGTGAAATTTTCAACTCTTCCATTTTAGAAGCAAGAAGAAAGCCTATACTGACTATGTTAGAATGGATCAGAGAATATATGATGACAAGGCTTCAGAAGAATAGGGAAAAATGTGAGAGAGTGTGGGAAGGCAAAAAAACTTGTGGAAGGATAACTTCTCTTATTTATAAAGAAATGGATGCTGCAAAAGATTGTATCCATGTGAAGGCAAATGACTTCAAGTATGAGGTTACAGTGTTTGATGGTTCAAAATTTGCAGTGGATTTGAGGGCCCACACTTGTGATTGCAGAAAATGGGAATTGAGTGGGATACCTTGCAAGCATGCTGCAAGTGCAATCCTAGCTCAGAACCATGTTGTTGAGGATTATGTGAACCAATGCTATTCTGTTGATACATACCAAACTGTGTATCAACATTCAATTAGCCCCATGAATGGAGATGAGTTGTGGTAAAAAACAGGGTACATACCACCATTGCCTCCAAATTTGGGTAAAAGAAAGAGAGGCAGGCCTAGCATGAAAAGAAGAAGGGGAGCAGATGAAGGTGGAAATGGGGGAAAGAGGAAAGGTACCCAACTAATGCCAGATCAAAAGAGGCAGAAGAAAAATAATAAGGGTGGACAGAGCAGTCCAAAGCAGAAAAGAAAGATAACTTGCAGCTTTTGTAAAGAAGAAGGCCACACAACAAAAACATGTGAGTGAAGGAAGATTGCTGAAGATTTCATGGCAGATGTTGAGGAAGAAGAAAGAGCAAGGGGTGCTACAACAAGCATGGAAGAGAGGAGCATTCTAGAAATAGCTAGAGAAGGGATATCTCTTGAAGTGGCTGAAGAGATGACACAGACACAAAATATGCCTCCAATTGACACACAAGAAGAAGACAATGAAGATAATGTGAGTATTTAATTCTGATATTTAATTCTGATATTTTTGGTATTTATTTCTATACTGTTTTTTGTATTTTTTTTCAAAGCTATTTTGGTATTTATTTCAAAGTTTTTTTGGTATTTATTAGGCACTGGATCCAGAAGAGTGTGATGATTTGATAAGGGATATTAGGCCAAGCACTAGGGAAGGGAGAAAGAAAATGGTAAGAGTAAAATTGATGTTTGGTTTTATGAGATTCTATATGATTTAATCTGTTTTTATACTATTTGTTTAGGGAAAGAGAAAGAATGTATCATCTTCTTCTTCAAAGGGAAAGGGAAGAGTTAGCAAGGTATGATCTCTATTAAGTACTTTTGTGGTTTGAATTATGTGTTGTTTTAACATTATGTATAACAGGTGCAGAAGAAAGGGAATGGTGATGTTGAAATCTCAAGCAATTCAAGTATGGGTTCTGGGGTTAGAATCAGGACACCTGCACCAATGAGTTTTGATCCTCAAAATATCATTGGTTCAGGAATAGTGTCATCTGGTGGAGACACAAGTAGGACACCTCAACCATCCAACAGAATGGCTTTCAGTCCCAACACATTCATTGGATGTAATGTGAATGTGGGAGACAGTGGTGGTTCAACAACTACTAAGGATGGAATGAGAGTGACAATTTCAGGAGGTAAGAAATATGTCACAATGTCTAGTTTAGTGGATGCTGCTAATGAGAAAAAGGCTAAAGGAAAGGGGAAGAAGAAGAATTAGTCAGTTTGGTATTGGTGTTTGGATTGATGTTCTGGTATTTTATTAAACTCTGTTTATTTTGATTATGATATTTTGATATTTGGATTGATGTTCTGGTATGGTGTTTGGTATTATCAAACTGTTTGAATTGATGTTCTGTTCTGGTTTAGGATTGATAATCTGTATTGGATTGATGTTATGTTCTGGTATTGGTGTTTGGATTGAGTGTTTTGGATTTATATTGAGATACTCTGTTTTGGATTGATAATCTGTATTGGATCTTCATTTATTTTTGAATGTACTCTGTTTCTTCATGTTTATGTTTATGTGAATGTGATGGGAGACTCTATGTGATAGATAAACAACATTTTCATTGAAAATTGCCTTGGAGAAAGGCTGTTGTTGTGGTTACATTACATGCATACACTTAGGATTACATAAAATTAGCAATACATATTAGAGGCATAAACTTAGGGTTACATTCAGCCTATAAACTTGAACATATAGGGTAGAACACAGAATATTATGGCCATGATAAGAAAGTTCCTCTACTTCTTTAGCTCTTGAACTTGTCCAGCTTGAAATTCTACTTCTGATGTTAGGTGGTCAGATGAATCCTTATAGATTTCACCAACTACTTTTGCATTATTCATCTTGTTGTTGAGCTCTTGATTTTCAAGCAAAAGTGAGTCAATTCTCCTCACCATGCCCGGAAACATTCCGTGTGAACACATTCCTTGTCCGTGGATTTCGTGTTCATCGGCCCAAACAAAAAAGGAGCATCCAACACCACTTAGAGAATCTGAACAAGTATAAAATAGTCTACCTCTGCTTTTTTCTTGCTTCGAAATGCACATACGAGCTTCTTTTCCACAATGGCATACCACAATTTTCATCATGGAGGTGGAAGATGAAGACATGAGTTTCTGTATTTTTTTGTGAATTTGATGTTTGTGTGAAAAAGTAGGTTGTTTTGAGTGTGGTTGGAGTGTGTATATATAAAGGTGCTTGATTTTTCCTCCAACAGGTAAGAAAATTCCCTCCAAATAGGTGAATTGATGTTTTAGGCGCCAATTTCCGCGCCAAAATGGGTATTTGGATACTGGGACTAATTTCGCCAAGGTTGACTAACGGTTGACTAACATTGGGACCAAATGTGTCAAGTTTTTCGCTATCGGGACCAAAATTCAGAATCATGGGACCAAAATCATGAGTGCCCGTGGATGGTGGGACCAAAACTGCATTTTTCTCCCTATGCACCAATCTTGAAAAGAGAAGGATTGTGGACAGTCTTTATTTAGGGAGAGAATGCCCAAGGCCATGACTCTGATTTCGTGGAATATCTTCTCAGTCTCTGGTTCCTCGTTTGCGAATATTTTTCCATTTCGTGCTTTCCAAGTATGCCATACAATCATACTCCAAAGGCATTCCAGGATGTGCTTTTTCCTTTTTGCTCCGAGCAGCCCACAAAATTGATGGAAGTGTGCGGCTGGATTGAGATGTAGAGCGGTGTTGCAGTTTAACGACGAACAGTAGAGTCGCCAGAGTTTGCCCGAAAAGCTTCAATTAAAAAACAAGTGTTTATGTTTCTTCTTTTGAACCGCAAAGGGGGCATAGTATGTCATCTCCATCACCCAGAATTTTGCGTTTCCTTAATTCGGTCCGTGTGCCCATTCTCTCTCTGATGACCTTCCAAGCTAACCCCGAGTATTTATGGTGGGGGTTAGGCCGTTCCAAATGGTCTGAAGGGCGGCTTTTGCATCGTCTTGCAGGATCTGGTTTGGTGTGTACGTTTGTTGGCCGTCGTAGGCTGATCTGACTTAGTATCGCCCATCGTCGGACAACTTCCATTAATTACCATTCACCCACACACCCGACTCATTGATACTTGCCCCTTTATCAGCACATAATTAAAACAATCTAGGAAAACATTCAATTAAGTATGAAGATTAACCATTTGTCGTATCAAAACGAGGTAAGTCGACCATCCCCCAAAATTTTGATCATGTTTCTCCACCGGGTAGATGCATGGATCCGGAGGATTTGAGTTGAAACCAACTCTCTTTGGGTGAGGATTCTCGTGTCCAAATATATATGGTGTTTAATTGTTTTTCTGATTATCTGGGGGTATGAATGTAAATGATCATATTTCAGTTTGGTGGAGAAGAATGCTTCATCTTTTCTCTTGAAGAGTAGACATACAAAGCCTTTCCTTTCCTGTAATCTGAAACTGCATGATACCCGGCCTCCAAGTGATCCTCCGTGCATGACAGACTCCCCACTCCGAAAATACATATTAAAAATTCAACAAGCCCACCTCACATATTAAAATTTGAAAAATTCTTATTTAAAACTCGTATTTTTTTATTTTATTTTTTGGAAAAAGCCAAAGAATTCATAATAATAATGAGAATGTGCATAAGACATGCATCACTCCACAAAATTACAGGAATTGTTAGAAAAATTGCACCGTGGATGGCTAAAAACACTTTTTAGAAACGAAGAATCGAGGCTTGTGTAAACACAATTTTCTTAAAACAATATTCGTCCTTCACTCTCGGTGCTAGTGACTATTAGGACGTTTGTTTCCCAGAATACAAAGATTAAATAGCAAAATACTAGCACACGTATTTTGCTTACGGCGAATCGAGAAGTTGCCCGAAATATATCACCGGAGTGTCAAGGGAATGTTACCAAATATAACAAGTAAGAACAACAAGACAAATGGCGAAATGTGTTTGATCTCTCCAAATTTCCACGTCTTTTTGGGACTTATGGAATGCAACTATTTATAGCCAAACCAAATGTTGCCGCATTACATATTGCAATAAAAATTAGACCAAAACTGCAAATTGGACCGAAACTGCCATTTCAATTAAATGACAGTTTTGAATTTCAAAACTCAAGTTGTAACCTTCGCCCTTTAGGTGTAACCTCCGGCCTCCAATTTAATTCTAATTCATGTACATGCTTTAGGCCTCCAACCTTTAATCCATGCACATGCGTAACTTCCATAATTCAATCTGATTTAATTCAGGTTTTATATATAAATCAAATGAGACTGTCCGAATTTTAATTTATTTCGACAGTTATGAATAGAAAAATTAAAAGGAAAAATGATTAAAGTATTATCAAGGTCAGTTACTCAACCATCTTTCCACACTTCAACTTTTACCCGCCATCCGATGTCGAAAGACAAGGTGGTGGTGGTGATTGGCGCCACCGGCACCGGCAAGACCCGGCTATCCATCAACCTCGCCTCCCATTTCGCGGCAGAAGTAATAAATTCCGACAAGATGCAAGTCTACAAAGGCCTCGACATCACCACCAACAAAATCACCGACGAAGAGCGTTGCGGCGTGCAACACCACCTCATGAGCGTCGCCGACCCAGAATCCGACTTCTCCGCCGCCCATTTTCGCGCCATGGCATCTCTCTCCCTGCAACTAATACTTAGCCGCGACCGTCTTCCCATCATCGTGGGCGGATCGAACTCATTCATCGAAGCTTTGGTAGACGAAAAATTCCGTCTCAACGGAGGGTAATGGCGGAGGCGATTGGAAGAGTAAAGATGAACACGAGCAAGTTGGCGTATCAACAGGTGGAGAAGATTCATCGGTTGAGGAATGTCAAAGGGTGGATGATGCACCGCCTTGATTCCACTCAGGTGCTGATGAGATGCGGCGGAGACGCGGAGGAGATGTGGGAGGACCTGGTGGCGGGACCTGGCGTTGCGGCGGTCAGGAGAATTGGAATCTTTCGAATTAATAAAATAATAAGTTTATTTTCGAATTAATGAATTTATCATGTGAGTTTCTTCCCTTTTTAGTTATTTACTTATTTTAGGGTGAGATATTAATTTCATTAATTTTCGTCTCACAACATACTGGAATTGGTTGATAAAGATTATTAATATTACCTGATTCTGACTCCTCAGCTGATAAAGTTTTACTCGAGCTCCGAAAGCTTTGGGTCCCATGATATTTCCCAACTTGCCGCCAAGGTTGAATTGGAGCTCCACATCTTGTTCGAACAGTTTCAAATTCATTCTAATGAGAAAAATGCAGAATTGGTCCCACAGGTCACACCCCTTCACGCTTTTGGTCCCAATACTCTTCAAACTGGTCCCATACAAACAAAAAAGACATTTTTAGTCCCAAATTCTGCATTTTTGGTCCCAAAGTTTGCTCTCAGTTAAAACATCCGTCTCTTTGGACGGAAATTCCGCCTGCTCCGTTAATTTAATTTTAATAAAACAAAAAAAAAAAAAAAAAACAAAAAAGCTATCTTCCCCAGCGGGAAAATCATTCCCAAACCCAAACCCCAAAATCATTCCCAAATCCAAACCCAAAAAAGCTATCTCCCCCGCAGCCAAAATTCAGAAAAATTGCAAGGAGAGTCGAAAAATGTCATCTATGAGAAAGCCCAGTAAACCATCCCCCAGGCCAGTAATCGGAGCTCAGTTACGAAGGAAACATCTTCTTCGATTTGGAGCCCCCAACTATGGTAAGTTAACATCTTCTTCGATTTTTCTCCATCTTCTTAGAAATTAGGGCATTATTCTCGAACATATATATACATAGGTATTTATGAAATTAGGGAAATTGGTGAAATTAGGGCACATTCCTCGAACATTGTAGAATTTAGGTCATATATCTCAAACATATACCAAGGTATTTGTGAAATTAGGGAAATTGGTGAAATTAGGGCATAAGTTCATGTTAATTTGCTAATAATTTGTTAATTAGGGCTTGGTAGCTGAGATATATAAAATTAAGGCATAAAAATAATTGTTTCTGTTTTTTTTTCTATTGTAGGAAATTGTCGAACACTTTATTCCATTAAAATTCACCATGGGGGAACCATGTTTTTGAATGATGTTGGGGATGTTGAGTATAAAGGAGGAACTATCAGTGCATTTGACTTTGTTGACACAGTTAGGGTGGATATGAAGTATTTAGATGGCTTATCTATTCAATTAGGATATTCTGGTGACAAGGTGTACTATTCCTACAACAAAAATGGGAAACTTCAGGTTATTGATGGATACTTTGATATTGAGAGATTTTTCAACAATGCAATAAATAGGGTAGGCCACTTGTATTTGGATGCACTAAGGGATGATGATCCTGACTTTGAGGAAATAGAAGGGGAGGCAGATTACTATCATGAAGAAGTAGAAGTGATGAGCACACCAGTTTTAGGCAGTGAGATAGCAGATAAGGGTAGTGAGATAGCTCCTACTGATGCAAGACTTGCTATTGAGGCTCAATCTCAGAACAAAAGTGTTGAACCAGAGACAGAGTTATTTGAAGCTACCACTGAGGCTAATTTAAAGAACAAAGGAAAAGGTGTTGAACCAGTGACAGAGTCATTTGAAGCTAGCACTGAGGCTAATTTAAAGAACAAAGGAAAAGTTATTGAAACAGAATGCCTTGAAGAATTTGAATGTGAAGATGAAAGTGGTGATGATTCAGATTGGGAGGGCAGAATCTCAAGTGGTGATGAGCTCTTAGATGATATAATCTTTCAGGAGAATATAGACAATGAAGTTGAATGGCAATGAACTGAAAAGAGCAAAGAGGATAGTGAAGACAGCAATGATGAAGTTGCAGATAATGAATCTGATTTCATGAGTGTTGCATCATGTGAGGGGGAAGATGAGGGAGACGTGTATATGACCTTTAGAAAATCTCAAGTTGATGCTCCTGTGTTCTTCATACAACAAATCTTTCCTACCAAGGTCATGTTTAGAGAGGCTGTCATCATGCATGGTATCCAGACAGGGAGAAGTTTGAAGCTTACTAAGAATGACAATAGAAGGATGTATGCTAGATGCAAACAAAATGGATGTGATTGGCATATCTATGCATTGAAGGTTAAAGACAAGGAGTGTTTCCAAATCAGAACACTTAACCAAGATCACAACTGTGCAAGACAATATCATGTGGACAATGTCAAATCAGGTTGGTTGGCAAGGAAGTATGCACCAGAGTTCAGGGCTGATCCAAAGCAGAATGTGAGAGGTTTCAAAAATTTTAAAATGGTGGAGTTAGGGTGCTACATTTCTCATCACCAAGCCTACAGAACAAAACAAAAGGCTTTGAAAATAATTGAAGGAGATACTACAGAACAATACACTAAACTTTGGGACTACACTCAAGCACTGATTGATAAGAACCCTGGTTCTACTGTCATTCTGAAGTTGGATCAAACACCATCAGGAACAAGATTTAGCAAGCTATACATATGTTTGGCTGCTCTGAAGAAAGGGTTCAAATCAGGCTGCCTCACAATGGTCAAGGTCACATTTCTACCCATATTCAAAGTGTGACACACTTGTCAACAACATGTGTGAGGTCTTTAACTCAGCCATTTTGGATGCTAGATCATCACCCATCATAACTATGTTGGAGTGGATTAGGGAATACATAATGACTAGGCTGGTGAAGAATAGAGTGAAGTGTGAACTTAAGTGGGAAGGCAGATCTATATGTGGCAGGATAAGATCAATTGTGGACAAGAACATGGAGGCTTCTAAGGACTGCACCCCTTTAAAATCCAATGATTGGAAGTATGAGATTTCAAGCTTTGATTCAAGGAAATATGCAGTGGATTTGAAGCAATGTAAGTGTGATTGCCAATCATGGGAGCTATCTGGTATACCATGCAAGCATGCTGTGAGTGCAATATGTGCACAAGGCTTAGAAGTGGATAATTTTGTGCACAAGTGTTATTCTGTGGATACATACCAGGCTATATATCAACACTCTATTGAACCAATGAATGGAGAAGAACTGTGGGCAAAGACAGGTTATATCCCTCCATTGCCACCTAACTTTGGGAAAAGAAAGAGGGGGAGACCTGAGTCAAGAAGAAGACTTGGTGCAGATGAAGGGGGAAGAAGAGGGAAAGGAGTAGAAATTATGCCCAGACAATCCTTCAAGGTGAAGTGTTCATTTTGTAAGGAAGAGGGGCACAATAAAAAAGGTTGCCAATGGAACAAGTTGGCTCAGGAATGCATAAATGATGAAGTGAATCAAGCAGGTACTGAACAGCCTATGGAGATGACCCAGCCAACTGATGGTCCACCATTGACACAAGAAGAAGAAGATCAAAATGATGAAGAGGTAAGTCCAACACTTTTGATTTTATATTTGAGTAATTTATTTACAATAGCATGATCAACTGACTGTAATTTATTTACAATACCAGGTTCCTCAAAAGAAGAAAAGGGGCAGACCAACTACTAGAAAAGGAAGAGCTGAAATGGTAGTTTATTTTTTAAGATTTTATTTTATATGTGATAATATATCCATTTTAACATTTGAAATGCAATATTTAGGTGAGGAGAAGGGCAAAATCTGGAGCCAGTGGTTCAAGGAAGGTTCAAAAAGGGGCAGAATCTGGAGCTAGTGGTTCAAGGAATATTCAAGGAGGAGCAGAATTTGGAGCTAGTGGTTCAAGGATGCATCAAGGAAGAGCAGAATCTGAAAATGAAATATCTCCAACACAAGTACCTGTTGAAGCTTAGGTATGTGTGTGTGTTAATTTTTTTATGCATTATTGAAATTGAAATAGGCTGAAATCTTAATTATATTTATTCTGAAATTTTAATTATATTTTATTATTAATTAAATTGCAGAGGCCAGGAGTAACAATAAGGGAGCCTCCACCTATGACATTTAACCCTCACAATTTAATTGGGGGTCAAATTCATGTTGCTGCTTCCACTTCAATGGCACCAACCATAGGAATGCAGTACAATCCAAACACATACATTGGCTGCAATGTCAACATTGGTGGTGTGAACACAAACAGAGATGGCATGAGAATCATATCACAAGGAGGTAAGAAGTTTGTCACCTTATCTAGTCTAACTGAGGCTGCTGTGAGTGTCAAAGCCAAGAAGAAAAGTAAGAAGACAAAAATATAAGAGTTGGTTTGAAGGGAGATGAGGTTTAATTGGTGTAGAACATGGTGTTTGTTTTTATTTTGGTTTGTTTAACCTATGGGTTATGCTACCCTGCTACTCTGATTTTATTTTGATTTGTTTAAACTATGGGTTATGCTTGTTTCAGTTTGTTTTGCATTCATGTTGGGACTTGTTTAAATCAGTTTGATTGTGTTGTTTCGTGTTGTGTTTAAATCAGTTTTGTTGTATTTAAATCAGTTTGGTTATGTTTATTCTTGTGGTAATTCAGTGCATGCATGTTGGACTTTAGGAAACAATAACTAAACATAACATTGCATATATTGAAAACAGAACATAGTACATAGATCCAACTTATATGTTGGTGCTTTAGGAAACAGTACATAGTAGGTTGGAATTTAGGAAAACAGTACATAAATTCAAGCCATAGACTTGAAGATAGTTGGTGCCCAAGACATAATTATTACAATAAAAAGGATAACTTTCAGTTGATTCAATTGGGAAATTTCCTCTACCATATGCTTCATCTCGTTCTTCAGTTGTTCGACCATTTCAATTGCATTTCTCTCCCCTTGTGTTGCCTCAATTACCTTTTGAGCTAGGTCCAGATTTTCAGTGAGTAGAGAATCGATTCTCCTCATCATTCCGGGGAACTGGCCTTGCCCGACAACTTCATGTTCATCTGCCCACACGAAGAATTTGCATCCTCCACCATGAATTGAGTCACTACAGGTATGGAATAGCCTACCCTTGCTTCTTTCCTTTTGAGATACATACGTGGCTGCAGCTTTGCGACAATGACACACAAGTTGGTGTTGGAAATTTTGTGTTGAGGAAGATGAACCTTCATTGCTCATTTTTTGATTTTCTGGATTTTTTGGTGCATGTGAATGAAGTTTAGGGTTTTGGGGCATATATATAATGGGTGGAGGGAAAAGTGGCGCCAAAAAATGACCAAGTTTCCCTCCAGTACTGCCAAAATGTGTAAAATGGGAGGGAAAAATCGAATGGGATCAAAATTGCAACTTTGTTAACGACAGGTTTAACTGAGAGCAAACTTTGGGACAAAAAATGCAGAATTTGGGACTAAAAATGTCTTTTTTTGTTTGTATGGGACCAGTTTGAAGAGTATTGGGACCAAAAGCGTGAAGGGGTGTGACCTGTGGGACCAATTCTGCCATTTTCTCTCATTCTAATGATATTTTTAAAAGTTTTAATTATTAATTTACACATTTTTCGGATTTTTTAATTGTAGAATTCGGAAAAATTGCACTTTTAGTCTTATAGAATTTTTTTTTAAATCATTTATAGTCCTTAGGTTTGAAAATATTCCTGTTTATTGCAGATTTGGTCATATCCGTTAGTTTTTTTGATGAAAACCTTTAGTTGACAAAAATATATTAAAAATAATTAATATTAAAAAAGTATATATTTTTAAAGATAATAATAAATTATATAGAATTAAAAATTAAATCAATAGAATTTAGAATAATAATTATTTTATTCTATATTATCAAATTTCACTAAGTTATATAATTGAATATATTCTTTTTATAGAAGTATAAATATATTCATTTTTTTCCTGTTTGTTGGCCTTTGTTGCCGTGATCTAGGCGAAAGCCGAAAAAGCAATAAGTCTTGTTTTTTTTGCTATTAATACCAAACCTAATTTTTAATTCTTTTTTTTCCCCTAATTTTTAGCTTCTTTTTTTTATTAATTTAAAAAATGGATAGAGAGAGGGATGTACCTCAACCTTACACCCACCATTTAGACTACTAATATACTTATTAAAATATTAAGTTTATTTTATATGTATATTATAATAAAATGTGGAAGGAATAATGTTTGAACTTCTTAATTCGTACTTAAAAAATATTTGCCACGATTTTAGGAGCTACTATTTTAGACATGAAAAAATTTATCGCTAATTCTAATATTTTCGTTGCTAATGTGAGTTAGCGATGAAATAATTTTATCACAGGATTTTTTGCTATACACCCGTCGCTAACGTATTTGCGACAAATATTTGATTTTCTTCGCAAACATTTTGCAATGAAAACTCATATTTTCGTCGCTAATATTTTGCGATGAAACTTATATTTTCATCGCAAAGACGTTAGCGACGGGTGTATAGCAACAAATTATTTCATCGCTAATTCAGGTTAGCAACGGATATATTAGAATTAGCGACAAAAAATTTCGCAACTAAATTGCAGTTTTCTTGTAGTGACTCTTTTGTCAAGATTGTTATTTAGAAAAAAAAATTATTTAGATTTTATATATTTTATTCTAGTTCATTTTTTCAGATATAATTAATATTTGAATTTTTTATTATAATTATTAATTGAGTAATTGAGTAAAATTGGGTTGAGTTCAATTTGGGTTCGAGTTTTTGGGTGTGGAATTATGGTTCGTTTTCTTGTGTGTTTGTGTTTTTTTTTTTTTTTTGTAAAGAGATTTTTTACTCTAATATTAGGCTTTTGGCTGTGTTTTAACGGGCTTTCACACAATTATTTATGAGAAAATATCAATTTTAGTCCTGTAATTTAATCTGAGATCAACTTTAGTTCTGTGACTTTGTACTTTCTCAATTGTACTCCTTAAGTATCAATTTTAATCCTATAACTTTATACATTCTCAATTGTAGTCCCAATGGTATCAATTTAAGTCATGTAACTTTGTTCTTTCCCAATTTTAGTCCTAACGGTATCAATTTTGGGAGAAAAAAATTTATTACTTCTGCCACGAAATGGAAGGCAAGGTTGATGGATAAAAAAATGTCCCAAAAAAACTAAAAAAAATAATTTACATCCCATTATTTTGTAAATTCATTAATTCAGTTTTTTTCATGCATTTGCGCATAAAAATTATGGATAAACAACATAATTTGTAACGTGATCGAGCTTGACTTGTATAGCATGGAAAAACAATTGTCATGTGGATGAAAATTACAATTAAATATTTACAATTTGAAGAATAAAGAAAATTGACGTAAATTAACCAAGTTACGAAATTATAGGACGTATCCTTTTTTTTGGACGTTTACTATTTATTTATTTTTTGACAGTGTAACTTTTTAAAGAGAGGTTAAAGTAATGAGACGTAAATTTAAAAAATAAATCTCATTATTGGACGTAAGAAGGCAAAAATTAGACGTAAATTAATCAATTTAAGAAAATATGGGACATGAATTATTTTTCTATTTTTTTGGGACGTTTTTCAAGAAAAGTAAAAGTTACAAGACCTAAATATTTTTTTTCTCCAATTTTAGTGCAAAGTTACAGGACTAATATTGAGAAAATGCAAAGTTCATAACTAAAATTGAGTTCTGCTCAAATCACAGGACTAAAATTGAGAAAATACAAAATTACAGAATTAAAGTTGGATTCGGCCTAAATTACTGGACCAGGATTGATATTTTCTCTTACTTTTACATAGAATTCTTCCGATTTACATATGTATATTTGACAAACAAATCAATGTATATACATTATTTAAATCTCCTTTTAAGAAACCAGTATTAAAATACATGCACCATAACATCCTCCACCAATTAATTCGTAAATGGTCTCTGTCACACAAATGAATTTCCTTATCGATCAAGGCGTGAAGCTCAGACTCAGTCTTGACGGGCGAGTCGCAAAACCTCATGGGATCCGAAGCTTTACAGAGCTAAAACAAAGCTTTAATGGCGGACAAGTTAAAATCCGGTGAGATATTTAGTTAGACATGCATTAATAATTTTTATTATTCTTATTAGAATTTTTAATCTATCCATTTTCAGTTTTTTTTTTTTTACGATATTTTTCAGATTTTAAATGACTTTAGAATTTTTTTTATTTTTATATTAAATTAATCCATTAATATTGAAATAAAGGATAGAAGTCATTTTTGATCTTGAAAGAATTACAAAGCCCAAATGAAACTCTAATTTGAAAGAAGATGACTTATCTAAGCTAATTTAGTAAAGAAAATTAAATTTGAAAGAAGATGACTAATCTAAGCTAATTTAGCAATGAAAATTAAATTTGAAAGCAAAGACCAAATACGAAAATATTTCATTTTACGTCCTATAACTTAGGTCTAATCCAATTTATATCCTTTAAGTTTTTACTTTTTCAATTTACGTCCTTTCCGTCAGAAAAGTTTAAAATTCACCAGAATGTGAGGAATAAATTGGGATTGCGGCGAAATAGTCCAATTTACGTCCTTTAAGTTTGAAAATTAAAATTTAATAATTAAAATTTTCTAAAAATCTCATAAAAGATTTAAAAATCTAAAAGTATCATTAAAAATCCAAAAATCTCCTTAAAATTAAAAACTATAAAATGTGTAAAATAAAATTCAAAATATCTCATTAAAATTAGAAATATCATTACAAATTGTAAAATGTGTAAAATAAAAATAAAAAATTCTACAATTCAAAGAATTACTAATTCTAAAAAATCTAATAAGAATAATAAAAATTATTAACATTTCATTAAAAATCAGACTAGATTCAAACTCATCTACCATTAAAGTTTTGTTCGAACACCTAAAACTTTTGGGTCGCACGAGATTTTTCAACTCACCGTTGAATTGTAAAAATATCGTTAAAAAATTTGAAAATACCGTCCCAAATTCATTTTAACGATATTTTTAAAATTTTAATTTATAGATTTTTTTATGAGTTTTTAGAAAAAAAAATAATAATAATTTACACATTTTCAAATTTTTTGAATTGTAGAATTTTAGATTTTTTATATTTATTTTACACAATTTATAAGTTTTTATTGATATTTTTAGATTTTTAATGAGATTTTTGAATTTTTAAAGATATTTTCAGAATTTTTTAATTATTAATTTATAATTTTCAAACATAAAGGATGTTAATTGGACTATTTGACCGGAATTCCAATTTTCCTGTGGAAAGGATGTAAATTGGACGGAAAAGGATGTTAATTGGACACCCGAGGATGTAAATTGAAAAAGTGAAACTTAAAGGATATACTGGATTAGACCTAAGTTACAGGACGTGAAATGAAATTTTCTCGACCAAATACTATGTGAAACTATGTGTATTTCTGATATGAAGTCCCTTCTAATCTGCTGAAAAAACTTTTATATATCCTGCTACAAAATCAAGGCGTTCTTGAGATGTTACGGTTGACATACGCCCTAACTCATGTACTTCAAAGCTAGATTGCTGAAGTTGAACAAAAACATACTTTATGATTCCTAGAATTTAATCATGTTCATATCTACATAAAGGGAACAAACAATTAGTGGTTTCAAACCTTGAAATGATATTCACCCCTTCTGTCCCATCTTCTATTGGTATCAAAACTTGCAACAATTTCTGCTAACTTCTTTCAGATCACTATCCCTAGAATACAATTAGTCTCATGTGTTGTGTCTTTGAAATATCAAATCAGATTTTGTAGTTTGGATAGACCATTTTGATGTTACGTCATCATGGTAGAGGTGGGGCGGAGCCACCCTATCGTCAGCAGGGTGGCAGTCACGATATTGGGCAGCAGAATCGGAATGTAGGGTCAAAAATGGTTCAAATCCCATGTACGAGGCATCGACTCCGGTGGTCAAAGGAACTCCATGAAAAATTTATTAGCGTTGTCAATCAGCTCGGTGGAGTAGAGAGTAAGTTTAATCTCTCAACTTCTCCGTCAAATTTTTTTTTATCAAAGGGAGATGAAAATAGTTAAATTGTTCTGCTTAATTTTGTACCCTTATCGTGTTTTACATTTTGCAGAAGTAGCATTGAAAACAATTTGTGACATAATATTGCATTGGGATTAAAGTTGGGATTCCACTTTACTCGGCCGAGTTGGCTCACTCGGCCGAGTGCGCAGTAATTTCAAAACTCGCAGATTCGGCCGAGTTGAGTCACTCGGCCGAGTGCGCAGTGATTTCCAAAGTTACAGATTCGGCCGAGTTGACTCACTCGGCCGAGTTCCCTCCACTACAAAAAACGCGCGCTACAGGGACGGAAAAATGCCGACGGATTATAGTCCGTCAGCATTTCCGACGGAAATGCTGACGGAATGCTGTCGGATTGAAAAGTCAACGTCAATGCTGACGGATTTCCGTTCCGTCAGCATTTACCGAGGGTAAATGCTGACGGATGTTTTGAAATATGTATGCCGACGGATAATCCGTCGGCAAAAGACACGTTGAATTCGCACCGCCTCGTTTTCCAATAAGGTAACCGTTGGCATTAAAGTCGGCGGTTACCGAGGGAAATGCCGACGGAATATCCGTCGGCAATATTTTTTTTTAATATATAAGGGCCTCAAATCAATCAGATCAGTTCGTTTTAGAAAAAAAAAAAGGGGCGTGCGTGAGTGAGGATTCGGTGGGGAAGACGAAGACGAGGACGAGGCTATTGAAGCAAATTTCTTCGATTACATTGATACGGTACGTTTTCTTAATTAGTTCTATTACTTAATTTTAATACTTATATATGCTTATGCATGGATATATGTAAATATGAATAATTTAATGTTGATTTGCATGTTATATTGATTTAGTTAGTTGTTAAAATATTATGATCATGTTAGTATGTACGTTAGTTAATTTAATTTGTTGATTAAGAATAATTTTGATAGATCGAGTAGTTTTTTAAGGTTAATTAATTAATTAATTGTTATATGTATACATTAATTAATTGTTATATAGTTAATTACTAGTTTAATTTAATTGTGTAATTTTGATATAGAATATTTTTAATGTAGGTAGTGCATGTTTCAATCAATTGTTTAAATTAGTTTAGATATAGTGGTTCGACCGTTGGATCACGTTGTAATTAGGAATATGTTGATTAAATTAGGAATACGCTATATTAGTAAAAATTTTAAATTAGGAATATGTTCATTAAATTGATAATTATTGACCCAATTAGAAAATTATTATTTTAATTAGTTTTAGGTTTGTTAATTTAGGAATATATATGTTCAATTTTTTATTATTGATTAAGTTAGGTAGAAAAATAATAATTAAATTAGGTTATTGTTGATTAAATTAGGAATATGTTGATTAATTAAATTAGGAATATGCTATATTAGTAAAAAAATTAAATTAGGAATATGTTCATTAAATTGATAATTAGAAAACTCCAATTAGAAAAGTATTATTTTAATTATGTTTAGATTTGTTAATTTAGGAATATGTTAATTTAGAAATATTTTTAATGTAGGTGATGCATGTTTCAATCAATTGTTTAAATTATTAGTTAATTAGATGGTTCGACGGTGGTATCACGTTGTAATTAGGTTATATATATATTGTTTTTATTTAAATTAGGAATATGTTGATTAAATTAGGAATATGCTATATTAGTAAAAATTTTAAATTAGCAATATGTTCATTAAATTGATAATTAGTAAAATTATGTATTTTTTATTGATTGAAACAGATGAGTGAACAAGTACCGAATCAGGGTTCGGGTTCACGTAGGTCGTCATTTTGGTCACGTCGTTCAAGGAGGTCTCGGGATGAATCAGTTCCTGTGACGGCTCCTCCTCCTCCTCATGTGGCAGTGTCGCCGCCGCCGACTACGATGTCGGTTGGTTCGTCATCCTCTTCTCGTACGCATCCTGTTCGAGACAAAAGGAAACCCATTGAAATCATTTATGGGGCGTAAGTCAATAATTCTAATGTTTAACAGTATTCAATAGCGATTAACTTTATTTATTTATTTATTTATAATGTGTTAGTTTATAAATTTGTTAATAATTTTACAGGTTGGTGCCCAGTAATGAGGTGTCCAGGATCTGCACAAAATCCTTTAAGAATTGCAAGATTTCTAAGGGTGCTATCACTTGGTCGACGGTGCCACAATCTAAAAAGGATGAATATTTCGAGGAGTTCCAGGTATATAATTACAATATTTAAAGTTTATTAAATAACTAATTATTCATATTATTTGATAAATATGTTGAATATTTATTTGTATAGAAAAAGGCCCGTTGGGATACGACGATCTACTCGGACGCCGATATTTACGAGAAGTGGTACGGTCTTTGTTCTACTCGGTACACGAACATGATGTACGACTGGAGAACGGCCTGGCGTGATAAAGACGTAAATCTTGTTCTGGGGGTAGAGGATGGTGTTGACCTGTGGGAGTCGTTGGTTGAGAAGTGGTCGGACCCGGCTTACCAAGAGAAGTGTAACAAAGCTCGGGCCAACCGCAGAACCGACGTTGGAGGCGGGATGGCAGTGCATCGGGGGGGAGCTCGGTCCGTCCTCGAGCAATCACTTGCTATCGTAAGTTTTCATTAATTTTTAAAAATTAAATAATTATAGTTAATTATTTTATATTAGTTATCTAAATTAATTTGTATATGTTTATTTGATACGTAATAGGAGCGGGAGACTGGACGTCCACACACCCACTTGGATCGGATGAGTCTTCTTCATCCGTTTAATGCCGATACACAAACGTCCACCTACGGGCGCACTACTGACCTCCACGTAAGTTTAATTAAATTTATGTATTAATTACATTATATATATATATATAGATAATTAAATTAATTTTAATTTTTTAATTATGTAGTTGAGCGTCCGACAGAGGATTGAAGAGGCCGAGACGCAAGCCACCGCTACGACTACTGCTGAATCCGGAAGCAGCGGTACCCCTCCGGCTCTTGACGTGGACCGGTGTTACCTTGACGTTGCCCCGACCTCCAAGGGAAGGGTCCTTGGCCTTGGTGGGATGAGCAACGCCGTGAGGACACCAAGTGGTCGGTCGGCCCGGAGTGCATCGCAGCCGTCCGTATCCTCCACTGCCGTCCCGGATCCGAACTTCATGGCAATGTTCGAGAACTACTTCCGTACCTGGAGTACCAATGCGGGTCGGACGTTGGGGATGTCTGTTGAGCAGATCGAGGCCATCTATCAACAGACGATGGGGCAACCACCGCCAGCTCCAGCTCCAGGTGCAGCTCCAGATCAAGCTGCAGGTCAAGATGCAGGTCAGGCCGACGGTGGCGACGTCAACTTGAATGAGGATGTGGAACAATTTTTTAACTTTCCGGGCACTGGCAACTATCCTGGCAACTATCCTGGTTGAACAATTTGAACAATTTAATTTTGTGTTGAACTAATTTATTTTTTTGTTGAACTTATTTAATTTTCTGTTGAACTTATTTAATTTTCTGTTGAACTTATTTATCTTTGACGTACAGCCCAAAAAGAGAAAGGTAGAAAAAAGACTAGTGAACTTTGACAACCCAAAAAGAGAAAGGTAGAAAGAGATAAGAAAGAGAAAAAATAGATGGAGAGATATATTGAGTGTTGCCAAAAAATAAAATAGATAACTTTCAGTGGGATGTCCAAAATAACAAAATGAATAACTTTCGAACACTACAAGAAACAGGGGGAATAGCGACGAAAATTTTGCGACAAATCTAAATTTCATCGCTAAAATCATTTTTTAGCAACGAAATATAAATTTTCGTGGCTAAATTGTTAGATTTAATATTTGCAACAAAATTTATATATTTCACCGCTATATTAGCAACAAATTGCTTCATTTTGTTGTTAATAATCAAAACAACAATGAAAATTATATTTCGTCGCTAATATTTTGCGATGAAATAGAAATTTTCGTGGCTAATTTCTTTGAATTTATTTTTTACAACAACATTTATATATTTCTGTTGAACTTATTTAATTTTTGTTGAACTTATTTAATTTTCTGTTGAACTTATTTATCTTTATGTATATATTTATGTTTATGTTGAAAAATATGTTGAACTATATATTGCAGTTTATTTGTGTAGTTTATTGGTGTATAGATGAAAATAGGGTGCATTCATTTGTTTCATTGAGTACAAAATAATCTCATTTAGAGTGCATTCTAGATATAGATTTAAACCACTTGAAGAGTGCATTTTAGTACAAATTAAAATAGCCTCATATAGAGTGCATTATACATATATTTAACCAAACCACTTGAAGGTGGTAGATGCAACCATGAGAACTAGCACAATCAAAATGATTTTGTTCACTTTGATTAAATCCTTGATTTCTTCAGCCAAATTCTTGATTTCTGTAACCAACATTTTATTATTTGTAACGATAATTACTTATTGTTATTTAAAATATAATTTTTTATAACGAAAATAGACTTTCGTTACAATAAGTCAACCTTTTGTAACCATTTAAACGTTGGTTACAAATGAATTTGTTACAAAAAATGCATTTTGTTGTAGTGTGAAGAAGCATTCCAAATTAGAAAATTCAATGCAGATCACACATGTGCTAGGAGTTTTCATGTTCAGAATGTGAAATTTGGTTGGTTGGCAAAGATGTACGAGGAAGAATTAAGGATTGAACCAAACAAAGAAGTTAGTGGGTTGAAGAATCAAGCTATAACGAAACTTGGGTGTCACATCTCTCACCACCAAGCATACAGGGCAAAACAGAAAGCAGTGAAGGCAATTGAGGGTCAGGTCACTGATCAATACAACAAATTGTGGGACTATTTGGCCACCTTAAAAGAAAAGAATCCTTGTTCAACAGTGATAATGAAGATGGAGGAAACACCTGTTGGCAACAAATTCTCAAAGTTATATGTGTGTTTGAATGCACTGAAGGAGGGTTTCAAAGTTGGATGCAGGCCATGGATTGGTGTTGATGGTTGTCACCTAAAAGGGGCTGTTCAAGGTGTGTTGCTTACTGCAGTTGGCATTGATCCAAATAATGACCCTTTTCCATTGGCATATGCAGTAGTTGGATCAGAAACTAAGGAGAATTGGGAATGGTTCTTAAGCTTGGTGAAGGAAGACCTAATTGTAGGAAGGGAAAATGGATACACCTTCATGTCAGACAAGCAAAAGGGTCTGATCCCAGCTTTTGAGAAGGTGTTACCTGGTGTAGAGAATAGATTCTGTGTTAGACACATGCATGGGAATATGAAGAAGGCTGGATTCAAAGGTGATGCATTCAATAAAGCTTTATGGTTTGTAGCCACAACAACAACAATCTCAGCTTTTGACAGATCTATGAGGAAATTAAGAGAAATAGATGAAAGATGCTTTCAATGGCTTCAAGAGAAACCAGCTTCTCAATGGTCAAAGTCACATTTCACTACATTTGCAAGGTGTGATACTTTGGTGAACAATATATGTGAAATTTTCAACTCTTCCATTTTAGAAGCAAGAAGAAAGCCTATACTGACTATGTTAGAATGGATCAGAGAATATATGATGACAAGGCTTCAGAAGAATAGGGAAAAATGTGAGAGAGTGTGGGAAGGCAAAAAAACTTGTGGAAGGATAACTTCTCTTATTTATAAAGAAATGGATGCTGCAAAAGATTGTATCCATGTGAAGGCAAATGACTTCAAGTATGAGGTTACAGTGTTTGATGGTTCAAAATTTGCAGTGGATTTGAGGGCCCACACTTGTGATTGCAGAAAATGGGAATTGAGTGGGATACCTTGCAAGCATGCTGCAAGTGCAATCCTAGCTCAGAACCATGTTGTTGAGGATTATGTGAACCAATGCTATTCTGTTGATACATACCAAACTGTGTATCAACATTCAATTAGCCCCATGAATGGAGATGAGTTGTGGTAAAAAACAGGGTACATACCACCATTGCCTCCAAATTTGGGTAAAAGAAAGAGAGGCAGGCCTAGCATGAAAAGAAGAAGGGGAGCAGATGAAGGTGGAAATGGGGGAAAGAGGAAAGGTACCCAACTAATGCCAAATCAAAAGAGGCAGAAGAAAAATAATAAGGGTGGACAGAGCAGTCCAAAGCAGAAAAGAAAGATAACTTGCAGCTTTTGTAAAGAAGAAGGTCACACAACAAAAACATGTGAGTGAAGGAAGATTGCTGAAGATTTCATGGCAGATGTTGAGGAAGAAGAAAGAGCAAGGGGTGCTACAACAAGCATGGAAGAGAGGAGCATTCTAGAAATAGCTAGAGAAGGGATATCTCTTGAAGTGGCTGAAGAGATGACACAGACACAAAATATGCCTCCAATTGACACACAAGAAGAAGACAATGAAGATAATGTGAGTATTTAATTCTGATATTTAATTCTGATATTTTTGGTATTTATTTCTATACTGTTTTTTGTATTTTTTTTCAAAGCTATTTTGGTATTTATTTCAAAGTTTTTTTGGTATTTATTAGGCACTGGATCCAGAAGAGTGTGATGATTTGATAAGGGATATTAGGCCAAGCACTAGGGAAGGGAGAAAGAAAATGGTAAGAGTAAAATTGATGTTTGGTTTTATGAGATTCTATATGATTTAATCTGTTTTTATACTATTTGTTTAGGGAAAGAGAAAGAATGTATCATCTTCTTCTTCAAAGGGAAAGGGAAGAGTTAGCAAGGTATGATCTCTATTAAGTACTTTTGTGGTTTGAATTATGTGTTGTTTTAACATTATGTATAACAGGTGCAGAAGAAAGGGAATGGTGATGTTGAAATCTCAAGCAATTCAAGTATGGGTTCTGGGGTTAGAATCAGGACACCTGCACCAATGAGTTTTGATCCTCAAAATATCATTGGTTCAGGAATAGTGTCATCTGGTGGAGACACGAGTAGGACACCTCAACCATCCAACAGAATGGCTTTCAGTCCCAACACATTCATTGGATGTAATGTGAATGTGGGAGGCAGTGGTGGTTCAACAACTACTAAGGATGGAATGAGAGTGACAATTTCAGGAGGTAAGAAATATGTCACAATGTCTAGTTTAGTGGATGCTGCTAATGAGAAAAAGGCTAAAGGAAAGGGGAAGAAGAAGAATTAGTCAGTTTGGTATTGGTGTTTGGATTGATGTTCTGGTATTTTATTAAACTCTGTTTATTTTGATTATGATATTTTGATATTTGGATTGATGTTCTGGTATGGTGTTTGGTATTATCAAACTGTTTGAATTGATGTTCTGTTCTGGTTTAGGATTGATAATCTGTATTGGATTGATGTTATGTTCTGGTATTGGTGTTTGGATTGAGTGTTTTGGATTTATATTGAGATACTCTGTTTTGGATTGATAATCTGTATTGGATCTTCATTTATTTTTGAATGTACTCTGTTTCTTCATGTTTATGTTTATGTGAATGTGATGGGAGACTCTATGTGATAGATAAACAACATTTTCATTGAAAATTGCCTTGGAGAAAGGCTGTTGTTGTGGTTACATTACATGCATACACTTAGGATTACATAAAATTAGCAATACATATTAGAGGCATAAACTTAGGGTTACATTCAGCCTATAAACTTGAACATATAGGGTAGAACACAGAATATTATGGCCATGATAAGAAAGTTCCTCTACTTCTTTAGCTCTTGAACTTGTCCAGCTTGAAATTCTACTTCTGATGTTAGGTGGTCAGATGAATCCTTATAGATTTCACCAACTACTTTTGCATTATTCATCTTGTTGTTGAGCTCTTGATTTTCAAGCAAAAGTGAGTCAATTCTCCTCACCATGCCCGGAAACATTCCGTGTGAACACATTCCTTGTCCGTGGATTTCGTGTTCATCGGCCCAAACAAAAAAGGAGCATCCAACACCACTTAGAGAATCTGAACAAGTATAAAATAGTCTACCTCTGCTTTTTTCTTGCTTCGAAATGCACATACGAGCTTCTTTTCCACAATGGCATACCACAATTTTCATCATGGAGGTGGAAGATGAAGACATGAGTTTCTGTATTTTTTTGTGAATTTGATGTTTGTGTGAAAAAGTAGGTTGTTTTGAGTGTGGTTGGAGTGTGTATATATAAAGGTGCTTGATTTTTCCTCCAACAGGTAAGAAAATTCCCTCCAAATAGGTGAATTGATGTTTTAGGCGCCAATTTCCGCGCCAAAATGGGTATTTGGATACTGGGACTAATTTCGCCAAGGTTGACTAACGGTTGACTAACATTGGGACCAAATGTGTCAAGTTTTTCGCTATCGGGACCAAAATTCAGAATCATGGGACCAAAATCATGAGTGCCCGTGGATGGTGGGACCAAAACTGCATTTTTCTCCCTATGCACCAATCTTGAAAAGAGAAGGATTGTGGACAGTCTTTATTTAGGGAGAGAATGCCCAAGGCCATGACTCTGATTTCGTGGAATATCTTCTCAGTCTCTGGTTCCTCGTTTGCGAATATTTTTCCATTTCGTGCTTTCCAAGTATGCCATACAATCATACTCCAAAGGCATTCCAGGATGTGCTTTTTCCTTTTTGCTCCGAGCAGCCCACAAAATTGATGGAAGTGTGCGGCTGGATTGAGATGTAGAGCGGTGTTGCAGTTTAACGACGAACAGTAGAGTCGCCAGAGTTTGCCCGAAAAGCTTCAATTAAAAAACAAGTGTTTATGTTTCTTCTTTTGAACCGCAAAGGGGGCATAGTATGTCATCTCCATCACCCAGAATTTTGCGTTTCCTTAATTCGGTCCGTGTGCCCATTCTCTCTCTGATGACCTTCCAAGCTAACCCCGAGTATTTATGGTGGGGGTTAGGCCGTTCCAAATGGTCTGAAGGGCGGCTTTTGCATCGTCTTGCAGGATCTGGTTTGGTGTGTACGTTAGTTGGCCGTCGTAGGCTGATCTGACTTAGTATCGCCCATCGTCGGACAACTTCCATTAATTACCATTCACCCACACACCCGACTCATTGATACTTGCCCCTTTATCAGCACATAATTAAAACAATCTAGGAAAACATTCAATTAAGTATGAAGATTAACCATTTGTCGTATCAAAACGAGGTAAGTCGACCATCCCCCAAAATTTTGATCATGTTTCTCCACCGGGTAGATGCATGGATCCGGAGGATTTGAGTTGAAACCAACTCTCTTTGGGTGAGGATTCTCGTGTCCAAATATATATGGTGTTTAATTGTTTTTCTGATTATCTGGGGGTATGAATGTAAATGATCATATTTCAGTTTGGTGGAGAAGAATGCTTCATCTTTTCTCTTGAAGAGTAGACATACAAAGCCTTTCCTTTCCTGTAATCTGAAACTGCATGATACCCGGCCTCCAAGTGATCCTCCGTGCATGACAGACTCCCCACTCCGAAAATACATATTAAAAATTCAACAAGCCCACCTCACATATTAAAATTTGAAAAATTCTTATTTAAAACTCGTATTTTTTTATTTTATTTTTTGGAAAAAGCCAAAGAATTCATAATAATAATGAGAATGTGCATAAGACATGCATCACTCCACAAAATTACAGGAATTGTTAGAAAAATTGCACCGTGGATGGCTAAAAACACTTTTTAGAAACGAAGAATCGAGGCTTGTGTAAACACAATTTTCTTAAAACAATATTCGTCCTTCACTCTCGGTGCTAGTGACTATTAGGACGTTTGTTTCCCAGAATACAAAGATTAAATAGCAAAATACTAGCACACGTATTTTGCTTACGGCGAATCGAGAAGTTGCCCGAAATATATCACCGGAGTGTCAAGGGAATGTTACCAAATATAACAAGTAAGAACAACAAGACAAATGCCGAAATGTGTTTGATCTCTCCAAATTTCCACGTCTTTTTGGGACTTATGGAATGCAACTATTTATAGCCAAACCAAATGTTGCCGCATTACATATTGCAATAAAAATTAGACCAAAACTGCAAATTGGACCGAAACTGCCATTTCAATTAAATGACAGTTTTGAATTTCAAAACTCAAGTTGTAACCTTCGCCCTTTAGGTGTAACCTCCGGCCTCCAATTTAATTCTAATTCATGTACATGCTTTAGGCCTCCAACCTTTAATCCATGCACATGCGTAACTTCCATAATTCAATCTGATTTAATTCAGGTTTTATATATAAATCAAATGAGACTGTCCGAATTTTAATTTATTTCGACAGTTATGAATAGAAAAATTAAAAGGAAAAATGATTAAAGTATTATCAAGGTCAGTTACTCAACCATCTTTCCACACTTCAACTTTTACCCGCCATCCGATGTCGAAAGACAAGGTGGTGGTGGTGATTGGCGCCACCGGCACCGGCAAGACCCGGCTATCCATCAACCTCGTCTCCCATTTCGCGGCAGAAGTAATAAATTCCGACAAGATGCAAGTCTACAAAGGCCTCGACATCACCACCAACAAAATCACCGACGAAGAGCGTTGCGGCGTGCAACACCACCTCATGAGCGTCGCCGACCCAGAATCCGACTTCTCCGCCGCCCATTTTCGCGCCATGGCATCTCTCTCCCTGCAACTAATACTTAGCCGCGACCGTCTTCCCATCATCGTGGGCGGATCGAACTCATTCATCGAAGCTTTGGTAGACGAAAAATTCCGTCTCAACGGAGGGTAATGGCGGAGGCGATTGGAAGAGTAAAGATGAACACGAGCAAGTTGGCGTATCAACAGGTGGAGAAGATTCATCGGTTGAGGAATGTCAAAGGGTGGATGATGCACCGCCTTGATTCCACTCAGGTGCTGATGAGATGCGGCGGAGACGCGGAGGAGATGTGGGAGGACCTGGTGGCGGGACCTGGCGTTGCGGCGGTCAGGAGAATTGGAATCTTTCGAATTAATAAAATAATAAGTTTATTTTCGAATTAATGAATTTATCGTGTGAGTTTCTTCCCTTTTTAGTTATTTACTTATTTTAGGGTGAGATATTAATTTCATTAATTTTCGTCTCACAACATACTGGAATTGGTTGATAAAGATTATTAATATTACCTGATTCTGACTCCTCAGCTGATAAAGTTTTACTCGAGCTCCGAAAGCTTTGGGTCCCATGATATTTCCCAACTTGCCGCCAAGGTTGAATTGGAGCTCCACATCTTGTTCGAACAGTTTCAAATTCATTCTAATGAGAAAAATGCAGAATTGGTCCCACAGGTCACACCCCTTCACGCTTTTGGTCCCAATACTCTTCAAACTGGTCCCATACAAACAAAAAAGACATTTTTAGTCCCAAATTCTGCATTTTTGGTCCCAAAGTTTGCTCTCAGTTAAAACATCCGTCTCTTTGGACGGAAATTCCGCCTGCTCCGTTAATTTAATTTTAATAAAACAAAAAAAAAAAAAAAAAACAAAAAAGCTATCTTCCCCAGCGGGAAAATCATTCCCAAACCCAAACCCCAAAATCATTCCCAAATCCAAACCCAAAAAAGCTATCTCCCCCGCAGCCAAAATTCAGAAAAATTGCAAGGAGAGTCGAAAAATGTCATCTATGAGAAAGCCCAGTAAACCATCCCCCAGGCCAGTAATCGGAGCTCAGTTACGAAGGAAACATCTTCTTCGATTTGGAGCCCCCAACTATGGTAAGTTAACATCTTCTTCGATTTTTCTCCATCTTCTTAGAAATTAGGGCATTATTCTCGAACATATATATACATAGGTATTTATGAAATTAGGGAAATTGGTGAAATTAGGGCACATTCCTCGAACATTGTAGAATTTAGGTCATATATCTCAAACATATACCAAGGTATTTGTGAAATTAGGGAAATTGGTGAAATTAGGGCATAAGTTCATGTTAATTTGCTAATAATTTGTTAATTAGGGCTTGGTAGCTGAGATATATAAAATTAAGGCATAAAAATAATTGTTTCTGTTTTTTTTTCTATTGTAGGAAATTGTCGAACACTTTATTCCATTAAAATTCACCATGGGGGAACCATGTTTTTGAATGATGTTGGGGATGTTGAGTATAAAGGAGGAACTATCAGTGCATTTGACTTTGTTGACACAGTTAGGGTGGATATGAAGTATTTAGATGGCTTATCTATTCAATTAGGATATTCTGGTGACAAGGTGTACTATTCCTACAACAAAAATGGGAAACTTCAGGTTATTGATGGATACTTTGATATTGAGAGATTTTTCAACAATGCAATAAATAGGGTAGGCCACTTGTATTTGGATGCACTAAGGGATGATGATCCTGACTTTGAGGAAATAGAAGGGGAGGCAGATTACTATCATGAAGAAGTAGAAGTGATGAGCACACCAGTTTTAGGCAGTGAGATAGCAGATAAGGGTAGTGAGATAGCTCCTACTGATGCAAGACTTGCTATTGAGGCTCAATCTCAGAACAAAAGTGTTGAACCAGAGACAGAGTTATTTGAAGCTACCACTGAGGCTAATTTAAAGAACAAAGGAAAAGGTGTTGAACCAGTGACAGAGTCATTTGAAGCTAGCACTGAGGCTAATTTAAAGAACAAAGGAAAAGTTATTGAAACAGAATGCCTTGAAGAATTTGAATGTGAAGATGAAAGTGGTGATGATTCAGATTGGGAGGGCAGAATCTCAAGTGGTGATGAGCTCTTAGATGATATAATCTTTCAGGAGAATATAGACAATGAAGTTGAATGGCAATGAACTGAAAAGAGCAAAGAGGATAGTGAAGACAGCAATGATGAAGTTGCAGATAATGAATCTGATTTCATGAGTGTTGCATCATGTGAGGGGGAAGATGAGGGAGACGTGTATATGACCTTTAGAAAATCTCAAGTTGATGCTCCTGTGTTCTTCATACAACAAATCTTTCCTACCAAGGTCATGTTTAGAGAGGCTGTCATCATGCATGGTATCCAGACAGGGAGAAGTTTGAAGCTTACTAAGAATGACAATAGAAGGATGTATGCTAGATGCAAACAAAATGGATGTGATTGGCATATCTATGCATTGAAGGTTAAAGACAAGGAGTGTTTCCAAATCAGAACACTTAACCAAGATCACAACTGTGCAAGACAATATCATGTGGACAATGTCAAATCAGGTTGGTTGGCAAGGAAGTATGCACCAGAGTTCAGGGCTGATCCAAAGCAGAATGTGAGAGGTTTCAAAAATTTTAAAATGGTGGAGTTAGGGTGCTACATTTCTCATCACCAAGCCTACAGAACAAAACAAAAGGCTTTGAAAATAATTGAAGGAGATACTACAGAACAATACACTAAACTTTGGGACTACACTCAAGCACTGATTGATAAGAACCCTGGTTCTACTGTCATTCTGAAGTTGGATCAAACACCATCAGGAACAAGATTTAGCAAGCTATACATATGTTTGGCTGCTCTGAAGAAAGGGTTCAAATCAGGCTGCCTCACAATGGTCAAGGTCACATTTCTACCCATATTCAAAGTGTGACACACTTGTCAACAACATGTGTGAGGTCTTTAACTCAGCCATTTTGGATGCTAGATCATCACCCATCATAACTATGTTGGAGTGGATTAGGGAATACATAATGACTAGGCTGGTGAAGAATAGAGTGAAGTGTGAACTTAAGTGGGAAGGCAGATCTATATGTGGCAGGATAAGATCAATTGTGGACAAGAACATGGAGGCTTCTAAGGACTGCACCCCTTTAAAATCCAATGATTGGAAGTATGAGATTTCAAGCTTTGATTCAAGGAAATATGCAGTGGATTTGAAGCAATGTAAGTGTGATTGCCAATCATGGGAGCTATCTGGTATACCATGCAAGCATGCTGTGAGTGCAATATGTGCACAAGGCTTAGAAGTGGATAATTTTGTGCACAAGTGTTATTCTGTGGATACATACCAGGCTATATATCAACACTCTATTGAACCAATGAATGGAGAAGAACTGTGGGCAAAGACAGGTTATATCCCTCCATTGCCACCTAACTTTGGGAAAAGAAAGAGGGGGAGACCTGAGTCAAGAAGAAGACTTGGTGCAGATGAAGGGGGAAGAAGAGGGAAAGGAGTAGAAATTATGCCCAGACAATCCTTCAAGGTGAAGTGTTCATTTTGTAAGGAAGAGGGGCACAATAAAAAAGGTTGCCAATGGAACAAGTTGGCTCAGGAATGCATAAATGATGAAGTGAATCAAGCAGGTACTGAACAGCCTATGGAGATGACCCAGCCAACTGATGGTCCACCATTGACACAAGAAGAAGAAGATCAAAATGATGAAGAGGTAAGTCCAACACTTTTGATTTTATATTTGAGTAATTTATTTACAATAGCATGATCAACTGACTGTAATTTATTTACAATACCAGGTTCCTCAAAAGAAGAAAAGGGGCAGACCAACTACTAGAAAAGGAAGAGCTGAAATGGTAGTTTATTTTTTAAGATTTTATTTTATATGTGATAATATATCCATTTTAACATTTGAAATGCAATATTTAGGTGAGGAGAAGGGCAAAATCTGGAGCCAGTGGTTCAAGGAAGGTTCAAAAAGGGGCAGAATCTGGAGCTAGTGGTTCAAGGAATATTCAAGGAGGAGCAGAATTTGGAGCTAGTGGTTCAAGGATGCATCAAGGAAGAGCAGAATCTGAAAATGAAATATCTCCAACACAAGTACCTGTTGAAGCTTAGGTATGTGTGTGTGTTAATTTTTTTATGCATTATTGAAATTGAAATAGGCTGAAATCTTAATTATATTTATTCTGAAATTTTAATTATATTTTATTATTAATTAAATTGCAGAGGCCAGGAGTAACAATAAGGGAGCCTCCACCTATGACATTTAACCCTCACAATTTAATTGGGGGTCAAATTCATGTTGCTGCTTCCACTTCAATGGCACCAACCATAGGAATGCAGTACAATCCAAACACATACATTGGCTGCAATGTCAACATTGGTGGTGTGAACACAAACAGAGATGGCATGAGAATCATATCACAAGGAGGTAAGAAGTTTGTCACCTTATCTAGTCTAACTGAGGCTGCTGTGAGTGTCAAAGCCAAGAAGAAAAGTAAGAAGACAAAAATATAAGAGTTGGTTTGAAGGGAGATGAGGTTTAATTGGTGTAGAACATGGTGTTTGTTTTTATTTTGGTTTGTTTAACCTATGGGTTATGCTACCCTGCTACTCTGATTTTATTTTGATTTGTTTAAACTATGGGTTATGCTTGTTTCAGTTTGTTTTGCATTCATGTTGGGACTTGTTTAAATCAGTTTGATTGTGTTGTTTCGTGTTGTGTTTAAATCAGTTTTGTTGTATTTAAATCAGTTTGGTTATGTTTATTCTTGTGGTAATTCAGTGCATGCATGTTGGACTTTAGGAAACAATAACTAAACATAACATTGCATATATTGAAAACAGAACATAGTACATAGATCCAACTTATATGTTGGTGCTTTAGGAAACAGTACATAGTAGGTTGGAATTTAGGAAAACAGTACATAAATTCAAGCCATAGACTTGAAGATAGTTGGTGCCCAAGACATAATTATTACAATAAAAAGGATAACTTTCAGTTGATTCAATTGGGAAATTTCCTCTACCATATGCTTCATCTCGTTCTTCAGTTGTTCGACCATTTCAATTGCATTTCTCTCCCCTTGTGTTGCCTCAATTACCTTTTGAGCTAGGTCCAGATTTTCAGTGAGTAGAGAATCGATTCTCCTCATCATTCCGGGGAACTGGCCTTGCCCGACAACTTCATGTTCATCTGCCCACACGAAGAATTTGCATCCTCCACCATGAATTGAGTCACTACAGGTATGGAATAGCCTACCCTTGCTTCTTTCCTTTTGAGATACATACGTGGCTGCAGCTTTGCGACAATGACACACAAGTTGGTGTTGGAAATTTTGTGTTGAGGAAGATGAACCTTCATTGCTCATTTTTTGATTTTCTGGATTTTTTGGTGCATGTGAATGAAGTTTAGGGTTTTGGGGCATATATATAATGGGTGGAGGGAAAAGTGGCGCCAAAAAATGACCAAGTTTCCCTCCAGTACTGCCAAAATGTGTAAAATGGGAGGGAAAAATCGAATGGGATCAAAATTGCAACTTTGTTAACGACAGGTTTAACTGAGAGCAAACTTTGGGACAAAAAATGCAGAATTTGGGACTAAAAATGTCTTTTTTTGTTTGTATGGGACCAGTTTGAAGAGTATTGGGACCAAAAGCGTGAAGGGGTGTGACCTGTGGGACCAATTCTGCCATTTTCTCTCATTCTAATGATATTTTTAAAAGTTTTAATTATTAATTTACACATTTTTCGGATTTTTTAATTGTAGAATTCGGAAAAATTGCACTTTTAGTCTTATAGAATTTTTTTTTAAATCATTTATAGTCCTTAGGTTTGAAAATATTCCTGTTTATTGCAGATTTGGTCATATCCGTTAGTTTTTTTGATGAAAACCTTTAGTTGACAAAAATATATTAAAAATAATTAATATTAAAAAAGTATATATTTTTAAAGATAATAATAAATTATATAGAATTAAAAATTAAATCAATAGAATTTAGAATAATAATTATTTTATTCTATATTATCAAATTTCACTAAGTTATATAATTGAATATATTCTTTTTATAGAAGTATAAATATATTCATTTTTTTCCTGTTTGTTGGCCTTTGTTGCCGTGATCTAGGCGAAAGCCGAAAAAGCAATAAGTCTTGTTTTTTTTGCTATTAATACCAAACCTAATTTTTAATTCTTTTTTTTCCCCTAATTTTTAGCTTCTTTTTTTTATTAATTTAAAAAATGGATAGAGAGAGGGATGTACCTCAACCTTACACCCACCATTTAGACTACTAATATACTTATTAAAATATTAAGTTTATTTTATATGTATATTATAATAAAATGTGGAAGGAATAATGTTTGAACTTCTTAATTCGTACTTAAAAAATATTTGCCACGATTTTAGGAGCTACTATTTTAGACATGAAAAAATTTATCGCTAATTCTAATATTTTCGTTGCTAATGTGAGTTAGCGATGAAATAATTTTATCACAGGATTTTTTGCTATACACCCGTCGCTAACGTATTTGCGACAAATATTTGATTTTCTTCGCAAACATTTTGCAATGAAAACTCATATTTTCGTCGCTAATATTTTGCGATGAAACTTATATTTTCATCGCAAAGACGTTAGCGACGGGTGTATAGCAACAAATTATTTCATCGCTAATTCAGGTTAGCAACGGATATATTAGAATTAGCGACAAAAAATTTCGCAACTAAATTGCAGTTTTCTTGTAGTGACTCTTTTGTCAAGATTGTTATTTAGAAAAAAAAATTATTTAGATTTTATATATTTTATTCTAGTTCATTTTTTCAGATATAATTAATATTTGAATTTTTTATTATAATTATTAATTGAGTAATTGAGTAAAATTGGGTTGAGTTCAATTTGGGTTCGAGTTTTTGGGTGTGGAATTATGGTTCGTTTTCTTGTGTGTTTGTGTTTTTTTTTTTTTTTTGTAAAGAGATTTTTTACTCTAATATTAGGCTTTTGGCTGTGTTTTAACGGGCTTTCACACAATTATTTATGAGAAAATATCAATTTTAGTCCTGTAATTTAATCTGAGATCAACTTTAGTTCTGTGACTTTGTACTTTCTCAATTGTACTCCTTAAGTATCAATTTTAATCCTATAACTTTATACATTCTCAATTGTAGTCCCAATGGTATCAATTTAAGTCATGTAACTTTGTTCTTTCCCAATTTTAGTCCTAACGGTATCAATTTTGGGAGAAAAAAATTTATTACTTCTGCCACGAAATGGAAGGCAAGGTTGATGGATAAAAAAATGTCCCAAAAAAACTAAAAAAAATAATTTACATCCCATTATTTTGTAAATTCATTAATTCAGTTTTTTTCATGCATTTGCGCATAAAAATTATGGATAAACAACATAATTTGTAACGTGATCGAGCTTGACTTGTATAGCATGGAAAAACAATTGTCATGTGGATGAAAATTACAATTAAATATTTACAATTTGAAGAATAAAGAAAATTGACGTAAATTAACCAAGTTACGAAATTATAGGACGTATCCTTTTTTTTGGACGTTTACTATTTATTTATTTTTTGACAGTGTAACTTTTTAAAGAGAGGTTAAAGTAATGAGACGTAAATTTAAAAAATAAATCTCATTATTGGACGTAAGAAGGCAAAAATTAGACGTAAATTAATCAATTTAAGAAAATATGGGACATGAATTATTTTTCTATTTTTTTGGGACGTTTTTCAAGAAAAGTAAAAGTTACAAGACCTAAATATTTTTTTTCTCCAATTTTAGTGCAAAGTTACAGGACTAATATTGAGAAAATGCAAAGTTCATAACTAAAATTGAGTTCTGCTCAAATCACAGGACTAAAATTGAGAAAATACAAAATTACAGAATTAAAGTTGGATTCGGCCTAAATTACTGGACCAGGATTGATATTTTCTCTTACTTTTACATAGAATTCTTCCGATTTACATATGTATATTTGACAAACAAATCAATGTATATACATTATTTAAATCTCCTTTTAAGAAACCAGTATTAAAATACATGCACCATAACATCCTCCACCAATTAATTCGTAAATGGTCTCTGTCACACAAATGAATTTCCTTATCGATCAAGGCGTGAAGCTCAGACTCAGTCTTGACGGGCGAGTCGCAAAACCTCATGGGATCCGAAGCTTTACAGAGCTAAAACAAAGCTTTAATGGCGGACAAGTTAAAATCCGGTGAGATATTTAGTTAGACATGCATTAATAATTTTTATTATTCTTATTAGAATTTTTAATCTATCCATTTTCAGTTTTTTTTTTTTTACGATATTTTTCAGATTTTAAATGACTTTAGAATTTTTTTTATTTTTATATTAAATTAATCCATTAATATTGAAATAAAGGATAGAAGTCATTTTTGATCTTGAAAGAATTACAAAGCCCAAATGAAACTCTAATTTGAAAGAAGATGACTTATCTAAGCTAATTTAGTAAAGAAAATTAAATTTGAAAGAAGATGACTAATCTAAGCTAATTTAGCAATGAAAATTAAATTTGAAAGCAAAGACCAAATACGAAAATATTTCATTTTACGTCCTATAACTTAGGTCTAATCCAATTTATATCCTTTAAGTTTTTACTTTTTCAATTTACGTCCTTTCCGTCAGAAAAGTTTAAAATTCACCAGAATGTGAGGAATAAATTGGGATTGCGGCGAAATAGTCCAATTTACGTCCTTTAAGTTTGAAAATTAAAATTTAATAATTAAAATTTTCTAAAAATCTCATAAAAGATTTAAAAATCTAAAAGTATCATTAAAAATCCAAAAATCTCCTTAAAATTAAAAACTATAAAATGTGTAAAATAAAATTCAAAATATCTCATTAAAATTAGAAATATCATTACAAATTGTAAAATGTGTAAAATAAAAATAAAAAATTCTACAATTCAAAGAATTACTAATTCTAAAAAATCTAATAAGAATAATAAAAATTATTAACATTTCATTAAAAATCAGACTAGATTCAAACTCATCTACCATTAAAGTTTTGTTCGAACACCTAAAACTTTTGGGTCGCACGAGATTTTTCAACTCACCGTTGAATTGTAAAAATATCGTTAAAAAATTTGAAAATACCGTCCCAAATTCATTTTAACGATATTTTTAAAATTTTAATTTATAGATTTTTTTATGAGTTTTTAGAAAAAAAAATAATAATAATTTACACATTTTCAAATTTTTTGAATTGTAGAATTTTAGATTTTTTATATTTATTTTACACAATTTATAAGTTTTTATTGATATTTTTAGATTTTTAATGAGATTTTTGAATTTTTAAAGATATTTTCAGAATTTTTTAATTATTAATTTATAATTTTCAAACATAAAGGATGTTAATTGGACTATTTGACCGGAATTCCAATTTTCCTGTGGAAAGGATGTAAATTGGACGGAAAAGGATGTTAATTGGACACCCGAGGATGTAAATTGAAAAAGTGAAACTTAAAGGATATACTGGATTAGACCTAAGTTACAGGACGTGAAATGAAATTTTCTCGACCAAATACTATGTGAAACTATGTGTATTTCTGATATGAAGTCCCTTCTAATCTGCTGAAAAAACTTTTATATATCCTGCTACAAAATCAAGGCGTTCTTGAGATGTTACGGTTGACATACGCCCTAACTCATGTACTTCAAAGCTAGATTGCTGAAGTTGAACAAAAACATACTTTATGATTCCTAGAATTTAATCATGTTCATATCTACATAAAGGGAACAAACAATTAGTGGTTTCAAACCTTGAAATGATATTCACCCCTTCTGTCCCATCTTCTATTGGTATCAAAACTTGCAACAATTTCTGCTAACTTCTTTCAGATCACTATCCCTAGAATACAATTAGTCTCATGTGTTGTGTCTTTGAAATATCAAATCAGATTTTGTAGTTTGGATAGACCATTTTGATGTTACGTCATCATGGTAGAGGTGGGGCGGAGCCACCCTATCGTCAGCAGGGTGGCAGTCACGATATTGGGCAGCAGAATCGGAATGTAGGGTCAAAAATGGTTCAAATCCCATGTACGAGGCATCGACTCCGGTGGTCAAAGGAACTCCATGAAAAATTTATTAGCGTTGTCAATCAGCTCGGTGGAGTAGAGAGTAAGTTTAATCTCTCAACTTCTCCGTCAAATTTTTTTTTATCAAAGGGAGATGAAAATAGTTAAATTGTTCTGCTTAATTTTGTACCCTTATCGTGTTTTACATTTTGCAGAAGTAGCATTGAAAACAATTTGTGACATAATATTGCATTGGGATTAAAGTTGGGATTCCACTTTACTCGGCCGAGTTGGCTCACTCGGCCGAGTGCGCAGTAATTTCAAAACTCGCAGATTCGGCCGAGTTGAGTCACTCGGCCGAGTGCGCAGTGATTTCCAAAGTTACAGATTCGGCCGAGTTGACTCACTCGGCCGAGTTCCCTCCACTACAAAAAACGCGCGCTACAGGGACGGAAAAATGCCGACGGATTATAGTCCGTCAGCATTTCCGACGGAAATGCTGACGGAATGCTGTCGGATTGAAAAGTCAACGTCAATGCTGACGGATTTCCGTTCCGTCAGCATTTACCGAGGGTAAATGCTGACGGATGTTTTGAAATATGTATGCCGACGGATAATCCGTCGGCAAAAGACACGTTGAATTCGCACCGCCTCGTTTTCCAATAAGGTAACCGTTGGCATTAAAGTCGGCGGTTACCGAGGGAAATGCCGACGGAATATCCGTCGGCAATATTTTTTTTTAATATATAAGGGCCTCAAATCAATCAGATCAGTTCGTTTTAGAAAAAAAAAAAGGGGCGTGCGTGAGTGAGGATTCGGTGGGGAAGACGAAGACGAGGACGAGGCTATTGAAGCAAATTTCTTCGATTACATTGATACGGTACGTTTTCTTAATTAGTTCTATTACTTAATTTTAATACTTATATATGCTTATGCATGGATATATGTAAATATGAATAATTTAATGTTGATTTGCATGTTATATTGATTTAGTTAGTTGTTAAAATATTATGATCATGTTAGTATGTACGTTAGTTAATTTAATTTATTGATTAAGAATAATTTTGATAGATCGAGTAGTTTTTTAAGGTTAATTAATTAATTAATTGTTATATGTATACATTAATTAATTGTTATATAGTTAATTACTAGTTTAATTTAATTGTGTAATTTTGATATAGAATATTTTTAATGTAGGTAGTGCATGTTTCAATCAATTGTTTAAATTAGTTTAGATATAGTGGTTCGACCGTTGGATCACGTTGTAATTAGGAATATGTTGATTAAATTAGGAATACGCTATATTAGTAAAAATTTTAAATTAGGAATATGTTCATTAAATTGATAATTATTGACCCAATTAGAAAATTATTATTTTAATTAGTTTTAGGTTTGTTAATTTAGGAATATATATGTTCAATTTTTTATTATTGATTAAGTTAGGTAGAAAAATAATAATTAAATTAGGTTATTGTTGATTAAATTAGGAATATGTTGATTAATTAAATTAGGAATATGCTATATTAGTAAAAAAATTAAATTAGGAATATGTTCATTAAATTGATAATTAGAAAACTCCAATTAGAAAAGTATTATTTTAATTATGTTTAGATTTGTTAATTTAGGAATATGTTAATTTAGAAATATTTTTAATGTAGGTGATGCATGTTTCAATCAATTGTTTAAATTATTAGTTAATTAGATGGTTCGACGGTGGTATCACGTTGTAATTAGGTTATATATATATTGTTTTTATTTAAATTAGGAATATGTTGATTAAATTAGGAATATGCTATATTAGTAAAAATTTTAAATTAGCAATATGTTCATTAAATTGATAATTAGTAAAATTATGTATTTTTTATTGATTGAAACAGATGAGTGAACAAGTACCGAATCAGGGTTCGGGTTCACGTAGGTCGTCATTTTGGTCACGTCGTTCAAGGAGGTCTCGGGATGAATCAGTTCCTGTGACGGCTCCTCCTCCTCCTCATGTGGCAGTGTCGCCGCCGCCGACTACGATGTCGGTTGGTTCGTCATCCTCTTCTCGTACGCATCCTGTTCGAGACAAAAGGAAACCCATTGAAATCATTTATGGGGCGTAAGTCAATAATTCTAATGTTTAACAGTATTCAATAGCGATTAACTTTATTTATTTATTTATTTATAATGTGTTAGTTTATAAATTTGTTAATAATTTTACAGGTTGGTGCCCAGTAATGAGGTGTCCAGGATCTGCACAAAATCCTTTAAGAATTGCAAGATTTCTAAGGGTGCTATCACTTGGTCGACGGTGCCACAATCTAAAAAGGATGAATATTTCGAGGAGTTCCAGGTATATAATTACAATATTTAAAGTTTATTAAATAACTAATTATTCATATTATTTGATAAATATGTTGAATATTTATTTGTATAGAAAAAGGCCCGTTGGGATACGACGATCTACTCGGACGCCGATATTTACGAGAAGTGGTACGGTCTTTGTTCTACTCGGTACACGAACATGATGTACGACTGGAGAACGGCCTGGCGTGATAAAGACGTAAATCTTGTTCTGGGGGTAGAGGATGGTGTTGACCTGTGGGAGTCGTTGGTTGAGAAGTGGTCGGACCCGGCTTACCAAGAGAAGTGTAACAAAGCTCGGGCCAACCGCAGAACCGACGTTGGAGGCGGGATGGCAGTGCATCGGGGGGGAGCTCGGTCCGTCCTCGAGCAATCACTTGCTATCGTAAGTTTTCATTAATTTTTAAAAATTAAATAATTATAGTTAATTATTTTATATTAGTTATCTAAATTAATTTGTATATGTTTATTTGATACGTAATAGGAGCGGGAGACTGGACGTCCACACACCCACTTGGATCGGATGAGTCTTCTTCATCCGTTTAATGCCGATACACAAACGTCCACCTACGGGCGCACTACTGACCTCCACGTAAGTTTAATTAAATTTATGTATTAATTACATTATATATATATATATAGATAATTAAATTAATTTTAATTTTTTAATTATGTAGTTGAGCGTCCGACAGAGGATTGAAGAGGCCGAGACGCAAGCCACCGCTACGACTACTGCTGAATCCGGAAGCAGCGGTACCCCTCCGGCTCTTGACGTGGACCGGTGTTACCTTGACGTTGCCCCGACCTCCAAGGGAAGGGTCCTTGGCCTTGGTGGGATGAGCAACGCCGTGAGGACACCAAGTGGTCGGTCGGCCCGGAGTGCATCGCAGCCGTCCGTATCCTCCACTGCCGTCCCGGATCCGAACTTCATGGCAATGTTCGAGAACTACTTCCGTACCTGGAGTACCAATGCGGGTCGGACGTTGGGGATGTCTGTTGAGCAGATCGAGGCCATCTATCAACAGACGATGGGGCAACCACCGCCAGCTCCAGCTCCAGGTGCAGCTCCAGATCAAGCTGCAGGTCAAGATGCAGGTCAGGCCGACGGTGGCGACGTCAACTTGAATGAGGATGTGGAACAATTTTTTAACTTTCCGGGCACTGGCAACTATCCTGGTTGAACAATTTGAACAATTTAATTTTGTGTTGAACTAATTTATTTTTTTGTTGAACTTATTTAATTTTCTGTTGAACTTATTTAATTTTCTGTTGAACTTATTTATCTTTGACGTACAGCCCAAAAAGAGAAAGGTAGAAAAAAGACTAGTGAACTTTGACAACCCAAAAAGAGAAAGGTAGAAAGAGATAAGAAAGAGAAAAAATAGATGGAGAGATATATTGAGTGTTGCCAAAAAATAAAATAGATAACTTTCAGTGGGATGTCCAAAATAACAAAATGAATAACTTTCGAACACTACAAGAAACAGGGGGAATAGCGACGAAAATTTTGCGACAAATCTAAATTTCATCGCTAAAATCATTTTTTAGCAACGAAATATAAATTTTCGTGGCTAAATTGTTAGATTTAATATTTGCAACAAAATTTATATATTTCACCGCTATATTAGCAACAAATTGCTTCATTTTGTTGTTAATAATCAAAACAACAATGAAAATTATATTTCGTCGCTAATATTTTGCGATGAAATAGAAATTTTCGTGGCTAATTTCTTTGAATTTATTTTTTACAACAACATTTATATATTTCTGTTGAACTTATTTAATTTTTGTTGAACTTATTTAATTTTCTGTTGAACTTATTTATCTTTATGTATATATTTATGTTTATGTTGAAAAATATGTTGAACTATATATTGCAGTTTATTTGTGTAGTTTATTGGTGTATAGATGAAAATAGGGTGCATTCATTTGTTTCATTGAGTACAAAATAATCTCATTTAGAGTGCATTCTAGATATAGATTTAAACCACTTGAAGAGTGCATTTTAGTACAAATTAAAATAGCCTCATATAGAGTGCATTATACATATATTTAACCAAACCACTTGAAGGTGGTAGATGCAACCATGAGAACTAGCACAATCAAAATGATTTTGTTCACTTTGATTAAATCCTTGATTTCTTCAGCCAAATTCTTGATTTCTGTAACCAACATTTTATTATTTGTAACGATAATTACTTATTGTTATTTAAAATATAATTTTTTATAACGAAAATAGACTTTCGTTACAATAAGTCAACCTTTTGTAACCATTTAAACGTTGGTTACAAATGAATTTGTTACAAAAAATGCATTTTGTTGTAGTGTGAAGAAGCATTCCAAATTAGAAAATTCAATGCAGATCACACATGTGCTAGGAGTTTTCATGTTCAGAATGTGAAATTTGGTTGGTTGGCAAAGATGTACGAGGAAGAATTAAGGATTGAACCAAACAAAGAAGTTAGTGGGTTGAAGAATCAAGCTATAACGAAACTTGGGTGTCACATCTCTCACCACCAAGCATACAGGGCAAAACAGAAAGCAGTGAAGGCAATTGAGGGTCAGGTCACTGATCAATACAACAAATTGTGGGACTATTTGGCCACCTTAAAAGAAAAGAATCCTTGTTCAACAGTGATAATGAAGATGGAGGAAACACCTGTTGGCAACAAATTCTCAAAGTTATATGTGTGTTTGAATGCACTGAAGGAGGGTTTCAAAGTTGGATGCAGGCCATGGATTGGTGTTGATGGTTGTCACCTAAAAGGGGCTGTTCAAGGTGTGTTGCTTACTGCAGTTGGCATTGATCCAAATAATGACCCTTTTCCATTGGCATATGCAGTAGTTGGATCAGAAACTAAGGAGAATTGGGAATGGTTCTTAAGCTTGGTGAAGGAAGACCTAATTGTAGGAAGGGAAAATGGATACACCTTCATGTCAGACAAGCAAAAGGGTCTGATCCCAGCTTTTGAGAAGGTGTTACCTGGTGTAGAGAATAGATTCTGTGTTAGACACATGCATGGGAATATGAAGAAGGCTGGATTCAAAGGTGATGCATTCAATAAAGCTTTATGGTTTGTAGCCACAACAACAACAATCTCAGCTTTTGACAGATCTATGAGGAAATTAAGAGAAATAGATGAAAGATGCTTTCAATGGCTTCAAGAGAAACCAGCTTCTCAATGGTCAAAGTCACATTTCACTACATTTGCAAGGTGTGATACTTTGGTGAACAATATATGTGAAATTTTCAACTCTTCCATTTTAGAAGCAAGAAGAAAGCCTATACTGACTATGTTAGAATGGATCAGAGAATATATGATGACAAGGCTTCAGAAGAATAGGGAAAAATGTGAGAGAGTGTGGGAAGGCAAAAAAACTTGTGGAAGGATAACTTCTCTTATTTATAAAGAAATGGATGCTGCAAAAGATTGTATCCATGTGAAGGCAAATGACTTCAAGTATGAGGTTACAGTGTTTGATGGTTCAAAATTTGCAGTGGATTTGAGGGCCCACACTTGTGATTGCAGAAAATGGGAATTGAGTGGGATACCTTGCAAGCATGCTGCAAGTGCAATCCTAGCTCAGAACCATGTTGTTGAGGATTATGTGAACCAATGCTATTCTGTTGATACATACCAAACTGTGTATCAACATTCAATTAGCCCCATGAATGGAGATGAGTTGTGGTAAAAAACAGGGTACATACCACCATTGCCTCCAAATTTGGGTAAAAGAAAGAGAGGCAGGCCTAGCATGAAAAGAAGAAGGGGAGCAGATGAAGGTGGAAATGGGGGAAAGAGGAAAGGTACCCAACTAATGCCAAATCAAAAGAGGCAGAAGAAAAATAATAAGGGTGGACAGAGCAGTCCAAAGCAGAAAAGAAAGATAACTTGCAGCTTTTGTAAAGAAGAAGGTCACACAACAAAAACATGTGAGTGAAGGAAGATTGCTGAAGATTTCATGGCAGATGTTGAGGAAGAAGAAAGAGCAAGGGGTGCTACAACAAGCATGGAAGAGAGGAGCATTCTAGAAATAGCTAGAGAAGGGATATCTCTTGAAGTGGCTGAAGAGATGACACAGACACAAAATATGCCTCCAATTGACACACAAGAAGAAGACAATGAAGATAATGTGAGTATTTAATTCTGATATTTAATTCTGATATTTTTGGTATTTATTTCTATACTGTTTTTTGTATTTTTTTTCAAAGCTATTTTGGTATTTATTTCAAAGTTTTTTTGGTATTTATTAGGCACTGGATCCAGAAGAGTGTGATGATTTGATAAGGGATATTAGGCCAAGCACTAGGGAAGGGAGAAAGAAAATGGTAAGAGTAAAATTGATGTTTGGTTTTATGAGATTCTATATGATTTAATCTGTTTTTATACTATTTGTTTAGGGAAAGAGAAAGAATGTATCATCTTCTTCTTCAAAGGGAAAGGGAAGAGTTAGCAAGGTATGATCTCTATTAAGTACTTTTGTGGTTTGAATTATGTGTTGTTTTAACATTATGTATAACAGGTGCAGAAGAAAGGGAATGGTGATGTTGAAATCTCAAGCAATTCAAGTATGGGTTCTGGGGTTAGAATCAGGACACCTGCACCAATGAGTTTTGATCCTCAAAATATCATTGGTTCAGGAATAGTGTCATCTGGTGGAGACACGAGTAGGACACCTCAACCATCCAACAGAATGGCTTTCAGTCCCAACACATTCATTGGATGTAATGTGAATGTGGGAGGCAGTGGTGGTTCAACAACTACTAAGGATGGAATGAGAGTGACAATTTCAGGAGGTAAGAAATATGTCACAATGTCTAGTTTAGTGGATGCTGCTAATGAGAAAAAGGCTAAAGGAAAGGGGAAGAAGAAGAATTAGTCAGTTTGGTATTGGTGTTTGGATTGATGTTCTGGTATTTTATTAAACTCTGTTTATTTTGATTATGATATTTTGATATTTGGATTGATGTTCTGGTATGGTGTTTGGTATTATCAAACTGTTTGAATTGATGTTCTGTTCTGGTTTAGGATTGATAATCTGTATTGGATTGATGTTATGTTCTGGTATTGGTGTTTGGATTGAGTGTTTTGGATTTATATTGAGATACTCTGTTTTGGATTGATAATCTGTATTGGATCTTCATTTATTTTTGAATGTACTCTGTTTCTTCATGTTTATGTTTATGTGAATGTGATGGGAGACTCTATGTGATAGATAAACAACATTTTCATTGAAAATTGCCTTGGAGAAAGGCTGTTGTTGTGGTTACATTACATGCATACACTTAGGATTACATAAAATTAGCAATACATATTAGAGGCATAAACTTAGGGTTACATTCAGCCTATAAACTTGAACATATAGGGTAGAACACAGAATATTATGGCCATGATAAGAAAGTTCCTCTACTTCTTTAGCTCTTGAACTTGTCCAGCTTGAAATTCTACTTCTGATGTTAGGTGGTCAGATGAATCCTTATAGATTTCACCAACTACTTTTGCATTATTCATCTTGTTGTTGAGCTCTTGATTTTCAAGCAAAAGTGAGTCAATTCTCCTCACCATGCCCGGAAACATTCCGTGTGAACACATTCCTTGTCCGTGGATTTCGTGTTCATCGGCCCAAACAAAAAAGGAGCATCCAACACCACTTAGAGAATCTGAACAAGTATAAAATAGTCTACCTCTGCTTTTTTCTTGCTTCGAAATGCACATACGAGCTTCTTTTCCACAATGGCATACCACAATTTTCATCATGGAGGTGGAAGATGAAGACATGAGTTTCTGTATTTTTTTGTGAATTTGATGTTTGTGTGAAAAAGTAGGTTGTTTTGAGTGTGGTTGGAGTGTGTATATATAAAGGTGCTTGATTTTTCCTCCAACAGGTAAGAAAATTCCCTCCAAATAGGTGAATTGATGTTTTAGGCGCCAATTTCCGCGCCAAAATGGGTATTTGGATACTGGGACTAATTTCGCCAAGGTTGACTAACGGTTGACTAACATTGGGACCAAATGTGTCAAGTTTTTCGCTATCGGGACCAAAATTCAGAATCATGGGACCAAAATCATGAGTGCCCGTGGATGGTGGGACCAAAACTGCATTTTTCTCCCTATGCACCAATCTTGAAAAGAGAAGGATTGTGGACAGTCTTTATTTAGGGAGAGAATGCCCAAGGCCATGACTCTGATTTCGTGGAATATCTTCTCAGTCTCTGGTTCCTCGTTTGCGAATATTTTTCCATTTCGTGCTTTCCAAGTATGCCATACAATCATACTCCAAAGGCATTCCAGGATGTGCTTTTTCCTTTTTGCTCCGAGCAGCCCACAAAATTGATGGAAGTGTGCGGCTGGATTGAGATGTAGAGCGGTGTTGCAGTTTAACGACGAACAGTAGAGTCGCCAGAGTTTGCCCGAAAAGCTTCAATTAAAAAACAAGTGTTTATGTTTCTTCTTTTGAACCGCAAAGGGGGCATAGTATGTCATCTCCATCACCCAGAATTTTGCGTTTCCTTAATTCGGTCCGTGTGCCCATTCTCTCTCTGATGACCTTCCAAGCTAACCCCGAGTATTTATGGTGGGGGTTAGGCCGTTCCAAATGGTCTGAAGGGCGGCTTTTGCATCGTCTTGCAGGATCTGGTTTGGTGTGTACGTTAGTTGGCCGTCGTAGGCTGATCTGACTTAGTATCGCCCATCGTCGGACAACTTCCATTAATTACCATTCACCCACACACCCGACTCATTGATACTTGCCCCTTTATCAGCACATAATTAAAACAATCTAGGAAAACATTCAATTAAGTATGAAGATTAACCATTTGTCGTATCAAAACGAGGTAAGTCGACCATCCCCCAAAATTTTGATCATGTTTCTCCACCGGGTAGATGCATGGATCCGGAGGATTTGAGTTGAAACCAACTCTCTTTGGGTGAGGATTCTCGTGTCCAAATATATATGGTGTTTAATTGTTTTTCTGATTATCTGGGGGTATGAATGTAAATGATCATATTTCAGTTTGGTGGAGAAGAATGCTTCATCTTTTCTCTTGAAGAGTAGACATACAAAGCCTTTCCTTTCCTGTAATCTGAAACTGCATGATACCCGGCCTCCAAGTGATCCTCCGTGCATGACAGACTCCCCACTCCGAAAATACATATTAAAAATTCAACAAGCCCACCTCACATATTAAAATTTGAAAAATTCTTATTTAAAACTCGTATTTTTTTATTTTATTTTTTGGAAAAAGCCAAAGAATTCATAATAATAATGAGAATGTGCATAAGACATGCATCACTCCACAAAATTACAGGAATTGTTAGAAAAATTGCACCGTGGATGGCTAAAAACACTTTTTAGAAACGAAGAATCGAGGCTTGTGTAAACACAATTTTCTTAAAACAATATTCGTCCTTCACTCTCGGTGCTAGTGACTATTAGGACGTTTGTTTCCCAGAATACAAAGATTAAATAGCAAAATACTAGCACACGTATTTTGCTTACGGCGAATCGAGAAGTTGCCCGAAATATATCACCGGAGTGTCAAGGGAATGTTACCAAATATAACAAGTAAGAACAACAAGACAAATGCCGAAATGTGTTTGATCTCTCCAAATTTCCACGTCTTTTTGGGACTTATGGAATGCAACTATTTATAGCCAAACCAAATGTTGCCGCATTACATATTGCAATAAAAATTAGACCAAAACTGCAAATTGGACCGAAACTGCCATTTCAATTAAATGACAGTTTTGAATTTCAAAACTCAAGTTGTAACCTTCGCCCTTTAGGTGTAACCTCCGGCCTCCAATTTAATTCTAATTCATGTACATGCTTTAGGCCTCCAACCTTTAATCCATGCACATGCGTAACTTCCATAATTCAATCTGATTTAATTCAGGTTTTATATATAAATCAAATGAGACTGTCCGAATTTTAATTTATTTCGACAGTTATGAATAGAAAAATTAAAAGGAAAAATGATTAAAGTATTATCAAGGTCAGTTACTCAACCATCTTTCCACACTTCAACTTTTACCCGCCATCCGATGTCGAAAGACAAGGTGGTGGTGGTGATTGGCGCCACCGGCACCGGCAAGACCCGGCTATCCATCAACCTCGTCTCCCATTTCGCGGCAGAAGTAATAAATTCCGACAAGATGCAAGTCTACAAAGGCCTCGACATCACCACCAACAAAATCACCGACGAAGAGCGTTGCGGCGTGCAACACCACCTCATGAGCGTCGCCGACCCAGAATCCGACTTCTCCGCCGCCCATTTTCGCGCCATGGCATCTCTCTCCCTGCAACTAATACTTAGCCGCGACCGTCTTCCCATCATCGTGGGCGGATCGAACTCATTCATCGAAGCTTTGGTAGACGAAAAATTCCGTCTCAACGGAGGGTAATGGCGGAGGCGATTGGAAGAGTAAAGATGAACACGAGCAAGTTGGCGTATCAACAGGTGGAGAAGATTCATCGGTTGAGGAATGTCAAAGGGTGGATGATGCACCGCCTTGATTCCACTCAGGTGCTGATGAGATGCGGCGGAGACGCGGAGGAGATGTGGGAGGACCTGGTGGCGGGACCTGGCGTTGCGGCGGTCAGGAGAATTGGAATCTTTCGAATTAATAAAATAATAAGTTTATTTTCGAATTAATGAATTTATCGTGTGAGTTTCTTCCCTTTTTAGTTATTTACTTATTTTAGGGTGAGATATTAATTTCATTAATTTTCGTCTCACAACATACTGGAATTGGTTGATAAAGATTATTAATATTACCTGATTCTGACTCCTCAGCTGATAAAGTTTTACTCGAGCTCCGAAAGCTTTGGGTCCCATGATATTTCCCAACTTGCCGCCAAGGTTGAATTGGAGCTCCACATCTTGTTCGAACAGTTTCAAATTCATTCTAATGAGAAAAATGCAGAATTGGTCCCACAGGTCACACCCCTTCACGCTTTTGGTCCCAATACTCTTCAAACTGGTCCCATACAAACAAAAAAGACATTTTTAGTCCCAAATTCTGCATTTTTGGTCCCAAAGTTTGCTCTCAGTTAAAACATCCGTCTCTTTGGACGGAAATTCCGCCTGCTCCGTTAATTTAATTTTAATAAAACAAAAAAAAAAAAAAAAACAAAAAAGCTATCTTCCCCAGCGGGAAAATCATTCCCAAACCCAAACCCCAAAATCATTCCCAAATCCAAACCCAAAAAAGCTATCTCCCCCGCAGCCAAAATTCAGAAAAATTGCAAGGAGAGTCGAAAAATGTCATCTATGAGAAAGCCCAGTAAACCATCCCCCAGGCCAGTAATCGGAGCTCAGTTACGAAGGAAACATCTTCTTCGATTTGGAGCCCCCAACTATGGTAAGTTAACATCTTCTTCGATTTTTCTCCATCTTCTTAGAAATTAGGGCATTATTCTCGAACATATATATACATAGGTATTTATGAAATTAGGGAAATTGGTGAAATTAGGGCACATTCCTCGAACATTGTAGAATTTAGGTCATATATCTCAAACATATACCAAGGTATTTGTGAAATTAGGGAAATTGGTGAAATTAGGGCATAAGTTCATGTTAATTTGCTAATAATTTGTTAATTAGGGCTTGGTAGCTGAGATATATAAAATTAAGGCATAAAAATAATTGTTTCTGTTTTTTTTTCTATTGTAGGAAATTGTCGAACACTTTATTCCATTAAAATTCACCATGGGGGAACCATGTTTTTGAATGATGTTGGGGATGTTGAGTATAAAGGAGGAACTATCAGTGCATTTGACTTTGTTGACACAGTTAGGGTGGATATGAAGTATTTAGATGGCTTATCTATTCAATTAGGATATTCTGGTGACAAGGTGTACTATTCCTACAACAAAAATGGGAAACTTCAGGTTATTGATGGATACTATGATATTGAGAGATTTTTCAACAATGCAATAAATAGGGTAGGCCACTTGTATTTGGATGCACTAAGGGATGATGATCCTGACTTTGAGGAAATAGAAGGGGAGGCAGATTACTATCATGAAGAAGTAGAAGTGATGAGCACACCAGTTTTAGGCAGTGAGATAGCAGATAAGGGTAGTGAGATAGCTCCTACTGATGCAAGACTTGCTATTGAGGCTCAATCTCAGAACAAAAGTGTTGAACCAGAGACAGAGTTATTTGAAGCTACCACTGAGGCTAATTTAAAGAACAAAGGAAAAGGTGTTGAACCAGTGACAGAGTCATTTGAAGCTAGCACTGAGGCTAATTTAAAGAACAAAGGAAAAGTTATTGAAACAGAATGCCTTGAAGAATTTGAATGTGAAGATGAAAGTGGTGATGATTCAGATTGGGAGGGCAGAATCTCAAGTGGTGATGAGCTCTTAGATGATATAATCTTTCAGGAGAATATAGACAATGAAGTTGAATGGCAATGAACTGAAAAGAGCAAAGAGGATAGTGAAGACAGCAATGATGAAGTAGCAGATAATGAATCTGATTTCATGAGTGTTGCATCATGTGAGGGGGAAGATGAGGGAGACGTGTATATGACCTTTAGAAAATCTCAAGTTGATGCTCCTGTGTTCTTCATACAACAAATCTTTCCTACCAAGGTCATGTTTAGAGAGGCTGTCATCATGCATGGTATCCAGACAGGGAGAAGTTTGAAGCTTACTAAGAATGACAATAGAAGGATGTATGCTAGATGCAAACAAAATGGATGTGATTGGCATATCTATGCATTGAAGGTTAAAGACAAGGAGTGTTTCCAAATCAGAACACTTAACCAAGATCACAACTGTGCAAGACAATATCATGTGGACAATGTCAAATCAGGTTGGTTGGCAAGGAAGTATGCACCAGAGTTCAGGGCTGATCCAAAGCAGAATGTGAGAGGTTTCAAAAATTTTAAAATGGTGGAGTTAGGGTGCTACATTTCTCATCACCAAGCCTACAGAACAAAACAAAAGGCTTTGAAAATAATTGAAGGAGATACTACAGAACAATACACTAAACTTTGGGACTACACTCAAGCACTGATTGATAAGAACCCTGGTTCTACTGTCATTCTGAAGTTGGATCAAACACCATCAGGAACAAGATTTAGCAAGCTATACATATGTTTGGCTGCTCTGAAGAAAGGGTTCAAATCAGGCTGCCTCACAATGGTCAAGGTCACATTTCTACCCATATTCAAAGTGTGACACACTTGTCAACAACATGTGTGAGGTCTTTAACTCAGCCATTTTGGATGCTAGATCATCACCCATCATAACTATGTTGGAGTGGATTAGGGAATACATAATGACTAGGCTGGTGAAGAATAGAGTGAAGTGTGAACTTAAGTGGGAAGGCAGATCTATATGTGGCAGGATAAGATCAATTGTGGACAAGAACATGGAGGCTTCTAAGGACTGCACCCCTTTAAAATCCAATGATTGGAAGTATGAGATTTCAAGCTTTGATTCAAGGAAATATGCAGTGGATTTGAAGCAATGTAAGTGTGATTGCCAATCATGGGAGCTATCTGGTATACCATGCAAGCATGCTGTGAGTGCAATATGTGCACAAGGCTTAGAAGTGGATAATTTTGTGCACAAGTGTTATTCTGTGGATACATACCAGGCTATATATCAACACTCTATTGAACCAATGAATGGAGAAGAACTGTGGGCAAAGACAGGTTATATCCCTCCATTGCCACCTAACTTTGGGAAAAGAAAGAGGGGGAGACCTGAGTCAAGAAGAAGACTTGGTGCAGATGAAGGGGGAAGAAGAGGGAAAGGAGTAGAAATTATGCCCAGACAATCCTTCAAGGTGAAGTGTTCATTTTGTAAGGAAGAGGGGCACAATAAAAAAGGTTGCCAATGGAACAAGTTGGCTCAGGAATGCATAAATGATGAAGTGAATCAAGCAGGTACTGAACAGCCTATGGAGATGACCCAGCCAACTGATGGTCCACCATTGACACAAGAAGAAGAAGATCAAAATGATGAAGAGGTAAGTCCAACACTTTTGATTTTATATTTGAGTAATTTATTTACAATAGCATGATCAACTGACTGTAATTTATTTACAATACCAGGTTCCTCAAAAGAAGAAAAGGGGCAGACCAACTACTAGAAAAGGAAGAGCTGAAATGGTAGTTTATTTTTTAAGATTTTATTTTATATGTGATAATATATCCATTTTAACATTTGAAATGCAATATTTAGGTGAGGAGAAGGGCAAAATCTGGAGCCAGTGGTTCAAGGAAGGTTCAAAAAGGGGCAGAATCTGGAGCTAGTGGTTCAAGGAATATTCAAGGAGGAGCAGAATTTGGAGCTAGTGGTTCAAGGATGCATCAAGGAAGAGCAGAATCTGAAAATGAAATATCTCCAACACAAGTACCTGTTGAAGCTTAGGTATGTGTGTGTGTTAATTTTTTTATGCATTATTGAAATTGAAATAGGCTGAAATCTTAATTATATTTATTCTGAAATTTTAATTATATTTTATTATTAATTAAATTGCAGAGGCCAGGAGTAACAATAAGGGAGCCTCCACCTATGACATTTAACCCTCACAATTTAATTGGGGGTCAAATTCATGTTGCTGCTTCCACTTCAATGGCACCAACCATAGGAATGCAGTACAATCCAAACACATACATTGGCTGCAATGTCAACATTGGTGGTGTGAACACAAACAGAGATGGCATGAGAATCATATCACAAGGAGGTAAGAAGTTTGTCACCTTATCTAGTCTAACTGAGGCTGCTGTGAGTGTCAAAGCCAAGAAGAAAAGTAAGAAGACAAAAATATAAGAGTTGGTTTGAAGGGAGATGTGGTTTAATTGGTGTAGAACATGGTGTTTGTTTTTATTTTGGTTTGTTTAACCTATGGGTTATGCTACCCTGCTACTCTGCTTTTATTTTGATTTGTTTAAACTATGGGTTATGCTTGTTTCAGTTTGTTTTGCATTCATGTTGGGACTTGTTTAAATCAGTTTGATTGTGTTGTTTCGTGTTGTGTTTAAATCAGTTTTGTTGTATTTAAATCAGTTTGGTTATGTTTATTCTTGTGGTAATTCAGTGCATGCATGTTGGACTTTAGGAAACAATAACTAAACATAACATTGCATATATTGAAAACAGAACATAGTACATAGATCCAACTTATATGTTGGTGCTTTAGGAAACAGTACATAGTAGGTTGGAATTTAGGAAAACAGTACATAAATTCAAGCCATAGACTTGAAGATAGTTGGTGCCCAAGACATAATTATTACAATAAAAAGGATAACTTTCAGTTGATTCAATTGGGAAATTTCCTCTACCATATGCTTCATCTCGTTCTTCAGTTGTTCGACCATTTCAATTGCATTTCTCTCCCCTTGTGTTGCCTCAATTACCTTTTGAGCTAGGTCCAGATTTTCAGTGAGTAGAGAATCGATTCTCCTCATCATTCCGGGGAACTGGCCTTGCCCGACAACTTCATGTTCATCTGCCCACACGAAGAATTTGCATCCTCCACCATGAATTGAGTCACTACAGGTATGGAATAGCCTACCCTTGCTTCTTTCCTTTTGAGATACATACGTGGCTGCAGCTTTGCGACAATGACACACAAGTTGGTGTTGGAAATTTTGTGTTGAGGAAGATGAACCTTCATTGCTCATTTTTTGATTTTCTGGATTTTTTGGTGCATGTGAATGAAGTTTAGGGTTTTGGGGCATATATATAATGGGTGGAGGGAAAAGTGGCTCCAAAAAATGACCAAGTTTCCCTCCAGTACTGCCAAAATGTGTAAAATGGGAGGGAAAAATCGAATGGGATCAAAATTGCAACTTTGTTAACGGCAGGTTTAACTGAGAGCAAACTTTGGGACAAAAAATGCAGAATTTGGGACTAAAAATGTCTTTTTTTGTTTGTATGGGACCAGTTTGAAGAGTATTGGGACCAAAAGCGTGAAGGGGTGTGACCTGTGGGACCAATTCTGCCATTTTCTCTCATTCTAATGATATTTTTAAAAGTTTTAATTATTAATTTACACATTTTTCGGATTTTTTAATTGTAGAATTCGGAAAAATTGCACTTTTAGTCTTATAGAATTTTTTTTTAAATCATTTATAGTCCTTAGGTTTGAAAATATTCCTGTTTATTGCAGATTTGGTCATATCCGTTAGTTTTTTTGATGAAAACCTTTAGTTGACAAAAATATATTAAAAATAATTAATATTAAAAAAGTATATATTTTTAAAGATAATAATAAATTATATAGAATTAAAAATTAAATCAATAGAATTTAGAATAATAATTATTTTATTCTATATTATCAAATTTCACTAAGTTATATAATTGAATATATTCTTTTTATAGAAGTATAAATATATTCATTTTTTTCCTGTTTGTTGGCCTTTGTTGCCGTGATCTAGGCGAAAGCCGAAAAAGCAATAAGTCTTGTTTTTTTTGCTATTAATACCAAACCTAATTTTTTATTCTTTTTTTTCCCCTAATTTTTAGCTTCTTTTTTTTTATTAATTTAAAAAATGGATAGAGAGAGGGATGTACCTCAACCTTAAACCCACCATTTAGACTACTAATATACTTATTAAAATATTAAGTTTATTTTATATGTATATTATAATAAAATGTGGAAGGAATAATGTTTGAACTTCTTAATTCGTACTTAAAAAATATTTGCCACGATTTTAGGAGCTACTATTTTAGACATGAAAAAATTTATCGCTAATTCTAATATTTTCGTTGCTAATGTGAGTTAGCGATGAAATAATTTTATCACAGGATTTTTTGCTATACACCCGTCGCTAACGTATTTGCGACAAATATTTGATTTTCTTCGCAAACATTTTGCAATGAAAACTCATATTTTCGTCGCTAATATTTTGCGATGAAACTTATATTTTCATCGCAAAGACGTTAGCGACGGGTGTATAGCAACAAATTATTTCATCGCTAATTCAGGTTAGCAACGGATATATTAGAATTAGCGACAAAAAATTTCGCAACTAAATTGCAGTTTTCTTGTAGTGACTCTTTTGTCAAGATTGTTATTTAGAAAAAAAAATTATTTAGATTTTATATATTTTATTCTAGTTCATTTTTTCAGATATAATTAATATTTGAATTTTTTATTATAATTATTAATTGAGTAATTGAGTAAAATTGGGTTGAGTTCAATTTGGGTTCGAGTTTTTGGGTGTGGAATTATGGTTCGTTTTCTTGTGTGTTTGTGTTTTTTTTTTTTTTTTGTAAAGAGATTTTTTACTCTAATATTAGGCTTTTGGCTGTGTTTTAACGGGCTTTCACACAATTATTTATGAGAAAATATCAATTTTAGTCCTGTAATTTAATCTGAGATCAACTTTAGTTCTGTGACTTTGTACTTTCTCAATTGTACTCCTTAAGTATCAATTTTAATCCTATAACTTTATACATTCTCAATTGTAGTCCCAATGGTATCAATTTAAGTCATGTAACTTTGTTTTTTCCCAATTTTAGTCCTAACGGTATCAATTTTGGGAGAAAAAAATTTATTACTTCTGCCACGAAATGGAAGGCAAGGTTGATGGATAAAAAAATGTCCCAAAAAAACTAAAAAAAATAATTTACATCCCATTATTTTGTAAATTCATTAATTCAGTTTTTTTCATGCATTTGCGCATAAAAATTATGGATAAACAACATAATTTGTAACGTGATCGAGCTTGACTTGTATAGCATGGAAAAACAATTGTCATGTGGATGAAAATTACAATTAAATATTTACAATTTGAAGAATAAAGAAAATTGACGTAAATTAACCAAGTTACGAAATTATAGGACGTATCCTTTTTTTTGGACGTTTACTATTTATTTATTTTTTGACAGTGTAACTTTTTAAAGAGAGGTTAAAGTAATGAGACGTAAATTTAAAAAATAAATCTCATTATTGGACGTAAGAAGGCAAAAATTAGACGTAAATTAATCAATTTAAGAAAATATGGGACATGAATTATTTTTCTATTTTTTTGGGACGTTTTTCAAGAAAAGTAAAAGTTACAAGACCTAAATATTTTTTTTCTCCAATTTTAGTGCAAAGTTACAGGACTAATATTGAGAAAATGCAAAGTTCATAACTAAAATTGAGAAAATACAAAATTACAGAATTAAAGTTGGATTCGGCCTAAATTACTGGACCAGGATTGATATTTTCTCTTACTTTTACATAGAATTCTTCCGATTTACATATGTATATTTGACAAACAAATCAATGTATATACATTATTTAAATCTCCTTTTAAGAAACCAGTATTAAAATACATGCACCATAACATCCTCCACCAATTAATTCGTAAATGGTCTCTGTCACACAAATGAATTTCCTTATCGATCAAGGCGTGAAGCTCAGACTCAGTCTTGACGGGCGAGTCGCAAAACCTCATGGGATCCGAAGCTTTACAGAGCTAAAACAAAGCTTTAATGGCGGACAAGTTAAAATCCGGTGAGATATTTAGTTAGACATGCATTAATAATTTTTATTATTCTTATTAGAATTTTTAATCTATCCATTTTCAGTTTTTTTTTTTTTACGATATTTTTCAGATTTTAAATGACTTTAGAATTTTTTTTATTTTTATATTAAATTAATCCATTAATATTGAAATAAAGGATAGAAGTCATTTTTGATCTTGAAAGAATTACAAAGCCCAAATGAAACTCTAATTTGAAAGAAGATGACTTATCTAAGCTAATTTAGTAAAGAAAATTAAATTTGAAAGAAGATGACTAATCTAAGCTAATTTAGCAATGAAAATTAAATTTGAAAGCAAAGACCAAATACGAAAATATTTCATTTTACGTCCTATAACTTAGGTCTAATCCAATTTATATCCTTTAAGTTTTTACTTTTTCAATTTACGTCCTTTCCGTCAGAAAAGTTTAAAATTCACCAGAATGTGAGGAATAAATTGGGATTGCGGCGAAATAGTCCAATTTACGTCCTTTAAGTTTGAAAATTAAAATTTAATAATTAAAATTTTCTAAAAATCTCATAAAAGATTTAAAAATCTAAAAGTATCATTAAAAATCCAAAAATCTCCTTAAAATTAAAAACTATAAAATGTGTAAAATAAAATTCAAAATATCTCATTAAAATTAGAAATATCATTACAAATTGTAAAATGTGTAAAATAAAAATAAAAAATTCTACAATTCAAAGAATTACTAATTCTAAAAAATCTAATAAGAATAATAAAAATTATTAACATTTCATTAAAAATCAGACTAGATTCAAACTCATCTACCATTAAAGTTTTGTTCGAACACCTAAAACTTTTGGGTCGCACGAGATTTTTCAACTCACCGTTGAATTGTAAAAATATCGTTAAAAAATTTGAAAATACCGTCCCAAATTCATTTTAACGATATTTTTAAAATTTTAATTTATAGATTTTTTTATGAGTTTTTAGAAAAAAAAATAATAATAATTTACACATTTTCAAATTTTTTGAATTGTAGAATTTTAGATTTTTTATATTTATTTTACACAATTTATAAGTTTTTATTGATATTTTTAGATTTTTAATGAGATTTTTGAATTTTTAAAGATATTTTCAGAATTTTTTAATTATTAATTTATAATTTTCAAACATAAAGGATGTTAATTGGACTATTTGACCGGAATTCCAATTTTCCTGTGGAAAGGATGTAAATTGGACGGAAAAGGATGTTAATTGGACACCCGAGGATGTAAATTGAAAAAGTGAAACTTAAAGGATATACTGGATTAGACCTAAGTTACAGGACGTGAAATGAAATTTTCTCGACCAAATACTATGTGAAACTATGTGTATTTCTGATATGAAGTCCCTTCTAATCTGCTGAAAAAACTTTTATATATCCTGCTACAAAATCAAGGCGTTCTTGAGATGTTACGGTTGACATACGCCCTAACTCATGTACTTCAAAGCTAGATTGCTGAAGTTGAACAAAAACATACTTTATGATTCCTAGAATTTAATCATGTTCATATCTACATAAAGGGAACAAACAATTAGTGGTTTCAAACCTTGAAATGATATTCACCCCTTCTGTCCCATCTTCTATTGGTATCAAAACTTGCAACAATTTCTGCTAACTTCTTTCAGATCACTATCCCTAGAATACAATTAGTCTCATGTGTTGTGTCTTTGAAATATCAAATCAGATTTTGTAGTTTGGATAGACCATTTTGATGTTACGTCATCATGGTAGAGGTGGGGCGGAGCCACCCTATCGTCAGCAGGGTGGCAGTCACGATATTGGGCAGCAGAATCGGAATGTAGGGTCAAAAATGGTTCAAATCCCATGTACGAGGCATCGACTCCGGTGGTCAAAGGAACTCCATGAAAAATTTATTAGCGTTGTCAATCAGCTCGGTGGAGTAGAGAGTAAGTTTAATCTCTCAACTTCTCCGTCAAATTTTTTTTTATCAAAGGGAGATGAAAATAGTTAAATTGTTCTGCTTAATTTTGTACCCTTATCGTGTTTTACATTTTGCAGAAGTAGCATTGAAAACAATTTGTGACATAATATTGCATTGGGATTAAAGTTGGGATTCCACTTTACTCGGCCGAGTTGGCTCACTCGGCCGAGTGCGCAGTAATTTCAAAACTCGCAGATTCGGCCGAGTTGAGTCACTCGGCCGAGTGCGCAGTGATTTCCAAAGTTACAGATTCGGCCGAGTTGACTCACTCGGCCGAGTTCTCTCCACTACAAAAAACGCGCGCTACAGGGACGGAAAAATGCCGACGGATTATAGTCCGTCAGCATTTCCGACGGAAATGCTGACGGAATGCTGTCGGATTGAAAAGTCAACGTCAATGCTGACGGATTTCCGTTCCGTCAGCATTTACCGAGGGAAATGCTGACGGATTTCCGTTCCGTCAGCATTTACCGAGGGTAAATGCTGACGGATGTTTTGAAATATGTATGCCGACGGATAATCCGTCGGCAAAAGACACGTTGAATTCGCACCGCCTCGTTTTCCAATAAGGTAACCGTTGGCATTAAAGTCGGCGGTTACCGAGGGAAATGCCGACGGAATATCCGTCGGCAATATTTTTTTTTAATATATAAGGGCCTCAAATCAATCAGATCAGTTCGTTTTAGAAAAAAAAAAAGGGCGTGCGTGAGTGAGGATTCGGTGGGGAAGACGAAGACGAGGACGAGGCTATTGAAGCAAATTTCTTCGATTACATTGATACGGTACGTTTTCTTAATTAGTTCTATTACTTAATTTTAATACTTATATATGTTTATGCATGGATATATGTAAATATGAATAATTTAATGTTGATTTGCATGTTATATTGATTTAGTTAGTTGTTAAAATATTATGATCATGTTAGTATGTACGTTAGTTAATTTAATTTGTTGATTAAGAATAATTTTGATAGATCGAGTAGTTTTTTAAGGTTAATTAATTAATTAATTGTTATATGTATACATTAATTAATTGTTATATAGTTAATTACTAGTTTAATTTAATTGTGTAATTTTGATATAGAATATTTTTAATGTAGGTAGTGCATGTTTCAATCAATTGTTTAAATTAGTTTAGATATAGTGGTTCGACCGTTGGATCACGTTGTAATTAGGAATATGTTGATTAAATTAGGAATACGCTATATTAGTAAAAATTTTAAATTAGGAATATGTTCATTAAATTGATAATTATTGACCCAATTAGAAAATTATTATTTTAATTAGTTTTAGGTTTGTTAATTTAGGAATATATATGTTCAATTTTTTATTATTGATTAAGTTAGGTAGAAAAATAATAATTAAATTAGGTTATTGTTGATTAAATTAGGAATATGTTGATTAATTAAATTAGGAATATGCTATATTAGTAAAAAAATTAAATTAGGAATATGTTCATTAAATTGATAATTAGAAAACTCCAATTAGAAAAGTATTATTTTAATTATGTTTAGATTTGTTAATTTAGGAATATGTTAATTTAGAAATATTTTTAATGTAGGTGATGCATGTTTCAATCAATTGTTTAAATTATTAGTTAATTAGATGGTTCGACGGTGGTATCACGTTGTAATTAGGTTATATATATATTGTTTTTATTTAAATTAGGAATATGTTGATTAAATTAGGAATATGCTATATTAGTAAAAATTTTAAATTAGCAATATGTTCATTAAATTGATAATTAGTAAAATTATGTATTTTTTATTGATTGAAACAGATGAGTGAACAAGTACCGAATCAGGGTTCGGGTTCACGTAGGTCGTCATTTTGGTCACGTCGTTCAAGGAGGTCTCGGGATGAATCAGTTCCTGTGACGGCTCCTCCTCCTCCTCATGTGGCAGTGTCGCCGCCGCCGACTACGATGTCGGTTGGTTCGTCATCCTCTTCTCGTACGCATCCTGTTCGAGACAAAAGGAAACCCATTGAAATCATTTCTGGGGCGTAAGTCAATAATTCTAATGTTTAACAGTATTCAATAGCGATTAACTTTATTTATTTATTTATTTATAATGTGTTAGTTTATAAATTTGTTAATAATTTTACAGGTTGGTGCCCAGTAATGAGGTGTCCAGGATCTGCACAAAATCCTTTAAGAATTGCAAGATTTCTAAGGGTGCTATCACTTGGTCGACGGTGCCACAATCTAAAAAGGATGAATATTTCGAGGAGTTCCAGGTATATAATTACAATATTTAAAGTTTATTAAATAACTAATTATTCATATTATTTGATAAATATGTTGAATATTTATTTGTATAGAAAAAGGCCCGTTGGGATACGACGATCTACTCGGACGCCGATATTTACGAGAAGTGGTACGGTCTTTGTTCTACTCGGTACACGAACATGATGTACGACTGGAGAACGGCCTGGCGTGATAAAGACGTAAATCTTGTTCTGGGGGTAGAGGATGGTGTTGACCTGTGGGAGTCGTTGGTTGAGAAGTGGTCGGACCCGGCTTACCAAGAGAAGTGTAACAAAGCTCGGGCCAACCGCAGAACCGACGTTGGAGGCGGGATGGCAGTGCATCGGGGGGGAGCTCGGTCCGTCCTCGAGCAATCACTTGCTATCGTAAGTTTTCATTAATTTTTAAAAATTAAATAATTATAGTTAATTATTTTATATTAGTTATCTAAATTAATTTGTATATGTTTATTTGATACGTAATAGGAGCGGGAGACTGGACGTCCACACACCCACTTGGATCGGATGAGTCTTCTTCATCCGTTTAATGCCGATACACAAACGTCCACCTACGGGCGCACTACTGACCTCCACGTAAGTTTAATTAAATTTATGTATTAATTACATTATATATATATATATATAGATAATTAAATTAATTTTAATTTTTTAATTATGTAGTTGAGCGTCCGACAGAGGATTGAAGAGGCCGAGACGCAAGCCACCGCTACGACTACTGCTGAATCCGGAAGCAGCGGTACCCCTCCGGCTGTTGACGTGGACCGGTGTTACCTTGACGTTGCCCCGACCTCCAAGGGAAGGGTCCTTGGCCTTGGTGGGATGAGCAACGCCGTGAGGACACCAAGTGGTCGGTCGGCCCGGAGTGCATCGCAGCCGTCCGTATCCTCCACTGCCGTCCCGGATCCGAACTTCATGGCAATGTTCGAGAACTACTTCCGTACCTGGAGTACCAATGCGGGTCGGACGTTGGGGATGTCTGTTGAGCAGATCGAGGCCATCTATCAACAGACGATGGGGCAACCACCGCCAGCTCCAGCTCCAGGTGCAGCTCCAGATCAAGCTGCAGGTCAAGATGCAGGTCAGGCCGACGGTGGCGACGTCAACTTGAATGAGGATGTGGAACAATTTTTTAACTTTCCGGGCACTGGCAACTATCCTGGCAACTATCCTGGTTGAACAATTTGAACAATTTAATTTTGTGTTGAACTAATTTATTTTTTTGTTGAACTTATTTAATTTTCTGTTGAACTTATTTAATTTTCTGTTGAACTTATTTATCTTTGACGTACAGCCCAAAAAGAGAAAGGTAGAAAAAAGACTAGTGAACTTTGACAACCCAAAAAGAGAAAGGTAGAAAGAGATAAGAAAGAGAAAAAATAGATGGAGAGATATATTGAGTGTTGCCAAAAAATAAAATAGATAACTTTCAGTGGGATGTCCAAAATAACAAAATGAATAACTTTCGAACACTACAAGAAACAGGGGGAATAGCGACGAAAATTTTGCGACAAATCTAAATTTCATCGCTAAAATCATTTTTTAGCAACGAAATATAAATTTTCGTGGCTAAATTGTTAGATTTAATATTTGCAACAAAATTTATATATTTCACCGCTATATTAGCAACAAATTGCTTCATTTTGTTGTTAATAATCAAAACAACAATGAAAATTATATTTCGTCGCTAATATTTTGCGATGAAATAGAAATTTTCGTGGCTAATTTCTTTGAATTTATTTTTTACAACAACATTTATATATTTCTGTTGAACTTATTTAATTTTTGTTGAACTTATTTAATTTTCTGTTGAACTTATTTATCTTTATGTATATATTTATGTTTATGTTGAAAAATATGTTGAACTATATATTGCAGTTTATTTGTGTAGTTTATTGGTGTATAGATGAAAATAGGGTGCATTCATTTGTTTCATTGAGTACAAAATAATCTCATTTAGAGTGCATTCTAGATATAGATTTAAACCACTTGAAGAGTGCATTTTAGTACAAATTAAAATAGCCTCATATAGAGTGCATTATACATATATTTAACCAAACCACTTGAAGGTGGTAGATGCAACCATGAGAACTAGCACAATCAAAATGATTTTGTTCACTTTGATTAAATCCTTGATTTCTTCAGCCAAATTCTTGATTTCTGTAACCAACATTTTATTATTTGTAACGATAATTACTTATTGTTATTTAAAATATAATTTTTTATAACGAAAATAGACTTTCGTTACAATAAGTCAACCTTTTGTAACCATTTAAACGTTGGTTACAAATGAATTTGTTACAAAAAATGCATTTTGTTGTAGTGTGAAGAAGCATTCCAAATTAGAAAATTCAATGCAGATCACACATGTGCTAGGAGTTTTCATGTTCAGAATGTGAAATTTGGTTGGTTGGCAAAGATGTACGAGGAAGAATTAAGGATTGAACCAAACAAAGAAGTTAGTGGGTTGAAGAATCAAGCTATAACGAAACTTGGGTGTCACATCTCTCACCACCAAGCATACAGGGCAAAACAGAAAGCAGTGAAGGCAATTGAGGGTCAGGTCACTGATCAATACAACAAATTGTGGGACTATTTGGCCACCTTAAAAGAAAAGAATCCTTGTTCAACAGTGATAATGAAGATGGAGGAAACACCTGTTGGCAACAAATTCTCAAAGTTATATGTGTGTTTGAATGCACTGAAGGAGGGTTTCAAAGTTGGATGCAGGCCATGGATTGGTGTTGATGGTTGTCACCTAAAAGGGGCTGTTCAAGGTGTGTTGCTTACTGCAGTTGGCATTGATCCAAATAATGACCCTTTTCCATTGGCATATGCAGTAGTTGGATCAGAAACTAAGGAGAATTGGGAATGGTTCTTAAGCTTGGTGAAGGAAGACCTAATTGTAGGAAGGGAAAATGGATACACCTTCATGTCAGACAAGCAAAAGGGTCTGATCCCAGCTTTTGAGAAGGTGTTACCTGGTGTAGAGAATAGATTCTGTGTTAGACACATGCATGGGAATATGAAGAAGGCTGGATTCAAAGGTGATGCATTCAATAAAGCTTTATGGTTTGTAGCCACAACAACAACAATCTCAGCTTTTGACAGATCTATGAGGAAATTAAGAGAAATAGATGAAAGATGCTTTCAATGGCTTCAAGAGAAACCAGCTTCTCAATGGTCAAAGTCACATTTCACTACATTTGCAAGGTGTGATACTTTGGTGAACAATATATGTGAAATTTTCAACTCTTCCATTTTAGAAGCAAGAAGAAAGCCTATACTGACTATGTTAGAATGGATCAGAGAATATATGATGACAAGGCTTCAGAAGAATAGGGAAAAATGTGAGAGAGTGTGGGAAGGCAAAAAAACTTGTGGAAGGATAACTTCTCTTATTTATAAAGAAATGGATGCTGCAAAAGATTGTATCCATGTGAAGGCAAATGACTTCAAGTATGAGGTTACAGTGTTTGATGGTTCAAAATTTGCAGTGGATTTGAGGGCCCACACTTGTGATTGCAGAAAATGGGAATTGAGTGGGATACCTTGCAAGCATGCTGCAAGTGCAATCCTAGCTCAGAACCATGTTGTTGAGGATTATGTGAACCAATGCTATTCTGTTGATACATACCAAACTGTGTATCAACATTCAATTAGCCCCATGAATGGAGATGAGTTGTGGTAAAAAACAGGGTACATACCACCATTGCCTCCAAATTTGGGTAAAAGAAAGAGAGGCAGGCCTAGCATGAAAAGAAGAAGGGGAGCAGATGAAGGTGGAAATGGGGGAAAGAGGAAAGGTACCCAACTAATGCCAAATCAAAAGAGGCAGAAGAAAAATAATAAGGGTGGACAGAGCAGTCCAAAGCAGAAAAGAAAGATAACTTGCAGCTTTTGTAAAGAAGAAGGTCACACAACAAAAACATGTGAGTGAAGGAAGATTGCTGAAGATTTCATGGCAGATGTTGAGGAAGAAGAAAGAGCAAGGGGTGCTACAACAAGCATGGAAGAGAGGAGCATTCTAGAAATAGCTAGAGAAGGGATATCTCTTGAAGTGGCTGAAGAGATGACACAGACACAAAATATGCCTCCAATTGACACACAAGAAGAAGACAATGAAGATAATGTGAGTATTTAATTCTGATATTTAATTCTGATATTTTTGGTATTTATTTCTATACTGTTTTTTGTATTTTTTTTCAAAGCTATTTTGGTATTTATTTCAAAGTTTTTTTGGTATTTATTAGGCACTGGATCCAGAAGAGTGTGATGATTTGATAAGGGATATTAGGCCAAGCACTAGGGAAGGGAGAAAGAAAATGGTAAGAGTAAAATTGATGTTTGGTTTTATGAGATTCTATATGATTTAATCTGTTTTTATACTATTTGTTTAGGGAAAGAGAAAGAATGTATCATCTTCTTCTTCAAAGGGAAAGGGAAGAGTTAGCAAGGTATGATCTCTATTAAGTACTTTTGTGGTTTGAATTATGTGTTGTTTTAACATTATGTATAACAGGTGCAGAAGAAAGGGAATGGTGATGTTGAAATCTCAAGCAATTCAAGTATGGGTTCTGGGGTTAGAATCAGGACACCTGCACCAATGAGTTTTGATCCTCAAAATATCATTGGTTCAGGAATAGTGTCATCTGGTGGAGACACAAGTAGGACACCTCAACCATCCAACAGAATGGCTTTCAGTCCCAACACATTCATTGGATGTAATGTGAATGTGGGAGGCAGTGGTGGTTCAACAACTACTAAGGATGGAATGAGAGTGACAATTTCAGGAGGTAAGAAATATGTCACAATGTCTAGTTTAGTGGATGCTGCTAATGAGAAAAAGGCTAAAGGAAAGGGGAAGAAGAAGAATTAGTCAGTTTGGTATTGGTGTTTGGATTGATGTTCTGGTATTTTATTAAACTCTGTTTATTTTGATTATGATATTTTGATATTTGGATTGATGTTCTGGTATGGTGTTTGGTATTATCAAACTGTTTGAATTGATGTTCTGTTCTGGTTTAGGATTGATAATCTGTATTGGATTGATGTTATGTTCTGGTATTGGTGTTTGGATTGAGTGTTTTGGATTTATATTGAGATACTCTGTTTTGGATTGATAATCTGTATTGGATCTTCATTTATTTTTGAATGTACTCTGTTTCTTCATGTTTATGTTTATGTGAATGTGATGGGAGACTCTATGTGATAGATAAACAACATTTTCATTGAAAATTGCCTTGGAGAAAGGCTGTTGTTGTGGTTACATTACATGCATACACTTAGGATTACATAAAATTAGCAATACATATTAGAGGCATAAACTTAGGGTTACATTCAGCCTATAAACTTGAACATATAGGGTAGAACACAGAATATTATGACCATGATAAGAAAGTTCCTCTACTTCTTTAGCTCTTGAACTTGTCCAGCTTGAAATTCTACTTCTGATGTTAGGTGGTCAGATGAATCCTTATAGATTTCACCAACTACTTTTGCATTATTCATCTTGTTGTTGAGCTCTTGATTTTCAAGCAAAAGTGAGTCAATTCTCCTCACCATGCCCGGAAACATTCCGTGTGAACACATTCCTTGTCCGTGGATTTCGTGTTCATCGGCCCAAACAAAAAAGGAGCATCCAACACCACTTAGAGAATCTGAACAAGTATAAAATAGTCTACCTCTGCTTTTTTCTTGCTTCGAAATGCACATACGAGCTTCTTTTCCACAATGGCATACCACAATTTTCATCATGGAGGTGGAAGATGAAGACATGAGTTTCTGTATTTTTTTGTGAATTTGATGTTTGTGTGAAAAAGTAGGTTGTTTTGAGTGTGGTTGGAGTGTGTATATATAAAGGTGCTTGATTTTTCCTCCAACAGGTAAGAAAATTCCCTCCAAATAGGTGAATTGATGTTTTAGGCGCCAATTTCCGCGCCAAAATGGGTATTTGGATACTGGGACTAATTTCGCCAAGGTTGACTAACGGTTGACTAACATTGGGACCAAATGTGTCAAGTTTTTCGCTATCGGGACCAAAATTCAGAATCATGGGACCAAAATCATGAGTGCCCGTGGATGGTGGGACCAAAACTGCATTTTTCTCCCTATGCACCAATCTTGAAAAGAGAAGGATTGTGGACAGTCTTTATTTAGGGAGAGAATGCCCAAGGCCATGACTCTGATTTCGTGGAATATCTTCTCAGTCTCTGGTTCCTCGTTTGCGAATATTTTTCCATTTCGTGCTTTCCAAGTATGCCATACAATCATACTCCAAAGGCATTCCAGGATGTGCTTTTTCCTTTTTGCTCCGAGCAGCCCACAAAATTGATGGAAGTGTGCGGCTGGATTGAGATGTAGAGCGGTGTTGCAGTTTAACGACGAACAGTAGAGTCGTCAGAGTTTGCCCGAAAAGCTTCAATTAAAAAACAAGTGTTTATGTTTCTTCTTTTGAACCGCAAAGGGGGCATAGTATGTCATCTCCATCACCCAGAATTTTGCGTTTCCTTAATTCGGTCCGTGTGCCCATTCTCTCTCTGATGACCTTCCAAGCTAACCCCGAGTATTTATGGTGGGGGTTAGGCCGTTCCAAATGGTCTGAAGGGCGGCTTTTGCATCGTCTTGCAGGATCTGGTTTGGTGTGTACGTTAGTTGGCCGTCGTAGGCTGATCTGACTTAGTATCGCCCATCGTCGGACAACTTCCATTAATTACCATTCACCCACACACCCGACTCATTGATACTTGCCCCTTTATCAGCACATAATTAAAACAATCTAGGAAAACATTCAATTAAGTATGAAGATTAACCATTTGTCGTATCAAAACGAGGTAAGTCGACCATCCCCCAAAATTTTGATCATGTTTCTCCACCGGGTAGATGCATGGATCCGGAGGATTTGAGTTGAAACCAACTCTCTTTGGGTGAGGATTCTCGTGTCCAAATATATATGGTGTTTAATTGTTTTTCTGATTATCTGGGGGTATGAATGTAAATGATCATATTTCAGTTTGGTGGAGAAGAATGCTTCATCTTTTCTCTTGAAGAGTAGACATACAAAGCCTTTCCTTTCCTGTAATCTGAAACTGCATGATACCCGGCCTCCAAGTGATCCTCCGTGCATGACAGACTCCCCACTCCGAAAATACATATTAAAAATTCAACAAGCCCACCTCACATATTAAAATTTGAAAAATTCTTATTTAAAACTCGTATTTTTTTATTTTATTTTTTGGAAAAAGCCAAAGAATTCATAATAATAATGAGAATGTGCATAAGACATGCATCACTCCACAAAATTACAGGAATTGTTAGAAAAATTGCACCGTGGATGGCTAAAAACACTTTTTAGAAACGAAGAATCGAGGCTTGTGTAAACACAATTTTCTTAAAACAATATTCGTCCTTCACTCTCGGTGCTAGTGACTATTAGGACGTTTGTTTCCCAGAATACAAAGATTAAATAGCAAAATACTAGCACACGTATTTTGCTTACGGCGAATCGAGAAGTTGCCCGAAATATATCACCGGAGTGTCAAGGGAATGTTACCAAATATAACAAGTAAGAACAACAAGACAAATGCCGAAATGTGTTTGATCTCTCCAAATTTCCACGTCTTTTTGGGACTTATGGAATGCAACTATTTATAGCCAAACCAAATGTTGCCGCATTACATATTGCAATAAAAATTAGACCAAAACTGCAAATTGGACCGAAACTGCCATTTCAATTAAATGACAGTTTTGAATTTCAAAACTCAAGTTGTAACCTTCGCCCTTTAGGTGTAACCTCCGGCCTCCAATTTAATTCTAATTCATGTACATGCTTTAGGCCTCCAACCTTTAATCCATGCACATGCGTAACTTCCATAATTCAATCTGATTTAATTCAGGTTTTATATATAAATCAAATGAGACTGTCCGAATTTTAATTTATTTCGACAGTTATGAATAGAAAAATTAAAAGGAAAAATGATTAAAGTATTATCAAGGTCAGTTACTCAACCATCTTTCCACACTTCAACTTTTACCCGCCATCCGATGTCGAAAGACAAGGTGGTGGTGGTGATTGGCGCCACCGGCACCGGCAAGACCCGGCTATCCATCAACCTCGTCTCCCATTTCGCGGCAGAAGTAATAAATTCCGACAAGATGCAAGTCTACAAAGGCCTCGACATCACCACCAACAAAATCACCGACGAAGAGCGTTGCGGCGTGCAACACCACCTCATGAGCGTCGCCGACCCAGAATCCGACTTCTCCGCCGCCCATTTTCGCGCCATGGCATCTCTCTCCCTGCAACTAATACTTAGCCGCGACCGTCTTCCCATCATCGTGGGCGGATCGAACTCATTCATCGAAGCTTTGGTAGACGAAAAATTCCGTCTCAACGGAGGGTAATGGCGGAGGCGATTGGAAGAGTAAAGATGAACACGAGCAAGTTGGCGTATCAACAGGTGGAGAAGATTCATCGGTTGAGGAATGTCAAAGGGTGGATGATGCACCGCCTTGATTCCACTCAGGTGCTGATGAGATGCGGCGGAGACGCGGAGGAGATGTGGGAGGACCTGGTGGCGGGACCTGGCGTTGCGGCGGTCAGGAGAATTGGAATCTTTCGAATTAATAAAATAATAAGTTTATTTTCGAATTAATGAATTTATCGTGTGAGTTTCTTCCCTTTTTAGTTATTTACTTATTTTAGGGTGAGATATTAATTTCATTAATTTTCGTCTCACAACATACTGGAATTGGTTGATAAAGATTATTAATATTACCTGATTCTGACTCCTCAGCTGATAAAGTTTTACTCGAGCTCCGAAAGCTTTGGGTCCCATGATATTTCCCAACTTGCCGCCAAGGTTGAATTGGAGCTCCACATCTTGTTCGAACAGTTTCAAATTCATTCTAATGAGAAAAATGCAGAATTGGTCCCACAGGTCACACCCCTTCACGCTTTTGGTCCCAATACTCTTCAAACTGGTCCCATACAAACAAAAAAGACATTTTTAGTCCCAAATTCTGCATTTTTGGTCCCAAAGTTTGCTCTCAGTTAAAACATCCGTCTCTTTGGACGGAAATTCCGCCTGCTCCGTTAATTTAATTTTAATAAAACAAAAAAAAAAAAAAAAACAAAAAAGCTATCTTCCCCAGCGGGAAAATCATTCCCAAACCCAAACCCCAAAATCATTCCCAAATCCAAACCCAAAAAAGCTATCTCCCCCGCAGCCAAAATTCAGAAAAATTGCAAGGAGAGTCGAAAAATGTCATCTATGAGAAAGCCCAGTAAACCATCCCCCAGGCCAGTAATCGGAGCTCAGTTACGAAGGAAACATCTTCTTCGATTTGGAGCCCCCAACTATGGTAAGTTAACATCTTCTTCGATTTTTCTCCATCTTCTTAGAAATTAGGGCATTATTCTCGAACATATATATACATAGGTATTTATGAAATTAGGGAAATTGGTGAAATTAGGGCACATTCCTCGAACATTGTAGAATTTAGGTCATATATCTCAAACATATACCAAGGTATTTGTGAAATTAGGGAAATTGGTGAAATTAGGGCATAAGTTCATGTTAATTTGCTAATAATTTGTTAATTAGGGCTTGGTAGCTGAGATATATAAAATTAAGGCATAAAAATAATTGTTTCTGTTTTTTTTTCTATTGTAGGAAATTGTCGAACACTTTATTCCATTAAAATTCACCATGGGGGAACCATGTTTTTGAATGATGTTGGGGATGTTGAGTATAAAGGAGGAACTATCAGTGCATTTGACTTTGTTGACACAGTTAGGGTGGATATGAAGTATTTAGATGGCTTATCTATTCAATTAGGATATTCTGGTGACAAGGTGTACTATTCCTACAACAAAAATGGGAAACTTCAGGTTATTGATGGATACTATGATATTGAGAGATTTTTCAACAATGCAATAAATAGGGTAGGCCACTTGTATTTGGATGCACTAAGGGATGATGATCCTGACTTTGAGGAAATAGAAGGGGAGGCAGATTACTATCATGAAGAAGTAGAAGTGATGAGCACACCAGTTTTAGGCAGTGAGATAGCAGATAAGGGTAGTGAGATAGCTCCTACTGATGCAAGACTTGCTATTGAGGCTCAATCTCAGAACAAAAGTGTTGAACCAGAGACAGAGTTATTTGAAGCTACCACTGAGGCTAATTTAAAGAACAAAGGAAAAGGTGTTGAACCAGTGACAGAGTCATTTGAAGCTAGCACTGAGGCTAATTTAAAGAACAAAGGAAAAGTTATTGAAACAGAATGCCTTGAAGAATTTGAATGTGAAGATGAAAGTGGTGATGATTCAGATTGGGAGGGCAGAATCTCAAGTGGTGATGAGCTCTTAGATGATATAATCTTTCAGGAGAATATAGACAATGAAGTTGAATGGCAATGAACTGAAAAGAGCAAAGAGGATAGTGAAGACAGCAATGATGAAGTAGCAGATAATGAATCTGATTTCATGAGTGTTGCATCATGTGAGGGGGAAGATGAGGGAGACGTGTATATGACCTTTAGAAAATCTCAAGTTGATGCTCCTGTGTTCTTCATACAACAAATCTTTCCTACCAAGGTCATGTTTAGAGAGGCTGTCATCATGCATGGTATCCAGACAGGGAGAAGTTTGAAGCTTACTAAGAATGACAATAGAAGGATGTATGCTAGATGCAAACAAAATGGATGTGATTGGCATATCTATGCATTGAAGGTTAAAGACAAGGAGTGTTTCCAAATCAGAACACTTAACCAAGATCACAACTGTGCAAGACAATATCATGTGGACAATGTCAAATCAGGTTGGTTGGCAAGGAAGTATGCACCAGAGTTCAGGGCTGATCCAAAGCAGAATGTGAGAGGTTTCAAAAATTTTAAAATGGTGGAGTTAGGGTGCTACATTTCTCATCACCAAGCCTACAGAACAAAACAAAAGGCTTTGAAAATAATTGAAGGAGATACTACAGAACAATACACTAAACTTTGGGACTACACTCAAGCACTGATTGATAAGAACCCTGGTTCTACTGTCATTCTGAAGTTGGATCAAACACCATCAGGAACAAGATTTAGCAAGCTATACATATGTTTGGCTGCTCTGAAGAAAGGGTTCAAATCAGGCTGCCTCACAATGGTCAAGGTCACATTTCTACCCATATTCAAAGTGTGACACACTTGTCAACAACATGTGTGAGGTCTTTAACTCAGCCATTTTGGATGCTAGATCATCACCCATCATAACTATGTTGGAGTGGATTAGGGAATACATAATGACTAGGCTGGTGAAGAATAGAGTGAAGTGTGAACTTAAGTGGGAAGGCAGATCTATATGTGGCAGGATAAGATCAATTGTGGACAAGAACATGGAGGCTTCTAAGGACTGCACCCCTTTAAAATCCAATGATTGGAAGTATGAGATTTCAAGCTTTGATTCAAGGAAATATGCAGTGGATTTGAAGCAATGTAAGTGTGATTGCCAATCATGGGAGCTATCTGGTATACCATGCAAGCATGCTGTGAGTGCAATATGTGCACAAGGCTTAGAAGTGGATAATTTTGTGCACAAGTGTTATTCTGTGGATACATACCAGGCTATATATCAACACTCTATTGAACCAATGAATGGAGAAGAACTGTGGGCAAAGACAGGTTATATCCCTCCATTGCCACCTAACTTTGGGAAAAGAAAGAGGGGGAGACCTGAGTCAAGAAGAAGACTTGGTGCAGATGAAGGGGGAAGAAGAGGGAAAGGAGTAGAAATTATGCCCAGACAATCCTTCAAGGTGAAGTGTTCATTTTGTAAGGAAGAGGGGCACAATAAAAAAGGTTGCCAATGGAACAAGTTGGCTCAGGAATGCATAAATGATGAAGTGAATCAAGCAGGTACTGAACAGCCTATGGAGATGACCCAGCCAACTGATGGTCCACCATTGACACAAGAAGAAGAAGATCAAAATGATGAAGAGGTAAGTCCAACACTTTTGATTTTATATTTGAGTAATTTATTTACAATAGCATGATCAACTGACTGTAATTTATTTACAATACCAGGTTCCTCAAAAGAAGAAAAGGGGCAGACCAACTACTAGAAAAGGAAGAGCTGAAATGGTAGTTTATTTTTTAAGATTTTATTTTATATGTGATAATATATCCATTTTAACATTTGAAATGCAATATTTAGGTGAGGAGAAGGGCAAAATCTGGAGCCAGTGGTTCAAGGAAGGTTCAAAAAGGGGCAGAATCTGGAGCTAGTGGTTCAAGGAATATTCAAGGAGGAGCAGAATTTGGAGCTAGTGGTTCAAGGATGCATCAAGGAAGAGCAGAATCTGAAAATGAAATATCTCCAACACAAGTACCTGTTGAAGCTTAGGTATGTGTGTGTGTTAATTTTTTTATGCATTATTGAAATTGAAATAGGCTGAAATCTTAATTATATTTATTCTGAAATTTTAATTATATTTTATTATTAATTAAATTGCAGAGGCCAGGAGTAACAATAAGGGAGCCTCCACCTATGACATTTAACCCTCACAATTTAATTGGGGGTCAAATTCATGTTGCTGCTTCCACTTCAATGGCACCAACCATAGGAATGCAGTACAATCCAAACACATACATTGGCTGCAATGTCAACATTGGTGGTGTGAACACAAACAGAGATGGCATGAGAATCATATCACAAGGAGGTAAGAAGTTTGTCACCTTATCTAGTCTAACTGAGGCTGCTGTGAGTGTCAAAGCCAAGAAGAAAAGTAAGAAGACAAAAATATAAGAGTTGGTTTGAAGGGAGATGTGGTTTAATTGGTGTAGAACATGGTGTTTGTTTTTATTTTGGTTTGTTTAACCTATGGGTTATGCTACCCTGCTACTCTGCTTTTATTTTGATTTGTTTAAACTATGGGTTATGCTTGTTTCAGTTTGTTTTGCATTCATGTTGGGACTTGTTTAAATCAGTTTGATTGTGTTGTTTCGTGTTGTGTTTAAATCAGTTTTGTTGTATTTAAATCAGTTTGGTTATGTTTATTCTTGTGGTAATTCAGTGCATGCATGTTGGACTTTAGGAAACAATAACTAAACATAACATTGCATATATTGAAAACAGAACATAGTACATAGATCCAACTTATATGTTGGTGCTTTAGGAAACAGTACATAGTAGGTTGGAATTTAGGAAAACAGTACATAAATTCAAGCCATAGACTTGAAGATAGTTGGTGCCCAAGACATAATTATTACAATAAAAAGGATAACTTTCAGTTGATTCAATTGGGAAATTTCCTCTACCATATGCTTCATCTCGTTCTTCAGTTGTTCGACCATTTCAATTGCATTTCTCTCCCCTTGTGTTGCCTCAATTACCTTTTGAGCTAGGTCCAGATTTTCAGTGAGTAGAGAATCGATTCTCCTCATCATTCCGGGGAACTGGCCTTGCCCGACAACTTCATGTTCATCTGCCCACACGAAGAATTTGCATCCTCCACCATGAATTGAGTCACTACAGGTATGGAATAGCCTACCCTTGCTTCTTTCCTTTTGAGATACATACGTGGCTGCAGCTTTGCGACAATGACACACAAGTTGGTGTTGGAAATTTTGTGTTGAGGAAGATGAACCTTCATTGCTCATTTTTTGATTTTCTGGATTTTTTGGTGCATGTGAATGAAGTTTAGGGTTTTGGGGCATATATATAATGGGTGGAGGGAAAAGTGGCGCCAAAAAATGACCAAGTTTCCCTCCAGTACTGCCAAAATGTGTAAAATGGGAGGGAAAAATCGAATGGGATCAAAATTGCAACTTTGTTAACGGCAGGTTTAACTGAGAGCAAACTTTGGGACAAAAAATGCAGAATTTGGGACTAAAAATGTCTTTTTTTGTTTGTATGGGACCAGTTTGAAGAGTATTGGGACCAAAAGCGTGAAGGGGTGTGACCTGTGGGACCAATTCTGCCATTTTCTCTCATTCTAATGATATTTTTAAAAGTTTTAATTATTAATTTACACATTTTTCGGATTTTTTAATTGTAGAATTCGGAAAAATTGCACTTTTAGTCTTATAGAATTTTTTTTTAAATCATTTATAGTCCTTAGGTTTGAAAATATTCCTGTTTATTGCAGATTTGGTCATATCCGTTAGTTTTTTTGATGAAAACCTTTAATTGACAAAAATATATTAAAAATAATTAATATTAAAAAAGTATATATTTTTAAAGGTAATAATAAATTATATAGAATTAAAAATTAAATCAATAGAATTTAGAATAATAATTATTTTATTCTATATTATCAAATTTCACTAAGTTATATAATTGAATATATTCTTTTTATAGAAGTATAAATATATTCATTTTTTTCCTGTTTGTTGGCCTTTGTTGCCGTGATCTAGGCGAAAGCCGAAAAAGCAATAAGTCTTGTTTTTTTTGCTATTAATACCAAACCTAATTTTTAATTCTTTTTTTTCCCCTAATTTTTAGCTTCTTTTTTTTATTAATTTAAAAAATGGATAGAGAGAGGGATGTACCTCAACCTTACACCCACCATTTAGACTACTAATATACTTATTAAAATATTAAGTTTATTTTATATGTATATTATAATAAAATGTGGAAGGAATAATGTTTGAACTTCTTAATTCGTACTTAAAAAATATTTGCCACGATTTTAGGAGCTACTATTTTAGACATGAAAAAACTTATCGCTAATTCTAATATTTTCGTTGCTAATGTGAGTTAGCGATGAAATAATTTTATCACAGGATTTTTTGCTATACACCCGTCGCTAACGTATTTGCGACAAATATTTGATTTTCTTCGCAAACATTTTGCAATGAAAACTCATATTTTCGTCGCTAATATTTTGCGATGAAACTTATATTTTCATCGCAAAGACGTTAGCGACGGGTGTATAGCAACAAATTATTTCATCGCTAATTCAGGTTAGCAACGGATATATTAGAATTAGCGACAAAAAATTTCGCAACTAAATTGCAGTTTTCTTGTAGTGACTCTTTTGTCAAGATTGTTATTTAGAAAAAAAAATTATTTAGATTTTATATATTTTATTCTAGTTCATTTTTTCAGATATAATTAATATTTGAATTTTTTATTATAATTATTAATTGAGTAATTGAGTAAAATTGGGTTGAGTTCAATTTGGGTTCGAGTTTTTGGGTGTGGAATTATGGTTCGTTTTCTTGTGTGTTTGTGTTTTTTTTTTTTTTTTTGTAAAGAGATTTTTTACTCTAATATTAGGCTTTTGGCTGTGTTTTAACGGGCTTTCACACAATTATTTATGAGAAAATATCAATTTTAGTCCTGTAATTTAATCTGAGATCAACTTTAGTTCTGTGACTTTGTACTTTCTCAATTGTACTCCTTAAGTATCAATTTTAATCCTATAACTTTATACATTCTCAATTGTAGTCCCAATGGTATCAATTTAAGTCATGTAACTTTGTTTTTTCCCAATTTTAGTCCTAACGGTATCAATTTTGGGAGAAAAAAATTTATTACTTCTGCCACGAAATGGAAGGCAAGGTTGATGGATAAAAAAATGTCCCAAAAAAACTAAAAAAAATAATTTACATCCCATTATTTTGTAAATTCATTAATTCAGTTTTTTTCATGCATTTGCGCATAAAAATTATGGATAAACAACATAATTTGTAACGTGATCGAGCTTGACTTGTATAGCATGGAAAAACAATTGTCATGTGGATGAAAATTACAATTAAATATTTACAATTTGAAGAATAAAGAAAATTAACGTAAATTAACCAAGTTACGAAATTATAGGACGTATCCTTTTTTTTGGACGTTTACTATTTATTTATTTTTTGACAGTGTAACTTTTTAAAGAGAGGTTAAAGTAATGAGACGTAAATTTAAAAAATAAATCTCATTATTGGACGTAAGAAGGCAAAAATTAGACGTAAATTAATCAATTTAAGAAAATATGGGACATGAATTATTTTTCTATTTTTTTGGGACGTTTTTCAAGAAAAGTAAAAGTTACAAGACCTAAATATTTTTTTTCTCCAATTTTAGTGCAAAGTTACAGGACTAATATTGAGAAAATGCAAAGTTCATAACTAAAATTGAGTTCTGCTCAAATCACAGGACTAAAATTGAGAAAATACAAAATTACAGAATTAAAGTTGGATTCGGCCTAAATTACTGGACCAGGATTGATATTTTCTCTTACTTTTACATAGAATTCTTCCGATTTACATATGTATATTTGACAAACAAATCAATGTATATACATTATTTAAATCTCCTTTTAAGAAACCAGTATTAAAATACATGCACCATAACATCCTCCACCAATTAATTCGTAAATGGTCTCTGTCACACAAATGAATTTCCTTATCGATCAAGGCGTGAAGCTCAGACTCAGTCTTGACGGGCGAGTCGCAAAACCTCATGGGATCCGAAGCTTTACAGAGCTAAAACAAAGCTTTAATGGCGGACAAGTTAAAATCCGGTGAGATATTTAGTTAGACATGCATTAATAATTTTTATTATTCTTATTAGAATTTTTAATCTATCCATTTTCAGTTTTTTTTTTTTTACGATATTTTTCAGATTTTAAATGACTTTAGAATTTTTTTTATTTTTATATTAAATTAATCCATTAATATTGAAATAAAGGATAGAAGTCATTTTTGATCTTGAAAGAATTACAAAGCCCAAATGAAACTCTAATTTGAAAGAAGATGACTTATCTAAGCTAATTTAGTAAAGAAAATTAAATTTGAAAGAAGATGACTAATCTAAGCTAATTTAGCAATGAAAATTAAATTTGAAAGCAAAGACCAAATACGAAAATATTTCATTTTACGTCCTATAACTTAGGTCTAATCCAATTTATATCCTTTAAGTTTTTACTTTTTCAATTTACGTCCTTTCCGTCAGAAAAGTTTAAAATTCACCAGAATGTGAGGAATAAATTGGGATTGCGGCGAAATAGTCCAATTTACGTCCTTTAAGTTTGAAAATTAAAATTTAATAATTAAAATTTTCTAAAAATCTCATAAAAGATTTAAAAATCTAAAAGTATCATTAAAAATCCAAAAATCTCCTTAAAATTAAAAACTATAAAATGTGTAAAATAAAATTCAAAATATCTCATTAAAATTAGAAATATCATTACAAATTGTAAAATGTGTAAAATAAAAATAAAAAATTCTACAATTCAAAGAATTACTAATTCTAAAAAATCTAATAAGAATAATAAAAATTATTAACATTTCATTAAAAATCAGACTAGATTCAAACTCATCTACCATTAAAGTTTTGTTCGAACACCTAAAACTTTTGGGTCGCACGAGATTTTTCAACTCACCGTTGAATTGTAAAAATATCGTTAAAAAATTTGAAAATACCGTCCCAAATTCATTTTAACGATATTTTTAAAATTTTAATTTATAGATTTTTTTATGAGTTTTTAGAAAAAAAAATAATAATAATTTACACATTTTCAAATTTTTTGAATTGTAGAATTTTAGATTTTTTATATTTATTTTACACAATTTATAAGTTTTTATTGATATTTTTAGATTTTTAATGAGATTTTTGAATTTTTAAAGATATTTTCAGAATTTTTTAATTATTAATTTATAATTTTCAAACATAAAGGATGTTAATTGGACTATTTGACCGGAATTCCAATTTTCCTGTGGAAAGGATGTAAATTGGACGGAAAAGGATGTTAATTGGACACCCGAGGATGTAAATTGAAAAAGTGAAACTTAAAGGATATACTGGATTAGACCTAAGTTACAGGACGTGAAATGAAATTTTCTCGACCAAATACTATGTGAAACTATGTGTATTTCTGATATGAAGTCCCTTCTAATCTGCTGAAAAAACTTTTATATATCCTGCTACAAAATCAAGGCGTTCTTGAGATGTTACGGTTGACATACGCCCTAACTCATGTACTTCAAAGCTAGATTGCTGAAGTTGAACAAAAACATACTTTATGATTCCTAGAATTTAATCATGTTCATATCTACATAAAGGGAACAAACAATTAGTGGTTTCAAACCTTGAAATGATATTCACCCCTTCTGTCCCATCTTCTATTGGTATCAAAACTTGCAACAATTTCTGCTAACTTCTTTCAGATCACTATCCCTAGAATACAATTAGTCTCATGTGTTGTGTCTTTGAAATATCAAATCAGATTTTGTAGTTTGGATAGACCATTTTGATGTTACGTCATCATGGTAGAGGTGGGGCGGAGCCACCCTATCGTCAGCAGGGTGGCAGTCACGATATTGGGCAGCAGAATCGGAATGTAGGGTCAAAAATGGTTCAAATCCCATGTACGAGGCATCGACTCCGGTGGTCAAAGGAACTCCATGAAAAATTTATTAGCGTTGTCAATCAGCTCGGTGGAGTAGAGAGTAAGTTTAATCTCTCAACTTCTCCGTCAAATTTTTTTTTATCAAAGGGAGATGAAAATAGTTAAATTGTTCTGCTTAATTTTGTACCCTTATCGTGTTTTACATTTTGCAGAAGTAGCATTGAAAACAATTTGTGACATAATATTGCATTGGGATTAAAGTTGGGATTCCACTTTACTCGGCCGAGTTGGCTCACTCGGCCGAGTGCGCAGTAATTTCAAAACTCGCAGATTCGGCCGAGTTGAGTCACTCGGCCGAGTGCGCAGTGATTTCCAAAGTTACAGATTCGGCCGAGTTGACTCACTCGGCCGAGTTCCCTCCACTACAAAAAACTCGCGCTACAGGGACGGAAAAATGCCGACGGATTATAGTCCGTCAGCATTTCCGACGGAAATGCTGACGGAATGCTGTCGGATTGAAAAGTCAACGTCAATGCTGACGGATTTCCGTTCCGTCAGCATTTACCGAGGGAAATGCTGACGGATTTCCGTTCCGTCAGCATTTACCGAGGGTAAATGCTGACGGATGTTTTGAAATATGTATGCCGACGGATAATCCGTCGGCAAAAGACACGTTGAATTCGCACCGCCTCGTTTTCCAATAAGGTAACCGTTGGCATTAAAGTCGGCGGTTACCGAGGGAAATGCCGACGGAATATCCGTCGGCAATATTTTTTTTTAATATATAAGGGCCTCAAATCAATCAGATCAGTTCGTTTTAGAAAAAAAAAAGGGCGTGCGTGAGTGAGGATTCGGTGGGGAAGACGAAGACGAGGACGAGGCTATTGAAGCAAATTTCTTCGATTACATTGATACGGTACGTTTTCTTAATTAGTTCTATTACTTAATTTTAATACTTATATATGTTTATGCATGGATATATGTAAATATGAATAATTTAATGTTGATTTGCATGTTATATTGATTTAGTTAGTTGTTAAAATATTATGATCATGTTAGTATGTACGTTAGTTAATTTAATTTGTTGATTAAGAATAATTTTGATAGATCGAGTAGTTTTTTAAGGTTAATTAATTAATTAATTGTTATATGTATACATTAATTAATTGTTATATAGTTAATTACTAGTTTAATTTAATTGTGTAATTTTGATATAGAATATTTTTAATGTAGGTAGTGCATGTTTCAATCAATTGTTTAAATTAGTTTAGATATAGTGGTTCGACCGTTGGATCACGTTGTAATTAGGAATATGTTGATTAAATTAGGAATACGCTATATTAGTAAAAATTTTAAATTAGGAATATGTTCATTAAATTGATAATTATTGACCCAATTAGAAAATTATTATTTTAATTAGTTTTAGGTTTGTTAATTTAGGAATATATATGTTCAATTTTTTATTATTGATTAAGTTAGGTAGAAAAATAATAATTAAATTAGGTTATTGTTGATTAAATTAGGAATATGTTGATTAATTAAATTAGGAATATGCTATATTAGTAAAAAAATTAAATTAGGAATATGTTCATTAAATTGATAATTAGAAAACTCCAATTAGAAAAGTATTATTTTAATTATGTTTAGATTTGTTAATTTAGGAATATGTTAATTTAGAAATATTTTTAATGTAGGTGATGCATGTTTCAATCAATTGTTTAAATTATTAGTTAATTAGATGGTTCGACGGTGGTATCACGTTGTAATTAGGTTATATATATATTGTTTTTATTTAAATTAGGAATATGTTGATTAAATTAGGAATATGCTATATTAGTAAAAATTTTAAATTAGCAATATGTTCATTAAATTGATAATTAGTAAAATTATGTATTTTTTATTGATTGAAACAGATGAGTGAACAAGTACCGAATCAGGGTTCGGGTTCACGTAGGTCGTCATTTTGGTCACGTCGTTCAAGGAGGTCTCGGGATGAATCAGTTCCTGTGACGGCTCCTCCTCCTCCTCATGTGGCAGTGTCGCCGCCGCCGACTACGATGTCGGTTGGTTCGTCATCCTCTTCTCGTACGCATCCTGTTCGAGACAAAAGGAAACCCATTGAAATCATTTCTGGGGCGTAAGTCAATAATTCTAATGTTTAACAGTATTCAATAGCGATTAACTTTATTTATTTATTTATTTATTTACTTATAATGTGTTAGTTTATAAATTTGTTAATAATTTTACAGGTTGGTGCCCAGTAATGAGGTGTCCAGGATCTGCACAAAATCCTTTAAGAATTGCAAGATTTCTAAGGGTGCTATCACTTGGTCGACGGTGCCACAATCTAAAAAGGATGAATATTTCGAGGAGTTCCAGGTATATAATTACAATATTTAAAGTTTATTAAATAACTAATTATTCATATTATTTGATAAATATGTTGAATATTTATTTGTATAGAAAAAGGCCTGTTGGGATACGACGATCTACTCGGACGCCGATATTTACGAGAAGTGGTACGGTCTTTGTTCTACTCGGTACACGAACATGATGTACGACTGGAGAACGGCCTGGCGTGATAAAGACGTAAATCTTGTTCTGGGGGTAGAGGATGGTGTTGACCTGTGGGAGTCGTTGGTTGAGAAGTGGTCGGACCCGGCTTACCAAGAGAAGTGTAACAAAGCTCGGGCCAACCGCAGAACCGACGTTGGAGGCGGGATGGCAGTGCATCGGGGGGGAGCTCGGTCCGTCCTCGAGCAATCACTTGCTATCGTAAGTTTTCATTAATTTTTAAAAATTAAATAATTATAGTTAATTATTTTATATTAGTTATCTAAATTAATTTGTATATGTTTATTTGATACGTAATAGGAGCGGGAGACTGGACGTCCACACACCCACTTGGATCGGATGAGTCTTCTTCATCCGTTTAATGCCGATACACAAACGTCCACCTACGGGCGCACTACTGACCTCCACGTAAGTTTAATTAAATTTATGTATTAATTACATTATATATATATATATATAGATAATTAAATTAATTTTAATTTTTTAATTATGTAGTTGAGCGTCCGACAGAGGATTGAAGAGGCCGAGACGCAAGCCACCGCTACGACTACTGCTGAATCCGGAAGCAGCGGTACCCCTCCGGCTGTTGACGTGGACCGGTGTTACCTTGACGTTGCCCCGACCTCCAAGGGAAGGGTCCTTGGCCTTGGTGGGATGAGCAACGCCGTGAGGACACCAAGTGGTCGGTCGGCCCGGAGTGCATCGCAGCCGTCCGTATCCTCCACTGCCGTCCCGGATCCGAACTTCATGGCAATGTTCGAGAACTACTTCCGTACCTGGAGTACCAATGCGGGTCGGACGTTGGGGATGTCTGTTGAGCAGATCGAGGCCATCTATCAACAGACGATGGGGCAACCACCGCCAGCTCCAGCTCCAGGTGCAGCTCCAGATCAAGCTGCAGGTCAAGATGCAGGTCAGGCCGACGGTGGCGACGTCAACTTGAATGAGGATGTGGAACAATTTTTTAACTTTCCGGGCACTGGCAACTATCCTGGTTGAACAATTTGAACAATTTAATTTTGTGTTGAACTAATTTATTTTTTTGTTGAACTTATTTAATTTTCTGTTGAACTTATTTAATTTTCTGTTGAACTTATTTATCTTTGACGTACAGCCCAAAAAGAGAAAGGTAGAAAAAAGACTAGTGAACTTTGACAACCCAAAAAGAGAAAGGTAGAAAGAGATAAGAAAGAGAAAAAATAGATGGAGAGATATATTGAGTGTTGCCAAAAAATAAAATAGATAACTTTCAGTGGGATGTCCAAAATAATAAAATGAATAACTTTCGAACACTACAAGAAACAGGGGGAATAGCGACGAAAATTTTGCGACAAATCTAAATTTCATCGCTAAAATCATTTTTTAGCAACGAAATATAAATTTTCGTGGCTAAATTGTTAGATTTAATATTTGCAACAAAATTTATATATTTCACCGCTATATTAGCAACAAATTGCTTCATTTTGTTGTTAATAATCAAAACAACAATGAAAATTATATTTCGTCGCTAATATTTTGCGATGAAATAGAAATTTTCGTGGCTAATTTCTTTGAATTTATTTTTTACAACAACATTTATATATTTCTGTTGAACTTATTTAATTTTCTGTTGAACTTATTTAATTTTTGTTGAACTTATTTAATTTTCTGTTGAACTTATTTATCTTTATGTATATATTTATGTTTATGTTGGAAAATATGTTGAACTATATATTGCAGTTTATTTGTGTAGTTTATTGGTGTATAGATGAAAATAGGGTGCATTCATTTGTTTCATTGAGTACAAAATAATCTCATTTAGAGTGCATTCTAGATATAGATTTAAACCACTTGAAGAGTGCATTTTAGTACAAATTAAAATAGCCTCATATAGAGTGCATTATACATATATTTAACCAAACCACTTGAAGGTGGTAGATGCAACCATGAGAACTAGCACAATCAAAATGATTTTGTTCACTTTGATTAAATCCTTGATTTCTTCAGCCAAATTCTTGATTTCTGTAACCAATTTCTTCATCTCTTGAGTCATTTTCTTCATGTCTTCAGTTTCTTGGTCACTTTGATTAGATCCTTGATTCTTGTCAACACCACAGTTTTCTAGAGTATCAGCCCATACAAAGAAACCACATCCACCACCACAACCATCACTTAGGGAGTCAGGACAATTATGAAATATCCTCCCTTTACTTCTAGGTTGTTTAGAAGCATATATACGACATGCCTTTCCACAATAACAAACAAGGCCTTGCTGAAATCGAATAGAAGATGAAGAAGACATGACATTTCTTTGCAAAATAGAAAAAATCGAATATGGTGTGTGTGAGCTTTGTGTTGCTATATATACAAAAAATTGAATTAATTAATAAAAAAAAAAAATAATAACACGCCAAATGCCGACGGAATATAATTTCCGTCGGAATTCGGAATTTGATAAATGCCGACGGAATATCCGTCGGCATTTATATTTACTGACGGCAATTTGGGCGGTGAAATGCCGACGGAATTAAGTTTCCGTCGGAATTCACCATTTGATAAATTCCGACGGATAATCCGTCGGCATTTATCTTGACCGACGGAAATTTGGGCGGGTGAAATGCCGACGGAAAGATAAGTCCGTCGGCATTTCCGTCGGGAAATGTTTCCCTAAAACTTTCTTTTTTTCCACTTCACTTTCGTATTGCAAATTTACACCAAAACTTTCTACTGCCTAATTTTTTTATGCTCATGCTCGGGTATTCAGAAACATCAAATTACGGTACATTTTCTACCATTTTTAATTTACTCTATATATAAAATTCAATATAATGTAATTACATGTGTTATATATATCATAAGTTTTGTTTGAATTTATTATAAGTTTAGTTTAGTAATGTGTTGCTCCACTTAAATGTTTAGCAGATGGATTTGCCTGACCGTCGTTGGATGTATTGTACTCCTAGAATGATTAGAGGAAATGTGAATGTGGAATTTTATAATGAACTCGTGTTATTTGTTGAATTTGCAAAAAGCCAGCCACATTACATGAGTGGAAATTGCATTAGGTATCCGTGTAATGCTAAGAAATGTCAGAATAAGCAATATAAAGAGATTGATGAGGTCCTAGTGCATATTGTGAAGAATGGTTTCGTTGATAATTATTATAATTGGACTAGTCATGGCGAAACACGTTGGCCTTATAGATTTGATGAAGTGTTTTACTATTACACTACTGGAATCTATCAACAAGAAGCAAATTTCGATCATGTTGGCACTAGTAACGAGGTAGAACAACGGTTTGGGGATGAAGAACAACAGTTTGGGGACGAAGAACAACAGTTTGGGGACGAAGAACAACATTTTGGGGACGAAGAACAACAGTTTGGGGACGAAGAACAACAGTTTGGGGACGAAGAACCGAATATGTATCAAACAATGATCAGGGAAGCTGGTTTTTCAAACATGGAAGAGGAGCCGACGAATGAGGCATTTCGGTTTTATGAGATGCTCAAATTAGTCGAAGAAGATTTATATCCGGGTTGTGAATCTCACTCACAGTTGTCATTTAATGCACGACTCATGAACATTAAGACCGAGAACATTGAGTAAGTATTTCATATATAAATCGTCTATTTAAATACCACTTCATTTATGTCATTTAATATTAACCAAGTTTTTGAATGTTGTGAATTAGGATGTACACTCAAGAACTACGACGAGCAGAACCAAACATCTCAGATGCATATATAGATGCTCGTATTCAACGTGAATTTTCCCGATGGTTCGAACGTTATGTGAGTACCATTTAATTAATTATGTTTTACGTAAATAAATTAATATTTATTTTAATTAATTTTAAATTGAGCCGTATAGGGACGGGATAACGCTCTAGACAGTCCATTCTTATGAGATCTCAGCAAGGGACCACTACGTCGTGTAAAGACTTACAACGGTTATATTGTGAAGGGCTACAGATTTCATACGTCTGGGTATGCATCGACAAAGGGGACTACCAACAATGGCGTCTGCGTTAGCAGTGCGAATTACAATGCAGATGCAAGTGATTACTTTGGGGTGTTACGGGAAGTCGTCGAAGTAGAATATCCAGGATATCCAGCAAAGACTGTAGTGTTGTTCAAGTGTCATTGGTTTGATTCAGGCCATCTAGGAACAAGAATTCACCCGGAGTACAAGCTCGTTGATGTTAGTTCGAAAAGGACGTATGTTGCGGATGATCCATTTGTATTTGCCCATCAAGTATCTCAAGTATACTACTGCACATATCCGGGAGCTCCACGTGGTTATGAATGGCACGCTGTTTGCAAATTAAAGACAAGGTCAATGGTAGAAGTCCCTAAAAAGGACAAAAATACTGAAGATGAATCTCCATTTCAAACAGAACAAATAGAGACTCCAACTGAAGTCTTTACGGGAGATTTCAATCTTTCTGTACCCTTGACGGCTTCAAATCCCCAATTAATCGAAATTGAAGGTGAAGAGGAGGGGGATGAAGAAGAGGATGAAGAGGAGAATGAAGATGAGGATGAAGAGGAGAATGAAGAAGATGAGGATGAGGAGGAGGATGAGGATGAGGAAGATGATGATGAGGAGGAGGAGGATAAGGACGAAGAGGAGGATGAAGACGATGAAGATGAAAATTAATTCAATTAATGTAATGTATTTATTTCTTATTTTATAAAAGTTAATTAATTATTTATCATTTAGGTACAAATTATAAAAATTAAATTTACTATAAATATAAGTCACAACCAATATATATATTAATATATGTGGAAGAAATGAATTTTGTGATTTTTTTAAAAAATATTTTGGTAATTTAGTAAGTATATAGAAAAAATTGAATTATTTAAAAAAAAAAAAAAAAAAATCGCCAAAATGCTGACGGAATTAACTTTCCTTCGGTATTTACTTTTTGAACAAATACCGACGGATTATCCGTCGGTATTTATATATGTCCGTCGAAATTCACCATTTGATAAATACCGACGGAATATCCGTCGGTATTTGTACATGCCGACGGAAAATAACCCCTTATATAAAACCTTAACCTCGCCTCCCTCCTCTCTTTACATTCCTGTTTCGGCCCCATTCCCCCCACCTCGCCTCCCTCCACTCTTCGGCCCCATTCCCCCCACCTCAAAATCCTCAGAATCGGCGACATCAAATGGAAGCCATCAACACATCATTTTCGGCGACATCAAATGGAAGCCATCAACACATCAAATGAGCCCCAAGGTTCAATCTTTTTCACTAATTTATTTCAAGAACATCATCTAAATGCTAATATTAACACTCTTTTTCACTCTGCAGCGCCGAAACTTGAGGATTTCATCGGCGCCGGCGGAATGGCCCTGAGAACTCCGGCCAACATTTTCCGGCCAGCCAATATGAGAACTACTCAAACTCGTTTGTTCTTCTTTTGTTCTTAGGAAGAAGCTCTCAAAATGGAACAACATATATTCTCAACTAATTTAGTGCATTTTCACAAGGTTTTGATGTTTGATTTTCAAGAAAAAATGGTAATTTTATCTCCAATTCTTACTTTCATTACTTCTAAATTCATGAATATCTTGCAATAGATGTTTTATCTCCAAGTTAAAACATTGATCAATTCTCACTAAAATAAATAAAAAGTATTTCGATAAACCAATGCCAATTAATTCTGGTCGGAAAATGAAATTCTGGTCGGGGCCTCCCCGGCCACCCATATTTTTTTTATTAATATTTTGTTTTACTGACGGATATTCCGTCGGAAAAATGCCGATGGATATTCCGTCGGAAAAATGCCGACGGATATTCCGTCAGTCAAATGCCGACGGATATTCCGTTGGCATTTGAATTTCGAAATCATATTTTTTTTATTCATATTTCGTTTTACTGACGGATATTCCGTCGGTCAAATACCGACGGATATTCCGTCGATATGTGAATTTCGAAATCAATTTATTCAAAAATTAATTTCTTTTATAATTATTTTAATTCATTCTTTCCGACGGAAATTCCGTCGGAATGTTGACCCGGTTTGTTAAACGGGTTGTCCGGAATACCGACGGACATTCCGTCGGAAAAAGCTGACGGACATTTCCCTCGGCATTTCCGTCGGTATTTCCGACGGAATTCAAAAATTCGTCGGCAAAAAAAGCTGACGCCGAAAAAGGGGACGGCCGACTTTCCGTCGGTAACCTCGGCGGCCGACGGAAAATCCGTCGGTAAATCCGTCTCTAAAACGCCCTTTTTTTGTAGTGCTCCTTCTCTTCTCGTTTCATGCATAACTCTCAATCCCGATGCCCGATCGGCTCGATTCTCGTCTCATTTCGACCCTCTTCTTGATGCCTTTCTTGTGGTTGATTCATTGGATTGATCCAACGGCTGGATTTCTCGTGATTTGCTTCGAAACTCCCTGCTTTACCTAAAAATCAAACAAAACATTCATGTATCAACATATCTAACAATTAGCTCATGATTACACAAAAGTTGTAAGAATTTCTTGATATCTAGAGCATAATTGACCCACAAATTCGAGCAATCTCACGACAAATCACGGTGCCTCGAAGATAGATCTGACTAACTTCTGACCCAACATTATGATTTTGCAGCCCAAAATATTATTTGCCGCCCTGCTGAGGATACAGTGGCGCCGCCCAACCTCCAGCGTGATGACGTAAAATAAAAATGGTTCATCTAAAAGGCAATAAAAGAGGTTCAGTACTGTATTCAAGGGGTGGTGAATTGAAAAAAAGTAAACGGAAATTGTTACCAATATAAGACTGCCAAGGAGTTATGTAGATGGGACATAATGGGTGAATTTCGTTCAACTTCAACAATCAAGCTTTGAAGTACATGACTCGGGTCATATGTCAATCGTAACATCTCAATAACACCTTGATTTTGTAACAAGATATACCTCAAAATCTTGGAGACGTACATATTGAGGATCGAGTTCCTCAATTCTCTTAAACACCAAGCTAAGTTTTTATACTTATTTGAGATATTCAATTAAGGATGTATATATATGTAGACAAAAAAATCAGGATAATTAACAATTTGAAGATTTGAAATAAGTCTACCAATATGCCTAAATTAATTTCAATTGCCAAAACCGGAAATAAGGGCCATCTAATTTATATCAATTTTCCATCAAATTAAACTTCAATCTTTGCACAGAGTGGTTCCAAATTCAAGTCTGAATATTATAAACTTTATCATATATGTATACACACCAGTTCTTAAGCATGTGTTTTGGTTCCAAAATCCTCATTTCTCCTACAAAATAACAAAACACACCATCTTTCTCTTTATCAAGTGTAAATTAGTCAATATTGAGGGAAAATAACATTCATTCATATTAAATTTAGCACCTTAAATGTATGATTACAAAAAAAATTCTCATTTTCACACTAATCAAATAACTACCATAAAGTTTTGCTAATATAATTAAGTTTAAATTTTTTTTTATAAATCTTTTATTATGAAAAATACATGGTTAACTATATATATTAATAAAACAATGTACATTACTTAGTTTTATTTTCTTGTGAAGATGGGTTGTTTAAGAGAATTGAATAACTCTGATCCTCAAAATGTTGCCAATATTGTGGGGTAAATCTTGCTACAAAATCAAGGCGTTCTTGAGATGTTACGATTGATATATGCCATAACTCGTGTACTTCAAAGCTTGATTGCTGAAGTTGAACGAAAATATAGTTCATTCCTAGAATCTAATCATGTTTCATATCTAGATAAAGGGAACAAACAATCAGCGTTTTCAAAACTTGATTCACCCCTTCTATCCCATTTTCGACTTCTATTGTTATTCAAAACTTGCAACAATTTCTACTAACTTCTTTCATATCACTATCTCTAGAATACAATTAGCCTCATCTTTGAAATATCAAATCAGCTCTGGTAGTTTGGATGTTATGTCTTCATGGTAGAGGTGGGGCAGTCACTATATTGGGCAGCAGAATCAGAATGTAGGGTTAAAAATGGTTCAGATCCCATCTTCGAGGCATCGACTCCGGTGGTCAAAGGAACTCCATGAAAAGTTTATTAGCGTTGTCAATCAGCTCGGTGGAGTAGAGAGTAAGTTTAATTTCTCTGTACGTCAATTTTTGTTTATCGAAGGAAGATTAAAATAGTTAAATTATTTTTCTTAATTTCGTATCCTTATCGTGTTTTACATTTTGCAGAAGTAGCATTGAAAACAATTTTTGACATAATGTTGGTGGAGTGAGTCATTCTTTTACACATAAAAAAACCATTTACCAGTTTAAAATTGTTTTTATATTTTCCGAAATTTGAAAATTTAAATTTCGGAAAATATAAACACATTATTAAACCTGTAATTTGATTTTGATATGTAAAAGAGTGAGTCGCGCGCATTATGTCCAGAATTGTTTTGGGTGTTGATTCTACAACATGAACATGCTGTACAAGATTTAGCCATTTTTTTCTTCCATTGAAAAACAAAAATTCACAGGGAAATTAATAAAGAGATTAAACTTACTATTTGCTCTACTGAGCTAATTGACATCACTATAAAGTGTCCATGAAATTTCTTTGACAACCAGAGACAATGCCTCGAAAATGGATCGGACTCATTTCTAACCCAACATTATGATTTTGCAGCCCAAAATAGTGACCGCCATCCGGCCTGATGACCTAACATCAAAATGATATTTCAAAGACTGAGGATGCATGTGTATTCAATGGGTGGTTAATTGAAAAAAGTAAATGAAAATTGTTGCAAATTTTGATACCAATATATGACTACCAAGGAGTTATGAAGATAGGACATAATGGGTGAATTTCGTTCAAAGTTTTGAAACCTCTGATGGTTTCTTCCCATTATAGGGATACAAAGCATGACTAGATTCTAGTAATGTGTCGTGTTTTCTCTCGACTTCAGCAATCCAAACTTTGAATTACATGAGTCAGGTCGTATGTCAATCGTAACATCTCAATAACGCCTTGATTTTGTAGCAAGATATACCCCAAATCTTGGAGACATTTTGAGGATCGAGTTTCTCAATTCTCTTAAACACCAAGTTTTTATACATACTTGAGATATTCAATTAAGGATGTATATATATGTAGACAAAAAAATCAGGATAATTAACAATTTGAAGATTTGAAATTAGTCTAATTTATATCAATTTTCCATCAAATTAAACTTCAATCTTTGCACAGAGTGGTTCCAAATTCAAGTCTGAATATTATGAACTTTATCATATACGTACACACACCAGTTCTGTAACCGCTTACAGACAATGCAATAATCATTCGTTGAAAAAAATAAAGCTAGAAAATAACAAGTATATATTCATAAAAAAGAAAAGAAATAAAAGTGTTTTCATGATCTACACACATTATTTCTCTGAAAAGTTTCATCTTTTTGGTTCAAAAATCAAATCTTGTTTCAGAAAAATGTTGAAGAAATGAGCAAATTTATCAGACATAAATATATATACATAATTAAAAAAAATGAATTCTTGAAATACCTATGAAATTTTGCAGCAGTGCTGGATGTGCAGATTAATTCCTCTTGTCTTAGTGGATGATCAAGCTTTAAGTACTTGAAGGATTAACAGAAGGACCGAATTGAAAATTAGAAAAATTGTGCAGAAAAAATCGAAACAAGAACAAAGAGGAAATAGATTAAAATGGATCAAAGCTTGATTAATAATTACCTTGAAAATTATCTTGGGTGACTTTGTGGAAATGGCAGAAACAATCGGATTAGAATTGCAATGAAGCAATGAATGAATGAAGAAGAAGAAGAAGAATTGCTGTATGAAGTGTGAGGAATGAAGTGGGAGAGACAAGAGATTATATAGGGGGAGGAGCATCAAGGGGGCTGATCAAAATCACTTGTTGGTGAGGGACTAAAAGTGAAAACAACGAGGGATTAAAATGAAAAGCTTGGTAAATATTTAGAATGTTTTATTTGTAATAGTTTTCTAAATTAATCTGTATCATTCACTTTATCAATATTGCCCTTTATTATTTTAAAGAAAATTTCATTCACACTCTATTTTATACACCCACCACTGACACGGCAACAAAAAAATCTAAACATTTAAAATGAAGAACAACATCAATTTGAAAAGGCTAACGAAAAAAAAAATCACAAATTTTGATAAAAATATCAAATTTAAGAAAAAGTTACAAATTTTGGTCATGAGATTTGAAAAAAAAAATCATAAATTTCGGTATAAAGTTTCGAAAAAGCAACATAATTCAGATTGAAAATCTGGATAAGAAGGGGAAAAAAATCGTGATGGAAAGTTTCAGATCTGGAAAATATCGAAAATCTGAGAAAATGGAGGGAAAAGAAATTTGTTTCTTTATGTAAAAAGAAGAAAATTCCGGATCTGCAACACATTTCTTGTTTTGCTTTCCGAAAAGAAGATGAGAAAAAAAAAGTTGGTGGCAGAAAATAAGGGAGCATGGAAAAAAGAAAAAAAAAGGCTGATCCATTGCAGGGCAGGCCAACTCATTCAAAATAAATAAAAAAATACTAGTAAAATTAATATTTCATTTATCCAAATTCATAATGTATTTTGTTTGAATCGTACCGATACCGATGTTAATAAATATTGATTAATTTATATATAAAGTAATTAAATAAATTCAGGATGTGAGGAAGGTACTGTGGAATCAATTTATGAATAAAGTGAACTTTGACGTACAGCCCAAAAAGAGAAAGGTAGAAAAAAGACTAGTGAACTTTGACAACCCAAAAAGAGAAAGGTAGAAAGAGATAAGAAAGAGAAAATATAGATGGAGAGATATATTGAATGTTGCCAAAAAATAAAATAGATAACTTTCAGTGGGATGTCCAAAATAACAAAATGAATAATTTTCGATGGGACGTATTAATTAAAAAGAGAATATTATAAACATGTTAATGAATTATTTTAAAATCTTAAAGATGTTAGATGTCAATAAGATTTTTTTTATTAAAGTAACATATATTTCATTTTATAAGCATATTATATTTCATATTGTTATATCATATACTCCCTCCGTTCCCTACTCAATGTCTCATTTTACCTTTTTTTTTTTTTTTTTTTTTTATCTCTTACTTAATGATTCATACTTAAAATAGTAAAAGAGCATTTTAACTCTACTTTCAAAACATCTCAATATTACATCAAATGTTATCACTTTATCACACTAAAAAGCATATTTACTACTCATAAAGTTGAAAAGTCTTTACTACTCTCATGGACGGATACCAATTTTGTCATTTTTTGTATATCATCGAAAGTTACGCATTTCATTTTTTAGCAACACTCATTATTTTTCTCTATCTTTTCTCTTTCGATCATATCCCTCTCTCTATCCTTTTTCTTTTTTCCTATTTCTGTCTATTTAACAATTTGACTATTTTTTTTTTTTTTTTTTTTTTTTTTTTTTGCATTTCTCTACATTTTCTCTTTATTATCTTTTTCTACCTCAATTATACTCCACTAAAGATTAAATATATATTTTTTAATCTATGTAGACAATATATAAGTACGTGGACAACGGAAAGAATATTATTTAAATTTGTATATATTCTATAATTTATATAAACGATCTCTTCATTATTATTTTTTTGGGTCCTATAACCTATTATAATTATTCAAATAAGTTGACACTTAGATTTAATTTTTTTAAATGTTTACATTGATAATGTTTTGCTTTGATTTTGAAATAAGTGAAACAAATAAATTAAGATTGATGGTTGACGTATAGTTGAATGATTGAGGAGAAATAATTATAATTAAAAGTGAAAATAGTTAATTAATTAAAATTAGTTTATTATCGGGCTGGGAGGGGTATATCTCAAAATCAGGTCAGTTGATTAATTAGCTGAGGTTTATTCAGATGATCGAGGTGAATTAGCTAAATGTGAATCAGTTGATTTTCTTTCATTAGGTGAATTAGTTGAATGAGAATTATTTAGTAATTAATATAAAAGAATTAATTCTCCATCTCTCTATAAATTCGAACTTTTAAATGAGACGAAATATTTTTTCATGATATTAGAGTCTCCCCATTTTCTTTCATTAATGTTGGAAATAGTGATTGTAAAATCTTATGCTTTAATTTCATAAAAATGATACAAATAAAATCTCAATTTAATCGAATGTTAAGTTTCATTGATAAATAACTCAATATCACTAATGTGAATTTAAAAGAAGTAAAGAATACTACATGATTAAATTAATAATGAAAGGCCAAATTTTGTTCTTTCTTCACCACTCGCACCTTTTTTAATCCACCACTTGCCTCCACTTGAGCCGCCTCCGCCTCCGCCTTCCGCTTTAGCACGAATGAAGATCGATCGGGTGAGCCAACGGACCTCTTCGAGGTAACCCTAACTGGGGGCGGCTCACCCGAGTTTATCCTCAAGGGGAAATTAAGCAAGGCTCGTGAGCCACGCATGGCGTAGGCCGCTCGGTCATACGCCAACGCTGCATCCTCCGCTGTCTCGTATGTCCCCAGCCACACTCGGGCCCCATTCTTAGCCGGGTCCCGTATCTCAGCCGCGAACTTTCCCCACGGCCGCTGCCGCACCCCTCTGTAATGCCTCCCTCTTGGAGGAAAATCTTGATTTTGGGGGGTCGTGAAGAACGGTTCGGGGTCGGGCTTGACAACAACCGTGGGAGCGGTGACGAAAGGCGCTAGCCGCTCCCCGTTGGTGGCGCCGCATAAGGGGCCATCATCGAGCAAATGTCTTCGAAGAAGGGCGAGATCGGCTTCGTAATCATTGCTTTCAAACAACATTGTTTCGAGCTAGCTAGAATATATATGTTTTAACGTTTCAAGTGTGAGAATTTAATTTGAAGAAAGATTGGATTAATTTGATGCTATCGGTCAGTGGGGTTTATATTCATATATATATATATATAGGTTTTCAATTTGATGTTGAGTTACCCGTCAAAATAAAAAATAAAAAAATTTGATGTTGAGTTCATGCATATATACCCGTATACTTTTATTAATTAATTTATTTTCAAGTGAGACATTCAAAGTTGGACAAATTAATAGACGACATCTTGGTTTCTATGAAGCTTCGGTAAAGGGAAAAGTAGGCTTTAATTCAAATGCCCAAATTCATGACTAATTAATTTTACTTTGGATAATTAATGAAGAGTTTTGTACATTAGGAAGTCGGGGCCGTCTTTCATTTGTCGTGAATCATATTCATATATATCAACTTGCGATGCAAATAGCCAAATGGGCAATAAATTAATATTAAATATTTATACCCTTAGGGCTAGTTTGGTTTGTTAGATAGGATAAATATATTAGGATTAAATTGAGTGGGATTGCACTGTTCACAAATTAAAATATTGAAATAATTTGTATGTTTGGATTGATGGAAAAATAAACTCACCCTCTCACCTAAGATTAATAATCATGCAAATGTGGGAAAAAATGGGAAAATTGACTCGGGCCCAAATAAATTCTCGGGCTTTAATTTAGAAAACCAAACAATGAAAAAAGTGGGATAAAAAAGTATTTTCCACATTTTCCATCAAACCAAACATACTATTAAAGTAATATCGCACGTAATTCTGTTTTAAAATATTAAATGATACTCCACTAATTCTAATTATTTGTTATGTCATTCTAACTTTTTTTTTTTTTTTTGAAGCTATGTCATTCTAACTTTTTTATTATTTATTTAATAAATGACGTTTTAAGTTACCTCCCCATTAATTATCTAATGTTCATCCCTAATTAATTTTAACTTTCGTTAAATCTGATCCTCAATTTTTCAAGATTAATTGTCATTAATTATGAATAAACACACGCACACGATGACGAAAAGAAAATAACACAAGATTTGTTTACCCAGTTCATCTTACGACTATGTCTGGGGGCGATGCCAAGACAGCTATTTCACTATGTTTTTCGGATGCGCACTGATTACAAAAAGAGAACATTTATTTATAATAGAAAACTTGTCATAACCCTAAGCCCATTAGAGTCAAACTTGATCCACACTCCAGGCCCATTAGAGTCAAACTTGCTCCACACTCAAGGCCCGTTAGGATCAAACTTGCCCTACACTTCAAGTCCGTTAAGATCAATTCAGGCTCCACACTCCAACAATCTCCCACTTGGAGACTGAATTCTCCATGTAACCATATCTTCTTAATTCTCCTCAAGTATCCGCCTGGCATCGCCAAGCCTTATCTTCAAGTTCCAAGGCCAATTGAAGCTATGCATAACTTCAACTTCTCTAAGGTCACCACCTTAGTAAATAAAAAGTAGTAGTTAAAGGGAGAATACCTATTAGGTGCACATCACTCTCTAACTGGTCTCTGAAGCGGATTCTCCGGTGATGGTGGGGTCCTTGACTCTTCAATAATAACCTCTTCTTCATTCTGACTCTCCTTACTCCCACTCGAGTTTGAGATGTCTAACTCGACCTCTTGGGTATTGGTCTTGTTAGAATCTGATGCCTCCAATCTGTTCGTTGAAAACTACATCTCTACTGTGAATAATCTTTCGGTTATTCTCATCCCAGAGTGTATAACCGAACTCATCACCACCATAACCAATGAAAGTACACTTAACAAATTTAGCATCACTGCAAGAGTGGAATGATGCTCCTAAATCCAACACCCAAGATTCTAGCAGACTACTAATTAAGACCAACGCGTCTCCAATATCATATGTGGTTGCGTTTGCTGTCTTCTTCTCATTCAGTCCCTTCTTGTTTTTCTTAGGTGTTGAACACTGCTTCCTGTAGTGACCAAACTCATCATAATTCCAGCACTGGATCGAGTCTTTATCTTTCTTGATTGACTCTTTCCTCTAAACTTTGATCTTCCACGATTCTGCCTACCCTTCAATCTGTCCCTTTCCTCCGTGTTCAACGTTGACCCTGAAGTGGATCCAGACTCTTTCCTAAGAACCTCCTCGCTAATCATCAGATCCCTCACTTCGTCAAGCTTCAGTTTATCCTTCGCGGATGAAGCGCTAACTACAGTTACTGTGGCAGCCCAACTGTCTGGTAAAGAAGATAACAAAACTAAAGCAAGTATCTCATCATTGAATTCGATCTCGACAGAACACAAATTTCCAATGATCATGTTGAACTCGTTTAGGTGTTGCTCCACGGGTGTGCTCTCCGACATCCTGAGGTTGAACAAATGTATGATCAGATGAACCTTGTTCGTCGTTGTGGGCTTCTGATACATCTCCTCCAAGATTTGCAGCATCTTCCTTGCGGACTTGGCTTTAGTAGTGTGGTAGGCTACATTCATGGACAGCGATAAACGTATCGCACTCATCGCCTTTCTGTTCAACAGATTTCACTCATTTTATTCCATCTTTTCGGGTTTCTTCTTCTCCTCTAGGGGCACATACAGATCTTTACCGTAAAGGTAATCCTCGATCTGCATCTTCCAGAACCCGAAATTCGATCTGTCAAACTGCTTGATTGAAATCTTCTCGTCGCTCATCGTGACTACTCCCTTTGAACCCGAGGCTCTAATATCAGTTGTTAGAAATAAACACACGCACACGATGACGAAAATAAAATAACACGAGATTTGTTTACTCAGTTCGTCTTACGACTACGTTTGGGGGCGATGCCAAGTCAGGTATTTCACTATGTTTTTCGGATGCGCACTGATTACAAAAAGAGAACATTTATTTATAATAGAAAACTTGCCCTAACCCTAAGCCCATTAGAGTCAAACTTGCTCCACACTCCAGGCCTATTAGGTTCAAACTTGCCCTACTCTCCAAGTCCATTAGAGTAAACTTGCTTCAAATTCCAAACCCGTTAGAATCAAACTTTGCCCTACACTCCAAGCCCGTTAGGATCAATTCAGGCTCCACACTCCAACATATTTTACTTAGAATTTTATGAATTATTGACACCAAAATTGACTATGAAATTTGCTACTTGCACTTGATATGGAGAAATATATTACTCCCTCCGTCCCGGAATTACTTGCATAGTTTGACAGACACGTTGTTTAAGAAAAGTGGATTTAGTGGTTGATAACGTAAGATAAATGAGGGGTATTTTAGGTAATTTGATGATGTGTAAAGTGGATTTGATGATTTGTAAAGTGAAATGTATGGAAAAAATGAGTGGCAAATTTGAAAATAAAATGATATTGTGAGGTTATTAATTTTGTGGGGTATTTCCATATTAAGAGTGTGCAAATAATTTTGAGACGTCCCAATAAGAAAAGTGTGCAAGTAATCACGGGACGGAGGGAGTGGTATTTTGTTTGTTTTGTAGGTAAAATGTGGATTATTTTTTTAAGTAAAACACGAGCCCAATATTAATTGATTTCGATCGAATAAAATAAATCAAGAAAGGAACTAATCGAAGCAACAAAAGAGCAAAATAGCAAGTTTCAGCATGACCTCGACTTGAGTCATATGGGTGTGAGTTAAAAAAAAAGTCTTAGTTCAAAACATAACTTCAAAAGCTCAAAGGACAACTCGGGTCAAGTTAGTCAACTCAGTATCAGCTTTGTTTGGTAAATCGGTTCGACACTAGGCCTCAAAATGCCCGAGTTACGGGAGCCGAGAAAAGATATAAAATTATTACAACGAGAGTTGAGTATTCTATATATGGGTAGAGTTGGGATCGTGTAATTTGAATTAATTTTTTTTTTATTATTTGCCCCAAACTAAGATTCCAAAATCAGAAATAATTGGGGATCTTAAAAAAAAAAAAAAAGGTTAAAGTGAGGCAAAAATTAGTAAAAAAGGTGGAACAGACCTTCAATGTGGAAAATATACCAAATTTCGTAATATATATTGGGCTTATAGTAACCGTGAATCAAAAGGGGGCTGTAAAAATGAGAAATCTAGAATGAAAAATTCTTGGAGTTCTATACTCAACTTTTTTTTTTTTTTTTTTTAGTTTCTTGAGTTTTATACTCATTTTTTTTTGCGTTTTTATGCTTGTGAGTTTTGAATTCGATTTGACCTTGATTCGAATCAAACTCTACTATCTTCTTTGATCGAAATTTATAGAGTTTTATACTCGACTCTTCTGCCCTATGAAATTAGGAATTTTCAATTTTCTATATTCAAGAGTTATACACTCAATCTAATTTTTCTTCTTCTCGTGTCTACCACGATTCTATCTTTCATGTCTATCACGATTCTATCTTTACATTTTTTAGAATATTGGTGAAAATCTCACCATTGATTAGATGCATGGGTTGCATCACTTGCCTACTCTCTACATCAACGTTCAAATGTTCAATTTGGTGTTGAATTATATTCTCGAATGTTACCTTTTCATTGTTGATATCATTGCACCCACATCGTGCTATTAATTGTAATGGTTTGGAGTGTTTTTTAATAATAAGTTCAAGATGTGTTTGATTACCATCCATGCTCATCTTGTGGGAGGGTGTGAAGAATAACAACAAGTTGATCAAATCAATAAATGAAAGATTATTAGTTAGGGGATGTTTACTTTTGGTTTTAAAAACCAGGTTTTGGATTTCAAGATCCAAAACCCGTTTTACTTCGGGATTTAAAAATTGGTTTTCAAAATCCACTCAAAACCACCTCTATCAAACATATTGATTTGACATAAAGTTATATCTATATAATATTACACCAATCATTATATTTTTTCTCAACAATAATATAATAATACAATAATATAATACATTTAATCAATATTACACAATCAACTAATCATTATAATTTCACCAAATAATAATATAATAATACAAACTCATTCAATCTTACAACTTGATTTGACATAAAGTTAAATCCTCCACTATTCCAAAATCCAAAAGAAACACTCATATTACTATTTATCGGGATTTCAAAAACCAGGATTTCAAAAATCCGGTTTTTAAAACCACCCAAAGTAAACACCCCCGTAGTGTAGTTAGAGGAATAGTTCATTTGTTAGTTGTAACTCATTTAATCATGTAATTCTCTCAATATGTCTTCTATTAAATTTTTTCTTGTTATGAAATTTCACAAATACCTCACCACAACACAAATTCAAGTCCTAATCTTTAAATTTTCGCACAAAATATAAAGCACTCCAAGTGTTTGTATAAATGTCTCAATGAAAATTCAATTAATTTCAAACACAAAATTGGAAGCAAATTATATTACCCATGTTAAATCATCACATATATCTCAATATCACAAGAAAAACTTACCAAAAGATTGAGGTTTCAAGTACAAGAAATCCCGTTCTTTCTACTTCTATTCCAATTTTGGAAACTTCATTTCTTACCCTTTTCCTTCTCCATTTTACTTTAAACTGAAAGAGATGCAAACCTCTCTAATTATTCTACTTTATGTTGAAATGAGTTCTGAGACGGGGAGGGGACCGCCATAGAAGCGGTGACTCCTCCACGGCAGTAGATTGGCGACGGTGGCGGATGGAGATACGACCCCCTTAGCCTTCTTTTTGACAAGTTGACCAAATCAAGAAGAAGAATCGTGGCAAGATCAGCTAATTGAAGAATTAACGAGTGTTTCCTTTTTTGTTTTAGTTTTACCAATAATACATGTCTTAAATTTAGCACAATTACGAGAGTATCAATTATTGATTCAATTCACCTTATTATAAAAGGATGGAGAATAAAGTTGTAAGGGAGATGAAATTTTTTGAATAATAAATAACAAAGAACGTAGTTCTTTTGAATTACAATTACGGTATTCTTTTTGAATCAACGTATTTGAATTTTTGCAACTTTTTCGAATATTCTTAAAATCAACGAACTAGTGTGTGTTTTTCGTATTTATCATCACTTATACACTTTCACAGCCTGCATCAGTGGCTCTCTGAATAATTTTGAATTTTTCATAGGGAGAATGCTATGTTTTTTTGTGCTTCTATTTGAATTCTTGAATCAATAAAAATGGAAGAAAAAAGACAGAATTGATATAGCGTGAGTGAACCTGAATCAAAAAGCAAAAAGAAAAAGGGAGATAGGGGTAAAATGGGGAAATAATCATAGGTTTTGTACCGTCAGTAATTGTAGGTTGTGTTTGGACGAGAAGATTTGATTTGAGAAGGTATTTTAAATGAAAAGATTTTAAAATAGATGGATTTTATATGAAATTGCGAGAATTTAAAATCTTCTCAATATTAACTTAGGTTGTGTTTGAATGAGGGGATTTGATTTGAGAGGTATTTTAAATGAAGAGTTTAATCACTAGGAAGGACAATCCTATAGACCAATATTCAAATAAAGGAAACAAACTAAAACAATACAATTAAGGTCAAATTAACTTGTTAATACCCAATTATGCCCCTTGGTTTGAAATTAATTCCCACAGCAACCGATAATTACTCTTTAAAAACCATAATTAATTTATAATTTAAATTCCACTTTCCCTAAAATTTTGAAGTTACTATTTCATTTCATTATAATTCTCAACCATAACCCTAGCTTGCTCCCAGCCGCCGCCGCCCTCACCGAGGCCGCTTTTGCCACCGTAACTCTCACCTTGTTCTCTGGATCGTCGTCCGCCGCCGTCCGCCGTCTTTATGGGTCGAAACCCTAATAGCCTTCGCCGTGGATGTGTCTCTGTGACTCCGCCATTCACCAGATCGGCCGCCATTCTCCCAGCCGCATCCTCTGTGCCCTGTAGTAGAGCAGCTGTCGTTCCCCGCCGTCGAAGCTCCTCTGCGTGCAAACTTGAATATTTGGCGTGAAATTGATGAAGATAAGGTAAGGGTTTTTGCTCTCTCCCTCTCTTTTTCTTACTTGATCTAGAACGCCGAACGCGTTTCTTGATTTTTTGTTTTGAATCTGTTTTTGTTGCAGAGGAGTTCGCGAATCTCCGTTATATGAATGAAGTAGAAAACACCTATCGATATGTATATTGGCGTGAAATTGATGGATGAAGATCGGGTAAGGATTTTTCTCTCTCACTCTCTTTTTCCTACTTGATCTCGAACACGTTTATTGATTTTTTTTGTTTGTTTTGAATTTGTTTTTGTTGCAGGAGTTAGCGAATCTCTGTTGTGTCAAGTTTTGGGGCTTGATGAAGATTGGGTAAAGGTTTTTCTCTCTCCCTCTCTTTTTCTTACTTGATCTCGAACACCGAACACGTTTCTTGATTTTTTTTTTTGAATTTGTTTTTGTTGCAGAGGAGTTAGCGATTCTACACCGGGGCTAGTTTTAGGGCAATATGAATGGAGTAGAAAACACTCATCAATATGGTATTGTTACTCTGTTTTTCGTTTGTCTGATTTTGTTTAAAGTTTTATGATCCGTTGTTAGATTAAGAATGCAACGTTAGAAAATTTGGAGTTTCTGAAAATCCTGTTTACTTTTTGAAATTCTCTAGTTTATATTTCAATTGGGGGATTACTCTTCATTTTCGTATTGTTACTATGTTTTTCGTATTCTGGTTTTGTTTCAAAGTTTTATGATCTCTTGTTAGAATAAGAGTAGTATATGTATATGCCCCAAATATTTGAATTGATTAAGAGAAAGATCTTATATTCTCTTATTTGTCTTCTTCGGTTGACTCATTCTCTTATAATTGTATGATAACAATTGGGGAAATCAAAATGCCTCAATTTCAATATAATGACTGAATTAGCTGTCTCTTACTTCTGCACAGTTGTTTGTTGCTTCTTTGATATAGTTGCTTATAAAAATACCACAAATGCCAACACGTAACATAAGCCAAATGTTCTAAAATTACTAACTTGTTAGTGTTTATTTGATATTATTGAGATTTACGATTTTACGTCTGTTCAGTTGAAAAAAAAGATCAAAGGAGCTGACTACCTGTAAAATTAAGTGTTATGGATGCCTTATTGACAAGTCTTGATGTCTGACAGTTTGATTTTCTTTATGTAGTTTCAAACTACTGCACCTAAGAGTTGTTTTATGCGGCCGCTTGGAGGTATCCTTGCCCCCAAGAGAAAGCCTCATAGCTTCTGGTAATCCCTTTGTTGATATGGACAATCTCAGTAGATAGCTTTTTGACATTATAGAGGAGGAACCTGGTCAACCTCTTAAGGCTGTTTTCAACAAAATTTCATTAGAGACAATTGCAGCTGCAAGCTTGGGACAAGTTTATCGAGCCACTCTCCGATCATCTAAAGAAGATGTTGCAATTAATTATGGTTTCAAGTTCTATGTTCAATTGATTTTCCTTTCTCTACTTTGATTTTAAAGCTTTTGTAGCTCTTGCATATATTCTTTATAATTTTTGAATCTTATGGAATAATACATTGACTATATGCAACATAATATTTGAATATCTTATTGACTATATGCACCGTTTTTTTACATATATGCTTATATATTTGCATATTTTATATAGATGATATATATTGTTATATATATATATATATATATATATATATATATATTATCTAAAATGTAATTACACAACAATTGAATAGTTTATTTATTTAAAAATAAAATTCATAGATTTTATAATATAAATAAAGTGAAGTAATATTATATTATTAAATTGACCCGTTCAAACCCAAAGAATCATATCTATATTAATTTTTTAAAATAAAATTAATATTTTAGAACATTTTATTACAAATATATTGTTCTATTGCATATTGTCACGTATTTTAAGTTATATGCAACATATTTTTGCATATGTCAACAAGAATATGTAACAATTTCTTGCATATATGTTTTTAAATCTGCATATAAAGGAATGATATAAAACCAACCAATTTATTTTTTTATGGAATTGAGTTGTCACCAAATCATTATCCACATAATCAATTACTATAATTTAAAATAAATAATTGAAATTTATTAATATATTTTAAAAATAAGAACACAAATCTTTCAAATTCAAATAAATTTTTTAATATCTTAGCTCTAATTTTCATTAAAATTTTAAATTTAAAAAGAAATCAATTAACACAATGTCACCTAATCAATTAATATAATTTAAAATAAATAATTGAAATTTATTAATATATTTTAAAAATAAATATAAATCTTTCACATTCAAATAAAATTTTCTAATATCTAGTCTCTAATTTTCATTAAGTTTTCAAATTTGAAAAAAAATCAATTACGCAATATCCACATAATCAATTGTTATAATTTAAAATAAATAATTGAAATTTATTAATATATTTTAAAAATAAATACAAATCTTTCATATTCAAATAAAATTTTCTAATATCTTATCTCTAATTTTCATTAAAATTTCAAATTTGGAAAGAAACTAATTAACGCAATTACACTACAAAAAACGCGCGCTTTTGGGACGGACAAATACTGACGGATTTTAGTCCGTCAGCATTTCCGACGGATATGCTGACGGAATGCTGACGGATTGAAAAGTCAACATCAATGTTGACGGATTTCCGTTCCGTCAGCATTTCCCTCGGTAAATGCTGACGGATTTCCGTTCCGTCAGCATTTACCGAGGGAAAATGCTGACGGATATTTTTAAATTTGTATACTGACGGAAATGCTGACGGAAAATCCGTCAGCAAATGGCATGTTGATTTCGCACCGCCTCGTTTTCCAATAAGGTAACCGTTGGCTTTAAAGTCGGCGGTTACCGAGGGAAATGCCGACGGAATATCCGTCGGTATTTCTTTTTTTTTTTAATATATAAGGGCCTCAAATCAATCATATCAGCGTTTTAGAGAAAAAAAAGGGGCGTGCGTGAGGATTCGGTGGGGAAGACGAAGACGAGGACTTGGCCATTGAAGCAAATTTCTCCGATTACATTGATACGATACGTTTTCTTAATTAGTTCTATTACTTAGTTTTAATACTTATATATGTTTATGCATGGATATATGTAAATATGAATAATTTAATGTTGATTTGCATGTTATATTGATTTAGTTAGTTGTTAAAATATTATGATCATGTTAGTATGTACGTTAGTTAATTTAATTTGTTGATTAAGAATAATTTTGATAGATCGAGTAGTTTTTTAAGGTTAATTAATTAATTAATTGTTATATGTATACATTAATTAATTGTTATATAGTTAATTACTAGTTTAATTTAATTGTGTAATTTTGATATAGAATATTTTTAATGTAGGTAGTGCATGTTTGAATCAATTGTTTAAACTAGTTTAGATATAGTGGTTGGACCGTTGGATCACGTTGTAATTAGGAATATGTTGATTAAATTAGGAATACGCTATATTAGTACAAATTTTAAATTAGGAATATGTTCATTAAATTGATAATTATTGACCCAATTAGAAAATTATTATTTTAATTAGTTTTAGGTTTGTTAATTTAGGAATATATATGTTCAATTTTTTATTATTGATTAAGTTAGGTAGAAAAATAATAATTAAATTAGGTTATTGTTGATTAAATTAGGAATATGTTGATTAATTAAATTAGGAATATGCTATATTAGTAAAAAAAATAAATTAGGAATATGTTCATTAAATTGATAATTAGAAAACTTCAATTAGAAAAGTATTATTTTAATTATGTTTAGATTTGTTAATTTAGGAATATGTTAATTTAGAAATATTTTTAATGTAGGTGATGCATGTTTCAATCAATTGTTTAAATTATTAGTTAATTAGATGGTTCGACGGTGGTATCACGTTGTAATTAGGTTATATATATATTGTTTTGATTTAAATTAGGAATATGTTGATTAAATTAGGAATATGCTATATTAGTAAAAATTTTAAATTAGCAATATGTTCATTAAATTGATAATTAGTAAAATTATGTATTTTTTATTGATTGAAACAAATGAGTGAACAAGTACCGAATGAGGCTTCGGGTTCACGTCGTAGGTCGTCATGGTGGTCACGTTCAAGGAGGTCTCGGGATGAATCAGTTCCTGTGACGGCTCCTCCTCCTCCTGTGGCAGTGACGCCGCCGCCGCCGACGACTACGATGTCGGTTGGTTCGTCATCCTCTTCTCGTCAGCATCCTGTTCGAGACAAAAGGAAACCCATTGACATCGTTTCAGGAGCGTAAGTCAATAATTCTAATGTTTGATGAGATTCAATAACGATTAACTTTATTTTTTTATTTATAATGTGTTAATTAGTTTATAAATTTGTTAATAATTTTACAGGTTGGTGCCCGGTAATTAGGTGTCCAGGATGTGCACAAAATCCTTTAAGGATTGCAAGATTGCTAAGGGTGCTACCACTTGGTCGAAGGTGCCACAATCTAAAAAGGATGAATATTTCGACGAGTTCCAGGTATATAATTACAATATTTAAAGTTTATTAAATAACTAATTATATATTCATATTATTTGATAAATATGTTGAATATTTATTTGTATAGAAAAAGGCCCGTTGGGATACGGCGATCTACTCGGACGCCGCTATTTACGAGAAGTAGTACGGTCTTTGTTCTACTCGGTACACGAACATGATGTACGACTGGAGAAAGGCCTGGCGTACGAAAGACGAAAATCGTGTTCTGGGGAAAGACGAGGATGGTGTTGACCTGTGGGAGTCGTTGGTTGAGAAGTGGGTGGAAGAGGCTTACCAAAAGAAGTGTGACAAAGCTCGGGCCAACCGCAGAACCGACGTTGGAGGCGGGATGGCAGTGCATCGGGGGGGAGCTCGGTCCGTCCTCGAGCAATCACTTGCTATCGTAAGTTTTCATTAATTTTTAAAAATTAAATAATTATAGTTAATTATTTTATATTAGTTATCTAAATTAATTTGTATATGTTTATTTGATACGTAATAGGAGCGGGAGACTGGACGTCCACACACCCACTTGGATGTATTGTACTCCTAGAATGATTAGAGGAAATGTGAATGTGGAATTTTATAATGAACTCGTGTTATTTGTTGAATTTGCAAAAAGCCAGCCACATTACATGAGTGGAAATTGCATTAGGTGTCCGTGTAATGCTAAGAAATGTCAGAATAAGCAATATAAAGAGATTGATGAGGTCCTAGTGCATATTGTGAAGAATGGTTTCGTTGATAATTATTATAATTGGACTAGTCATGGCGAAACACGTTGGCCTTATAGATTTGATGAAGTGTTTTACTATTACACTACTGGAATCTATCAACTTGAAGCAAATTTCGATCATGTTGGCACTAGTAACGAGGTAGAACAACGGTTTGGGGACGAAGAACAACAGTTTGGGGACGAAGAAGAACATTTTGGGGACGAAGAACAACAGTTTGGGGACGAAGAACAACATTTTGGGGACGAAGAACAACAGTTTGGGGACGAAGAACAACAGTTTGGGGACGAAGAACAACAGTTTGGGGACGAAGAACCGAATATGTATCAAACAATGATCAGGGAAGCTGGTTTTTCAAACATGGAAGAGGAGCCGACGAATGAGGCATTTCGGTTTTATGAGATGCTCAAATTAGTCGAAGAAGATTTATATCCGGGTTGTGAATCTCACTCACAGTTGTCATTTAATGCACGACTCATGAACATTAAGACCGAGAACAAGCTTTCTAACAGGGCATATGAGCAAGTGACACAGTTATGCAGTGAAATTTGTCCTCAAAATAATAAGGTGCCTACGACGTTTCATCAAAGCAAACAAATGTTGAAGAATGTTGGTTTGCCGGTTGAGAAGATTGATTGTTGTGTGAAGGGTTGCATGTTATATTGGGGTGACGAAGATAGCAGTCTGAACATGTGTAGATTGTGTGGCCATCCCCGGTACAAAGAGGCACGTCGAAAGGGACCTGGTGGTCAATCGAAGAAGACAAAGAAAAAAGTGCCATATAAGAAGATGTACTACCTTCCTATCATTCCTCGTTTGATGAGATTATATCAATCAAGTGCCACTGCACAACACATGACGTGGCATGCTACAGATTCCTCTTCGGCTGAGTCGAGGGAGATGCGACATCCGGCAGACTCAGAGGCCTGGAAACATCTTGACAACGTGTTTCCAGATTTTGCTTGTGAACCGAGGAATGTGAGATTAGGTTTGTGTACTGATGGTTTTGCACCGTTTGGGATGCATGGGAAGCAGTATTCTTTGTGGCCGGTGATACTGACTCCGTATAATCTTCCTCCGTGGATGTGCATGAAACCTCAAACAATGTTTCTGACTGTATTGGTGCCTGGACCAACGAATCCAAAGGACAAACTGGATGTTTATCTCCAACCTCTTATAAAAGACTTGATCTTCTTATGGGAGAATGGAGTCCAAACGTACGATGTTTTTAGAAAGCAGAACTTCACGATGCGTGCTGCTCTTTTATGGACCATTAGCGACTTTCCTGCATATGGTATGTTGTCCGGGTGGAGTACGGCCGGAAAGAAAGCTTGTCCGTATTGTATGGAGAATTCTGAAGCTTTCAGTCTCCCGGTGAGTAGAAAAGTTTCATGGTTCGATAATCACCGTAGGTTCTTACCTCAAGGTCACCCGTTTCGAAGAAATAAGAAGAACTTCGTAAAGAACAGAGCAGTCACAAACAATCGACCTCCACTTCGAGATGGTATTTTATACATTTATTTAATGAGTATTTAACGTATATTTATCTATTGCTTTTAGTGTCACTTATAATTTACTCTCCGTACAGGACGTAGGTTGTTATATGAGATTCAGTGGACGGGGTTGAAAAAAAGTACTGAGGAAAATGCAGCGGAACACAACAGAGGAATTGAGGGTGGTTGGAACAAAAGGAGTATTTTTTGGGACTTACCATACTGGAGTTCACTATTGATACGACACAATTTGGATGTGATGCACATTGAAAAGAATGTGTTTGACAATGTGTTCCACACAATCATGAACACCGAAGGCAAGACGAAAGACACTCCAAAGTCTCGGGCACTCTTTGTCGCCGTCCAGAGTTGAAAAAGGATGAGCGTACAGGTAAATTTCCAAAGGCTAGCTACACACTGGATAAGCCACAAAAACAAAGATTGTGTAAGTGGATAAAGGAGTTGAACTTTCCGGACGGCTACGTGTCGAACTTGAGTCGATGCGTAGACACAACAACGGGTAAGGTTGCAAGGATGAAGAGTCATGATTGTCATGTATTTATGCAACGCTTGATACCGATTGCGTTCAAGGAACTTCTTCCTAACAATGTGTGGAGGGCTATCACTGAATTAAGTCTATTTTTTAGAGATTTAACGGCTACAACGATCACGATCGATGATATGATTCGTTTAGATGAAGACATTCCAGTGATTTTGTGTAAGTTGGAACAAATTTTTCCACCTAGCTTCTTTAACTCGATGGAACACTTACCCGTTCACTTAGCGTATGAAGCGAGAATTTGTGGTACGGTGCAATACAGGTGGATGTACCCATTTGAAAGGTAAAATCTTACTTTTTTTTTTATTTCATTACAATTACACATGCATTCTTATAAGTTTTATATATATATATATGTGTGTGTATATCAGGTATCTCCACAACTTGAAACGTAATGCTAAACAAAAGGCAAACGTTGAAGCATCGATTGTGAATGCTTATTTGAATGAAGAGGTTGGCATGTTTTGTTCTTATTACTTTGAAGACCACGTCAACACAAAGTTAAGAAGTGCTCCACGTAACTTCGGTGGTACATCCGCTGACGATATCAGTGAAGAGGTCGATGGAATGCTCTCCATATTCAAGTCTAAGGGACGGCCAATAGGAAAACCCACTGAACGATATTGGGAGACGAACTCGGAGGCGGAAATAGCACAAACGTATGTGTTATTGAATTGTGATGAAGTTCAGCCATACATCGAGTAAGTATTTCATATATAAATCGTCTATTTAAATACCACTTCATTTATGTCATTTAATATTAACCAAGTTTTTGAATGTTGTGAATTAGGATGTACGCTCAAGAACTACGACGAGCAGAACCAAACATCTCAGATGCATATATAGATGCTCGTATTCAACGTGAATTTTCCCGATGGTTCGAACGTTATGTGAGTACCATTTAATTAATTATGTTTTACGTAAATAAATTAATATTTATTTTAATTAATTTTAAATTTAGCCGTATAGGGACGGGATAACGCTCTAGACAGTCCATTCTTACGAGATCTCAGCAAGGGACCACTACGTCGTGTAAAGACTTACAACGGTTATATTGTGAAGGGCTACAGATTTCATACGTCTGGGTATGCATCGACAAAGGGGACTACCAACAGTGGCGTCTGCGTTAGCAGTGCGAATTACAATGCAGATGCAAGTGATTACTTTGGGGTGTTACGGGAAGTCGTCGAAGTAGAATATCCAGGATATCCAACAAAGACTGTAGTGTTGTTCAAGTGTCATTGGTTTGATTCAGGCCATCTAGGAACAAGAATTCACCCGGAGTACAAGCTCGTTGATGTTAGTTCGAAAAGGACGTATGTTGCGGATGATCCATTTGTATTTGCCCATCAAGTATGTCAAGTGTACTACTGCACATATCCGGGAGCTCCACGTGGTTATGAATGGCACGCTGTTTGCAAAGTAAAGGCAAGGTCAATGGTAGAAGTCCCTAAAAAGGACAGAAATACTGAAGATGAATCTCCATTTCAAACAGAACAAATAGAGACTCCAACTGAAGTCTTTACGGGAAATTTCAATCTTTCTGTACCCTTGACGGCTGCAAATCCCCAATTAATCGAAATTGAAGGTGAAGAGGAGGGGGATGAAGAGGAGAATGAAGATGAGGATGAAGAGGAGAATGATGAAGAGGAGAATGAAGAAGATGAGGATGAGGAAGATGAGGATGAGGAAGATGATGAGGACGAAGAGGAGGATGAAGACGATGAAGATGAAAATTAATTCAATTAATGTAATGTATTTATTTCTTATTTTATAAAAGTTAATTAATTATTTATCATTTAGGTACAAATTATAAAAATTAAATTTACTATAAATATAAGCCACAACCAATATATTTATTAATATATGTGGAAGAAATGAATTTCGTGATTTTATAAAAAAATATTTTGGTAATTTAGTAAGTATATAGAAAAAATTGAATTATTTAAAAAAAAAAAAAAAAAACATTTGCCAAAATGCTGACGGAATTAACTTTCCGTCGGTATTTACTTTTTGAAAAATACCGACGGATAATCCGTCGGTATTTACCCTTATATATAACCTCAACCTAGGGTTTTCTTTCCGAAATTTCCGAAATTTCCTCCCTCCCACCTCGCCTCCCTCCACCACCTCGCCTCCCTCCACTCTTCGACAACTACCTCATCGGCCACTCCTCCGGCTGCGACAGCCTCCACCACGGCGGCACCGTAACATTCGCCACTCTCCGGCACGCCGCCGGCACCGTCACCACCGGCGAAGCCGCCACCACCGTCGCCTCCCTCCACTCTTCGGCCCCATTCCCCCCCCCCACCTCGCCTCCCTCCACTCTTCGGCCCCAATCCGAGAAGCACAAGGTTGAGTACGAGGTAATTTATTTATTTTTAATTGTGATTTCGATTTACAACTCGATTTCAGGTTTCGGTTGAATTTTGAAGTTTTTATTCACTTTAATGTTGCAGGTTCATCGGTTAGTTGTGAATCGGGATCCTAAATTTACCAACTTTGTGGAGGTAATGATATCAAATGTGTCTATATGAATTTTGGATCCTAATTGTATGTGTTGCATATATCATTTTTGTTTTCTTCTTCAATCTTCGGAAAGGAAGCTTAATTGTTCGTATTCTGCTAAAAAAAAGTGGTAATCGTTTAGCATAATCTAATACAAGTTTTGATGCTTTGGTTATGCACTCTATGTTAGTGGAGTATGTTTTTTGTATTACTCTATGCTGACAATGCTGTGATGAATTTTTTGATAACAATTTGGTTAATAATTATTCTGGTCGGAAAATGAAATTCTGGTCGGGGCCTCCCCGGCCACCCATATTTTTTTTATTAATATTTTGTTTTACTGACGGATATTCCGTCGGTATGTGAATTTCGAAATCATATTTTTTTTATTCATTTTTTTGTTTTACTGACGGATATTCCCTCGGTAAATTGCCGACGGATATTCCGTCGGTCAAATGCCGACGGATATTCCGTCGGCATGTGAATTTCGAAATCAATATTTATTCAAAAATTAATTTCTTTTATAATTATTTTAATTCATTCTAATTTATTTTATAATTATTTTAATTCATTCTTTCCGACGGAATTACCGACGGAATGTTGACCCGGTTTGTTAAACGGGTTGTCCGAAATACTGACGGAATATCCCTCGGTAAATCCGTCGGCAATTCCGACGGAAAATCCGTCAGCAAATCCGTCGGAAATTCCGACGGAATTCAAAAATCCGTCGGTAAAAAATACTGACGCCGAAAAAGGGGACGACCGACTTTCCGTCGGCAAATCCGTCGGTAACCTCGGCGGCCGACGGAAAATCCGTCGGTAAATCCGTCTCTAAAACGCCCTTTTTTTGTAGTGTTAACGATTCTGTGTACATAGTTAGTTTTATTAATCTTTGACTAATTAATTAAAATATAATTTCGTTAATTAAGTAATAAAGAGGGTAGTTTTGTACATGTATCATGGATTTTGTCCCTATTTGAATTAAAGAAAAAAGTTGTATTTCTATATAAATTCTATAGGTGAAATGTCCTTATGAACAATTCCCCCTTAAATGAAATGATTTAAAAATAGATGAATTTCAAATGACATGATTTGATTTTAGTGATGATTTAAAATCCTCTCAATTTTAACTAAAAATTATGTGAGAAAAAATCTAATTGTGAATAAAGTGATTGTTTGTGTATAAAGTTGATGACAAATTGAGTAATTAAGCGATGGTTGAAGGGTGATAGTTTCCATAAAGTGTATGGGACTACATTTGGTGGACAAAGAATATAAGGCAAATGAGACTACTTTTTGTGGACGGAGGGAGTAGTATTATAATAAATAAAAATTAGAGTAGAAAAAGACTTTTTAACTTTAAATATGTTTTTTATGAATAAAATAGTGACATTTGATGCGATATTGTAATGTTTGGATGAGATAGTTAAAAGTGTTTTATTACCCTCAGCTACAAGAAATCCCTTCATGTTGCTATGAGGTATAAGAATAATCTAAGGTTGTGTTTGGATGAAAGAATTTAGGTATTGATTTTAAATCCATAATCTAAATTCACTCCATTTGTTTGAATTTAAAAGTAAGTGAATGTATTTCAAATATTTAGTATTTTTTTTTAAGGCTCCATTTGATGGAGGGATTTGATCTATGAATTTTAAATCCACCATCTAAATTCACTCCACTTAATTATTTGGATTATGAATGAATTTCAAATACTTATAGAACAGAGTTCTTTTGAATTGCATTTACGGTATTCTTATTGAATCAACGTATTTGAATTCTTGCCACTTTTTCGGGTATTCTTAGAATCAATGACCTAGTGTGTGTTTTTTGTATAGATTCATCATTTTATACGCTTTCGCAGTCTACATCAGTTGGTATTCAGAGAACAGGTACGATTCTTGATGATGATTCCAATTATCGATGCATGTTTTAATGAAAATTGTGGTTATGATGGACCACCAATTTTCGATGATTATTATGATGAAGAATGTGGTTGTGATGAACTGCCAATTTTCGATAATTTTGTCGATATTTTGGTTGATAATTTTGACGATAGTTATAGTGACCCTCCAATTTTTTACGAGGAGAATGAAAGTATTTTTATAATTGACGATGTTCATCCCAATATAATTGACTCAATGATGGAGGTTGAGCGAATTTATTTTGTTTGTTTTATGGATAATGATGGAAATCACACTGTTTTGCTATTGGAATATCTTGTTAGTATTATTTTGTGGCCAAAAGATTACAAAGATGTTTCAGCTCGTCTTCATACCTTTACAACAAGGATGATGCTAGCAGCGATTCGAGGATGAATCGTTTTCAACCGGGTGAGAATGATGGAGATACGGCCCCCTTGGCCTTCTTTTTGACAAGTTGACCAAATTAAGAGAAAGAATCGTGGCAAGATCAGTTAATTGAAGAATTAACGAATGTTTCCTTTTTTGTTTTAATTTTACCAATAATACATGTCTTAAATTTAGTACAATTACGAGAGAATCAATTATTTCAATCCACCTTATTATAAAAGAATGGAGAATAAAGTTGTAAGAGGTGAAGTTTTTGAATAATAAATAATAAAGAACAGAGTTCTTTTGAATTGCATTTACGGTATTTAATCAACGTATTTGAATTTTTGCCACTTTTTTTTGGTATTCTTAGAATATATCAACGAACTAGTGTGTATTTTTCGTATAGATTCATCTTTTACATCAATTTTTAAGTGGGAGTATTAATTTTAGTATTAAAATAATAATAATATTGCACAGCCAGTAATAATATTAATACGATTTGATTCGATCTCACAAATTTCGACACGAGAGATTAAGGGCAAACATAATTGTCTCAATAAAATAAAATTAAACACAACCTGAAATTACAATAGATATAGGCATCGATCCAATGTAGTACAAATTTGAGGATAAATTGAAAAGAGATCCACTGATCCATCAAACTAGCTACTTATTTTTTAAAGTACCTATTCTCCACTTCTTTTAGTTTTTTTTTTTTTTTTTTAAAGAAAAAACAATTATATTAGATATACTGGAATCAGCCAGCACTGAATGAAAGAAGATTGTTCGGAATACATAGAGGGAGCAGACACTTGTCTTAATTTTTAGATATGTGAACGTGATATCCATTTGGAAATTGTAAACCTGGTGCCCGAAGAATGTCTCCTCCTTTCCCCACTTTTAACCTTTTAGATCATTCAAACAAATTAAATATTAATTTTTTAATTAATTGACACGCACACATATATATATATATATATATTAATTAGAAAATTAATTAATTCTTACGTGTATTTAGTGACCAGGGAATGGAGAAAAACAGCCATCTGCACCTTAGCAAAATCAGCTCCCACACAAAACCTCAAACCACCTCCAAATGCCATGAAGTTTCTTGATGCAGCGCTTGTGTCTTTTTCCTGTATACATATATATATATGCATCATAATTAAATACTTTTTCTTAAACTGTAGTATGAAAAATGAAACAAGCTAATTATTTTAACCATAATTAAGGATAAATATTAATTAGTTTACGAGTAAATAATAAATAAATGAAATAGTAGTACGTACCTCCCATCTCCCTGGGTTGAAGTCAAGGGGATTTGTATATTCGTTTGGGTTTAAATGCACTGCTGGAGGACACACCATAACTGCCCAATTTGCTGGAATCGTATATCCTGCATGCAATAATATTTGTAGTACGTTTTACGTCTCTGCAGGCCTTAATTTTAATTCGTTAATTATATAGAAGTAATACTATGTATATGTTTGAAAGTCGAGTACGTACCTTTAAATTTGATTTCTTTCAATGCCTTTCTGAAGATTACCGGAGCTATATTGGCCAATCGGAGGGTTTCATTGATACACTGCATGCAATTCAATTATGTTAGATATACAGTGTACTCGTGATTATATATATGAAACATATTTTACAGTTTTTGTCTCGATGCCAAAAATAATATTATATCGGAGCAAAAAATGAATTTTCTTATTTTATAATATATCCTGAAATGTGAATTTCATTGTATAGGATGCGCGCATGATATATAACAACGAATTAGTACCTGAAATGTGAATTTCATTGATTTGTATTCATCCCATGTTAATCCTGAATTTGGATTTTCCCTCCTTTTAATAATTGCCTCGTGTTCTTCCTGCAATACAATCGTATAATTAAGTCATGATTAATTAGTGTATACCAACTTCACTTAAAAGACAACGTACGCTCTGATAAAAACATATGAATCCCTTGTCGTACTTTTCAAAAAATATGCATTATTCCGTCCAATAAATTTTTGCCTTTTATTCTCAAATTTAGTTTCATGTGTGTTATACCTAGTCAAAGAAGTTAATCTTTGACAAGTCAATCCTAGTCACCAGTTTACGTGGCGAGGACCAGTCAACAAAGTCTTGCGACGACTAGTCAACAAGACCAAGGAAATGTAATAATATAGATGTATTTAATATATTTAAGTGCTCGCCCAAAGATGTTGGCGAGCACATGGTTTAGTTAGCTGCTCGCCCAAATGTGTGGCGAGCACAGGTCTATTCATAGTTAGAAAATCTAAGTGTTGAAGCCTTGGGAGACAGCATGGAGCGTGGCGACCACACTCCTCGACATGGTCCTCCGGCGACCACCATAGCTCATCTCCTCGGCATATCGGCGAGGACGAGCACCAAAGGCGGTTTAGCATTAAATGCGCCATCAAATCACCTTTTCGGGCAGAAGTAAGGTCCAGTGAGGGCGTGCCACGTGTAAAAGACGGGCAGCCCCTGGAAACCACTATATAATGCCTAAAAGGGGCTGATTTGTACACAAGTTTGATTTTTTCACCCAATCTCCCCAACCGAAAGCAATAAATACTCCCAAAGCTCTCAAGCTTTCAGCTTCTCCAAGAAGCTACACCACTGTTCTTGATCTTTCTTGCTTTGTTCTTCATAAGATCATCATAAACACTCCATTAAACACGTAATAAACCCCCGATCATTAATACATGTTTGTATCGTACCAAAAACAGTCCACAACCGAGTCAACCCGATAAAAGTGCGTACAACATTTGGCGCTAGAAGGAGGGGTCCTTTTACGTGTTCTTCACATCAGTTTCGTCCGATCATCGAGCGATCGGTTAGCAAACTCCGTTTTTCAGGTTTTAATCGGTATTTCCACCGTTTAAAGCTTTTTTACGTATTTCCGTGTTCTTCGTGTTCTTGAATATTTGCAATATTTGAGACATATTTTGGAGTTCGATCTCCGTGTAATCTTGTTTTTAAGCTTTAGTTGTTGTTACTTTGCTAGTAAGTAGTTGTAATAGCACGTTCTTCTGCGTAAGAACTTTTAATCTTTCGTTTTTTAAGCATCGAGCGCTTAAAAACAGTCTTATCCTTGTAATAATCTCCAGAAGACACTTTTTAAACGATGTCTCAGCATACTCCACGTGACGGAATCATACCACCCGGAGGGAACGAGTGCCCTCCGGCGCCGGCGGTGAATCCGTTTGCAAACGTGAATATGGGGGACATTCTGAATGATCCCCAACATCTGAAAGACCTCTGCGACTATCTCAATGAGAAGAAGAGGCAGAACGAGGAGCTAGAAAAGGCCAAAGATCAGGCCTTCGACAAAGCTCGAAAAAACAAGGGGCATGAGAACGACCACTCCTATCACTCACACCCCATTCGCCCCCAAGACAAAGGCAAAAACAAAGCTGCCGAGCACTCCCACAATAGCCATATGGGAGACTCGCATCACCGAAATTCGGTTTTCAACCGGATGGATGACAAAGACAGGAGGGCTCCTCGCCCATTGCATTTCAATGTGGATGGCCGACCAGGCAGAGCCGACCACCACCGAGATCACGCTGATAAGAGGGATCAGGGTGATAGAGTCTCAGCTCTTGATCGAGTGGGACCAGGGAAAGGATCGCGAGCTCCGGCAAAGAGTTATCGCAGCCACCATTCTGACAGGCTCTCTCCCAGGCGATCACATCATAATGATCGCCCAGCAGCGTCCCAAGGGAGTCGACGTGACGAGAACGTCGTCCCCAAACCACAAACTGCCGAGGAGGGGCAAATCGCCCAGTTCCTCGAGACCCAAAAATTGATGAAACTAGAAATGGACGCTCTGCGAGCAGAGGTGGTCGCCTCGAAGCTAGGGACCACCCCACCAATCACTCTGCCCGCACCTCCTCTGAGTGTGGCAATCCTTACTGCCCCCATTCAAAGAAAGATCCAAATGCCTTCCATGCCGGCATACGATGGTGCATCCGACCCCAGAGTACACTTGTCCAAGTACTCCAATTATATGGCCTCAATCGAGGCAACGGACGCCACCCAATGCAGAAACTTCTCCCTAACTTTGGGGGACCGGGCTCACCGATGGTACACAACGCTGAGTCCCGGATCGGTCACCTCATTCCTTGAGCTGGGACAATTATTTCTGACCTACTACGGGTCTATTGCTGCTCGCCCAGCCTCAAAGCAACGTTTGGCAAACGTTCGCCAAGCTATAAATGAATCGGGCAAGGACTTCATCGAGCGCTTCGATAGGCTGGTGATCGATGGGGAGGCCGTGAACGATGAGACGAAGCTGATCTCAGCTGTTTCCGGTCTGAGGATAGGTACCAAGCTGTGGGAATCTATCCACCTTACTTTCCCCAGTTCTTATGCGGACTTCCGCACGAGAGCTGGAAACTTCATTCAGATGGAGGAGATAATGGACGCAGCCAAGGCTAACGAGCAGCCGGAGGCATCCAAAAGGGTCTGGCCCAAAAAGAATACAAACACTGGGGAGTCGTCCCAGCCCAAGAAGGCAACCACTCAAACTGGCAGTGCTCGCCCAACCAACTTCAGGCCTTTCGAGGAGTCTCCTGAGATCATCCAATTCAGAGAATCTCTCTCGGTTGATCCCAGGGGTATTTTCAATGCTGTTAGGGGAAAGAATATGCTCCCCCAGGCCAAGCCAATGCATGCAAGTGATGAAAAACTGGATGGTAGCAAATTCTGCGACTACCGCAACTCCATTGGCCACCACACCAACGGCTGCAGGGACTTGGTGAGAAATCTATTCAAGCTATACAATGAGGGCAAGCTCGCCCAGTTCATCAAGCCCGTGGGAAATGGCGACAACAGGGGAAAGAAACGTCGCGACGACAGCGACGACCTGCGCCAACAACTGAATCGTCCCAAGCTGACTCCTCCCATGCCACAAAATCCAGGCGGCGACATTGATAATGTGGGCGGAGCCTGCATGGTGATAGAAGGCCCGTTGGGAGGAACCCAATCTGGGAAGGAGCTGTCTGTTCGCCGAGCTCAGAGCGAGCAGCGAGCACTGAACAATGTGCACCAGGTGTGCGTCGCTCCGACTGCCGAGAAGCCTCTTTCTCATCAAATACTTTTCTCGGACGACGACCTGAACGGCGTGGTGCACCCGAACAATGATGCGTTGGTCATTTCGGGCAAAATTATGGGAACCAACGTCCATCGCTTGATGGTCGACACTGGGGCATACACCAACATCCTTTTCAAGCACACCCTGGATGCTCTTGGTGGGTATGCGGATTACATCGAGCCTTGCGATGATGTAATCGTAGGTTTCGGGGACACACAAAACCATCCTTTGGGAAAAATCAGACTGTCCCTGGAGTTGGTATCGTCAAAAGAGCCTGAAATGCACCATGCTAGGCAGCTCGACTTCTTGATCATCGACATGCCATCTTCCTACAATGCTTTCCTCGGCCGTCCTTTCTTCAACGAGTTCAAGGCGGCCGTTTCTACTTTTTATTATTGTGTAAAGTTTCCAACCCCGGCGGGGGTTATAACCGTCAAGGGCGATCAGACGCGGGCGAGGGAGTGTCTCGTCCGTTTTGCAAAGCGTCATTCAAAGGAATCTACTATGATTGGCCAGTATATTGAGTGTCAAACACAAACAGAAAAAGTGAACTACTTGGAGGGTCTTCCTAGCAAGTACCGAAAGATTGAAATTGGGGAGTGCAGTCGTAGTTTCGACGACCACCAAGTGGAGGCGAACGAGCACGCCTCCATGGAAGTGGACGACCACACCCCAATGGATATCGACGAGCAGACAGTCTCGGGCGACCAGCTCCCCGACGACCAGTTGCCAGAAAACATTCCAGATCTGGAGCCCAGGCTAGGTTTTGAGCCAGAGTTCGGAATCGAGGACCCTCGTTGGAAGGAGCCTAAAGAGTGGGCAACTTCAGCGGAGGACCTCGAAACCATCCATTTAAACGAAGCTCGTCCAGAACTCGAAGTATTCATTGGTTCGAATTTACCAGAAAATTTGCGGTCGGACATGATCGCGTTTTTGAAAGAGAACATCGGAGCATTCGCCTGGTCGCACGAGGATATGGTGGGCATTCCAACAAATCATGCCTGCCACAGATTGAATATTGATCCAGCAAGGAGACCTATCACCCAAAAACGAAGGAAATTTGGGCCTGATAAATATGCGGCTTTGGCAGTCGAAGTCAAGAAATTGATCGACAATAGATTGATCGAGAAAACTGGAACTGACCCCGAGTGGCTGGCCAATCCAGTGCTCGTCAAAAAGGCGACCGGGTCGTGGAGATTATGTATAGACTTCACAGATCTAAACGACGCCTGTCCCAAAGATCACTTTCCGATGCCCCACATTGATCACCTAGTAGACAATACAGCGGGGCACGAGATGTTAACTTTCATGGATGCTTTCGCAGGCTACCATCAGATCGCGATGCATCCCGACGACCAGCGGCATACGGCCTTCATGACGGCCACCGAAATGTACAGCTGGAAGAGAATGCCTTTCGGTTTGAAAAACGCGGGGGCAACATACCAAAGACTGGTAAATAAGATGTTTGAAAAACACATCGGCGAGATGGTGGAGGTCTATATCGATGACATCGTTGTCAAAAGCTTGCGGAAAGAAGATCACCTACACCACCTCGCCATGACATTCGATATACTGAAAGAATACAACATGAAGTTAAATCCGAAAAAATGCAGTTTTGGTGTTAGCTCAGGAAAATTTCTGGGACACTTGGTTAGCCAGCGGGGCATCGAGGCGAATCCGAGTAAAATTCAAGCAGTCATTAACATGCAAAGCCCAAGGAACGTGAAAGAAGTACAAAGGTTGACAGGATGCCTTGCATCGCTGAACAGATTTATTGCACGAACGGGCGATCGTTGCAAACCTTTTTTCGATGCTCTGAAAAAAGGGAGGTTCGAATGGACCGATGAATGCGAAAAAGCTTTCGGAAAGCTAAAAGAATACCTTTCGGATCCGAAGGTCCTATCTAAGCCAGTCCCCGGCGAAATTTTATATCTATACTTGGCGGCCACTGACTGTGCGATCAATTCAGTGCTCGTCCGAGCTGAGGGGAGCACACATCTGCCTATCTACTACGTAAGTCAAACACTGAGAGATGCGGAGTTGAGATACACTCCTATGGAAAAATTGGCATACGCGCTAGTCATGAGCGTCAGGAAGTTAAGGCAATATCTGTTCGACCACGAGGTGGTCGTCCTCACAACCTTTCCTCTTCGGCGAGCACTGCATCGTCCGGATACCACTGGAAGACTGTTGAAATGGTCGGTGGAAATCGGGCAATTTGGACTCACCTACGCACCTAGAACGGCAATCAAGGGACAAGTGCTGGCGGAATTCATTGTAGAGCTCACTTTCCCAGAGAAATTGGCCGAGGGAATCGAACTTCCTTGGTCACTGTTCGTCGATGGCTCGTCGACGAGCACCAAAGCAGGGGCAGGAATAGTCCTCACCAGCCCAACCAGACAGACGTTTGCTTCGGCGATCGAGTTCGAGTATCGGGCGACCAACAACGAAGCAGAGTACGAGGCTCTGGTCGCAGGAATCAAGATGGCTATGGCCGTGGGCGCCAGAAAACTGAAAATTTTTTCTGACTCTCAGCTGGTTGTATATCAAATAACGGGCGAGTACGAGGCTCGCGGCGATCAAATGATAAAGTATCAAGAGCTGGTGAAAGGATTACTCGAACAATTTGATCAATTCCACATCGAGCAAATCCCTAGGGAGGAGAATACGCAAGCAGATGCGTTAGCTCGGCTGGCCACTTCAGAGGGGGATGCAATATTTTCAGAAGCGACCATCACTAAAATTTCTTCCCCATCGGTGAACAGAGGTCAGATTTTGCAGGTAGACGCAGCCAGCGACGAGGACTGGAGGTCGCCGATCAGCAGGTACATCAAGACCGGCGAGCTCCCGGCAGATAAAGTCAAAGCAACAAGACTGCAGCTCAGGTCCGCAAGGTACACTATTATTGGCGACCAGCTGTACAAACGGGGTTTTTCAATGCCTTTATTGAAATGCCTCGGGGAGGACGAAGCGAAGATCGTCATGCATGAAATCCACGATGGATCATGTGGAAATCACACAGGGGGGCAAGCGCTCGCTTTAAAGATCATGAGGCAAGGCTACTTTTGGCCAACACTGAAGAAGGATGCGATTCATTACGCCCAAGCGTGCAAGAGATGTCAAGCTTTTGCACCCGCTATTCACTCACCTCCAGACGAGCTCATCTCCGTCTACAGCTCTTGGCCCTTCGCGAAGTGGGGCATCGACATCATCGGACCTTTCCCGCCTGGCGTCGGGGGGGTAACTTTCGTAGTCGTAGCAGTCGATTACTTCACCAAATGGACAGAAGCAAAGGCACTGAAGACCATCACAACGGCCCAGATGACAAGCTTCATTTGGAAGAACATAATTTGCAGGTTCGGCCTACCACGAGCGATAGTGACCGACAACGGACGTCAGTTCACGAGTCAAGACATGCTGGATTTCTGCTCAGAGTGGAACATCAAGAAACTTTTTTCAACACCCTATCATCCACAATCAAATGGTCAAGTAGAGGCGATCAACAAAATCATCAAGCACACCTTGAAAGCTAAGCTAGATGGATTGAAGGGCAAATGGGCGGACGAGATGCACATGGTTCTGTGGGCATATCGGACGACCACGAGGAATTCTACTGGTGAAACTCCGTTCGCGCTCGCGTTCGGAACCGAAGCTGTCATACCAGCAGAGGGGCAGGTCCCCACTTTTCGAGTAGCAAATTACGACGAGCAGTTGAATAACAATGCACAGCTCTCCGACTTGGACTTCCTAGAAGAGCGAAGGCTAACAGCGGACGAGAAGAACGTGGTCTACAAGCAAAGGTCAGAACGCTACTACAACACCAAAGTACGTGCTCGCCAATTCACTATCGGCCAGCTCGGACTTCGGAGGGCGACGGAGCAGTCCATTGGCATACTTGGCCCGACTTGGGAGGGTCCGTATCGAATCACGCGCACACTCTTGAACGGATCATACGAGCTAGAAGATCTCGAGGGCAAGCCAAGCAAGTACCCGTGGAATGCGGTCAAGCTGAAGAAGTATTACCAGTAAGTGTTTAATTTCTTTATATTTGTATAATTTGTGTAGTCATCATTTCAATACAAGTAACGTTTTAAATTTCCATCAAAGTTTAGATATTTTTAGACAAGGCTCTGCGTAGCCATCTAGGAAACAAAGACGAGCACTCTTTCTTAACGATGTTCGCAAAGTAGTGGCGACGACGATCACTACCTTTCCAAACAAAGAGTTCAACCGACGAATGGTTAACTCTAAAAGACGAGCACTCTTTCTTAGATGCTCGCAAAGGAAAGACGAGCACTCTTTCTTAGATGCTCGCAAAGGAAAGACGAGCACTCTTTCTTAGATGCTCGCAAAGAAAAGACGAGCACTCTTTCTTAGATGCTCGCAAAGGAAAGACGAGCACCCTTTCTTAAAGGTGCTCGCAAGAGTAGACGAGCACTTTTTCTTAAAAAATACTCGCAAGGAAAAACAAGCATATGAACAAAAGCAAATCAAAAAGAAGTATCATAACATAAATCGAGAAGCAATGACGAGGACGATCACTCAATATAAAGAAAATAAGCAAACATATCATAAGCAAAGGAGTTCTATTCATTAAAAAGCCTTGAAAGGCTGGAATTACAAAAGAGGCCTTAATGGCCGAACAGTACTAAGAAAAACAAAATAAAACAAAGTAAACTAAGCTGCCAGAGCATTCTCCTCGGCAGGAGCATCTTGCTCGCCAGTTACCCCCTCTTCGATCACAACCTCCTCGTCAGTAGGAGCACTCTGTTGTTGGGGCGGGGAGTCTTCAGGAGGATCCACGAACACCACCGGAACTCCCATAAGTCGAGGGAACTGGAGTCCCATTCGCACCAATGGAAGCAAGGGGAGCTCGGTGCCCGGCTGAGGATTCTCCCTCATAAGGAGGTCGTCCAAGAGCTCGCCAAGCGGAATCACATCCACTTCCGGATGAACATCCAACAATCGATAAATGAGCCCGTGGGCAGTGAGCGCCACCGATAACATGGCCACGCCCCCAGCGAGCTCATTGGTCTCATCTCGCTCTTCAGTCATGGCGACCAGCTCTTGACGAAGAGTAGCCAACTCTTCTTCATCCGCAGCAGTTTTATTATTAAGAGAGAGTACCTCGGCTGATTTCATTTTGAGCTCGTCCTCGGCAGCCCTGAGGCGAGCACGGAGACGTTCGACCTCTTGAAGATCTTCCTGATCCTTCTTTCGAATCGTCTCAAGTTGGGCCTCAGAATCGGCCAACTTTGCCTCAAGGTCGACCACCTTCTCGGAAGCAACCCCCAAGTCCCTCTCAACTGCGGCTTTTGCCTTGGCCATCTGGGCGAGCCTCGCACTCCTCTCCTCGCTGACCTTGCGGCTCTCGGCGATCTGGACGGAAAGCCTCTCGAGCGTGTATGAGGCACGAGCCATGTCGATGGCGGCTAGGCGAGCATTCTCTAGCGAGCTCTGGTTATGCACCTCGTCGACCAGTGTGGTCGTCAGCGATTTGGGCAAACACTTCATGACCCTCTGGGCGAGCGGATCCAGAGCCTCTAGATTGGCCACCTCCCGCGACCGGAAAAAGCCGAGGAGGTTGTCGTTGTAAGGCTCAATGACCGAGCTTGCGGCAACCCTAATAAAGAAAGAAATTTAGAAAAAGATACTTGAAATATTCTATAAATCTATTGATAAAAAGCTTACCTGGCAACTTTTGCGGCATCCCAGCCGAGCAGTGTGTTATCTCCTTGAGCCCTCTCCCCGGCGGACGTACTCGTCACAGTCTCTCGCGACCGAGCAGTTCGGGGAGGGGGGGATACGACCGGTGCAGGGGGAGGCGAGTTACCCCTCGGCGGAGGAGATCTCCTCGGCGAGATCCTCTGTTCGCCAGCTCTTTCGACCCTCTGCTCGGTAGCAATCGGGCGAGAAGTACCCCCTCGACCTGTCCGGGCAACCCTTTTTGGTGGAGCCCCTGAGGCCTCCGCCCCCTTTCTTTTCTTGCCCGTGGCATCAACTACCTTGCGCTCCCGGAGCATCCTTGCTTTTTGCATCATCCTGCTGGATAGAATGCGATCTACTTCAACAGTTGGGGGAAGGTAGGTGACAACCCTCTGAGGAACCACTACTGAGAAAGAAAAGCAAAGAGTTAATATTTTCTCAAAACTTGGCAAATTCACAAAAATCTTGAAAACATGTTAATACCTGGAGGGAACTCTCGAGTAAAGTGGTGAGGAGGTACTCTGAGACCTGCTCGCTCACGTTCACACTCCCTGTTCAAGAAGCGACAGGACCTCTCCAGGTAGCGACGATTGAGAACGCAGCAAACGTGGTATTGGAATAGAGGAGTGAGACGGTGCTCGGCAGTTTCACCTACAAAATCGAGGAGTTAGTCAGTATAGAAAGAGCGAGCAGAAATAAAAATAACTTACCACGAATTCTTCGATATTCAGTGGGAATGGGAATGCGATCCGAGGAGCCATCCGGCCTCACCGGACTTTTCCAGTCCCCGGCTACCCACCACCAGTTGGTTTTCCAATCCCTAATCTTGTTAGGAACCCCTTCAATCAACTTGAAGTTATCTCGGCCCCTAACATAGTAGTATCCATGGCCCACCTGGTTTCCGGCCTCGGCCGCCTGAAGGAGATAGTTAATCTCTTTCGGGCTGAGCCATGTGTTTCGACATCCATTCTCGGCCGCCACTTGGCCGAACAGGGTAAGAATGCCGATCAGGTTGGACCAACCGTTCGGCAAAATTTGAGAAGGGGCTACATTCAAGAAGTGCAAAAAGTTGGAAATACTGGGGTGCAGGGGGAACCTTAGCCCTGCCTCCATCATGCCAATGTTGACGGCGACCATCCCTTCTGGCGGCTGGTCGGCCCTCTCATCTGGGCGAGGTATAAAGAAACACACATCGGCCGGCACTTGATATCTCTTCCTAGAATTTTCCAGCTGTGCCGAGGAGACCTTGCTCACATACGTACTTGCGTCATATTCGGTTTGGGAAGCTACTCGATACGGGCGAGGAGCCTCCCGAGGAGGGTATTCGCAGGAATATTTGTAATAGGACTCCCTCGTGAGCTCGTCGCCATCCAAATTCTCCCTACCACTCAAAATGTCCTTTATGCTTTCGGCATATTGGACGACCTCCTCAAAATCCTCGCGGAGACTTCTTGTCAAGGTCTCCTCGACCTGGGCAGATTCTATCTGTTCGCCCACTCCACGATCCAAACCTTGGTCGCGCAGATCCGAGTCAGTCTCGCTGCCAAGCTCCTCGACATCATCCTCCTCGGCATCATTGCCGACATCTTCCCTGTCAGATTCGCTGATATCGTCGACATCGACGACCACTGCTTTTCCCAAATTTCGAGGTCCAACACTTATAGGGTCGGGGGAGTGAATCCTAGAATCCGAGGAGGAGGCCCTCTCCAATAAAGCTAAAGCTAGACGATCTCCGCCGCCGGAATTTTCAGAACCACCCACCAACGGCGGCGGACCACCGTCGGAACCACCACCAAATCCGCCAAAATCCATTTTTTCTTAAGAAATGGGGGAGAAAGAAGTTTTAAAGAAGAAAATGTGAGTTATTTACCTTGTTTATCGATCGAGAACCACCACAAACTCGCCGGAAAACTTGAAGAGAAACTTGAGAGAGAAGCTTGAAGAGATTCGAAAATGGCAAGAGGTAAAAAGCGTTTTGAAGAAGAGGGAAGCCATATTTATAGGCAAACATATGCAGGGACCATTTAGCAAAAAACGGGGTCAAAAACGAAAATTCCCCAAAAATTTTGGGTCATTTCCAAAAATGAGCTCGGCGAGTGGACCCACGCGCGACCTTTGAGGTCGGCACGCGCCCCACGCGCCAAATTCAAATTCAGTGCGCCGCCCACGCGCCTGACACAAGTCACATCCGTCATTATTAAAAGTTGCTTCGATTATCGTGCTCGGCGCTGGAGACGAGGCGACCGCCTCCAATTTACGTCATCAAGATCTCAAATTTGATTGTGTTGTCGAGGGCAATTATCACCATCTAAAAAGATGACCATACTGCTCGCCTTACCATTCTACGAATACGAAGAAAGGCGACCAGGGGGCAAATGTTATACCTAGTCAAAGAAGTCAATCTTTGACAAGTCAATCCTAGTCACCAGTTTACGTGGCGAGGACCAGTCAACAAAGTCTTGCGACGACTAGTCAACAAGACCAAGGAAATGTAATAATATAGATGTATTTAATATATTTAAGTGCTCGCCCAAAGATGTTGGCGAGCACATGGTTTAGTTAGCTGCTCGCCCAAATGTGTGGCGAGCACAGGTCTATTCATAGTTAGAAAATCTAAGTGTTGAAGCCTTGGGAGACAGCATGGAGCGTGGCGACCACACTCCTCGACATGGTCCTCCGGCGACCACCATAGCTCATCTCCTCGGCATATCGGCGAGGACGAGCACCAAAGGCGGTTTAGCATTAAATGCGCCATCAAATCACCTTTTCGGGCAGAAGTAAGGTCCAGTGAGGGCGTGCCACGTGTAAAGGACGGGCAGCCCCTGGAAACCACTATATAATGCCTAAAAGGGGCTGATTTGTACACAAGTTTGATTTTTTCACCCAATCTCCCCAACCGAAAGCAATAAATACTCCCAAAGCTCTCAAGCTTTCAGCTTCTCCAAGAAGCTACACCACTGTTCTTGATCTTTCTTGCTTTGTTCTTCATAAGATCATCATAAACACTCCATTAAACACGTAATAAACCCCCGATCATTAATACATGTTTGTATCGTACCAAAAACAGTCCACAACCGAGTCAACCCGATAAAAGTGCGTACAACAATGTGTATTAAAATTATATATTTCACGTCCCAAATTACGTACCCTCAAATGCACGAAACAACATCGTTTAACATTCCAAATCGCCGAAAAACGTGACTAGCACATGCTAAAAATAACAGTGTTTCGTGCAATTTTTCGGAATTTGGAATGAAAATTATACAATTTGGATACATATGAGAAAAGATATTAATGAACGAACTCTATTTGTACGTATTGACTTACAGTCAATTGTTTGAGGACGAGAGGATGGTCAACGAGAAATTTGATTGCTAAAGTGAGTGCCATGGAGGTTGTTTCATAGCTAGCAAACAGCAGCACAAACATCAAATTCAGGGCAATTTCTTCAGTCAGCAATGTCGTTTCCTTTTGTCCAGCTGCTAATTCCTCCAACACATAATCAAAGAAATCACCTCGATGAATATCTCTTCCTTCAGTTCTTTCCGATCTCCTTTGTTGTAGCATCTTCTCCAGCATCTTCATCACATTATTTCTTCCTTTCAGGCATTTGTGGTATGCCGTTCCCGGAATGTTCACCGGAAACGAGATTAAACCCTTTATGAAAGCTCCGAAATTCTCCCGGAGATTCTCCGCGGATTCCTCTGACTCCATGCTGATCAGCTTTTTTGCTGTCAGCTTCAATATCAACTGCGCCCCCACAATAATAAAGTAAATGATAATTTGAGTAAATAAATAATGGTTTAATTTAGAGGGTATTTCTATTTATATATACAAATTAAGTTAGTTTGGAGTAATTTTTTAGTTACCTTGGCAGTTGCTTCCTTGATGTCAACACTACTAGTTTGGCTAGATGACAAAATAGCTAAGCTGGTATTTGATGCTTCCTCAATCTCTGGAATCATTTGTTTAAGGTTTTCTGGGCCAAATGTATTCAATACCATATTCTTAACGTACTTGAATATGAAACCATGCAAACAACTTAAATTTTTTTCCCCAAATATTTTGGTGAAGGTGGCTGGATAACAGCTTTGAAATAAGTCTCCCTCCTTTTGAAAGATGAAGTAATTCAGTTCTGCATCAGTTGACACTATTACTTGCTGCCCCACTATACTAGTCTTGAATATCGCCCCATACCTGTTGGTCCAAACGTAAAGAAATGAGTTGACTAGCTGGTGTGCATGTAAATAGCTCAAAATGATAGAAATTAATTAAAATTACCTTTTCATCCTTTGTTTGATAAAAGGGGAAATGTCGAAAGAGTTGATGGTGGGAGCAAAGAAGTGAAGAGTCTCCCCAATAAGTGGCCATCCCATGGAACCTGGTGGAAGCTGACTAATTTCCACTCCTTTCCCATTCATACAGTACCTTTTCAAAGCCCATGTTGTAATTATCACAACAACTAAACTGCACCAAACTAAACCAAACATTTTTTTATTTGTAAATGAAAAGGAAACAAGCTTCAAGTAATTGAAATGTACAAATCTTTATCCCCTATTTATACTTACAAACACCATACCTATGATGATGGGATGAAATCATGGAATGCTTATTTTGCACATGCCCCATCTCTTATTTTCTTGCAATTTAGAATTATATTGTTTAAATTTTAATTGCTTTTCTGAAACACGTGACTTTTGAGGCCACTAACCACCTCTCTCTGCCGGCTGGCTTGTTGATGAAACAAAAAGGCTGGCATGAGCCAAGTCGAGTAGTTGATGTTCGAGCTTGATTCGAGTTCTTGTCGAGTTGAGCTCGGCTCCGCTCGATAACATTGACGAACTAAGAAACGAGTTTGGCTCGACTCGTTAACAAGTCTAACGAGCCTATCGAGCCGAGCCTAACAAGTCTAGCTAATGGAATTAAAAGTATAAAAAATTAGATATCGAGTCTAACAAGTCGAAATCGAGTCGGCTCGTCAGTAAATTGAGTATCTAACAAACTCACGAGCACCTCAGTTCGTTTAACAGCACTAACGGCAGCCTCCTTCCCTCCCCTCAATTATTAAACAGTAATTAGTATTTCAAGATTAAGAATATTATTAATATAGAATTAATATTGTGATACTATTAATATTAATAAATTGTACTCCCTCCATCCCGGAATTACTTGCATGGTTTGACCGGCACAATTTTTTGGAAAAGTGAATTTAGTGGTTGGTGATGTAAGATAAAGGATGGGTATTTTACGTGATTTGGTGATGTGTATAGTAGATATGATGAGGCGTAAAGTAAAATGTATGTAAAAAGAGGGTGACAATTTTAAAAATAAAATGATGTTGGGAGGGTATTAATTTTGTGGGGTACTTCCATATTAAGAGTGTGCAAGTAATCTTGGGACGTCCAAATAAGGAAAATATGCAAGTAATCACGGAATGGAGGGAGTAAGTCACAAATATGTATTTTAATATAAAATATGTTATCTAGGGGTGTTGGGTTGAATAATGTTAAAATTTATTTTTATAATATAAATTAAAGAATGGGCTGAAGCTGAATTTAATTTATTTGTAGATTCACCTCAATGATATTTTATGTAAAATTATAAATATTGTGATAATAATTTTTTTGCAAAGAATTTACTATTTTAGAGTGTGTAATTATGGGTGGCACTACACATTCAGATTCTGGATATTCAAAATTTGATAAAAAGTCGAAAATACCCTCGACTGAACGAGTATTACGATAGGTAAAGTCTAGTATGCACTCAAGTGCATGTTTTGCACTCTAGTCTACAGAAAAGTGTATGTTATTAAACTGAAAAGTACAACACAAAATTACTAAAAAGTGTAAGTCACTATGACTAAAAATATTATTATACAGTTTAATAATTGAAAAGTGCAACACCATTTACCAAAAAGTGTAAGTCAGTAAAACTGAAAAATGTAACATGGACTAGGGTGCACAACATGCACTCGAGTCCATAGCAGACCAACCCATTACGATAAAATTACTTTATTTTTATTTTTTTAATCAATTCTAGTTTTCCAAATCTGGGTAGGGGCTTTTCGGTAAATTATTAAGAGACATCCTCTATCTACTATATCAACTCCTATATATATATTATATATATTGTATTAGTTTAGAATTTACATAATCACTCAAGGAAAATTCACCCAAAAAAAAAAATATCTAGAATGCAGTAACCTCAAGAACTCAAAAAATTAATCTATCAATTAGTACTTAAAATTCGAGCCAATATACTTATTTGTAAAGTAAATTGCAAAATTCGCCACTTAAAATTATAAAAAAAAGTGCTAAATAAATATCAATCCTTCCTTAGAATTTCTAAATATAGCACTCATAAGAAAACACGAATGTAAAAGCGAAAAAAAAAAAAAAGAGTAGAAAATGAAAGATACGGAAGAAACATAGTGTAGAAGACGAACCATTGCATATGACACAAAAAGGCTGGCATGGCAGCCTCCATCTCTCCCCTCCCTCTCTGCCCTCAATTATTAAACATTAATTGGGGTTTCTATTTTTAATTTTAAATTCATTAATTGGGGAGTAACTATTTTTTTTTTAAAGTCTCAGATATTTGGTCTAATAATTTCAAGGGATTAGTTCCACTGTCTATTTATGAGGGTCCCATTTAAAGTCAAAATTTTGCGCTTTATATAGACTGTTTCCATAAAAATTATTTATACCTTAGAGGGTTCGAATCTGAGACCTAGAGAGGAGCACACTCCTAAATTCCAAGTTTACACCACTAGCCAACTCCTATATATTTCTATCTAGACTAGTATTATATGTTCTATAAAGATAAGCACTTTTTTTTAATGTTCCAAATTATAGTCACTTTTTTTTTACTTAAGTATTACTCCCTCCGTCCCATACTTGAAGGCACATTTTATCATTTTGGGCGTCCCATACTTGAAGGCACATTATCTAAAATAGTAAAAACACTTTTAAACACTCCCCTTAAAACATCATAATATTACAACAAATGTCAATACTTTATTACACTAAAAAGTAACTTTATTACTATTTATAAAGTTGAAAAGTCTTTATTACCCCCACTTTATCTTATACAATATTAATAAACAATTCATTCATTAAAACTCGTGTCCAATTGATTTGAGCTTTCAAGTATGAGATGCAGAGAGTAAATGTTTTATTAACAATTTTACACCTAATTATAAACTTACTATATAATAAGGATGTAATGTACTCCCGTCCTTCCTTGATGAGGTAGTAGATTTTGTCAAATAAAAAAATAATGTTGGAACGTATAGAAAAGGAAAGAAGGGATTATAATTAAGTTTGTCAAAATCATAAAATGAGCTCCATGTTTCACGTAATTTACCTAAATTAAATGGTTTATTTGGTAATTTTGATAAATTCCGAAAGGGGTAATTGTAATTTAATCGCGGAATTCATTAATTATTGAGGTAAAAAAATTCAAGATTTATCGTTGTAATTCTTCGCTCTTTTTTTTTTTTTCTTTTCTCTCAGAGATTTGGTCAGATAAAGGCATGTAGTATTTTGGAAGATGTATAGGACATATTTTATCGAAAGAAGAGAAAAGCAAAGGATAAGAAGATTACGATAACTGCGAGTCAGAAAATGATTTTATTTTTGTTTTGTTTTCCGTGAGGGCATTTCATAAATGGACCATTGGGCCATTGGCATTGGATCGCCAAAAATGAACATGGGCATAAGATGGAGCAAAAACGTTCCAAAAAAAGATAAAAATTAAACATAATTTTGTAAACTCATCCAGAATAGAATTTATTATTTAATTTAATTAATGTTTTATTAATTACTCAATTACAATAATACCCTTACTTATAGATAAACGCATCTACTTAATTATTAGATATGCCTGCTACTCTCTCTTTTTTTTTCTTGAATTCTACATCATTACAACATAACTTTTCATTTTTAAGACTTTTCAACTAGGGATGACAATGGGGCTGAGCAGGGCAGATAGTTAAATATCCAAATCTGCCCTGCGTTCATAAGCATCTGCCCTACCCTGCGACCTGCTGCGGGGCAACATTTTATGGCCTGCCCTGCCCTGCCTCATACATTCCAAAAGTCCAAGTAAAATATGCAGATTAAATTAAATTAAATAATAAAATAAATATTAAAAATTCACAATTAAAAATACTTAACAGCAAACCAAATAATCAAATTCAAAATACTTAAAAACAAACAAAATAATTAAATGTATATATTATATATATTAATATATATTTTTTTTATATTCAGAGCAGGGCAGGGCAGATTTTTATAATACATGTATCCATGCTTGCCCTGCCCTGCCCTGCGTGCGGGGCGGGGCAGATTTGCCCTGTTTTAAGGATGGGGCAGGGCAGGGCGGATCTAAACCTCTCAGAGCAGGGCGGGTCGATTTCGGGGCAGGTCATTTTGCCATCCCTATTTTCAACTCCCAAAAGCAAGTATGCACTAATATTTTTTTTTATCTCTAATTATAATGAAAAAATTGATATATGAAAATTTGAACTGTAAAATTTATAATTGTAAATAAACTTATAATTGTAATTAAAATTTGATATATGGTTAAAAAATTTGATATATGAATCTATTGTATAAATCTCCTTAAATTCTTTAAATTTCAACATTTTTATGGTTATCATAAGTGAAAATTTATATTTGTAATTAAAATTTAATATTTTCAGTCGTATATTATAAATATAATTAAAATAAAGTTCTTCAACTTTCTATGGGTTTAAAATAGGTCCCTTAAGATTATGAAAAAACATTTCACTCTTTTTTAAGTGTTAAAATAAAAACTAAAAAAAATCATATGTTATTTTATACTCCATGTTACATTATTGTGTATAACACCAATTTAGAAATATTTTTAATTTTAAAAAAATTACCAAAACTTAAGTTATAAGAATTCGGAGAGAAATAACATATCATAAACTAATGAACAAACAAAAATATATCTTAATTAAAAATAAATTAACTAATTTTAATTATTTAGTATTATAGTTTTATTAATTTTACCTTAAATAAATAATATATGCATTGAAAATCCTTAATAAATTGAAAATTAATTTTTAGAATTAAATCCTAGATGGAAAAATTAATATCAATCATCATATTTTATAAAATATGCATAAGATATTATTTAAAAACGATTATGATAAATATATCCACATTTAAATCATTTATATTATAATTTATAGTCTATTAAATTTTTTGGTGTCGTAACTACTTGATAAGTATGTTCAATGATATGAGTAAGGAGCCCTAAACTCTGAACCCTAAACCTATAACCCTAAACCCTAAATCTAAACCCTTAACTAGGGTGGTAAACGAATTGAATAGAAATGAATACTGCAGTATTCGATTCGATTCGTGAAAGTATTCGAATATTCGTATTTGTTTATTTTTCGAATAATAAATTTGATTTGGTATTCGATTCGAGTATTCGATTCGAAATTTTTTATACATATTCCAAATATTAATTCTCAAGTATTCGATTTGAAATTGGTTTGTATTCGATACTATTCGATTCGACTTGAAACTATTCAATTCAAAATTTTATGGAGAAAATTTGTAAAATAATAATTTAAATAATATTATAGGAAATGAGACAAATATACATTTAAAAATATATTTATGTACATATATTATAAATATAATTGAATACTTACGAATATCGAATCGAATATTATAGTTTATTAAATATATTTGTATTTGTTTATTAATCGAATTAAAAAGAAAATTTGTATACGAATTCGAATACGAATTCGAATACGAATACCGAATCGATCAAAATTATTTGATTCGTTTACAACCCTACCCTTAACCCTAAACCATAAACTCTAAATCTCTAGTATTGTCACTGCTTGATGATTCATGTCCTGATTATACATGAATAATGTAAAAAAAAATTGAAAAAATTGATATCGTCACTACTTGATAAATATGTTCACTACGAACCACCCTAAATCCTATGAGTGACACTAGACATTGTTACAACCTTGAATTTTGAAAATTTGAAACTAAACCATAAAATGCGTCATAATTATACATTATGCTAGGGATGAAGAAGAAAAAATTAAATTAAAATTCCTGGTGTCACAATTGTTTGATGAATATGTTCACTAATTTGAGTAATAAAACCTAACAATGATAACATTAAAAATAATTTGAATCTCATTAATACAAAATTAGTTTTTGAATATGAAATCTAAAAATATAAAATTTCAATACAATATTAATTTGTTTAATGCTTAAAAAAAAACATGCATGTAAAAATATTTAATACGGAGTACAATATTTATATAATGAAATAAGTAGCAAAAATAGTAAAATAATTTAGTGATATAATATTACATAATATGTAATAATTAATAATATGACATAAGTAGCAGAAATACAATGTTATTTAATTAAATTTTTTATTTAAAGTATCATGTGACATGTTCTTACATAAAATTAATTTTTACATGTTAAATTTTTATAACTTATTAAATTTAAATTGTGACATATTTTTTATTGCTTTAAATAAAGTAACACGAGCCAATGCTTTTATCTGAAATTAATTTTTCATAAGTTAAATTTTTATAATTTATTAAATTTGATGAACATTAATTTTTTATGTTTTAATTATAGTCATTATGTATTTTACGTTCTTATATGATTAATTTGTGGAATTTTTAAAACGTAACTAAATTTTAAAATCATGATTAATTTTTTTTACTACATTACAATTAAAGTGAAGTTGTAATAAAAATCTTTAAATATAAAAGTGGAAAATGAACATTGAAGATTGTTCCAGCCTTGGGAATATGAGAGAGAAAGAGAAATTTAATTCAGAATTCACTATTTATGACTTAGGGGTATATTTGACATTTTAAATAGTACAAAACATCGTAATTACAAAAATACCAGATTCTGGATATCCAGAATTGGGATGTTTAGCATCACCCTTCTGTAAATTGTTTAAGTGAATCTAACACATTTCAATAATTTTAGTGATATTTTTTTAGTTTTACGACTAATACAATTTAAGTGAATCATTAGCATTACACCTAATATTTTAAAAAAATGATACTCTTTATTTATAATAAATACATATTTATATATAAAAAAAAGTTAAACTTAATAAAGATGATTAAAAAACGATTCACTACAAGAAAACAGCGAAATTCCAACAGAAAATTTCCAACGGTTTTTTGCATTTTTTCCATTGGAATCACTGATTCCAACGGAAATTCCAATGAAAATACGACCGTTGGAAAAGTGGGCGCTGGAATTGCAAAATTCCAATGAAAATTCCAGCGGAAAAAAATTCCACTGGTACATTCCAACTGATCTTGATCGTTGGAATTTTCACCTATTGAAATTTCTTCCACCGTAAATTCCATCGATAAATCCAACAAATATTTTTCGTTGGAATATTTTCCAACGAATTTTGACCTATGGAATTTTAGTTGCTGGAAATTATAAATACGAATTCCAACACTAATTCCAACAACAAAAAATCGTAGGAATTTTTATTCCAACGAACATGTGTCGCTGGAATATTGATCTATTGGAAATTTTCCATCACAAATTTCATCGTCAATTCCAACGGTTATTTTCCTTTGGAAATTTTCCAACAAATATTTGCCATCGGAACTTCAATTGTTGGAAATTTATTTAAGTCATATTCCAATGTCAATTCCAACGACATTAGAATAAAAATTCTAGCAAATATGTGTTGTTGGAATATTCAATTGTGAAAATTTGTCCAATATAAATTCCAACAATATTTTTTATTGGAATTTGTTTAAAAAATATTTAATATTTTTATATTAAAAAGTCATATCAAATTCAATCGAAATTACACAGCATACCATTACAATTCAAACATATAATCAAGTCAAAATATATATAATAACTTCAAAATTAAATATAATTTAAAATAACTAAAGTCATAACAAAAATAATAATTTCAAAACATTGTAATCATAAATGTCTAATAAGTATAAAACATTCTTCCAACTCACATCACCACAAACAATAAACTACTATTAGTACATAAATATTAACTCATTTAAATCACCATCACCATCTTCATCATCATATAGTGCAGGCTGACTGTAAGATAAAGTTCTCTCAAATGTTGAGGGAACTCTCTTGGACGGAGGTCTCTCATATGGTGTAGAGTCTCTTTCAAGTCTCTCAAACGTTCTTTCAGTTTGTGTTGGAGCTCTCTCAAAAGGTGTAGGGTCTCTCGCAAAAACTCTCTTAGTTTGTGTTGGAGCTCCCCCAAATGATGTAGGATCTCTCTCAAATGCTCTATCATATGATATAGAATCACTTTTAAGCACACTCTCAAATGTTTCTTTCAAATGTTGATTGGTTGTCAAAATTTGTGGACATAATTTTTGAGCTAGTGCATTTGAGATGCTCACTCAAGTGCTCTTTGACACTTTCTGTCTCTGCCTCTTCCTCTACTCCTATCCATAATTGAATTAGTGTCTCTGACTTATCTTGTACACTTCTATGTGTCATCTGTGGACATTAAACATAAACTTTCAACATAAAATAAATAACACTTAAATATCATAAATGAGCATCTTTCAAATTAAGCTCCTTCACAAATCCCATTAAATTAAAATACAAAATTCCTTTCTTTTCAATTTATAATAATATCCAAATATATATATATATATACATTAGCACACCACACACATCACTACTCACAATATATATAGATCTATACATATAATATATATATATATAAATAGATTTATATACTCACACACAGGCAGCAAACACACTCATATATCACACAAATATATATAGATATATATCCACACAACACACGCATATATAGAGATATACACACACATATCGATAGATGTATATATACTCATATATTAAGATTATATAATTTATATAAAGATATACACTCATACACATAGAGAGAGATATATACTCGCTTACAGCGCGCACACACATCACACACATAAAGATACACTCAACATTCTGCAACCTGGATTAATATTCTAATCCTTGTCTAAAAATCACCAAAAGACCATGACATGAATCAAGTCAAAACTTAGACAAAAGAAATTAACACGATCAACAAAAAATAAATTCTTACGCATGAATCTAAATAAATTAGGCAAAAACATAATCTCAATGACGAAAATAAAAATATAAATTGTAGTTTCACAAAAAATAAAATAATACTGTAATTAATAATTACACCTACAATGAGTAGAAAACTAAAAAAAGAGAGAAGAAAACTCATCTAGTGGCTGACGATGAGGAGAAAAATCGAAATAAACCACAGAAGCATTGGGTATATGTTAAGGATTATATATAAATTTATTAAAAGAAGAAAAGAAATCAAGATTGAACACAAGATATACCTTTGATCACCGGATGGAGGCACCGATTGAGTATAGACCTGTAGGGTTTGAGAGTGATTTGATTATATGTAAAAAGAAAGAGTACGAGTATATATTTAAGGAAAATTGAATAAAATTAAATTTTTGAAATTTTCCTTATCAAAATTTAGAAATTCGGCGCCAATCTAGCGCAATCTAAATTTTTAGAATTTTTAGGATTTAATAATAGTTTAAGAAATGTAATTATAATTTATTAAATTTTAATTCCTCGCATTCAGAAATATAGAAAGATTTATTAATATAATTTTTATTTTGAAAAGACGTGGAGCATATATTTTTCTAAATTTGTAATATAATTTTTCAGAGGTTTTCATTTTATTTTGTATTCTTAATTTTTTTTTGAATTTATTAATATTAGTTTTATGGTAAATACTTGTGTGTATCAGTTACCTATTTAATACAATTTTTTAAATGAGTGAACGTTATTAATGAATTATGGCAAATACAATATAATATTAATTCAAATAGAGTATAGTATTAGTTCACTGTATTGTATAGTGTTAGTTCAAATATTAAATAGAAACAAGTTACATGTATATAATGATACTAATATTTTTCAATTTTATTTAGTTTTTATTTAATTTTTAAAAATAATTTAATGATAATATAAATAAAATGGACAATAAAAATTCTTAAGAAAATGGGGAGACCATTGATTAGAAAAAACTCTGGCCTTTGAAAAATTCATACGGATTAAGGTGTGTACAACGAAGGATGCAGGCCATCAAAAAACATTGAAAAATGAATGGTGATAATGAAGAGAAGTTAAAATTAAAAATAATAGAAAAGCAATAACTTTAATATAGACGACATTGACACTTTACAACACAAGCGGTCGTCGCTTGTCAATTAAAATTGAGTGATGTAGAATTTGAACCGCGAGAGACTCACAAATAGTCGAGAAGAAATAAAGAAGGGGCGAAAAATCCCTTTTGTACTACTCAACAAACACAAGCACTTATAGAAAATATTGTACATATCAAGACCTATGCAATACACTTGTTTCTTTTTTGTAGTCATTTATATTTCTTTGCGTTGCTTCCATTTTCTTGCTCGTTATCTCTTCATCAATGGTTGTTGATTGACCTTGGTGAATTTACGGTTCAATCTGGTGGATCAAGGTTTAATAAATCTTTTGATTTTTTTTCTTTGCATTTGTACTGACTTTATTTATAAAGTAACACACTCTTTTTAATAAAGTAACACAACTGTGCTCATATAATAACATGTTTTTAATATCTTACATGTTTGACTATATGAACAAAATTATCTTCTCTATTCTTTAGAAATTTTTTTTCAAACCCCTTATCCTCCATGTTTTTTCAATTCTTGCTACGACTGATTTTGATCCTATAGTAACACAACTTTTTTCTTATAGTATCATATATTTGCACAAATAGTAACATAATTTCAACACCTCCTTCAAATCTTCGATTAAATTTATTTTTTTTAGATTTTCTTATGAAATTCTTCAAGTTTTTAAATTTAGAGTTTTATTTTTCCTTTTACATGTTTTACTAATTTTTATAATATAATAACACAATTTTTTTCTAAAATAAATTTTGTAATTAAATATTTAAATGAATTAAATATTATTTGTACGTATAATCTCCCCTGTATAAAATCTCATTAGGTTGGCTTCTCAAAAAGCCTCGTTTCACAATCTCACAATCTCTTAAATTCTGTAATTTTAATTTATTTTTTAAAATATTTTTCTCTTTCCTCTTCCTTGCCGTTTCCTTAATTTTCTATCTCCTCTAACTTCTTTTTTTTATTTTTATGAAACTTAATTTTCTCTCACCTCTAACCTTTTTTTTTTTTATAATCTCGCGTAATTATTTACGAAGTCTCATACTAGTATTTGACCAATTCCACTCCAATTATTTGGGATTCACATGGGAATAAAATCAGTTAATTGGTTATATAATATTTTTTCCTTTATCAAATAAGTAAAAAAAAAAAGCGGCAATCTCCCTCCTTTTTTTTTTCCTTATGCTACCGCCAATTCCCAAACAGTATACATACCGCCCGCCAATTCCCAAATATTATATGTATATATAATTTACAAATCAATTCTTTTCTTTATCATTCCTCTTCAAACTTCTACGCTCTTCGATATATACCGCCGATTGTATTTAGAAAAAAAAAATTAGGTTTTCTCTCGTCTCTCATTCCCATTAGCCGCCGTTCACCGATAGGTAATTCTTAATTCATAATTTGTATTTCAATCTTAATTCCTTTTTATTTTATCAGCCCTAATTTCTAGCTAAGCCCTTATATCCAGATATGAAATATTTGAAGAATGCTCTGTTTCGGGTAATGTTTGTTTCTATCTTGAAAAAACTGATAGGTTCTTAGATTTGTGAATTTCTTTAGTTTTGGACCTTTTGGTAATGCTGCTTTTTATAATTGATGGGACAAGAACCTTTGGATTTAATTATATGCTTATAATACCTGTCAAAAAAAATTATATACTTAGGCCTGGTTTGCTTGATTAGGTTGGATTAAATTTGATTGACTTTTTATTCCCAACGAATCAAACATTTAGTTTGATTGATTGTGGTCCGAGATTAATGCAAGGTCCGCTAATTTTGGAGTACTATTTATCATACATTTGTAGGACTAACAGTTCTAAGGGAGGGGTGAGTTAATTTGCCCCATATTTTTCCATCCATCAATCCAAACTAGCCCTTATAATATAAATTGACTTCACTTTTAACGGAGTCTGATATCCCAAAATTTATTAAGAATTTAAGCCAATATTAAAATATTGGTGCTCAACCAAAGAGGTACCAATTGGAGAATGGTTAGTTGATAAAAAAAAATTAAGGGCGATGACATGTAATTTGATTACTTTGGTACAAAGGTGTAATAAATACTTGGTTATTTAGTTCCATTTAAATTAATTTTCTTATATTAATGAATTAAATAATGCAACTTAATAGTTAAGCAAAAAATCCTTGAAAAAAAAATACATTTATTTTAACACAACTAATAATAAAAGTTATGTATTTATATTTGGTAAGCATTTTAAAAATTGAGCTACAACAAGTCAACAATGTAATATGTATATATATAAGAGTACAAAATTGTTAAAAATATTACTCCCTCCATCCCAGCATTTTGATAAGGTGTAAAGTGGATTTGATGAGATGTAAAATAAAATATATGTAAAAAATGAGTGACAATTTTAAAAGTAAAATGATGTTTGGAAGGGTGTTAGTGCAAATAATTTTGGGACGTCCCAATAAGAATAATTATGGAACTGGGGGAGTAATTATTAATGATGGACTAAATTTAGTTGTATTGATAAGGATATCCACCATTTAATTATATCACTTAAATAAATTTTATAATTAGAGATTTTTTATCACAAAATGGGAATTATTCCAACGGTCTAATATTGTTGGAAATTTTATTGGAATGATTAACAAAAAATTTCAGGATTAGTCTTATATAGAATCAATTTGTAACGCCCCGGTTTTTCAAAAGTGCAATTCCGCCACTTCCGAAAAATCTATCGTTACTTAGTGACTAAAATTACGGACTAAAATTTTTTAAAGTTTAAAGTGAGGCATTTATTTCACATAGCACAACGGAAATCTTAAGCAATTAACATTTAAACTTGAGCGTAGCGTGCGACCCCTTTGAAATATGCATAAAAGACAGGCAACAGGAT